>CM018045.1:20248355-21448355 GCA_008638375.1 Nyssa sinensis | reverse complement strand
GCACCGACGCTCATCGCCTAGACGTGTTCAAAATCTGAGCCCTAAGAGCCTCAAACTCAAGTTTCAAACCCATCAGAAACTAATATGTATACCTATTATCAAGACGTTTGTACTCAACATCACCATCAGTGGTAAAGTCACCAAAGGGCTCATACTGAGCCAACTCCTCCAATCTAGCCTGGAGATAACCAAAGAAGTCAGCAACCGATAGGCCCAAGATGGCTTCGGAGGCATGAGATATATCCCGATAAAGCTCAAAAATTTGAGAATCATAGTGTGCATGGGCGTACATCTTAGACAGGGTAGACCATAGACCATGGACAATCTCATGATACATAAACATATTATAGATCCTTTCCTCCATCGAGTTGAACATCGAACCCAAAATGATACAGTTATCCATATCCCATTGTTCAAACGTGAGGTCAGATTCAGACGACTTCGGCATCTTTCCAAGAATCCACTCGGTCTTGCGTTTTCCATCAAAAAAGAGGCAAAAAGATCGAGAGTATGAAAGTTTTTTCCATTTAATAACACGTTCATGACGCGTTGAGCCAGTGTATGTTGGGCAAGAGAGAGATCTGGACGAGCAACCACAAAATTCGGACGATCAGCAGGAACAACATCCTTACCTAAATCAGTCATGAGACATGTAATACCCCGACCTGAGTTAGCCAGTAGCCGACCCAAGTTGAACCGGGTCATGACATGCAATCTTGAACCAAACGTTAATTTAATAAATGAAATTTGATGTACAGTTCAATAATTGGCAATTCCGAATATATTAGGATCGTTATACGAAAATTCGATATTAGAAGGGACAGTGCACATGAGTTAGAATATGTGTGTAAAGTATATGTAAATATCAGAAATAAAAATATAAAAGTGGAGGAGTATGCGATAATAAAAATAAAATAAAATAATGAAATAATAAGATAAAATAAAATAAAATAATGAAATAATAAGATAAAATAAAATAAAAGAATGAAATAATAAGATAAAATAAAATAAGATAAAATAATAAAATAAAATAAAATACAACAAAAGAAATGAAATAAAAAGAAATCAGGAAGAGATTAGGAGGAAGTGGAACAATTGAGAAGGGGTTAGAAGCTAGAAGAAGTATTGAGTAGAAGGAGGGAGAGAGAGAATGAGGGCTGCATGGCAGCCGTGTGTACGTGTGTAGTGTTCTCCAAATTACAGGTGGCAATATCACCGACCTTAAGGTCAGTTAAGGACGGGAGAAAAGGGAGAAATAAAGCGTGAAAGAGAGAAAGCAGTTAAAACGCATAAGAAGAAAAGGAGGAAGAAGAAGGAAATATTTGGAAAAAATATGAAAAACTGGAAAGGGCTGAAACAGGTAACCAACTATGTCTTGATTTCTTTAATTTTACTCCATACTATTGCAGATTTAATTCTGAATTAGTAGGAATCAAAACATGAAAGAAAAACTCAAGATAATCAAAGTCTGCAACTCGGCACAAACTTGAGAAATTTTCAGTGACACTAAACTTAGTTTTGAGCTTGGAAATGAGTAGCAAATGAGGCTAGGAGTTTAAAACAGCTTGAGTTACTCAAAAAGGTGAAGAAATGGCCATCTAATGGTCAAATTATTCCCACCGGTGCAACACCAGAAAATAGGAATTTGGGTGACGAAAACCAGATTATTTGAGGTTAAAATTTGTTTTAAAAGCTTCCTTAGAATCTTAGGATGAGCTTGATGAAGAAACAGAAAATTTTGGACGTCAAAATGGTAAAAAACAATGGGTTAGTACATTGTTGAGGCGACCGGTGCCAAACAGATGATCGGAGAAGATGACGGAAAGACATGGGAGTCTTTCGAGTCAAGACTGAACCAGGTTGGGTCGGGTTGGTTCGGGGCCCGACCGAAAATAAATGGGGCAGTTAATGTTGTGTCGTTTTGACTTTAAAAGATTTAAACTTAAAATTGTTTCCGACTGTTTGGTGACAGGGATGAAAAATTGGAATTGGGTTTGGGGTTATCCAAACCATAGACGAGATAGGGAATTGGATTATTGAATTCCGATTTTCAGAACAAATTGAAACCGGTTGGTTCAGTGAGGTATGAGACCGGTTTAGGGTTTTGCCTAGTGAACCTACTGGTTCAAATCGCAACTTTAGGAAATTATAAATTGACCCCAGAGATTGTGAAAAATCACACTAAAGCCGAACAGTAATTAATTTAATATTAAATTAATAATATTTAAATAGAAAAAAAATTCTAAAATACCCCTAAGTCAAAAATGGGTCAAATGAAGTCCAAATAAAATAAATAAATAGTGTGTTTTGCCTATTTTAGACATTCTGGACCCAACGGTAAGGTCCGTTTTGTGAGACAAAATTTCAAAAAATAAAGACACGTAAAGGGGTAAAATGACCAAATTACCCCTGGTGCCCCTAAAGCCAAATAGAAGTTTAAGATGGTCTAAATTGACTTTCTTTGACGTTCCATACTCAATGGTGAGATCCATATTATGAAATGAAGTACGAAAAAATATAACAAGTAAACATGTAAAGTTACAAAATTAAACCTTATGATTTAATGAAGCTACCAGAAAAATATATTTAAAAAGTATACGTCTAAGACTTAAAGAGACTATCAAGGAAAGGTAACTAGAATAGAAAGAGATTTAAATGAAGTTAAATCAAGTGATATTATGGAATGTAACCAGACTTTGAAATGTGATTATAGGGACCTTCAACTAAAGGAAGAATTTTTGAGTAAAAACCCTTGGATTTCATGTGCATGTTTCATACCACATTGAGGTAGAAATTTTATTATAGATATAAATATTGAACTCTTTTATGATGTATCGACATATGATATCATTTTCTTTTATAGCCTTTGTTTAACAGCTATACTGTATACGTTTTGAATGATCTATTGACAACTATATTGTCTTCTTTGACTTAAGAAAATGTGTTTGTAAGATACTCAAACATTATATGGTCTTCTTACAGATGTTTGAACTGTTTTAACTGAATACCAAATAAGGAACTTTGATTTGAGTAATTGAATTGCTATTGATGATTATTGATTTTGGATATGATTTTGATATTTTGGATAGAATACTCTTCTATAATTGGTCACTATTGAATAGGTTGTGACCTATCGAACCCTGCCCACAGGATATATTGGTGGTGAGCCGATGTGATACGACATATCGAACTAGTCTATCAATCTCAGTCAGCGAGGTTCTAATTTGCTGGCCATAGAAGTGAAATATATGAATATTGAATATGAACCATGATTGAATATGATTTATCGAACTATGATTGTGAGTTATCGAACTATGATTTATCAATTTATGTTATCGAACCATGATTTACCGAATTATGTTATCGAACTATGATTCATCGAACTATGATTTATTGAACTATGTTGTTGAACTGTGATTTTGATTTATTGAACTATGTTATTGATTATCGATTTACGATTATCATTGAAATGAGATTTATTGGAAGTGAATTTGATACTAATATCTTGTTACTATAATTTAAGATAACATATGATACATGATCATTGACATTTCAATATTGAATTGTATAGTAGTTTTGCAACCCTTGGTATGTTATGGAATACTCAGGAGCTGTTGAGCTCATACGAATTTTTATCGAATATATTTCACGTAACGATATTGGCAAAGAAATAGTAGGTTCAGTCAGGATAGTCGAAAGCTTATTAAGCTATGAACTTTTTGTATTAGGATTTTGTTAGTCATGATGTAGTTGCTTTTGGTAATTTTGGGTTGTACATCGAATATGGCATCAGCAGACTCTGAAAAATTACATCATGTACTTTTGTAGTTACTATGGAATATATATATATAGATGACTGATGTTGACTTGTGTATTGACTCTTCTGCAATAAAAAAAGAATTTTATTCCGCTGCATTTGATTAATAGAAATGAGAAAAATGTTGTGATCATTGAAAAAGGCATCGGTGGCCGATCACGAACCCCTGATCCGCATAGGCCGAATTTACATCATGTACTTTTGTAGTTACTATGGAATATATATATATATATAGATGACTGATGTTGACTTGTGTATTGACGCTTCCGCAATAGAAAAAGAATTTTATTCCGCTGCATTTGATTAATGGAAATGAGAAAAATGTTGTGATCATTGAAAAAGGCATCGGTGGCCGATCAGGGAGAAAAATGTTGTGATCATTGAAAAAGACATCGGTGGCCGATCACGAACCCCTGATCTGCATAGGCTGAATTTCGGGTTGTGACAAGACAGTCCAAAAAAAATGGAACGAACAGACGAGAAACAAAGTCGGATAATGAATAGACAACAAAAGAACCACAGTCGGACAAAAAATGGCTTACAAGACATGGGCAGCCGGACACTTGGCTACCCAGAAAATAGAAAAGGAGCACGGAAAGGTTTAACACATCACAGACGGGCCAAAGAGGCCAACAGGTGTAGCACCGAGGCTGCACGAAGACCAAGAGGGTCTTGGGAGGTCACAGGTGGTCGTCGACCCTGCTGGAGAAGTTGTCTATGGTCGGTGATAGGGCTGTGATGGGCAACTAGGGTCGCAAGGGCTTGTGGCAAATACTAGGTGTGGTGCAGCAGTGGCTGGATGATGGGGGGTGGATAGACGAGATTGAGGGGAAAGAGAAAGAGATCTTTCTTAGGCTAGTATATTTTCTCATTACTTCAACCTCATATATATATATACACACACACACACACACACACAATACATTCCTAACTAAATAAGGAAAAAAAAATAAAGAGAAAATAATAGATGATCAACATGACCTAAAATAGAAACGTAAATAAAAGTTAAGAATAAAATTTTCTAATTCCAACACATACAAAAGAGTAAAACTACAAAAAAAAAAAAAAAAAATGCAACTCAACTCAAACTGAGCCTCCAAGTCCCAAAAAGAATACTACTCATGATGAGCTTTGTTGTTTCATGTATATTCTTTGCCCTATTAGTAGTTGTCGCGATTGGCTGTGAGGCACCTATTGCGGGTGGTTTTTCAAGGCATGAATTGAGCTCTGAAAATATTTTGGCAAATCAACGAGTCAAATGGCGAGGCGATTCTAGACTTCGTGATGGTTTTTTTTTTTCCAAGAATGAGTCTCTCTCTCTTTTTATGAATATATACATACACACACCTGGGTAGGTTGTAATATCCCGACCCGGGATACGTCACGTATACCGAGGTAAGTCGGTTAAAACATGTAACTTGAACGATAAGATATGTATATCTTAGTATTTTCATGCAAATAAATGACTGGAATGATAGGAATAAATGATCAAGGCAGAGTGACAACCGAGCATCACAGGGCATTGCATCGAAATGCGTGCATGCACGTATTTCCATGCATGCATACGTGAACATGGATACATAGCTCGATTAAAATTAGTATATGTATACGTGATTAAAAATACCGTTATACGTATATATATGATTAAAATGACATGTATAAACTATGTATTTTATAGGTATATATATATAATATAAATGTATTATGTATATAATGTATTATGTATATAAAATTAAATGAAGAAAGAAAAAGGAAGGGAAGCTTCCAATACAAATATCAGTGGGTGTGTGCATCACTGTGTGTGTATGTGTTTGGGAAACCCACCAACCGACTTGGTGAGGTGGTGGGTGTGTATATGTAATATATGTATATATGTATGTATATGAGGTACGTGGATGGAAGAGATTTAAGGGGCAGTTCTCTGCAGTCAAGGATGACTGCAAGAGAGAGAGAGAGAGAGAGAGTGTGATAAGGTAGAGAGAGAAGAGGCGGTTGGTGTGTGTTTATATATATATGTATACGAGTTTGAGAGATGAGAGGTTAGAAAAGGAAAGAAGGGTCAGGAACTGAAGGGGAAAAGAAGAAAGAAATATTGAAGCAGAAACAGAGAGGGTTGGGAAGGTCACAGTGGGCTAAAAACCGAAACCCAGGTAAGTGAATTAGGTTCTGTTTTTATTGTTTTTGAGCATGAAGCTTATATATGATTATAGGGTCTTAATAAGCATGATATTAGCTTTTAAATGCAAAAAGAATCAAGTTAAATGGGTTAGAAACCAAGGAGAAAGACCCAGTTGCAGGTTGATGGAATAATCTCGGTTCCATGAATTTTATGGTTAAAACTTGTTTAAAAGTTTATGAAAATGATCCTTATACATGCAGAAAACTATTAGGAACAAATTAGATCCAAAACAGTCAAGAAACTGTTACGAAATCAAGGAAAATCAGTTCACCGGAAAACCGGCCGGAACTGATAATCACCCTATTTCGTGAAGGTGGGGAAAGTTTTGGGGCAAGCCGAGGGTAGGAATGAGGTCGTGGGGAAGGAAGGAAGAGATTGGCATTCAAAATGGGGGGAGAAGCCATCGGAAATAGGTTGCTGTCACCAGAGATGGTGACGGAACCCTACTGTTGCTCACTGGAACTTTGGGGGAGATGACCGAAAAAGCGTGGGGGGATATCGGGTTAAGTCTAGACGGGTCTGGGTTTGAATCGGGTCGGGACCCGACCGGTTATGAATGGGTAAGTTAAGCTGTGTCATTTTGGGGTTTAAATTAAATGGATTTAGGGCTGTTTGGTAACTGGGATAATAAATGGGAAATGGGTTTGAGGTTATCCAAACCATGGATAGGGATAGGGAATTGGGTTTATTGTATTCCGGTTCTTGAATGAAACTGAACCGTTTGGTTCAGGATAAGGGCTGGCCGGTTTAGGGTTTTGGGGTCTGAACCAACTGGTTTAGACCGCAGCTTATGGAATTTATGAACCGGCCCCAAATGTTTTGAAAAATTACACTAAGGCCCAAACAGAAAATTAATTAAATATTAATTTTTACAATAATGCCCCTAATCCAAAAATGGGTCAAACGAAGTCCAAACGATACAAACGAATAGTCAAAACCTATTATCTCGGACGTTCTGAGTCCAATGGTGGGGTCCGTTTTACGAGACGGAACCCCGAAGTATAAAATACCGTGAAAGTACAAAATGACTATTTTGCCCTTTTTAGTACAAAAGTCCAAATGGAATTCCGCGAAAGCCTAAACCGACTTTCTTCGGCGTTCCAGACTCAATGGTAAAGTCTAAAATAGTATTTGAAATACTTATGATAGAAAGGCATAAAATTTGATGAATAGCATTTATTCTGAAACGTATTCACTGATATATAGGGAACTCAAAAGGCAAGGGTATACTCACGGATTTCTGAAGTAGAATCACGATAGAGGTAAGTGGATCACTTTCTCTTCCATGTGGTGTTTCTAAAGCCAAGTTTATTCATTACTGCCAAACTTGTACTCTTGAAAGTACTTCATGTTATTGCTATCCACAATGTGATATTGTTCTATCTTGTGGACATTGATTGACTATTGTGCTATTGTTATCATATTGAACCGTGCCTTGAAAGGCTTACTGTTATGCTTTACTGTATATATGATATTCCATTTTCAAACTCCTTATGGAATCACAAATGATCATGCTATGTTTATAAATGTTGGAATTGTGCTCAGTCACAATATCCATCCGATGCTTCTGTGAGGAACTAGTCCGTGAACGGACGTGTGGCAAAAGATGTGAGTTTAACTGAGAGGTATGCCGGGCCTCGAATTACGCAGAGGGGTTGCCATTCCCTACTACAGATTATAAGCATCTTCATTGGATTATTGTTATGGATATATTGTTGAATGGCTATTGTACCTTATGGATTACTGTTTCTTATGGATTATCTTACGTTGTTCATTGGTTTGATTGAAATCGTTTTATTGTGGCAATACTTTTATTGTGACAGGTTATTGTTGAGAAACCCTATCACTGCTTATTCATTACTCTTGATTGTATATTGTGACCCCACTATTTATTGGCCATCATGGCAACCGTTCTCATTGGCTATCACAGCATCTCTTTTCTTATGATTGGCTATCATATTTTATTCATGGATTCATGTTCTTTACAATCATCGATACCAGTGTCGGAGATCTGGTTTACTTGCTGAGCTTCATAGCTCATTCCACCCCACTTACCCCATTTCAGGTGATGACGCTGCGAGACCCCAGTAGGAGTCTGAGAGCGTAGAGGGACATTTTGAAGTACTGTATCAGTCTATGTTAGTTCTCCCATGTATTCACCACCCCCGGGTGCTGGTTACGGTTTAGTTCTCATTTTGAATTTTGTAGAACTATGTCATGTATTTAATAGACTTCCGCTGTTTAATGTATTTAAAAAGACTTCCACTAGATTACTGTAATTGATAAAGGCTTCCGCTGTTCATTGTTTAAAATTTTTAATACATTGTATATTAGTATTATGATACTGGAATGGAAAAAGTAGGGACGGCCTTCGGGTCGGCCCCGCGACACGAGATCTGCATAGGGTGGATTTCGGGTCGTGACATAGGTAGACTTAATCGGAGGATATTATGATGCAGGAGATTTCAATAGAGACCTATCATCCTTTATGAGATGGTATTGAAGAAATGAGTCTTTTGTTACAAACTTGTTTTGTTACTATCCATTCATGTTAGTAACATTGATTGGACAAAACGAATATACCATTTTGAATGACTATTACGGCTGCGTCTACCACACCAACAAATTTCAAATGAAGATTTATTAATAAATTTTTTTAACAATGTAAATTTAGTTTAATGCAAGCTATTAAGTGCTATTTTTTTTCATGTACAAGTTATAAATGAGTTCAAAAATCAGAATCTTTGTCCAAGTCCAAGTAGTATGAAGTGTCACTCCGTAGACAATGCAATAACTTTAATTTGTCAATTAATATATATATTAAGTAATGTTTAGTTCATCATTTTATGTCCATATTATCTTTAAAAAAAAAATGTTGTATTCATACTTCCATACATTCTCACTTGAGCTTCAAAATATAATGATAAATATAACACTTGAAATGATAAAAATAATACATTTTACATCTCAAATAATCATATTGGGGCTGGGGATAAGGATTACCCTAAAGAAGGTTCAGGGTGAGTTGGATATTGAAAATCAGCAAACAAACAGAAAATTAAAAAATACAGGATATTATTGACACAGTCTGAGAAAAAGGACAAAAATACATAAATAAACATAAAGCAGACGACGCAACCCCTCCTAGTGAGAAGCGTCCATACATGTAGTATATAATTTTTGTGCACCCCAATTAAAAAAAAATCCAGGCGGTGATCACAAAAAATAAAGACAAAAGAAAAATTAAATTAAAAATAGGACTTTTATCAGCATCAAAGCATGCCCTTCTTAATATGCTTTTATTTACATGAAAGCCCCAAACCACGTAACCGATCAGCCATAAGTAACGGAAATAAGTACTATTCACCGGAGTCTTAGAAGTCGCCGGAGACTATCCGTCGCTCCGGCATCAATTCCAGCCGCCTCGGCGTTGCAACTGAGCTTTGGTCTGAGAGAAAAGGTCGGCAAAGGCAAGCTGCTCGGCGGCGGAGAGAGAGTAAACATCGAACCAGAGAACTCCATATTATTGTTATTGTCTGATGAAGATGATGATAAAAAAACCCTAGAAACATCCTTCGGGAGATTCATTGGGTCGGGTCCCAATGGATTAGTCGATGCGAACAAACAGTCTGATGTCATCGTTGTTGATTTCAAGTCTTGTTTTGTACATTCTTTTTTAGGACTGATGGACGATTTAGATTTCTTTGGGGTTAGAGAATTTTCTCTTGTTTTGTTATTGATTTTTCTGTTCTTCGGAGAGCGCGAGAGGCCTCTGCCTCGAGACTTGTGTCCGGAGATTGGAAGGGGAAGGAGAGGCGGCTGTTGTTGTGGATTGAGAAGTGAAATAGGAGGAGGGAACGGATAAGAGAGAGAAGGTGCAGGAGCGTATAAGAGACCGCCATGAAAGTTCGAGCGAAAGCTTGAAGGAACAAAGTTGTCAGGGAGTCGTGAAATGAGAGGGCGATTATTTTCTTTAGGTTTTCTGATATGCTTGTAAGGAGAAGAGATGGATTGATCTGAAGATGACCGTAAGATAACTGCCTCCATCTGAACAAGTTAAACTAAGTATTTAGTAAGATGAGAAAGTGAGAGAAAGTCTAAGAAAATCAAACAAGAAAATGAAGGGAAATTCGGCAACGAACTCAAATAAAAACGGATCAATAGCCTGAAATTTCCGCTAAAAGTTTCTAAATCAGTGAAAATTTCTTAGAAATCATAAAAAATAAGAAGAAACTAAAAAAGAAAAAAAAACACAAAAGTTTATACAGATTAGCAGGTGATTGTTAATCTGATCATGTATAACGATCCAAGATTATAACTTTAGAAACAAAAATCGAAATCTTCCCTCATCCAGAGAGAGATATAAACCATATATGTATAGCTATATAAACAGATCTCAAGAGCTTCGATTTTCAGATGGTTTGATTCAGTATTGACAATGCTGACTTTCATGAATCTATTGCTCAACTGGAGGGCTCTTTAAATAGATGAAAATTCAAACGGCTATTTTTATTTTATTTTATTATTTTAATATTTCCTAATTTGCCGACTACCGTTGCGGTAGGCTACCCCCGAGTCTAAGACCGGGCACAGTGTAGTAAGGCGGCAACCGCCGATGCGATGGTGACCGTTGGATTCCGTTATTTAGAAATAGCCGTTGAGACGATATTTTGACCGTTGATCTTGTCCTCGGGTTCGTCGAAGCTAGTCTGGATCGAGGAAAAACTTACAAATCCCCGCCATACACGTTTTTGTCATGGTGGACACATGTGAGCTCATGTGGAGAGGGATTTGGTTTAGGCAGCAAGATTATCAAAGGCCGTGTACGTAGACGTGTCAATATAGCTGGTTCTTGTAAATGATTTGTGGGTCCCTTTCGGATTAATGGACAGGATCAATGATAGAATCACGTGTAAATAGTATATTAAATTTTTAAGAGATAATGAAATATTATTTTTATTAACATGAAACTGTATAATTGGTGGATATTATTGACTTGGTCAACTATTTCAGACTATATAATAAGTTTTTTTTTTTTTGATTTGAGATATCAAAAATCGTGCTCTTTTGAGTTACTTTAAGCATACGATGCGACATTGAAATAAAACTTTAAGTTATGTTTAGTATATTAGAATAGAATAATAATTTTATGAAATAAAAATAAAAATAAAAATAATAAAAAATGAAATAGGAATACACAACTAGGTCAAAGAAATATTTGAAATAATTTTTAATAAAATAATCATTTCATGAAATAGACATTCGCAATCATATTAAACAAAAATAAGAAATGAAAAAATTAAAATGAACATTCGTGTAATGTCTATTCTACCATACCAAACATAACCTCAATTTTTACTATGTCATGAATTTTTTGTATGAACCAGATACATGAGTTCTATTTATAATATCATGTTATTTGAATAAGATATTTGACTTTTAAGAAATATAAAAATAATATTATACATGCATGACAATATGTATGTGATTGGTGAGATTTATAAATTAGGTCAATAAATCTTGTTCAACTCAAAATTTTTTGACATGTCACTTTTCTAATTCAGGTTGGAGAGTTAGTTCATGAGTTGTTGATTTATCATTTTGATAGATGTTGCTATAATAATTTTCTAGTTATGAGTTACAATAACTTTTTTGCAAAATAGAAGTAAAAGGTTTAGAAGATGTTATCTAGTGAGATCGTCCGTGTATGTTACTATTTGATATAAAATGATAGTCTCTTATCTAGTGATTATTGTAACTGCACAAATTTTTATCAAAAACTCAGAATAAATGATAAAATTTATAAAAAAATAATCACTACAAATAAATTAATGATACGAAATAACCATCTCACAGAATAATTTTTCAAGATTTGGGAGCATACATCTTTTAGTATCATCCAATCTAACTTCCAAAAGCATATTTTGTGAAGTATGATCACCTTGGTGTGATGAAGGGGTAATAGCTTTTATAAAAGAATGTAGACAATGCTTGATTGAAGATGGTCTACATGCATGAAACAATACCAGTTGTGACCAAATTATGATGTGAACTCCGCTAAAATAATGAGACCTGACAACGAAAAGAATCCCAAGATTATTCCATAATCAAATCTGAATGACAAACCTCGACCCGTTGTTTACGACAAACAAGAACCTCGATATATATGACCTCAACCCGTTGTTTAGTGCGAAACAAGAACCTCGGTATAAGGAAGACGCCACAAACGGTGGTGGAAATTCGTTTGATAAGTCGTTGGAAATCCCGATAAGTTCAGATAGTTCTTCAAAGAACCGCAGAGAAAACACTCTCACAATTTATTAAATAATCATCCTCTGCCAAATGTGGCTACAAGTTCTTTTTAAAATACTCTATGAAACCCTAGGGCCGAATAAGGCCTATATCAAATAAAAGACATGGGCAAAACATTTTCAGGCCCAAAACATCCTAAACTACTAACTAAAAATAATAAAAGAAATCCACTAATTAAGTTAGAATTTCGCGCAACCTAAAAGGTCATCAGTGTAAGTACAGCAACTTCAAACCCGATTTCGACCTTGATGCAACCCGAATCTCGAAAAACTCAAAACATGAAAGTTGTAGAACTATTCCTTGGATTTCCATAACATCTCGATCTCAATCAGAACTCGGATGAGAAAGTTATGTCCAGATTACGAATCGACGTTGAAACTGTACGAAAATCACTTAATTAGCGTTTTTGTGCATTTAACTTCTTAACTCTCTATCTTGTGATTGACTATTCTGAAACTTGTAAAAGATTTTTAAGACTCGATCCACCATGATGCCCATCAAATTATTTGGAGGTGCATGTCTTTACACGTATAGATTTTCTCATATCTCGAGTAGTTATAGCCACTTACAATAAATTGGGCACCGACCATTTGATTAAGGCTCATGTTTTTTTATACATGGGATAAAGATGCATGCTTTATTATTATACTATGAATATATACATATAAAAATATCTTTGTCCTAGAGAAAGAGAGGAACCATACATCATCATGACACGTATTCAACATTGACTTCATAGTTTTTAATTTTATTTTTGTTCTTGTAATTTTAGTATTTAGGTTGCATTTTATGGACCAGCTTTCAATATAGCAGGAATTAATATTTTATTTGAGATCAGACAAAATTTTGTGTATGAATCTTAGTTTAAATTAAAAAACTTAAAAGAGTTTGTAAAATACTATCTAAAGGTAAATGTGTTAATCGACTGATGTGATTATAATAACCTTTCCCTGTGATTATAATAACCTTTCCCAAATTCTAGAGTAGCCCAATTACTTGTTGGGGTGGGATTTCTAACGAGGAGGGGCTAGTCCTTCGTTTTTAATTGGGGTGAGATTTAAAAGATAAGAGACTTTTAACAACAGTAAGTTCAATGTATTGTAGGAATTCAAACTCCCTAAATTAGCCTAATATTGCACCTAGATCCCAGGTGAGGTTTTATCTTTTGTCACCTATTTTAAGTTCAATGAATAGTTGTGAAAGCATTTACACATTTGATTGTGCGCAAAAGAAAGACAATATGTATTTTCTCTTTTATACAATCACTTCCTTCTTACCTCAATATGAAACATTGTTTTAAAGAGAAATGTTTTTTTTTTTTTATGAATTGGTAAGGAGTGGAGTTATACTTATGCACATTAAATTAAGTTTTTCTCTCTGTGACAGTCAGGTTCATCCTTTAAGTTCTAACTATCAACGATCAGCACAGAAAAGACCCGAACTTGAGACGCTTGAATTTTATCTTCAACGTTTTTACTGTTCAACCACACCTCCGAGTAATGTGATGTAACAAAATATGATAGTTTTGAATTTCACAGAATATGATTACTAATATTACTATATCTTGACACATCACATTAGAGATTCAATTAAAGATATATCTTACGAAATTCTCTTTTATGATGAACTTGAGAAAGGTAAGCTATGGAAATATTATGAGACATAAATCAGTCTAAATCAAACAAGGATTAAGACTTAGCAAACAAATTTAATTATAGGAAATAATAGCTTGATATACAATGCTCAAAAATAATTGACTGCAAAAATCTTTCTAGTATTTATTTTACAATGTAATTAGATATGCAGGTTGGTTAAGATGGAAAAAACATCTCTCTTATACACCGCTCTAATTTGAGCCAACATACACATACCGTGATATATACATAAATGCTAAAAAATAAAGAGAAAAAAACAAGATTTTTTGGTCTTCTTAAACACATATGGTAAGCTAGTTGGCTCGAACAAAATAAAGAGAAAAAAACAAGATTTTTCGGTCTTCTTAAACACATATGGTAAGCTAGTTGGCTCGAGCAACATGTTAGAAATTTAAAGATTTCAAGTTCAATATATCATTTTTACAACTCATGAGATTTCAAGATTATCTCATGAACAAAAAAGTCTAACAAAAATTAGGATATCACTTTTTTTGACACACAAATCTTCCATGATTTTTGAATTTAAGACATCTAAAAAAGTTTGAACACGATACCATGTGAGGCCAAATACCAACCCAATCACCATTCAATTTGGGTTGGGTTGGGCTGAGGTGTAACAAAACAAGATCCAACTCGAATCAGACCACAATGTATAATGTTATATTCAATCGTATAATTTACTGACATACAATAAGCCCATTATATTTGGCCCACAGGTTCTGTCAAAGCCCACCATGCCCCCAAATGGTTGAGGTATCTCAAATGGTCAATCTTCATTGATGTCCATAGTTTTGAGGCTCTAAGCTCAATTAATCTTTTTTTTCGATTTTTTTTTTTTTTTTGAACTTATGCCAATTGCGTGAAAAAAAAATATTTGCACTATTTAAATAAAACTTTACGTCAATTAAGTAGACCATATTTAACAATTTAAACTTTAGATGAATTGGTATATCTGATCAAGCAAAGTTCTTGTATTTAAACCTCATCACCACATTGATAATTATAATTGGTGCATATATTGACCTGCTCATAATAAAGAGGCATGTTAGAATAATATTAAATATTTAAGTTAACGTAATATAAAAACGTAAAAAAGAATTGAACATGTTGAATTTCTTAATAATAAAAAATAAGGAGATTTTTAACTTAAAAAGAGCAAAATTCTCTAATTTTGAAATTGAAATATTATTGATAAAACTAAATAATATAAACTGATTACATTATATTTATAAGTTAAGAGATTACCAATATGAATAGGAATATACTAATTCTTTATGTTAACTTAGTGCAATTATAAAACTAAAAAATAAGAAAATTTTAGAATCAATAAAAATTGAAAGTTTTTATAAAATTAGGAACTAGATCAAGTAAGGAAAACATAACCACAAACAAAACTCAATTCAGACTTTCTTAAATAAAGTAATTACAAATTTAAATTATAAATAGTAAAAAAAATATAATTAAAAACCTGAACGAATGTATTTAATTGAAACTCAGCTTAGGTCATGACGAAAAAATAAGTATTGTCCGTCTCGTTATTTTGTAATCAAGATAGGGTCTCCATTCCAAAAAAAAACATAACTAACAAATTTTGCTGTCTATTAGTAATTTTGTTTGGAACAAGAATTTTTAGATGAGTGTAACTAACAGTCTTGACTATGATAATACATATATGACCCCTCAACTGTTTAGTGCTGTCATATTCATTGCCCCCAAATTGAAATTATTATATTTGGACCTGTTTGCCCTCAAAGGTAGGGGGCCTGTTCTGTCTCTCCAGACTGTCTCACATTTCTTGTTGCCGACAAGGACTAGCGCGTACAGCACAATGTCGGCGGTGAAGGTAGAAGAGGCAAAGCAACGCTGTGGGTGGTGGTTGTGCTTGTAGTGCTGCACACTGTATCGTTTGCGGTGATGGTTGGGTGGCTGCCCACCCCGATTATGGTCCACATTTGAGTTTTTGTGTGAGCTTTGTCATCATCTTTTGTCACCCAGCGAGGATGGGTCCAAGGATCTGCGATGATTGAGAGATATCGACCCCGATAATGTTAATTATAAATTGCTTACAATCATATATATATATATATATATATATATCAAATAATTGAATGTTTTGTCATGTTTTCTTACGATTAATATTTATGGAATATGATAATTTTAGGTGGAGTCTATGGTGAATGATTATTAAACTCAAACTCAAAACTTAATTTTAAGTTAAAATTTTAAAAAGATCTTTTCAATCAAATTTATTTTTATTCAACTTAAATCATTTTTTACGGATAAATTACACCAAATATTCTTTGAATTTTTTTGATAATTATAATCAGACTCCTTTTAGTTTAACCAATTAAATTGTACTTTTTTATGACATGACAAGTTGTAACATAGACCATCCTTATATTAATGGTCCGTTACTGACATTCACTTTTTAGATGACATTAACATTTAGACTTTTTCAAAATAACAATTTTGCTCTTAAATTTTGCAAAGATGTAGTTTTTTTATTTAAAAAATTAAGGAGTATATTTGTACTTGGACCAATTTTGTTAACGGCGTTAAGCCAACAATTTTGACAAGGACATGCAATGTAATTACTTAATTTAAAAGGGATTTATTTGTAATTATCAAAACTTTCAGAAGTTTTAGGTGTAATTTATTCTCTTTTTTTTTTTTTTTTGCTAAAGAAAGTGGTATCCTAATTTTACCAAATTAGTTCACTTCCTATCCATAAGATAATCCAAATCTATAAAACATTATTCATGATTGAAATCACCATTCAAAGTCGAATTTAAAATTTTTGAAATAAGATGAAAATTTTGTTAAAGTATGACAAAAAAAATATATATTCAAAAGATTCGTGTAAAATTTCATATGACTATTAAAAAGCTTCATATCAAATGAAGTTTTTATTCAAATTTTATTTAAAATATGAGTAATTATTAGAAAGCCTAACAAGATAAATTCAAGGAAGGGTGGAGTGGGCAAACTTGAGCTAGACAGCTACTGCCCTACAGTGTTCAATGGATGACCCAGCCCAGGCCCGCCAATTTGTCTGTTGGGTGGGGGGATTTGGACTTTATATTATATTATGTTTTTTAAAAGGCAAAGTTTATTGCAAAGTTTTTATATTATACTGTTTGGTTACCACCTTAAGACCCCAACAATAATTCAAAAATAGGCAAAAGTTGCTTTCAAGAAGTTGTGACCACGAAATGGAAATGATCTTTATCCACTTCACATGAACATATGGTTGCCTTAACTGGCAGTTTGCAGTTGTGACCACAAAATGGAAATGACCTCTATCTACCTCACAACAATTGCCTTAACCGGAAATTAATTATTCAGTAATCTCAAGAGTTAGATAAAAAAAAATATGTGTAACAATATCTATTTATATATATATATATATATATAATACATTTCATTATTAAGAATGTTGAACTGGACCATCTAATAATTTTTTTTAATCCGCAGTTATGCATTATGACTTCATGAGTTCCGGCCACCATTCCTTTCGCTCTCCTTTATGTTCCGCACCCACCGTTTCTTTCTCTTTACTGTCTCTTTTACCAAGAAAATGTTAAGCATATCAATAATATTATATTATTTAAATTTTATGCATAAAAATTAATAAATTAAATAATATGACAGTCCTATATTATTTATTAAAATATTATAAAACGTTCCCAAGAAATTTCTTTTTAGAACAAAAGTTTTAAATAGTCTAACATTATTCTATTTAGATGTACCATACTTAGCCTACATTTAATGCTATGCGAAAATTCTACACAAAATTATGTGTTGTTACCTATTATTTGTAAAACAAAATATTTATTTTACATGCCATATAAGTTTAAAAAAATTTACTGTCATTTTCTTGTTTTTTGAGTTTTTTTTATAGAAATTCTATATCTTTATATTTTTTGTTTTCACAAAGGCAAATATGTTATTAAATAAAAACTTTGTGTAATATTTAGAAGTATAAATGAATTGGAACGAGGTTAAGTTGAATTTAGTGATATATATATATATATATAATATTATCTTATACAAGATACATTATATTATCAAATCAAGTGATTAATGGATGATATCAATTAAATCCATATTTGTTTGTTTAATTAAATGAATTATCAAATTCAAATCGTGGTATTAAATTTTTGTATTAAGTTCAGATAAAGTTGATGAGATTTAAATTGAATCCAAAAAATGGCCGATGCTCGTTTGAATAGGCAGTAAAAATGGAAGTTTCAGAAACGAGTGTTTTGAAAAAAGTTATTTATTTAAAATGTCCGTTTTAGTTTTAAAAATATCTAAACGGATATTTTGATAAGTCCAAACAAACACTCAATTATTCTAAAAACTTGCTTTAAACGTAAAAAACTCAAAACAAACGATAGAACCGTGAATCCAAACACAACTTTTGTTACATACCAAATGTGCCATGAATGTTGTGGCAGACTTTATTTTTGGTCCAATGTGCTTTCTTTCTGTCGTGACCACAAAATGGAAATGGTCACCTTTAATTACTTCACATGAACATAGGGATTGCCTTAACCTGCACCCCTTCTTTCTCTCTCTTCTTCATGGTTCCTCACCCACCTCTCTCTCTCTCTCTCTATATATATATATATATATATATACAATATACACACATGTACGCGCACCCACAACGATAAATGGAGGAGTTGAGGGTCAATTAAAGTCACACCAATTACACAAATAATTAGTACTTGCACTTACAAGTTTATATGTTTAATATGCATAAATAAAGCTCTAATAATGCTAGTACTTTGTTAATATTAATTTCTCCAACTGTGATTACCTTAACATTTTTTGTATAATACAAAAACTTTGTTATTATTTTTATATAATCGAGATGAGGTATGGCGATTAATAATTTAATCCTAAGCTTGTACCAAACCTTTATCATGGCACAGATACATTAAATTGTATGTTATAACAATTTTTATAAAATATATCCAAAAGAACCAATACCCAACAATCCTATATATACTACATTACACTGTTGAATAAAATGAAGAAAAAATGGTGAACCCTTACCATTTAATAGATTTACGGATAAATAATATTGTTGCAATCTAATTAAAAGAAAATCTTGAATAAAATCACACTTGAAAGAAAAAGTTCTAAAAATAAAACTATATTTCCATTTACAATATTGAATAAAATTGATAATTCAACTCAAAATTAAACAAATTGGGCTGTATTGGTATAGTTTTTCATGTTGGCGATCTCGTATCCCCCGGTAAAGAGGGAGATGAGGCAACCAGAGACAGATCTTTCAATAGATAGAATGACGGATAAGAAAGCTTTTGCTAGACTTAGTGTATGTGTTTAAGAAAGTTTTGAAAAATTTCATATCCGAGAAAATACTGTGAACAATAAATGGTAATTGTAAAAGAAAATGATATTTTATCATTTTTGGTGTTTCATATTTGAATCAAACAGACAGTACACTCCTTAATGCACACAACAATTTTTTTTTTTAAATATAATAAATAAAAAAGAGTTACATTAAAATTTAAGAAAGAATAATTTTGAAAAAGCTTGAACAGAAGGAGGACAAAGAAAAGAATTAAAGAAATATGATTGAAATTCTTTTTAAAAATATAAAATAAATTTAAATAAAAAAAAATTGAGTAGACAATTGACCCCTGGCCTTCCTTTGGGCCGTTCCTGGCCACAGTTATTAATCTGGAAAGGGAGATATATTAAATTTTCTATTTAATTTTTTAAATTTCTTTAATGTTAATTATGTTAGGAAAACGAAGAGCCGTTAATAACGGAAGGAATATATATTATTTCAGTTACGACAAAGTAGGAAAGAATAAAAGTAGGGAGGATAAAAACAGAACAAAAACGAAGAAGCTCCCCAAAAAGGCATTGAAAAATATATAGAATGTTGTGCGATCCAATACTTTTTTTTTTGTTTTTTAAACAAAATTAATTTGAATTGGGATTAGGCATTGGGTCCCTCTTGGGCTAAAGCTAAACAGAATCGAAGACATTTTTGACGAATTTACCCACACCCACATGGCACAGATCCGTTACCGACATACCCTTAATTCACGCGCTTAAATTTTCTTCTCAAGGCCGTTGTGTGTGTGGATCCAGTGAGTCGTTGAACGCAAGATTGGCCAAGATTAAATGCTACCTTTATTGCGTTCTTGATAATGAATGTGATATATCTGTTATATATGTCATCTCAACGGAAGACTCAATTCTTTTGGCTATCTGTTTCTTTTTTCAGTGTATTTCGTATTCAAGAATTCTGATCTCATAGGGGTACTAAATAAAAACATTGTTGACGAATTTGTCTCTTTTTTTTTTCTTTTTTTTTTTTGTGTTTGTTAAGTTGTGTGATACAATGAAGGTTTAAGGTTTCTTTTATTTTCTTTCCTCTTTTATATTTTCTCGGTTCGAGTTTTGGAGAATTATAGTGAAGATACCCGGTGATCTAAAAGAAGATTAGAGATGGGTATAGTGAGTACTATAATGGGTTTTTTCGGATTTGGAGTGGGAATCACAATTGGGCTTGTGATTGGGTATTATCTATTCATCTACTTCCAGCCAACTGATGTCAAGGTCAGTTTCTCTCTTTCTTTCTACATTCTATGCATAATTCCCGGTTCTCATTATTTGTTATATGTGCTGCCAAATTTCGTATTCTTAATGGGGTGTTTGCTAATTTATTTATCTAATTTTTTGGTTTTTACAAAATCCCTTAAACTACAGTAAAATGCTGAGGATATATAGAAGCTCGTGTAGGACAAGTTATTTTCTAACAAATGATAATTGTGTGGGTTAGCATATTCATGGGTTGTATTTATTCTGTGTTCCAGAATAACTTTAGTATATTTAGGTTGTAAATTTTTCTTTGTGGCATCTTATACTTATTATGTTGTTGTGAATACACTATTTTAGGCTATATTCGGAGAATAGGTCAGTAAAATTTTTAGAGTTATGAATTTTAGGCCAAGTTGTAAGATACATTGGATGTTATTTTGAATGAGTTTTGTTCCACGAGACGGTTTCTTTAGTTACTGATTGTTAGACACATGGTGAGGTTAGGCTGGAATTGAAAATTTTTGAAAATTGATAGGTAGAACATTTGTTGGCCTTCTATAGCAGTTTTGATGACATTATAATATGAAGGGAGAACATTATGAGTCACTTGGTCATTAGTGGCACTTGGAGAGTCATTGTCCTATTTGGCTCTGTAAATACTGAAATTGAGGGGAGTTGCAAAAAGAGATTCTTACTTTCTAATCTTTATTTACATGGTTACAGTCATCAGCTTCATGTTAGAATATGTGTATCAGTGTATGTGGTTTTTTCTCCCAACTGGCACTCTGGAAAACTTCATACTGTTTTTAACCCATTGCTTCACAAACACAAAGTATTCTGTGGAAATGATGTGAGATTGTTGCTTATTTTGCTGTAATATATTTTCTGATTATTGAATATCTCAAGCTTTGTCAATGCATTTTAGCTGTTGGATCTCATATATGATTATAAACTTGGCAGCAAATAGTTTTGTCTCATATTATACATCTCTCCTCATCAAAGGGAGAGGGAAAAAAGAAAACAGGGTTGTTGTGTCCTCATATTGACCCCTACTTATCTATATATATATTTTTTCGCTGTGGAGGTTCATGTGTTTTAAGTACATAACCATGCCTCTTTTGTTTAATTTTATTTTCTTTTTAGAATATGATTGTTGTAATGCTATGTGTTTGATAATACTTTAAAATATTCTACAAAATTGAAAATTTCCCTGATACTTTCTTCAAAATGTTGTCTTTTCTGTTTGCTGAACCTATGCAAAAGCAATGTTAGCACCTCCCCCACCCCCACCCCACAAAAAAAAAAAAAACCGACACACACACATTCATTTTTGAATTATTGCAGTCTCCCATTTCTATTTTCTATCCCCCTCCCTCCCTCTTCCCAAATCCCAGCACCATGGATCATCTTGTGTAGAAAGAAAGTTGAGGTGTTGGATGCAGTGGTTAATAGAAGTGAACTAATATATCCAATATGATTTTATTTTTGCTTGTTCTGAATTTAACTTTTCCAGAATCCTGAAATTCGTCCTTTGGTTGAGCAAGACTCACAAACTTTGCAGCGGTTGCTTCCAGAGATACCCCTTTGGGTGAAAAATCCAGACTTTGACCGTGTATGTTATTATGCTTTAAATATCTACTTACACAATTGTATAACTCGCAACTGCATATTATAGGTTTAACAACATGATTCTTATATATTTTTATTTTTTTCAGATTGATTGGCTTAACAAATTTATCGAAGTTATGTGGCCTTATTTGGACAAGGTACCATAGCCTGTGTGTTTTCTGAAATTTTCCTTACCTTTTTGTGTTAGAGTATTGACATTTCAAGGTCCTCAGGCAATTTGCAAGACTGCAAAGAGTATAGCACAGCCCATTATTGCTGAGCAGATTCCAAAATACAAAATTGATTCCGTTGAATTCGATGCACTTACCTTGGGCTGCCTACCACCGACTTTTCAAGGTTCAGCTGCTCTCTCTGTCTCTCTGTCTCTTTTTTTCTCTCTTCACACACACGCGCACATTAATGCATGCATGTGTATACACAGACCCATTTTGCAACACATATAATATGTTCTCACTACTTTCTAAGTATGAATTTTTGTGTCCAAGCAAAATTGGATATGTTTTGTCCTGGTGAACCAAGAAAGTTTGGTCCATGTTATGTTGGAGGCTCAATTTTATAGTGTCATCTTATCAAGGTGATTTTCTTAATGCTTTTCATATTAACTAGCTTATGTCTCTACAGTGCAGATCAATCTGTTGTGCTCTAAGAGAAGGGAAAAAATTAGGTTCATATATAATGCATACACTAGGTAGCGTTGCGTAACATGCTAGGATTGTCGAGTGGGTTTGAGTTTGAGAACAACCTGTTTGTGCCAGGGCTGCAAGTCTGGCGGGTTAACTCAAACCCAACCTGAATTTGGATAGGCTTAGGTTCAGGCGTCGAGTAATTTGATACAGACCGAGCCCGAGCCCGAGTCCAATTATATATGTATACTGTATTATATATTTTATATTTGTACACATATACATATACATATACATATATTATATTATATATTACACAGATTCAGGCTCAACTCAACCTAGTTTGACCAAGCCCGACTTCTTTGGACAACTCAAGTGAATCTGATACAAATAAATTTGAGCTTGGGTTGGGGTCGGTCAGACTCTGGTCGAGTTGAGCTGCCTATCTTAGAACTCAGGTTGAGCCTGGATATGCCTCAGGTTTGGCTCAGCCCGCTCGACTTGCAGCCCTACTTTATGCAAGTAATGTCCCCCACACCGCACCCCCTGAGTACCTTGCATTGAGAAGACCAACATTGGGTAATAGCCTTTTTTTATATATGCATAAGGATTAGATATCTAAGATTTGGGTAGCCTTTTTTATATATGCATAAGGTCCAAATATCTAAGATTTGGGGCTGAGAAGTCCCTTTGTCGAAGTTGACAGGATTTGTTGCCTTTAACCAGTGGAAGAATTGATTTTTAAAGATGATTTGGCCCCATGTGGAAGGAAAAACAGTTTGAAGGCAATGCAGGACAAAAGGAAAGCCAAGAAGAATTAGGGTCAAGCAATTAGAAAAGATCTAATGGTCTCTTCTAATAAGAAGATAATCCTAGATAGAGAGTTGAATGGAGTTGGGTGTAGTTCTTCTTTAATCTTACCCTCTTCCATTGCAGGGATCATCTCTGATCACTTGCACGGCCCATGACTTGATTTACTGGATTTATGGTTCCATTAGAGAAAAAGATTTTGCAGCTTGCACTTTTGCTTTATCAACTGTTACCAGAAATCGACTTTTTGAAGCACAAAAAGGTGTTAGAAAAGATCTAATGGTCTCTTCTAATAAGAAGATACATCCTAGATAGAGACTTGAATGGAAAAAGGGATTCAAGTAACTGCCTCCAAGCAGTTGGGTGTAGTGCTTCTTAAATCTCACCTCTTCTGTTGTGGGGATCATCTCTGATCACTTGCACAGCCCATGACCTGATTGACCTAGTTTATGGTTCCATTAGAGAAAAAGATTTTGCAGCTTGCACTTTTGTTTTATCAATTGTTACCAGAAATTGACCTTTTTGAAGCACAAAAAGGTGCTAGAAGTATGGTTTTGTCTTCAAATCTTGCTGCTCACACCTTGTAAAACCTTGATTATGATTTGCTTTGATAGTCATATGGAGCATTTATAATGAGTTGTTAAAAATGCAAATTAACAACAGATTCTTTACTGGCGGGGCCCATGAAACTCATAAAATTAGCACTCCTGCCAGCACTAAATTGAACAAAATTTTCTAATGCAAAGATAAGTTTTTTTTGGTAATCATGCAAAGAGAGGTTTTGTATACCTTGTAGTATAGCAGCTGTTTGGAAGCTTATTTGTTAGATCAAATTGTTGGGAAAAATGTTAATAAGTGAGAGAGATCTTCTTCTTCTTTTTTCCAGAATTAAATTTAAATTCAAATATTCCAATCATAAATCTTCATATGGAATTTTTGCTCCTTGATCATTAGCTATGTTATCCTTGTATTAAAATGACAAAGTTGTGCCTTCATATTAAAATGACAAAGCTGATGGGTATGGTTCTTTAAGCCTGTTGATTGCTGAGGTTTTAGAGCTCCTCCTATAACTTTGAGATCCTAAAATAATTTTGTGGATAATTTATATTCACATTTCCTGGAATTGTGTCTACTTTTCTGTTTACCTAAATAGAAATAAAAATCTAATCTTTTTTTTTTTCAATGTTTTAATGTTGTGTTTTTTTTCAGTGCATTTTAATTTTACAATCTCTATTTGTGGCCCTCTGATATTCAGTACAAAAGTTAATGCCTTCTTTAATCAGAATAAAGGATTGTAAATAGACTAAGAGACTGTCTATAGTCATGATCATGCACATAGAATTTAAACAACAAGCATACTCACTGCCGTGATTGTGTCTATTAGCAACTTTCCTGCATTTCAGTCACTTCATGTTGTTGTTTTACCTTCTTTTTTTTTCCTTTCTATCTAAATAATCAGTTGCTCAACTCAACACAACACAACAAAGCTTTATCCCAAGTATTTGGGGTCAACTACATGAATCCTTTCTCGCCATTCTGCTTTATTTAAGGTCATCTCCTCAGTTAGACCATACATTATCATATCTTGTTTTACTTTCTCTACCAAAATTAATTTTAGTCTCCTTCTCCCTCTGCAATGATCCTTGATGTAAACTATGTTGTCCTTCCTTATTGGTATAGTTACTTGTTTTCGTTGTACAAGGCCATACAATCTTAATCAATTTTCTCTCATTTTTTCTCATACAAGTGCTACTCCTGCCATCTTACGAATGTGTCCATTTTTAATTTGATATTTTCTTGTCTTACCGCACATCCATCTCAACATTCTTATTTTGGCCACACTCAGTTTATTTGATGTAGACTATATACAATAATTTATTTATTCTTCTTCCTTCTTGTGTTTATTTATTTGGGGGGGTGAGGGGAGTTTTCCTAATTTCCATTTTCTATGCTCATACTTGAATACCATTTCATGCCAGGAATGAAAGTCTATAGTACCGAGGAGAAGGAATTGATTATGGAACCATCTGTGAAGTGGGCAGGAAATCCAAACATTACTATTGCTGTTAAGGCATTTGGGTTGAGAGCAACTGTTCAGGTATTGGCTCATTTTACTTTTGATGGAAATGAAGAAGTTAATCTTTGTAGAAATTCCTTATTTTGTGACGGAAGAAATTATGATTTGTTGAAATTAGCCTTTCAGTATTGGAAAAAACAAATTATATGTACAAACAAGAAGTTTCCGTGCTCTTTCTTTTGAATAATTAGCTTAAAAGGAATTTTTGCTATTTGCATTCAGTGGTGAGTGTTGATTTCTTTGAAGTTTTTCAGATAGTTGATTTGCAAGTATCTGCTTCTCCGCGTATCACCTTGAAGCCCTTGGTTCCGAGCTTTCCTTGTTTTGCCAAAATATTAGTCTCTCTCATGGAGAAGGTGAGTGGTAATGTTTAGAATTAATTTTGGTTGATGATGTTCACAACAAAAAAATAATAATAAGAAAGAAAAAAGAGAAGAAGAAGAAATGTTGCAATATCAGATTTCTGGAGTTTGATGCCTACTAGTGATAGAGAAAACATTGTAATCCAATGGCAGATTTGCTTCTCCCTCAAACAAAATTTGAAAAAATTATTTTTACCACTAAATTGTATTGAAATTTTCTAAAAAAAGAGCCCCCCCCCCCCCCCCCAAAAAACAAAAAAAATCATATTTCTACAAGCCCCCCCCCCCCCTAGATTATAATTCTTACAATTTTGCCTCCCCTAAGTCTATCGTCTGGTGCAATGTCCTATCTTTTGTTTTTTTCTATCTGGAAGTTTTGGGAATGATTGGATGTCTAATGTTATCTACCGTTGTAGGCTAAACACAAATATCAATTTCTCTCTCTCTTCACCTTTTTTTCTTTCTTCTATTGGTCTTGTATTTTGTCAGATAGTACTGGTGATTGAGGAATCTGGACTATAAAGTTGATATTAATGGAATTAGTATTTGATTTTTCATGCAGAAGCAAAGGCTCCAGAGCTAGTATTCTTTTTACCATCTAAAGATCTCTCCCTCTCTCTCTCTGCTATTTCTTTCTGATTTTGCAGCCTCATGTTGACTTTGGACTAAAACTCCTAGGAGCGGATGCTATGTCCATTCCTGGCCTGTATAGATTTGTCCAGGTAAGGTATTTTAGTTGCTTTGCTATGATGTTTCTTTATCATTACATTTTCATTTGGTTTCCTCTTCAAGGGCTGGGGTCGTTAGGTAGAATTTATCTGAATATAGTTATGGAAACATACAACAAACAATTGCTTTAAGATGATTTAGCTAATGCAAATTGTTTCCTGCTGCCAGGGATTAGTGGACCACAAATATATATGTATATATATCCGCTAGATGTGGGAGTTTGTGAATTTGTCCTCATCCTATGGGGTTTTCTTCCTGGTCTCTTAGATCAGCTAATCCCTTCAGCCTTAAGTCGGGACATATCTCTCCATTTTTTTATGCCTTAAGTTGGGATGTATCTCTCCATTTTTTGATGACACTCTGCGGACGACCTTTCTTGGCCACTAGTGTAATCTGAGTGGAGAACCCCAATGTAGTGCACGTGAGCATCTCAATTTTCTTTTCTTTTTCTTCCTGTGTACCTGTAGTTTCATCGGTGGAAACCTCTGGTGAAGTTTTTTTCTCTTTAATTTCTTTATTTTATCATAGTTATTTGGGTAAATTGCACTGACCTCCTTTGAGGTTAAGTGATATTACATGTGGTTCCCTTGTAGTTTGAGAAATTACACTGACCTCCCTTGAAATTTATGTTCCGTAACAATTTGCCCCTTCCGTTGTTCAACCATCGGTTGGCCTAACAGTTTCGACTGACATCAGTTTAATTTTTTCTTAAAAGACAATTTTATCTCCATTAAATCACCGAGTAAACTCATTTATCCCTCTTCACTACAATGAGTTAACTCATTTGCACCTCTTTCTAGTTTCTGTGTTTCAATTCTATCATTTTTCATCACTAAGTTTCTTCATTCTCTCAGTTTTTTCATCACCGCTTTTCATTTCTCTGTCTGTTATCAAAGAAAAAGTGAAGGAGATTGACACCAAGCAAGCAAAAATTTGAAGAATTTTATGTGGGGGCACTAAGAAGGCCAACACCCGCCATTGGAAGCTATGCCACCGTGTTCATTCTCTCATTTTTTCGTCACCGCTTTTCATTTCTCTGTCTGTGATCAAAGAAAAAGTGAAGGAGATCGACACCAAGCAAACAAAAATTTGAAGAAATTTCAGCGGGGCACTAAGCAGGCCAACACCCATCATCGGAAGCTATGCCACCGTGTTCGCCGATGTTTCCAAGGCAATTGGAAACCTTGAAACAACCTCCACCGACATAGAAAGGTCAACAAGATCTTTTTCAACCTTCAGATATATGGGTTCTTCATGACCCTTACCAACAATGTCGAATATTAACGGGAACTAATCAGAGAGATTGCATCGTCTTCTTGCTTTCCACTTTGTGGAAGACGACTTCCTCTAGTAGCCGGTCAAATATATCGTATTCGGGTGACGATTAAGGATTTTGTAGATCATATACATTTTGAGACAATTTATCATATAGCTTTAAATATATTATAGTTGGGAGATGTTTGAATAAATCGTATAATATACCTATGTATTTGGTATATCCCTCTTGTGGACAAATTCTTTGTATTTGGAGATGATTAGGATTCCGTTAGAATCACTAGAACATTTTTTTTTATTTTTAATACTACTTAACCTAAGGGGAGGTCAGTGTAATTTTCCCTATTTCCTTTTATATTTTTTCCCCTTTTGTTCTACCATGATCTATTCTATGGATGTAATTTTTTGCCCCTTAAATTCTATGAGAGTGTATAACATCCAAATGCTCCCTTCATTCGTCCATGTTGTTCTGCAACTCTTATTTCAATTTCTTTATTCACTTTTTTAATATTTTTGAATTTTACTTTGGTTCCCCATACTTTTTCCTTCAGGAGCTTATCAAAGACCAGGTTGCAAATATGTACCTGTGGCCTAAGACCCTAGAGGTGCCAATAATGGATCCTGCAAAGTAAGTGCATGTATTTTTATACTGTTTTCACTTGTGACAATAACCATGTATCCTTGTCATGTCTTTGCATCAACTCACCAGCTTTATTCGGCAGGGCCATGAAGAGACCTGTTGGGATTCTAAATGTGAAGGTTCTGAGGGCAATGAAGCTTAAAAAGAAAGATCTTTTGGGGGCATCAGACCCTTATGTAAAGCTAAAACTTACAGAGGATAAACTTCCATCAAAGAAAACAACTGTGAAACACAAAAACTTGAACCCTGAATGGAATGAGGAATTTCATTTGGTCGTTAAAGATCCAGAATCTCAAGCCTTGGAGTTTCATGTCTATGACTGGGAGCAGGTATATTTTTCCATCTGTCTAATTAATCACCCAAAGTCAAGTCAATCTATATGTTTTTTTTCTTGGGATATGTGTGAGAATGGGGACAGGGTATGCTGTGGCACTGTCTTTGTTCAGTACTTTCTTGTCCCAACCAAGGATGAAGAGATACCTATGAAGGCGGCTTGCTTTCAAAACAGCATTGGTTGGTCTGAGACTCTCAATGCCATGATAATAGAACTCTAGTTCTTCAGGTCCTTTTCTTCTTCAATATTTCTTAAGCCTTCATATTCCTTTTGCTAAGGTTGGCAAGCATGATAAAATGGGCCAGAATGTCATACCGCTGAAAGATCTCACACCTGATGAGCCAAAAGTTATGACTCTTGACCTGCTAAAAAACATGGATCCAAATGATGTGCAAAATGAAAAGTCACGTGGGCAGATTATGATTGAAATGATGTACAGACCTTTTGCGGATGATGAAATACCAAAGGAGAGTGAAGATCCAAATGCAGTAGACAAAGCTCCTGAAGGAACACCCGATGGTGGTGGTTTGCTAGTCATTATTGTCCATGAAGCTCAAGATCTGGAAGGAAAGCACCACACAAATCCACATGTGCGTTTACTTTTTAGAGGGGAGGAGAAAAGAACTAAGGTATGTCTGCAGCCTGTTAATATAGGAACATTCCTGGCAGAGTAGTAATAATGCGTAATATTTCACATTTTAATGATAAAAATCGTAGATCATAATTATTTCTTTGGTGATATATGGCAACTCAAGAAACCAAAACAGATGGGCCACCGGTCATATCTACTAAAGGCAGCAACTTCTAGGAACAATATTGCTATTTTCTGCCAGTGTTATTGCTGCATCCTCTAATGGTTTATTGTGATTTATATAACATGAGAGAAATATGACATGATGGAAGAAATAAGAAATTCAGCAGAAACTGGCAGTTTCCTTATTGCCAGTGAAGTTGATTCTAATTAGTGGCAGTTTATCACTAACTTTGATAAATGGACAGTTGTGTTAGAAAGATAAAACTGCCCTTTCACTTTCTTTCTTTGTCAATGCATTTGGAGTAGTTTTTGAATTTATGGACCTGTTTGGTAGTGAGGAGTCACCCTCAATCTTCTTGTAGTGCTGCTTCTGTAGAAATGCCTCGATGTTTTGAGATTTGAAAGCCCATTACTAGAATTTTAACGTAGGTTTCGTTTTTATTGTCTGGCAACTGATCATTTTCTTTGGCATTGATACAGAATGTGAAGAAAAACAGAGATCCAAGATGGGAAGAGGAGTTTCAGTTTATGCTGGAGGAACCGCCGACTAATGATAGGATTCATGTCGAAGTTATCAGTACATCATCAAGGATGGGTTTGCTGCATCCTAAGGTACCTATTCCATAACTTGCCTTGATACTTTAGCTGATCCAACTTTAATGATTTTTCTTTTTTTTTTTTGGATATCTCGAAATAATATAAAACTTTAATCATTCTATTTCTTTGCAGTGTTTGAAATTGTTTTATTTATTTATTTCCTCAGCATTGAAAAATGGGTATCCTGACATTGTTCTAGCATTTCAAACATGAAATTTTCCTATTCAAATTCAAACTGGTGCACTTTCTGCTGGAATTGTCATATTAGCAGTTCAGACAACATATGTTTCTCTTATAATACATTTTCCTATTATTAGGAAGCTTTGGGTTATGTGGATATAAACCTTTCGGACGTCGTTAGCAACAAGAGAATCAATGAGAGGTACCACCTTATTGACTCCAAGAATGGCCGGATTCAGATTGAGATGCAATGGAGAACTTCATCTTGAAGATACTGCTCTTTTCACACTGGGTATTGGCAGCTATGTCATGGGAAAGAAGATTCCACCAAATTTTCCTATTATTCTAATGTTTATCTTTCTATTCATAGTAGTTTTAATATATGTTCTTAGAATTGATTTGCTGTAATTAACCTAGAAAATAATATAAATGAACTTTCTGTAAATCCTAGCTTGCACAGGCTAGGCTTTCTGTATACTTCGGTTTGGGTTTATTCCTACCTCACTAAATTTAGCAGTTTGTTTGGATTGAAGAAATTGAAAGAAAGGGGAAGAAAAGGAGAATGAATGAGACTTTTATTTCATGTTTAGTTTAGGAATAGAGAATGAAATAGTAATTACTTGTTTTTCTTTTATATTTTTGAAACAAACTAGTTCTTACTTTACCCTTTCTATCCTTTATTTTCTCCTCTCATAGCAAAGATGAGTATTATACTATTAATTTTTTTATTAGAATCCAAATATAAAGGAGAGATGCCACTATTTTTTTTTTTTTTCTTCTTATAATTAATTATATCATCTTCTCTCTTTGCTCTCCTCCCTGTCTAAAGGAACATCAAATGTCTTACAATTTGAGGTTCCTTGTCTTTATTCTTGAACTCTTACATGTAATCTACCTATAATAAGTTTAATCATACTTTAAAAAAAAGAAAGAAAGATATATCATCCACTAAAAATAAGCAACGGCAATTGTTGCATTGGTCTTTGTAATGTCAATGTTTTTTGTTGGTTTCATAAAAAAATTGTTAGGAATATTAGTCTTTGCAATGAGAGAAAAATGATTAAGTTAGTATGTTCATGTATGACCTAGATTACTAAATGTGCCAATAAAAAAAACTGACACGATTCATACTAAATGTCATGTTTGGAGACGGGATGGTCGAAATTGATCATAATAAATATAGCTATTGAAAATCACCCGAAGAATGCATGAGATAAAATTGATAACGTTTCAAGTTTGTCTATCCAAAATATACGTGTGTGTGTGCGTGTGTGATTTTAGCATGACATTTTAATTGATTTTTCATTCAATTCATAATTTTGTTTTACCAAAAACCTAATGAACACCCCCCAACATATCATGTATTCATTAGTTTGGAATACTATGTCAATAATGTTACGAGACCTAGGACATTTTATTCTTTTTTCTCAGTTTGAAGGCCTTGAATTGACCATTGGGCTTGCAAATTGTAATTCACCTGGACCTCAGTCACAGCTAATTTTTCTGGGCTGGCCCAACATAAATGGATCATCATGAGTAATAATTGTTCAGTGGTATATTGAAACCACAGTCTTAAGAAAAGTCTTAAAGAGAAGTCAGATGAAAAATTATATTTATAACAATATACATCATATTATCTAACTATTGAAATCATCCGAAGCATTGAATAATTTTAGATTAATTACATTTTAGTACCTCAAAATTTTGTTTCAATTTTAAAAAAGATTATTGATTATTAATTGTAACAATTAAGTTCTTCAATTTTTAATTTCATTTTAATTGAGACTAATTGCAAACAACCGTATCAAATTGATTATATTTTAGTAATCTATAAATTTATATAAATTTTAAAATAGTACCTTATAATTATATATAAATTTTAAATAAGATTCTATAATTTTATATTGTTTCAAATAAGACCCTATAATTTTAATGACTAAATAATTACCGTTAAGAAGCATTGAATAATTTTAGATTAATTACATTTTAGTACCTCAAAATTTTGTTTCGATTTTAAAAAAGATTATTGATTATTAATTGTAACAATTAAGTTTTTTAATTTTTAATTTCATTTTAATTGAGACTAATTGTAAAGAACCGTCTCAAATTGATTACATTTTAGTAATCTATAAATTTATATGAATTTTAAAATAGTACCCTATAATTATATACAAATTTTAAATAAGATCCTATAATTTTATACTGTTTCAAATGAGACCCTATAATTTTAATGATTAAATAATTACCGTTAAGAATTTGGGATGACTGTTAACGACCTTTTGCATTTGATATTGATTGAAATGGAATAAAAAATTGAGAAACTAATTATTACAATTGATAATCGAGGGATTTATTTAAAATCAGAAACATAAATAATGTCATGGTAATATTTTAATGTAAAATATAAATAAAATGTCAAAAATTAATTTAAATGATTATTGAAATTTTTTCATGTTATCTAGACTTTTTTTCAGTTTAGCTGTGGGCCTGCTGGCCTGGGTGGGTCTGGGTCTGGGCATGGATCTGGGTCTTTCAACAGCGCTGGCTTCTCTGCCCGGGTCTGGTCTGCTTTGGCGTGGCGATACCACCAGAGACAAAGAGAAAGAGAGATACTGCGCCTACGACCTATCTATTCTCAGTTCTTGCGGGTTGGGTTTATTTGGTGTGGACTTCCTTTACTCACCCTAGCTATTTCTCTCTTCTCTCCATCTCAGACTATCATCATCTCCGTTTTTGTGCTTGTTCCGTACGACCTCAGATCAGAATCTCTTCCATCTCCTCACAGATCCGACTCACTCTTTCTCTTTTGCTGTTAAGCATCCTCTCTCTCTTTCTCTATGTGAGTACTGTATATATATATATATATATATATATATGCGCATGTAAGGGTTTTTGTTTTTTAATTCTTTGACAAAAGAACAGAAAATTAGATTATAGGGTTTGGAAACGCAAGAAAAGCTAGACTTATTTTCCGTGAACCAGACGATCTAGTATTTAGGGCTTGCAACATTAGGAGAGGCCTTCATTTCCTTATAATATATACAATACGTGGATATATATAGCTAGATAGATATAGATATAGATATATGAATTTGCTGTTGAACCGCTCAACTATTCCTGAAACTCGAAATCTGCCCCATATTCTTCGATTATTGTTTGGGGAACTATTTATTTATTTATTTTTTCTGTACTTTGGATTCTGTGATGAAATGATAGCTTTGCATTGGATATGCATATATACATGTGTTTATTAAAAAGCCTCTATTGTTGTTTCAATTACTTATCAAAATCAATAAATCAATAAATAGTAAAAATATTTTAATGTTTTATATTCTGACCATTTATATGGATAAGCAATTTGAATTCTGTCGTGATGATGGTTTTTACTTAATGTTGGTTCCTTTCCTTTATCAGATTATCATGCTCAATATGTTGGGCATAATTTTAAGTTCTGTTAATTTAGCCTATTTATATTATATATTTGTCAGTATATGTGTATTCCGTAGTTCAGCATATTGCATTGGTTATGTTATTATATATCAAAGTAATATGTGATTATCATTTTACTTATAAACGAAGTATGTTATATTTTGAAGATGTTTCTTGACTATTTCCCGAAATTAGTGTATTGCTCCTCTCGGGCACGCATCTTTCATGGTGCCTGGAACACGGCAATGCAAGATCCTAGAGCCTTGAGGTTGCCTTTAACCTTCTGTGGTTAGGTCTGCTTCAGTTAGGTGTGTAAGGTTGGACATTGCGTGACATTCATGATTGGATACCAAACCTATATAAGTCCATGAAATGTGGCTGTATTGTAAATGATGAAATTTTGAAATTGGATATATCAGCTCTGGAAATGCTTGGAGTGACCGGCACTGGTTTAAGAAAACAATAGCCAATCCAAAAACTGACATGTTGATAGTTTGATTGAAAAATCTTTTCATAAACTGCACTTCATCAATAGGTCTACCAAAAGTAATCAGTGAATTTGATTTGATTTGAATTTTTATTTTAAATTGTAAATTTATAAACTTGAATGAGTTGCTTTTTTGTTGGCTGAATTCTAGGCAGGTTTTTCCCCTTCTAGCTAAGGGATGCCTAGGAGATTCTTTCTCTTATAACAATATCAACATTTTATACATTGGTTTTAGGAGGTCAAAGGTTTATGAGGATATGTAAACTGAATCCGGTTGTGACCAAGAAACGACCGTCTCTTGGTGGGCCGGGAATGCACGACTTATCATTTTTTTCTTGATCGGTATGCACGACTTGTCAATTCATCCAATAAACTAATAGGGGCTCATGTACCCATGCTGGATTAATTGTATTCTGGGCTGAGGCAATGAACCTATTTGAATTGCCTCATTTGGTTCTAGAGAGCCTATGTATGAACAATGATTAATTTTACTTCCCTACCTAGCTACTCTAGGTTGGGGGGTAGGTTCTGGTGGGGAAGTTATAGACACCTTCTCATACTATATTTTTTTGGATGCATTTCTGAAACAAGATTTTTCCTGGCCATATTTATTCTTTTTAGATAGGATCTGATTGTGAGACACTTTTTCTTCATCAATTGCAGATCTTATTTAGTGGCCTTTTTGTAGTTATGATCCACATCCTTACATTTTTATGACAATATTGATTTACAGAAAGTTGATTCATATTATTGCTGATATTATTTAATGGCATTTTGTAAATATAATCTATATACTTACAATTTTGTGACAATATTGATTTTCAGAAGGTTGATTCATATTAATTTTTTCTTTTGATTCATTTGGGTTTTAACAGCATCGTTTGTGCCCCCCACCAAACGCACACATGGGGAAAAGGGGAAGCTTTTTCTAGAAGTTGATGTGATATACATGCCAACGCACTTCATGTCTGGATAATGGCTGTTCAGGCTTGTGTTAAAGCAAAGATGATGGATGAGATTGATGAAGATGACGGGCCCATAGTTTTCAAACGGAGTAACACAACATCAAAGCATAATCAAGTGAATTCAGACACAAAAAAATCAGCATCTCAGAGGTATGATGGTCAATCAAGGAAGCAAGCCTCTGATGTACATTCTTCCAATGGTCAAAGCTCCACTTCTCAAAAGGGTAACCCATATGCCAAGGCATCACCAATGAAGTCACCTACAGCAAGCCCAAAACCATCAACTTCATCTGCCAGGGCTTCACCAGTGGCAAATTCAAAAGCATTGACCTCGTCAGATGATCAGTCAAGACATTTGTCTAAACAGAATACAATCACTGTTGTTAAAGAGGAGAAGCAATTGATTAAACCTGTTGCTAGGCCAGATGCTGATTCTGAGGATTCTGAGGATGATAAACCGCTGAGTGCTAGACTTTTTGCTGGATTATCAAAGGGAACCTCCAACCATGCCAACAAACGACCCAACAATGTTAGCCTGGTTTCACCACCGTTTCAAAAACCAAAGGTCAATAAATATTCTGACAATTCGGATGATGAGACTCCTTTGTCATCAAGATTTCAATTTAAGTCCAATGCAGAGGCTTCTACTAGTAAGTCCTGCAGTTCTTATGAAAATAAACCTTTGGCATCAAAACTTCAGCAAAATGGTTCCGTCATGAGGGATAAAAAATCTCCTACAGTGGTGAATAAGAGACCTCTAGGTGAGGTCAAAACTTCAGGTCAGTCTTTAGTTAAAAAACCGAAGCTTTCTGATGCATCTACAACAATTAATAGTAAGCAGGCATCTGTGAAAGCAGAGCCAAAGGCAGATGATGATGATGATGATCATGTTCCTATATCTCAGAGAATGAAGAAGTCAGCTATATCAGGTAACAAATCATCATCTACCAAACAGAAAGTAACAAAAGTTGTGTCTTCTTCAATCAAGAAAACAAATAAGAAATCCAAGAAAGTTATGAAAAAATCAAAATACTCTCAATCGTCGAAGTTGCCCCCTAGCTCTGGTGAAGGGCAGAAATGGACTACCTTGGTTCACAATGGTGTCATTTTCCCACCTCCATACAAGCCACATGGGGTTAAGATGCTCTACAAGGGGCAGCCAGTTAATTTGACTCCTGAACAAGAGGAGGTGTGTGTCTCTCTATCTTTCTCTCTTTTTCTGTCTTAATTATCTATTAGTTTTCATTGTTCATGTATCCCCTACCACATTTTCTTTCTGCTCTGTGATTGCATCAACTTGAAATCCTTGAAGTTCTCTCCTTGGAGTTGATCCAAGCTGTACATGGAATTTATAAATTTTGTTTCAGGTTGCAACAATGTTTGCGGTGATGTTAGATACTGATTATATGAACAAAGCTAAATTCAAAGAGAATTTCATGAATGACTGGAGAAAGATACTCGGGAAAAACCATGTAATTCAGAAGTTGGAAGACTGCAATTTCACCCCAATATATGAATGGCATCAGAAGGAAAAGGAGAAGAAGAAACAAATGAGTACTGAAGTAAGTTAATTTCCCTTGTAACTTTTCTGTCTCTGTTATTCAAAAGGATATTGGAAGTCAAAGATGAATTGATTATGAATTTGAACCGAGCAAGGAACTCTTATGTTTACGTGGCTTTCTTTTCCATAATTCAGCTTTGAAAAAAAGTATCAAGTTTTTGTAATGAGCTACACATGCTTGAAATGTTTTAAGGTTTGATTCCTGCAGTGGCAAATTATCGTAGTTTATATGTTACTTATTTGACTATCTTCTAGTATGATATTCCAGACAGTTTGCTTGGCATTGCTATGAAGATCTTATGCATTGCAACAGTTTTTTTTATTTAAAACACTTCTTGAATTCTAAGAGGTTGTGGATTTTTATGTAATAGTATGTTATGTATAAATTGATTAACTTGGACAAAACATGTACCGGAAATAAGGGGGGAAAAGGATTCTCTAGGTTTGGTAGACACAATCTTTACTGTTTCTAATTGGAAAAATAAACCCTTATATGTTTTTTAAACTTGACAAAATGATTTTGACATTTTCTAACCACATTGCTTTGTCTGCAAGTCTGCACCACCCCATTGGTCCACAATAGAATATTCAAGTAAATAAGAGCCACTGTGCGTGCGTGTGTGTGATTTACCTGTCAAAAATAAAAAAAAGAGCCACTGTGTTCTGACAGTGGACATAGTGCCAATCATTCCTAATATATTATAACTACCTCTGGAGTATTGAAACTTGCCACTTTCCTGTTGTATTAAAGGCAAGTCGTGTTCCCACAGTGAGCATGATATTGTAGAGGTTGTGCCTGTGTTTAAATCTCACAGGTATATTCAGATTTTGAGTTCACAGTTTACACATGATGAGTACTATTGTCACATTTTCTCAGAAGAGATTTTGGTTATCTATCTTGTTTCGAAATATTGATTTAAGGGTTGCTGTTTGTGCAGGAGAAGAAGGCCGTGAAGGAAGAGAAATTGAAACAAGAGGAGAAGTATATGTGGGCTGTTGTCGATGGTGTCAAAGAGAAGGTCACCTCTAGCTTTGATTTATGTATTGCTTTGGATTTGGGGATGTCGACTTATTTTGAGAGTATGAAATTTACTATTGGCTATTATTTGGGTTTTAGTGCTGAAGATAACGGTGATAATGGAGGGTCCTGCAGAAATGAGACGTCGTTGATATCTTGGATTTCGGCCATTATTTTTCATGGAAGCCGTTATTTTGATTTATTCAACCAAGATTTTTAGAAATCTTGTTCGTCTTTCTACAATATATCAGCTGTTGTTTCCAACATTTTTGCCATTATTTTTCAATTTTTTATCTTATATTTTAAAAGAATTTTTTATATGCATATGAGAATAATTTTAATTTAAGTAGCTTATATTTTTATCTGTAAATTTAACTGTACTTATATTTTTTGTAGTTGTAGTTATACTTACAAATTGTTTGTAAAGGTAACTATATCTATATTTTTATTTGTGATATAACCATACCCATAAAGTTTTGGGTCATTTATTCTGTTTATATATATATATATATATATTTTATCACGGTTATTGACAAGTTGTAATGCATTAGTTAAATGAGGCTTTTAATCAATTTTTTTGGGGAAGTGAAAAAAAATTAAAAAAAAACCTGTCAACAGGTTACCCAAACAAGATAATGATGATATTTTGACAATATCACTGTTATTCTAATATGAGATGAGCAAAAAAGTGCCGGAGATATTTCTCTTTGGGATAGTGATAAATCAGATGATATGTTTGATATTTTTATATGATGTGTCATCATTGTCTCGTTTATATTAGCCGTCTAAGAAGCACAGATAGGGACACGGATACGACACGACACGGACACGCAAATACGTTATTTCTCAAAAAAGTAAGACAGGGACACGTTAGGAACACGTTGAATATATATAAGTTTTTTATATTTTTTATATGATCATCATATAATAAAAACCTAATGTTATTTCAATTAAACTTGGCATAAAAACACACAAATTTAAAAAATATTATTAAGATATTAAAATAACAAAGTCATTAAATAAAATTTAAAGAACTTCTTCATTTAATCATCAACATCTATGATTCAAGTGTCCGGGAAGTGTCCGAGAGTGTTGGTGTCTGACATGGACACGTGAGTCAAAATAGTGTCCATACTTCTTAGTTTGCCGTTATATTTTCAGGCAATATATCAGATATTGTTTCATACTGGTACAAATACTGATACATCATGATATATTGTCAATATTTAAAACCATGATGTATAAAAAAATTTAGAAAAAATCAAAGCTGTTGTAGAATAATGGTTAAGTGCCGACATGACATCTTTCTTTCTCTTCCTATTTTTCGTTTGTTTTTATTCTAAGTTTGTCTATCATGGATAGCATTTTGAAAGGATTGAATTGAGCCATGCAAGTGATGCAACCTTCCATCTTAGTCTGAAGTGTTTGGACAAAAAATTTCAGGCTAGAGAGTGGCTTTCATGATCTCTCATCTATTTGATTGAAAATTTTAACTGTAGGTGGATTGCGAACTGATGTGCCAGACTGTTGTTTTATTTGAAACCTTTCAGTGTTACACTTAAGGCCATTTTGCATCAAGAACTGATATGATAGCACAAAAATGACATTCCATTTTTCTGCCTTTGCTCCATCTTCGTACCATCTACTTTGCTACTATGGTTTCTTTTGAGGGTTCAGGTTTTTGCTTAAAGGCACTATTACAGAAATTCTTGTTTATTTATTTGGGCGGGTTGTGGGGAGAAAGGTCTTTGTGTTGATTAAGCAAACAGCGAATCCATGGGTATGTGAACCTCACTATCCAGGAAAAAGCAGAATATTTGATGGAAGAATGAGGAATCCTTTGAACAACCTATTACTTAGGTTACACGATCGCTTTCTGTTTTCATTTTTCCTCTTATGTTATCTTCTCTAATTGGCCTCAAGTTTAAACCACTTGAAAATGGAAGAAATTAAACATTGTGCACATGCCTGACCATATCTAGTCACACATTTGACCTTGAAGAGGTTCTTCATTTGCACTATCTGAACTACTTGCTCATGCAAATAACATGTGGAGGTGTGTGATGGTTTATGGGGTTTGCAGGAATTGATAACAGTTATTGTAATTTATGATAAATGTGTTGTTGTTTAACAGGCTTTTTTTCTTTTCATAAAATAAATTTGTTTTCCCCTCTGCAATCAACAAATGTTTTCCAAGAGGGGGCATCCTAAAGTACCTTTCACACCATGTAATTTGTATTTTACCATATCATTTCTGTGTTCTAAAAATAGAACTATGATTATCAGTTTTGTTGTTTTCAGTATATTTGTACTGTATTTTTTAAATATAAGAGGACCCTTTTTTCAACCACATTTTCATGTGGGTTCTTATACTTGTGAAATATATTAGTTTTGTTGGTTGTGACATAATCCGGTTATTAAGTTGTGTATTTGTTATCTATGCATTTTCTCATTATTAAACAATGCATGTAGAATCTGATCATCATCTCAACTGCAGGTTGGAAACTTTAGAGTTGAACCACCTGGGTTATTCCGAGGCCGTGGAGAGCATCCAAAGGTTCTAGCGACATCTTTCTATCAACAATGAAGAGTTTAGAATAGTCCAAGCTGGAATATTTTTATATTTTGCAGATTTTGGAGTTTTTGAAATAATTCTCAAGTTTTCATTTAGATGCTCTTAATTTTTGGTTTTTATGGTGTTAGATGGGAAAGCTGAAAAGCCGCATCTGTCCAAGTGACATTACCATAAATATTGGAAAGAATGCCCCAATTCCAGAATGTCCAATCCCTGGTGAAAGGTGGTTATTATTATTCTTTTTCTTTACAATTTAATCTGAAAGGGAACAAAAAAAGGTGTTCTTTGTTTAAGATGTTCCCTTGTCATATATTTAGTTTATGGGATATTTGATCTTTGCAGCTGGAAAGAAATAAGGCATGACAACACGGTCACATGGTTGGCTTTTTGGAATGATCCAATCAATCCTAGGGAATTCAAATATGTGTTCTTGGCAGCTAGCAGTTCCTTGAAGGGGCAAAGTGACAAGGAGAAATATGAGAAAGCAAGGTTGTTGAAGGTACTTCACATAAAATTTCACCAATGAACTTCTGATGAGTATTGGAAAATCCATCCCATGGTTACCACAATTCGCTCATCCTTTAGCGAATTTCGAATTGAGATCGCATTATCCAAAACATGGATCATTAGCGATTTGGAACGCAAGATTTGGCGTTCCGATCTAAATATCAGAAGTCCCAAAAAAATCATACAAAATACACACATCATTTGAATTTTATTTTATAATGACTTATATTCGTTGAAATCATTTTTGTGTATATATATATATACACATACCAATATTATTATAAATACACTCAAAAAACATATCACGTTCCAAATAAACGTATTTCGTTCCAACAAAGCGATCCAAAAAAGTCTACCCCTAACGTACCATGTTTTATAACAAGTGACGATTTACATTCCTGTTCCCCTTCCCCGTTCCATAACGATCCACGTTCTAGGTAACATAGATGCATCCTAACACAATTGTTAACTGCTAGCATGGCATCTAAAAGGGATGGATGTGATTATGAGTGTGATTCTTGTATGCGCATGCACTTTTGACCAGTGTCATTTTGTTTTGTTTCAGATAATATGTTGTATCTTCCTGTCCAGTAACTATAACACTATATGAGTGCAGGACTACATACAAGGCATCAGAGCAGCATACACTAAGGATTTTGCAAATAAGGATATCACGAGGCGGCAAATAGCAGTTGCTACTTATCTTATTGATAAACTAGCTCTCAGGGCGGGCAATGAGAAGGTATAGTTTGTGTGGAAGTGCTTCAATTTATCCTATAGTTCTATTTTACTTTCTTAAGCATAGAAGACTTTTTTTAGTGGAACATCAGTGTTATGAAAAAGTATTTGTAGCCTACCCCAAGTAATTGGCAAGGGTCTGCTGAGTGGAATGGTGTACTTTGAGTTGGGAGAGAACATAGTGATGCAAAACATGTTAACTAGAAAGTGGCGAATTCTTAATCATACCTGCAATTTTATTTGCATATTTGTATTGAATAAGTTATCCATGAAGGAGTTGAACAATCTCTTTGGTGCTTCAAAGATAATTTTTGCACTAGTTTTATTTTTGGTATAAAGAGGGATAACTAATGTATTTAGACACTTTTATAGGGTTTTTTGGGGAGGTTAAGCTTTTTTTTTTGTGTCCGCTCTCCTTTTTTTGTACATATGGGTTTTGCCCTTCTCGGGCACCCTTTTTATAAATGAAATTATCTTTCACTTATAAAAAAAAATTATCCATGGTCTTGCTCGGCATTGAAAAAAGACAAAAGAGACAAGATAAGTGGACTTCTTTCTTATAATTTTTGGTGTTCTGCAGGATGATGATGAAGCTGATACTGTTGGTTGCTGCACATTGAAAGTAGAAAATGTAGAACCAAAACCTCCAAACATTTTGAAGGTATAGTGGGTTTTATGTCTCCAAGAGCAAAATTTTGAATATTGAAGGTTGCATTTGGTTGCCACAGAAGAGGAATTAATTTTTGCAAGTTTGGTGATTTCAAAGATGACTTTGTATGAATCTCTTGCATACTGAAAGTGGAATCAAATTCATGAAATTTATTGAAGCTTGTAACCACCCAAGATAGTTCCTTGTTCCTGCAACTTATTGCAAGTAATAACAAATGAACTCCTGTTCTGATTTTTGCAGTTTGACTTTCTCGGTAAAGATTCAATTAGATACCAAAACGAAGTTGAAGTTGAAGTTCCTGTGTATAAGGCAATTCAACAGTTCCGAACTGGTTAGTAAATGGCCTCTCCCATTTGTCGTACAATTCTTTCTATGTCATGATTGGGGCCTATGAGAATGTTCTTTATATTTTCTCCAGGAAAAAGTGGTGGTGATGATCTTTTTGACAAGCTGGATACAAGTAAACTCAATGCTCATCTAAAGGAACTCATGCCTGGCCTTACAGCTAAAGTTTTCCGTACTTATAATGCATCTATCACATTGGATGAAATGGTAAGTTGTAAGCCGGGACTTTCAGACCTTTAAATTAGTGTTCTCTACTGTGTTAATATATGTTTTATGTTATTGGTAAGGTGAAGTTAAACTGTGAAGTTATAATGAAGTCAAAAATATATTTAAAATAAATTAAAAGTACATGTAAAGATGAAAAATGTTAATCAAAAGAAAAATAATATACTTTTTTTTTTTCTTTTGGGAAGGTAATCTAATTTGTTATTGCACTTGCATTGCAAATTTAGACAATATTTGAAGTAACATGGAAACATAAAAATGTATAAATCAGGACCAAGGTTCTATCCAAGTGGTGCAAATGCCCACTCCTCACATAAAATGCGTGAGTTCGATTCCCCCTCCCCATGTCATTGTATTAAAAAAAAATGTATAAATCACAATTTACCAATTCAAATTGGATACCATATCATTATAAGTTTATAACTATTAAAGGGATGAGGAACCATTTTGGTAAGCAATAAGTAAACTTTTTTTTTAATCGGTAAAGTGTGTACTATATATATAAAAAGGCTCCTGAGAAGGGCAACCTCAAAAGATACAAAAGGGGACAAGCTTCACAATTATAACCGAAGCTCTCCTAAGAAGTCTACAAAAGAATCTATACACATAAGATTAGCCTCTTTCATCCAAAAATAAAACATCTTTAAAAAGTATTCTTAAAACAAAAATAGCTAGTTCCACTCCTTCAAAAGTTCTTCTATTGCTTTCCTTCCTTAGGCACCAAGCAAGACAAGGCGAGCCATCCTCCATGCTGTCCGGTCTTCTTTCCTTGTCCCCTTACACCTCCAACTCAAAAGAACGTCCCTAAAGGATGCTGGCAAAACCGAACTACACCTGAACCAGGAGAAGATCAAGCTCCAACCGTCTCTAGTCATGTCACGGTGGATGAGAAGGTGGTCAAAGTTTCCTCCGCTTTCTTGTACATGCAACATCTACTTACCATATGGAACCCTCTGTGCCGAAGAATATCCATAGACAAAATGGCATTCCACACTACTAACCATACAAAAAAAGCAACCGTAGTTGGGATTTTAGATTTCCAAGTTAGTGTCCATGGGAAGGACCCGAGGGAGAGAGTTACAGAAGTTTCACGAAGGAAGAAAAGCAGCTTAAGACTTAAAATCTTTGTCAAAGACAGATGGCCCCAAAAGACTTAAAATCTTTGTCAAAGACAGATGGCCCCAAAAGAGAGAACATGTTGTACCTGTCAAAAAATGAAGAGAGTTTTTAACGTGTAGTGAAATTTGGATGATAGTTTTACCTTTTCAGGTGTAAGGTGTTAATGAGAGAGAATTTCTTTGCTATCATTGGATTCTTAATCTCTCATGCAGTCCTCTGCCTTAATATGAGTTCCCTTTCATGGGTTGTTTTTGTTCGTTTCCTGTTAAGATTATTCTTTTTTGAAATTTGTTCTGCTGATGACAGTTGAGCAAGGAAACTAAGAGTGGAGATGTTGCTGAGAAAGTTGTAGTTTATCAGCATGCAAACAAGGAGGTAAAGACAGTCTATTGGTAGAATAGATTTTATGAGCTAGTCATGGTGTCCATTTTTTTTAGTTTGTTTCTAGCAACTTCAATTTTGGCTTTTTTTTTTTTTAGGTTGCAATCATTTGTAATCATCAACGTAGTGTCTCAAAGTCTCACTCTGCCCAAATGACGAGGTTGAATGAGAAGATAGATGAACTAAAGGTAATGATCATTTCTGGTATCTTGCTTAGCTACCCATGGATGGGAGAGTTATGCTCTACCTTGCGCTTGAGTGAGAAGTATTGATTCGAACGCACGGGAGCTACCAACTTGAAATATTGAGGATTTTCTGGACACATCTGGGCCATGTGTATTTGCCCGTGCACGGGCATATGTGCACTTACGCACATGCTGCCTGGGAGGATTTTGAATATACAAGGCAAACTTCTCTGTACTTGGCAATGCCATTTCAACATACTTATCAGGAACTTCCTCAGTACTCTCTAAATCCTTGTGGTGTCGTTATCTTCCTTGCTTGTTAAGCTGACTTTGTTATCTTGTCTCTAGGGCATTCTGGATGAGCTGCAAACAGATTTAGCCAGGGCGAAGAAAGGGAAGCCCCCATTGAAGAATGCTGATGGGAAACCAAAGAAGAACTTAGCCCCAGAAGCGTGCGTCCTTGTTCATGCCTACTGTATGCCTTTTTATTGGGATACTGTCTAGTTGTAGCTAACGGTAAATATATACAGGTTAGAGAAGAAGATAGCTCAAGCCAGTGCAAAAATTGAGAAAATGGAGCGGGATAAGGAAACCAAAGAGGATCTGAAAACTGTGGCATTGGGCACATCAAAGATCAACTACCTTGATCCTAGGATCACAGTTGCATGGTGCAAGAGGCATGAAGTTCCCATTGAGAAGGTATACAGCTTGTTAAAATATTGTTTCAGTTCCTTTCTTAAACTTTTTTTTCTCTCCCATTCGAGGGACATGTTTTATTCAGTTGTGTATTCCTCACCATTTACTCTTCTATACAGATATTTAACAAGTCTCTCCTGGCCAAGTTTGCTTGGGCAATGGACGTTGATCCCAGCTTCAGATTCTGATGCTTTGGTAGTTGAGCTAGCACAGGAACACCCCACCCAAACCCCCCACCCCCCCCCCAAAAAAAAAAAAATTCTCCTTTAGATATTCACAATTTTTCATTTTTCTGTTCCAGCGGAAAGTAAATGTTGTATTGAACATCTCAAACTAATTTTGGGGTGCCCCGTCATTTCACTTAATTTTTTTTTTCGCAGTTCCATTGTGCTAAGAAGCTGAGGCAAGAAATGTCTGCTGACACACTTAAAATATTTTCAAATGTGTACTACTAAATTTTACTGATTTCTCATTGTCCTGTATTGAAACTGCGTTCTTGGGCTTATAATTTGAAGGTCTAAAATGGTTTCTGCTTGAAAATTTAGTATTTAGCATGGTTAAAATCTGTCCCATTCATGTCTTATAGGAAACTAAGCTGGATGTGTACTTGTCATATTTTTCAATTATGGGGTTACTGAGACAATTTGTTTTGATTTCACTCATAATATTACATTAGTAATATACTTTACCAGGGCATCATTCGCAATCTTAAATTTAAATTTCCAACAATGGCTGGTGTTTCTAATATTAAGAAAGTTGTGATTGAGTACTGGGATACTGTGAATTACGGTCTGAACAGTTTTTTCGTACAGCACATGGATTGGACAGAGCTGTTGCTGCATATACTTTGGAGTGTCAATTTGTATTATTGGATTATGTCCAGACATATATATTTAAAAATATGTGAATTTTAATCCGTTACTATTAACTAATCATGTTAAGTTTTAAAACTTAAACTTAACTCATTTATTAAACAGGTTATACGTGTCGACACACTCAATTCATTTATTTTATTTTTTTTATTTTTTAAATAAAAAAATTTACATATATTTTAATATGTATAGATAATTTTTAAGTTTAGTGACTTTGGATATGAGTCAAATCAAAGTAGAAACTTCTTTTATAAATAAAAAATCTCAAAACCTTGATAAATGTTTGATGTGAGACGAATTACCTTAACTCATAATATATTTTATAATTAAACGTGTTAAGTCGTGTTAAATGAGTTGACACTAGTAAAACTTAAACATGACCTGTTTATTAATCATGTTATACGTGTCAACCTTTTTATGATTCAAACCCATTTATGCTAAACCCAAACCCGTTAACTTCGCGTCGTGTTTGAGTCGTGTTGTATTAAAAATTGACACCCCTACATATACCAATCAAAAAAAGAAAAAAGAAAAACAGGGGTAGGGCTGCATATGGTTGAAATTTTTTGGCATCTCCGTGTGACTAAGATGTTAATGTACTTATAAACGTCGACTAGAATTTTTACTATGCTATGAATATTTTGGATAGCCTAGAAAACGCAAAGTTTGGTGACAAAGAGTCTTATCCATCATTTAAGACAGATAATTACGTAGTTTAGTAAGGTGTCTAAATTTATAGACAATAATGATCAATTTATTATATAACAAAGAGATTACAACAATAGTAAAGAATCCAAAATTCCTTTTTATACTTGTTGGCGGCACACAAATTGATTTCCCTCTTATACAATGATCACAAATTCGCACACACATCCTGAAACCCTAAAAGAACTCTTTATATAAGTTTAGAAACTGTAAAAAAAACTCTAAAAGAACTCTTTATATAAGTTTAGAAACTGTCAAGTCTGTATCCAAGTTGGTGCAAGAAATCAAACACATGTCCGAACGAGACAACCTTCTCCGTTCGGACAAAAAGCACCTCTCCATTCAGACAAAATTTTTTTTGCAACTTGCCTCTAACAAAATTGAGTCTTTTTGGGTCACAAACAAATCATTATATAATTTGAAAAAATTCATGATAACCACCCATCAATATTGTTGTACAATATGGATTCGGTTGTTATAATTGATATCATAGCTCCAATTTGGGTGGGTCTATTTTTCTGGCTAACCACCTTTTATAATCAGATACTCCTCGAAAAAGATCACTTTTGTTTTGCAGTTGTGCATGGTATCCAAAGATTAGAATCATTGCAATTTCTACACAGCTTCCTTTTCTCTTTTCCATGGCCTTAATTCTGCCCAAGTACCGGATTCTTTGAAGAGCTATCCCTATATTAAAGAAATAAATTTAAGAAGTAATTAAATGATGCCTATTGTTTCTTTGCCAAACCATCTAAACTGTTCTAACACCAAAATCCAATTGTTTCAAATCCTTTAAAAGTCTTGAACCAAAGGATACGATCACAACATCAATATGCTTCATCAGTTGAATTAATTTGCATTTCTACTGTCATGTTCAACACTCTAGAATAATTCTTATTCAAGTGAAACAAGCAAGTGTGAAAAAGGATCTCGTTGATAATCTTTTATGTGTTTTGATGGAGTAAGTTTTAGGTATTTATAGAGTATTATACGTCTGACTGTAAAATTGATAATTACATGTATCTCATCATTAAAAGTATTGGTCCAAGAACTATTCAATATTTTTTCATCCTAATTAACGTGAGTATAAGTACCCTCCATAGAAAGGGTTTTGCGTTATTCCTTAACCTAGATATATAAGTTTCATTATTTGATGGGTCCTAGATTAGAAGAGTGAGTGTGCATGATTGTACTTATCATTTTCAAGGCGATACACATGGGCATGAGGGTCATGACTCCTTAAAAATTTAATTTTTTATTATTATTTTTTTCTAAAAAAAGTAGTAGTTGTCTTACCAAAAAAATTTAATTTATGATAATAATTAAGGTGAGGCTAAATGCACTGCCCTTTTATACTCGTACACTTCAATTTATTATGAATGAGTGAGTGTATGAGTATAAAAAAATATATATAATTAGAGTGCATTTAGCTCCACCTTAATAATTATTGAAAATTATTGTAGCGTGTCCTTGAATATTGATAAAGTGGTTGACTATAGAAAAAGATTCCAACCTTTAAATTGACCAATGTTCAACGCCATATAAGGCAACTTTTAGCATTAATGATCACAACAAATTGATGTAGGAGAGGAGTTTGTATTTATTGGTCTTGAGTGCAATGGATGTTTTACAAATCAGCATATGACCGATGATTCACTTATTGAGTTGACATGTTAAACATTAATTGATCCGACTGTACTGCATTAGAATCAATGAATATTTTTTTTTTGGTAAGAAAGGTCTTGACCAATATCAATCATCCAAATTGGATTTGTTGTGTTAAAAGCATCAATCTTTATTCTTCCATATCACTCACATGGATTCTTATTCAGAATTCCCCATCCACTAACACCTTTTTAAATGAGAATATGAATCCGTTCCTTCTCCAAGTGGATTAATATTGAGAGAGAAGGGAATAAATGCCCTCTCCTCCTTTTAGTCACAACTTATGTGGCTTTCAATTAATCCTTAATAATCTACTAGTGGTGTCTATTTACTTATAATATATAGTGGCAAATATATGCTTCATAAAGTTACTTTTATGGAATAGTTGAAAATAATTGGAATTCTAAGGTTGGAAAAATGCTATTAGGAGAATACATAGGGATCTCTTATGATCGTTTGGGAGAACTTCTAATCTTAAAGAATTGATTTTGAAAAATTAATTATAATGGATTTCAAAAAATTAATTATAATATAATCAATTTATTATTTGAATATTTGATAAAAATTACTTAGAAATAATTTTGTCAAAAAAATTGTTGAGAGAAACATATTTTATTTATTTTTTTCAAAATCTCATTTTACAAACAAAATTTGATAATTCCATGTACAAAAACGAAATATCAAAACATCCACAATTTTAAACAAAACCCTAATTTGGCTATAAAACAACCCACTTATTCAATAGATTGACAAATTTGAACTAATTATATTAAACAAAATTATTATTTTTTTTTAAAACAAAAATCTGATAATGACCCTTTTGCAAATGGGCTCACCATCTGGGAAGCTGACTGGTGGAAGATGAAGAAGAGAACAAAAAGAGTAGACTTTCACCTGCACCGAAAATCAAGTCAGAGGGAAAGCTCTGTTTGGGAAAAGGCACAGACTGCCTTTCCTGTGGGCCTACATATTCTCCAAAGCCCATTTGACGATCAGTTCTCCCAAGGACAGCATCCACATTGATATTTGATGAACCAAAAAGCAAGGGAAACAGCATCCACATTGATATATATATATATATATATATATTGCATATGCCTATATTAATGCAAATCTGAATTTCTATGACTTTATTTTTTATTATTAAATAATTTAAAATAAAAAACAATTAAGATGAATAAAGATTTAGCTTCTAAATTATTCAATCAATAATTTTTTTTTCTTATCTCATGTAAAGTTATAAAATTACACATTTATATACATAATAATTAAAGACACCTCATCAGCTAAAAAGAATTGTCCAAATCAAAAGACGAAACTATTTCTCATGTCAATTAACTTAACAATTCAAATATATAAAATTTTAACATAATTTTATTATTTTATAAAATTTAATGGTCCAAATCATTCAAATAATCACTAATAATAAATATTTTATTTTAATTATTTTATTTTATAATATTCTCTCTCATAAATATAAAATCTAAGTGTTCATCGATTTACTAATAAAAATCTCATTCTTTATGAAAGTATTTGATAAATTTTTAAATATTGTGTGAATTATAAAAAATAAATTTTTTATACAAATTTAAAATTTTATAAATAAAAGTTATGAAACTTCATGTACTAAAAAACAACTCATTTATTTTTCAATAATTATTCCACAAAATTTCCCTAGTGAGAAAGGAAAAAACACCTCAGATATAAAACTGGGAGATGTGACACGAGAGCATCAAACCCTGTCATTCAAACCTCCACATCACGCCGTCAAAACGCAGACACTTCTCCGATATATGCAAGTACCCTACATCCTCGTAGGACCAGAACTATTATCACCCCCTCTACACTTGTCTCCGTCATAAATTTGACGTTTACAGACTCCCTCAACAACCAGCAGTACTCAAGCCGTCCAAATAAACGAACCTGTATTTAACTCTCCGTTAACTCCGTAGCATGCAAAGCAACTCTCACTCCTCCCTCATTCAACTTTGATACTTTCGCACTTTCGAGTCTTCGATTCTCTACAACTCTACGCTACTTATTTGATCAGCAACTCCATAATCCTCAGCAGCTTCGTCTCTGAAAGAACAGTGAAAGCGCAGAGATGAAGAATACATCTCTTAGTTTTCTTCCGCTCCACGTTTTTGCTATTTTCCTCTTATTTTCAGTCTCTTCTCATGCCTTCTCAGATCTTGAAGCACTGTTAAAGCTCAAGTCCTCCATGATCGGACCAACTGGCTCTGGACTCGACGACTGGGAGGAAGACGACTCATCATCGCCCTTCGCGCACTGTTCATTCTCTGGAGTTTCCTGTGATGGGGACTCACGTGTGATCTCACTCAATATTTCGCGTGTTCCTCTTTTTGGTAATCTTCCGCCTGAGATTGGGCTTTTGAACAAGCTCGTTAATCTCACTCTGGTCGAGGACAATCTCACCGGTCCGCTTCCGATGGAGATGTCCAATCTAATATCTATCAAGTTCATCAACCTATCCACCAACGCCTTCATAGGCGATTTCCCTGGAAACTTGGTTGTTTCAATGACGGAGCTTGAAGTGTTTGACGTTTACAATAACAACTTGTCCGGGAAGCTTCCGACGGATTTTGTAAAACTGAAGAAGCTCAAGACTCTTCGTCTCGGCGGGAACTACTTCGTCCGAGAGATTCCGGAGGTTTACTCTGAGTTTCAGAGTTTGGAGATCTTAGGTTTGCAAGGCAACTCACTCACCGGAAAGATTCCGGCGAGTTTATCTCGGTTGTCAACCCTTCAAGAATTGTACCTCGGATACTTCAACCAGTACAAAGGAGGTATTCCTCCGGAGTTGGGATTGATGAGCTCGCTCCGAATCCTTGATCTGGGACACTGTAATCTCACTGGTGAGATTCCGTCGACTTTGAGCAATTTGAAGATGTTGCACACTTTGTTTCTGCAAATCAATAACCTTACTGGTCACATTCCGTCCGAGCTCTCCGGTTTGGTCAGCTTAAAGTCACTGGACCTCTCCATCAATGAACTCACCGGAGAAATTCCTGAAAGTTTCTCAGAGTTGAAGAACCTAACGCTGATAAACCTGTTCACCAACCATCTTTACGGTCGTATTCCGTTGTTCATCGGCGATCTTCCGAACCTTGAGGTCTTACAGATTTGGGGAAACAACTTCACACTTGAATTGCCTGAAAATCTCGGCCGCAACGGGAGGCTGCTGCAGCTGGACGTGTCTGTAAACCACCTCACCGGTACAATTCCGCGTGATTTGTGCAAGGGAGGGAAGCTAAAGACACTGATACTGATGCAGAACTACTTCTTCGGGCCGATTCCGGAAGAATTGGGTGACTGCAAGTCGTTGCTTAAAGTACGTATCATGAAGAACTACTTCAATGGAACGGTTCCCGCTGGATTCTTCAGCTTGCCGTTACTGGACCAGCTCGAGCTGAGCGATAACTTCTTCACCGGCGAACTCCCGGCGGTTATTTCGTCCAACTTACTTGCAAGTCTGACCGTGTCTAACAATAGGATCACCGGGAAAATCCCTCCGGCTATCGGAAATTTGATTAGCTTAGTGACTCTATCCCTCGAAATGAATAGATTTTCTGATGAAATTCCCATAGAAATCTCAAATCTAAAGGTTCTCTCGACGATAAACATCAGCGCCAACAACATAACCGGCGAGATTCCAGCTTCGATTGCTCATTGTGCCAAACTGACTTCAATTGATATGAGTCGTAACAATCTGTACGGCGAAATTCCAAAAGAACTTTCTAGGTTGAAGAACTTGAACGCGCTGAACTTGTCAAGGAACCAACTCAGCGGTCAAATTCCCACAGAAATGGGGCTGATGACTAGCCTAACAAACTTAGATCTCTCTGACAATAGATTTTCCGGCAAGCGCCCTATCGGCGGCCAGTTGAAGTACTTCGGTGACAGATATTTCGCCGGAAACCCAAACCTCTGTTTGTCACGCCATTCAGGTTGCCCGTTGATTCAAAATCCAGCACAAGCGTCTCACAAAAAGCATGCTTTTGGAACGTCAGATATTGTGATTACCGTGATCATTACCGTCACCGTCATTCTATTGCTGGTCGTTACGTTCATAAGGATCAGAATGAAGAAGCTGCAGAATTCAAGGGCTTGGAAGCTGACGGCATTCCAACGGCTGGATTTCAAAGCCGAGGACGTTCTCGAGTGTTTGAAAGAAGAGAACATTATAGGCAAAGGCGGTGCCGGGATCGTATACCGCGGGTCCATGCTCAACGGTGTTGACGTAGCAATCAAGCGGTTGGTTGGCCGAGGTGACGGACGGAGTGACTACGGTTTTTCGGCCGAAATTCAGACTCTGGGAAGAATCCGGCACCGGCATATCGTGAGGATGTTGGGGTACGTGTCGAACAAGGACACGAACTTGCTGTTGTACGAGTACATGCCGAATGGGAGCTTGGGAGAAATACTGCATGGGTCGAAGGGTGCCCATTTACAGTGGGAGACGAGGTACAGGATAGCGGTTGAGGCAGCGAAGGGTCTCTGTTATCTGCACCATGACTGTTCTCCTCTCATTATTCACAGGGACGTGAAGTCGAACAATATATTGCTTGGTTCCGACTTTGAAGCTCATGTGGCTGATTTTGGGCTGGCCAAGTTCTTGCAGGACGCCGGTGCGTCGGAGTGCATGTCATCCATTGCCGGCTCCTATGGTTACATCGCGCCAGGTCAGTGCTTACTCGTTACTTGTATTTATCTTTTCATTGGTGGATGACTTTTATACTTCTAACCACCTTGCTTGCCTCCAAATCAGCTAGAATTTATCGCCTTCTACTCACAAAACATATGTATTTACATAATATATTCATATATGACTATTTAATTTTAATAAAATAATTTAAGTTAAAAATATATCCATATTGCATATGTATCCCATCCTATTTAAGATTTCAAACTCGATACAAATAAATTTCTCTTACTGAATTTAAACTTAAGTACAAAATAATTAAATTATAGAAGCTGTTACAACAAATGAACATCGAACATACGGTTATGTGAAATATTATGAGAAATTTTTGCATGAACAATGGGCCAATCATTTTAAGTTATATAAGTAAAAATATCTTTTTTTTTTTCTTAAAAATAAATGACATATACACATGATATAAATTAATTAGTAAGATCTATGTCTGATCATGACCTAATTCACCCAAAAACTTGTCATGAAACAGGGGCCACGAGACTTCCAAATTTATTTATTTTTTTAATCTCTTTTTTACTGAAATCAAATGGTTTAGATAGGTAAGTTAATAAAACAGAACGAACTGTTCAACGCTCGATATTTAACAAGTGGGTGAAGAATTCATGCAAAAATACAAGTGAAAGAAATCTTAGTCATTAAATTGTCTTATGAAAGTTGATGGAATCGATTACTTTAACATACCTCATCACAAATTCTGATATTTTGACCCCTTGTAGTCAACCAACGAATTCAAAATATGGAAATTTGAAGTATGTATATATACATATATATATTATATATATATGTTGATGTGATTGGTTTAAATCACTTACACAATAGAATTTATCTTTGATTTGGACTTTTTTTTCTCTTATTTTTGTATGTATTCTTCTGTCACTTTTCTACTTTTCCTTTATGATCAGCTAAGTAATAGTTCACTTTGGAACAACTTGAGCTAAGTAATCAATAAATAATTTATTATACTTATATATAAATAAGTTTTTCGAACTTGACTTGACTTTAAAATTTGAATCAACTTGAATAGAAATTTATTTGAAATTAGTTAACAAATAAATAAGTCAATTTTTAACAAAATTAAAAACTCTTTTATTTTATAAAATCAAACTTTTAAGTCTTCTTACCTATAGGCCCGGTATACAGTCGATTTAAAATTCAAATGCTTTTTTGTTATAAATAAAATAAAATGAAAAACTTTTTGACCATGACATAAGTCCCTGATATGAAGTCTGTATAATGAGCTCTTTGTTTGCTGTGATGTGGAACAGAGTACGCATACACTCTAAAAGTGGACGAGAAAAGCGATGTGTATAGCTTTGGTGTTGTGCTGTTGGAGCTGATCACAGGTCGACAGCCAGTTGGTGAGTTCGGAGATGGGGTGGACATTGTGAGGTGGGTCAGGAAAACAATATCAGAACTGGCTCATCCGTCGAATGCTGCTTCAGTGCTTGCAGTTTTGGACCCCAGGCTTAGTGGGTACCCACTTACAAGTGTCATAAATCTGTTCAAGATCGCCATGATGTGCGTTGAGGATGAGAGCACTGCAAGGCCCACCATGAGGGAAATTGTTCACATGCTCACCAATCCTCCCCAGTCGGCCCCCTGCCTCCTCAGTCTTTGAATTTTTCAGTGCTCTGCGCGGTCTTTAATGGTATTTTTCAGTGAATAAAGGGCAAAACTGAATTGTAAAAACAGGGGAAGATCACAGTACGTAGTAAGGGTTTAAGGGAGAAGTTCTTAGGTGGATTGGATTATTGACCAAATATGAACTCTGCTAATTATCGGGTTATTGATCAAATATGAACTCCGTTAATTAAATCATGTTATGTATATATTTTAACAGATAAAATATTTTTTTTTGTCTGCATGACTTAAAATGATTAGTTGTATCAATTGACTTGGTGAATAAATTTTATTCACCGTAAAATTTCTTGATACAAGGTTGGTTGTGCTTTTTGTTGTCTTGGTAGGATACATTTTCTGTATACTAGTAAACTTTCTGTTGAATTCTAAGTTTGTGTTTGCTTAATTGGATTAGACTTGCTTTATCATTAAGTTAACAAAGTAATTATTTTATGCTATCTGTCTTTTATGAAAGGGGTTTTATAAAAATTTTAGAAAAAATTAATTCTATTAGTACAATTACTTAATTATTCAATTATGTGATGAATGTTGTCCTCATTGTTTTAGAACATTATTATTGATCTATCATAAAGTAACTAATATATTCAAAGTATGATATATATGTACAAAGTTCTTTAAGTTACAGCTTAATAAGGATTGTATTATCCAGATTAAATAGGTAAGGGGGTTCGGAGGTATATGGTTTAGAACATAGCACCGTTTTTCTTATTCTACCGACCCTAGAATAAGGAAACAGAGTTTAATGACAATTACTATTTTCGGATATCTTCAAATTCTTATTTTTATGACTCCTAACCTCACTTAATTTAGGAAATTTGTAACTTATAAATAAGATGACAAGGTACGTTATCAATTTATGTTTAATTACAGTTTTTATTTTATTTTATTAACTTTATCATCGGAGTGGCTACCACCGGAACTTATTCGATGACTCTTTGATTTGGAGTTCTTGACAGGTAGCAAAGGACGGGAGGCCCCTCTGACAAAAAAGAGCAACATCAGTTTGGCACCATATGTGGGAACGACAATTGATCTTGCTAATCTTTTCTTCAAAAGCAACAAATCATTTATCTTTTTTTTTTTTTTCCCCAAAAGGCAATGGCTCCCAACTTTAGTCCTAGAAAGAATTATCAAAACTTCCGAAATCAGCCTTTTACTGGAAGAGGAAGGGAGCAAACACTCAATCAATTGTAATAACAGCTTGATCGGATTCAATGACAATCCGATCAGATGCAAGAACAATTCACTGCCATGTCACAAGCTCTGGCCTTGTTGGCCCAGAGTCGACAGATCAATCCTTCTCCTCCTCCTACTAATGCTGTTCATGAGGAGCTCAGCTTCCCGCCACCACCACGGGCGGAGGAGTTGCCTAATGTGCAACCGGTACACTCCCATAGTGCCACTTACTCAGGGGCTAATCCCTAAACGTCAACGGCTGTAGGGAGGGGGATGCCCACGTTTCATCTAGCTGTCCATTATCAAAGCAGAATGAGAATTTCTACTCTAGTGGCCTCTAGAGCTGATCCAGTGCCACGAGAATTCCAACCTCCTGAGGCACCAGCCCCTCCAGTCTTGGGAGGACAACATCCTCCTGCTAAGATCGGGCAAATTCCTCCTCCGAATTGCGGATCTGGAGGTGCAGGACAAGGTCAACAACGGGTTTTAATCCCACAACAAGTCCTGCCTAAAGCCCCTCAAAGGGCAAAGGAGATAGCTTACTCCCAGGAGCAGACCATCTCAACCAGAGGGTTCCACGCCCCTCTAGAGCAAGACGAATTAGGTAAATTGCTCGGGATGTTCTCCACGCCATTCACCTCTACCATAATGATAAAGGAGCGACCGAAAAAGTTTGTCGTCCCGAAATTCACCCTCTACAACGGGTTTGAGGACCCCGGGGGACCACCTATCTCACTATCAGCATACAATGGCTTTCCATGGGGCTACTGATGCCTTTATATGCCGTGCTTTCGTGACGAGCCTCAAGGGTACCGCCCTAAAGTGGTTTCACAATTTTCTTGAAGAATTGATTAACAATTTCTATGAGTTCAGTAGGTTGTTTCTTGACCAATTCTTTACCAGCAGGAAGTTAAGAAAATGATTAGAATTCTTACTAACTGTGAAGCAAGCAAAGGGAGAATCACTTCGAGAGTATATTGCTTGTTTTAATACCGAGCTCACGGAGATAACTGATTGCAGCCCAAGCTTCCTAGTGGTCGCTCTTACCTCAGGCCTGGGGCCTGGACGCTTTTAAGATTCTTTGACCAAGAATCCTCCCATCGACATGACAACACTCATAGACTGAGCACGAAAGTATATTAATCTTGAAGATACAAAAATATCTTTCCGAAAAGCAAAAGAACAGGTTCAAAAGGATGAACAAGTTCAGAAGAGGGATACTAATAGGAAGAGGATCAGGAGCCCTGATAAGATAGCGGCACCCAAAGCCTAGAACAATCCTAACTCTGGAAGGTACGAACCTTTCACCCCTCTGAATGCTTCTCTCACTTATATATTCCAACAGATCCAGACCCGTGAAAACTTGAAGTGGCCAGAGCCACTAAAAAGCAACCCCGACACAAGAAATCAGAACAAATACTATGATTTTCATAAGGAGCACGTGCACACAACTGACGAGTGCAGAGCTTTCAAGCAAGAGATAGAGCATTTCATTAAAAGAGGACGACTGAGAGAGTTTGTCTGCTAGGATGGGAGGCAGAACCCCCGTGACGAGAGACAGCTGCAAAGAAGGAAAGAACAAAGGCCTGAGTAGAGAGAAATCCGAAATGATCAACCGCGGCAAAATAATCAAGTTATCTTTGTCATTCACGTTGACAATACGACAACATGAATGTCTAACTGAGCCAAGAAAAGATATGCTCGGGAGGCAAGGGCAGAACCACATGTCCTCTAAATCTCAGCCATTAAGAAGAAGATGAAGTCGGGACCTCAGATCCAATTCTTCGAATTGGAGCTTGCTAGGATACATTGTCCCCACAGCGATGCTCTTGTCATCTCACTCAAAATTGCTAACTTCGAGATCAAAAGGGTTCTCGTGGATACTGAAAGCTCCATCAACGTATTGTTCTACGAACCTTTCAAATACATGAAGCTCAACCCTAATGACATCAGAGCTACCACCCCTGTCATGGCAGGATTCGATGGAAAGTACCCCATTAGGCAAAATTAACCTACTGACATGACGGGAGAAAGAGACGGATAAAAGACACTGATCTCTGAATACATGGTCCTAGATTTTAAATCCCCTTATAATGTCATTATTGGAAGACCCTGGATTCATCAGATAGGAGCAATCATTCCAACCCTCAATCAATGCCTAAAGTATGTCCACAATAACAAAGTCTTCTCTATCAAGGACTGTCAGCCAACCGCCCGGGAATGCCATGCCCTCGTATTAAAGGAAAAAACCCCCAAATGGCAATCACAATACCCTCGTGAAAAGGGAAGTTCTTCACTTTCCAACCTTCATGAGGCAAAGGAGTATCCCCCTAAAATTGACGAGCCATTAAGTCCCAGAGAAAGGGACAACATGGTCAAACCAATGAAGGAACCCATCAAAGTACTCATCAGCACTGAAGGAGAGGGAAAGTATTTACAGATTGGCTCAGCTCTGTCTCCTTCTGAGCAAGAAGAAATTGTTAATTTTTTAAAAAAATAACCTATCGGTATTTGCTTGGGAAACAAAAGATATGGATGGAATAGATCCTAATCACATATCTTATAAGCTAATGACAGATCCAGACCATCCTACGATAAGACAAAAAAGAAGAACAGTTGCTCCTGAACACCATAAAATCATCAATGAAAAGGTCCAGAGGTTGTTAAATGCTGGAATGATATGGGAAGTGTTCTACCCAGAGTGGATTGCCAATACAGTTCTCGCAAAAAAGAAGAGCGGCAAATGGAGGGTCTTTGTTGACTACACCGACCTAAATAAAGCTTATCCCAAAGACAACTTTCCCCTTCCTAGGATTGATCAACTTGTTGATGCCACAATAGGACATGAGCTTATGAGTTTCATGGATGCTTACTTTGGATACAATCAAATTCAAATATATCCTCCAGACTAGGAGAAAATTGTCTTCATATCAGAACGATGTCTCTATTGTTATAGAGTGATGCCGTTCGGTTTGACGAACGTTGGAGCCACGCACTAGCGGCTTGTAAACAAGATGTTTGGCCCCCAAATTGGGGACACAATGGAAGTCTACATCGATGACATGCTAGTCAAAAGTGTTCGGAAGAGTGACCATATCCAGCACTTAAGCCAGATATTCGACATCCTGAGGCAACATAGGATGAAGTTAAACCCCTTAAAGTGTACCTTCGGGACCACAAAAGGAAAGTTCTTGGGTTTCTTGGTCTCTCAAAGGGGAATTGAGGCAAATCCCTCGCAGATCAAAGTCCTAATTAAACTAGAGTTACCTAAAACTAAGAAAGATATCCAAGGCCTGAATGGACGGATAACAGTTCTGAATAGGTTTATCTCTAAATCTACGGATTGGTACCTCCCATTCTTTAGAGCTTTGAAAGGGAGTAAGGCCCTAGAACGGACCCCTGAATGCGAAGAAGCTTTCTAAGAACTCAAGCAATACTTAGCTTCCCCCGAACTCCTTTCAAAGCCAGTACCAGGGGAAAAACTACTCTTGTACTTTTCTATATCAGAAAATTTCATTAGTTCCACTTTAGTTAAGGAGGGCAAGGGGATTCAAAGTCCTATCTTTTACGTTAGCAAGGCGCTTTTGGACACCGAGACAAGATACTCCAAAATTGAAAAATTAGCCTTAGCCTTGGTGATTTCCGCTCGCAAGCTCAGACCATATTTTCAGGCCCATCCTATTGTAATCCCTACGTCCTATCCTTTGAAATCAGTCCTACATAAACTTGAGATTTCAGAACGACTGGTCAAATAGTCAATAGACTTGGGAGAATTTGACATATCCTATGTATCGTGGACCGCTATCAAAGGCTAGGTACTAGTAGACTTTGTAGCAGAGTTCATTCCAACATTACATGCTAAAGCTCAAGCTACTATAGACACTCCGGTATGGCTACTTTACACTAACAGTTCGTTTACCGAAAAAAGCTCTAGAGTAGGCATAATATTTTAGTCCCCCAATGGAATCGTAACCGAGAAAGTGATTAGCTTGGGATTCAGAGCCTCTAACAATGAAGCCAAATATGAAGTGTTTATCCTTGGGATAAAACTGGCCCTAGAATGTGAATCTCAGGATCTTGAAGCATTCTCTAACTCTCAACTTATGATGAGTCAAGTCTTGGGAAAACTTTCTACCAAGGATAACAAGATGACCAAATATTCAGAGCTAGTGGAATCACTAAAGCTATCTTTCCACAAATTCACCATTCAGAAGATCGAAAGAAGCTAAAACTCCAAGGCCGATGCTTTAGCAAACATGGCCTCCTATCTCAAACCAGAAAGGGATTCAATAGTAAAAATCTTCTACTAGTCAAAATCAAGCATTGAGGAAATACAATCCCTTCAAATTTCAAAACAATTTCAGGATTGGATGACTCTCATCATCTAGTATTTAAAGGAAGGGATTCTTCTAGAGGACAAAAATCTTGTCAAGAGAATTCGAATTAGTGTAGTTCGGTATCTAATTCTTAAAGAAAAGCTTGACCGAAGGTCCTACACGCAACCCCTCTTGTGTGCTTAACTCTAAAAGAGGCTCACGATGTCCTAGCCGAAATACATGAAGGGATTTGTAGCAACCACAATGGCGGAAGGACCATAGCCCACCGAGCACTAACTCAAGGCTACTACTGACCTGATATGTTAAAACATGCTAAGGAATATGTCCAGAAGTGTGACAAATGTCAACGATTTACCTCATACCAGCACCAACCTCATCATGAACTTATCCCTATCTCTAGTCCTTGGCCTTTCGCACAATGGGGAATGGACATTGTAGGGCCATTGCCAAAGGCCCCTCAGAACATGAGATTCCTGTTAGTCGCCATCGACTATTTCTCCAAATGGGCAGAGGTTGAACCACTGACCCATATCACAAAGGTGGAAGTAAAGAACTTCACATGAAAAAATATAGTATTCAGGTTTGGTATACCCCGCATCATAATTTCAAACAATAAGACACAGTTTATTGGGAAGTTGTTCAGAAAGTTCTGTAAAGACCTGCACATCAGTCATTACTTTTCATCTCCAGGGCATCCCCAAGCTAATGGGCAAGCCGAGGTCACCAACCACACTATTCTCGACGTCATTAAAAGAAGGTTGGAGGAAGCCAATGGAAGATGGGTCGAAGAACTCCTCGGAGTACTATGGGCCTACCGAACTACCAGAAGGATCCCAACTACAGAAACACCATTCTCACTTGCCTATGGCACCGAGGCAATCATTTCTATAGAAATTAGCATGCTGACCCTTAAGACAGACTGCTTCAACCATGGGACCAACAACCAGTAGCTCGCGGAGAATCTAGACCTACTTGAAGAAAGACGTGAGCAAGCTCGAGTTAGGACTAAAGCATACCAGCAGAAAATGACTAAATGTTTCAACCAAGGGTTAAAACCTATTAATTTCTAGATTGGAGACCTCGTCCTAAGAAGGATGTTTCCAAACACTAAAGATTCTACCATGGGAAAATTTTTTCCTAATTGGGAAAGACCTTATAAGATAACCAAGATCGTCAAACCTATGACTTATTGGTTGGAATATTTAACTGGGAAGCTTGTACCCAGACCCTGAAATAACGAACATTTACACAAGTATTATCAACAAACAGTTATTTTTGATTCACCACTAAGTATTTTTATCAATGTACAGACCCCTAAAAGCCTTGTATTCACTACAAGTGCTATAGGTCTGGTCCATTTCATTCAATGTACAGACCCCTAAAAATCTTGTATTCACTACAAGTGCTACAGGTCTGGTCCATTTCATTCAATCTACAGACCCCTAAAAGCCTCGTATTCACTACATGTGCTACAGGTCTGGTCCATGTCACTTAATCTACAGACCCCTAAAAGTATTGTATTCATTATAAGTGCTATAGGTCTGGCCTATTTCACTCAATGCATGGATCCGTAAAAGCATTACAAACGCTGAAAGCCCGGTCTATTTTAATCAATATACAGATCTCCCAAGGCTTCCCATTTATTATGAATGTCACGGATCTAATCCTACAAATCTCATAACGAAGCTTGTTTTAATTACAAGTATTGAAGATTCGTGAACGAAGCTTGTTTAAGTTACAAGTATTAAAGATCTATGAACGAAACTTGTTTTAAAAACAAGTATTGAATATCTATGAACAAAGCTTGTTTTAATTAAAAGTATTGAAGGTCAGTATATTACGATCTATTTTCATAAGTATGGCTGCTCTTAATATCTTGTTATTTCAACCTCCGAAGATTAGCTTATGAATGCTTTGGAGATTGTAAAGGACTTGCGTTTTCTAATGGCTTGGATATTAAAAAAGATTATTTTTAAGACACCCTACAGAAATAGCAAGCAAAACACAAGTGAATGAGATAAGTAAGAATTTTTATAGATTAACCCAAAAAAATGGGAAGATTACAAGTTCATAACAAAAAAAAATGTTACGAAAACCTAACTAAGGGTCCTCAGTAGGGGGGCTTCTCTCTCAGCATCTATGGACTTTACTGGGACAACTTCGGAAGGACTTGGCTCAAGATCATCTATTGAAACCTCGTCCACACCAGAGATGTCAAAATCACGATACAACTTTTGGATATTCTTTCGAAAGGTTTCGTATCCATGATCTACAAACTCTCCACCCAGCCTCTGCTCCTCTTCCTTGAAGGCTTTTTCTGTCTCTTCTCTCGCCACCTGAATGTTGGTGGCAAGGTTCAGAGCGACAACAACCTCAACCTCTTCTTTTTCCCTCTTCAAGTTCTCTAGCTTTGAAGTCAGGGCGTTCTTCTATGACTCCAGAATAGCCACGTTAGTGAGGGACTCTTTGAACTTATCCTCAAAAGAGAGAGATGTAGAGCGGGTTGTCCCAAGCTAGAGCTGAGCTTCGTCTAATTTAGCCTGGAGCTTGTGCTCCCATTTTAATTCCTCGGGGCAGTCCATAATAGCAGCCATGACGTGAACCGCCTATAAAAGACAAAAATTAGATAAATCAGTAGGAACAGAAGTTAATCACATATATGAAATCAACTAAAGAAAAGAATTTTACCCTCATATGAGAAACCAGGAGACTCTTGGCTATCTTCCGAGGGTTCAGACCCTTGAAGCGACCCATTGCCGAGCTCCATGCCTCCTCATAAGCCTTTTTGATTGCCACTTCCCCGGTCTTAACCGAGGCCACATTAGGAGGAACCGCGCCTATTTTTCCCTTACCATGGGATCCTAGGCGAATTGTGGGGGCTGGAGGTGGTGGCAGCTCTCACCGAACAGCTGGTAGGGCCAACTCCTCAGAAATTGTACGCTTGGGAGAACTAGATCCCCCCACCTCGATCCTTATCTTCTTCTAATGAGGAACTGGTACTGAAGGGCCGGATGTTCCCTCGACCTTTTTAGCTCTATGTGTCCAGCTCGTAAGAACTATCTTCTCCAACACTGCCGATTTATTCTTTGTTAACCCAACGTCCATGAAGTTCTGAAGCATAAAGATGCGATTGTGAGGATGGTCATGTGGATGAAGAAGGCTTCTGTACCTTTCTTGAAGCTCGAGAGTGAAAGTTGATCTTTTCCAAGCCTTCTTATCTGCGACAATAGAAATTCAGCAAAAAAATCAATCAATATAAGAATAAGATTACACTATTCAAGTTAGTAGCCGAAGGTTTTGTAGGCTCGCCCTTAGAACTAGTGTGCTGAGAGAAGAAGCTGCTCCTGTTCTCAAAGTCTTCGTGTTCCTATCCACCACTGACGAAGAAGTATCACTTCTTTTATGTCTTGTTGGAAGTGGGTACCGAGGTCAATGATTTGAACCTTTTGTCAAAAGACATGTAGTACATCCCCTTTGTCTTTAGGAACTTCATATCCATGTTACTCCTAATCAGGTCTAGGTCTACTTCAACATTGTTTTGATGACCTAGGACTAAAAAGGCCATTAGCTGCCTCCAACTATTGATGTTAAACTCGACATGGCAGATCTTAAACCTGCTGAAGAACTCGTTCACTAGAGGATGGAGAGGGAAACGTACGCCGACCTCAAACCATTAGAGGTAGGCACATATTTCTCCTGTTTCGATATATGAAGGGCGATCTATGCCTTCGGGATCCTACAGAACACATTTTGAGGGAAATCAAAATTTATTCTGAGGGCATCTAGCATGCCCTCAGTCATAGTACTCTCACCTTCCTCTCTCCTATGAGGCTGGCTCGACGAGCCAACCTCCCCATCCCTAGATTCGAGGTGTGCCTCAATTAATCCCGAACTGTTACCAGAAACACTATCCATTTCCTCAGCCAAAATAAGGCCTAGTTGCTCTTGACTTCCTATTTCTACGATTTGCCTCTCTTCTTCCCCAATATTCAAATGGGCATCCGAGGATGACATCTTCACGAAAAAAGTAGGGTAGTAGAAGAATAATGATGAAAGTAAACAAGAAATGACAGAGTTATCACCAACTAACCAAAAACTGGAGACTGAGTGCCGGAGAAGTCTTTTAGTACATCAAAAATCTCTTATGGAGTCTTCTTTTACTTCGATTTCAACTTGGAGCAATAGAGAGTTCGTAAAAAACTTTTGCTAAGGGGGTTTTGATTATTTATAAGACCATCCAAGGAGGATCGGCATTTATGGCCCCGAAATCTCAACTGACGGTTGGTTAATAATGGCCTCAATTACTCAATCAGCGGCTAATGCAATGATGAGGCTGTAACTGTCCCATCAACGGCTGTTTTCTCGGAATACGAAATAGCGCATTAATGAAATTGCACATGACCTTTGAGAAACCCTAACTTCAACTCTGCACGGGTTCCGTAGAACTGAGGCTTGGAGGAGGAGTAGCTGATATACCATAAAGTGACGCATATATTCAAAGCATGACACGTGTATGTACAGAGCTCTTCAAGTTATAGATCAAGAAGGATTGTATTATCCAGATCAAACAGGCGCAGGGAGTTCAGAGGTATATGGTTTAGAACATAGCACCGCTTTCCATATTTTACAGACCTCAGAATAAAAAAACAGAGTTCAATATGGTAACTACTATCTTCGGATATCTTCAAATCCCTATTTTTATGGCTTCTAATTCCACTCAACTTAGAAAATCTGCAACCTATAAATAAGACCACAATGTATGCTCTCAATTTATGTTCAATTATTCTTTTCAATTATAGTCTTTTTATTTTAGTGACTTTATCATCGAAGCAGCTATCACTGGAGCCTACTCGGTGACCCTCTGATTTGGAGTTCTTGACAGGTAACGAATGACGGGAGGCCCCTCTAATCAAAAAGAGCAACATCAATTATAATTTTATATTAATATATGTGTATAAAATAAAATATTGATGACATTTATATTATATTTATTATAGTTTTATAATACAACTATTAAAATAAAAAATTTACATTTAATTTTTTTAAATAGAAAAATACTTTATTTAAAATTATCGCTTTAAGCTTCAAATTGTATTGAGCCGATCCTAATTTATACATGCCTAATGTCTAATGGATGCTAAGAATTAATCACAAATGTGTGTTTAACTGGATAAGTTTTTTTTGGCCGAGGGCACTGCACTAAAAAATCAAACTCTTCATAAACGAAGCTTTGGAACTTCATTTCCTTGGTTATGAAAAAAATTGAAATAACCTTTGAGAGAAATTATTCTACCACCCGTCCCATGGCATACCATGGGATGTTTTTTATAAGTTTAGGACAAGTGAGACTCATTGTAAAACTAAAAAAACAGAGTTCACATTAATGTGATAAGTTCGTATAATAATTTCTCAAATTTTCTTTAAGTTTTCATACGGCTCACGGACAAAGACAAAGCTTAAGCTAGACTAAGGAGGGTTATTGCCCTTCTCTGAAGAAAAAAAAAATTTGCATGTAATATTTGAGCCACTTTTATGAAAATTTTATCTTAATTTGAGTAGAAAAAAAATGCACCCCCGAAAACTTGGAAATTTTGTTTTCTACATGTAAGGTATGAATCAATTTTCTTAAAATTTTTCCTTCAATTTAAGAAAAGAATTTCATCCTAAATTTCCTAAAAAAAATTAAACCCCTAATTTTATTTTGTTTTCTGACTCAGCCTTTATCCACAAAGTTGTCATGGGTCACTTGTCAAGAAACAGAAGTGGCGAGTATAGATGTCAACCATAGCTACCCAACCTTTCCTAATAAAAAGAAAGCCAATCAAGAAAGAAAATGGCACTACAAACGCCGCAAATCTTAGCAGTAAGCTTCAAAAATTACAAGGATAATATTTCTCTGTATGGATATTACAATCCAAGATATGATTAATGTATTTACTTGGAATGCTTAGTCATATGTATATATATACAACTTTGGATATGAATGAATCAATTACAACTCATCTTTCTATAAGTGAATCTCTAAAGAAAATATTCTCCCTCAAGGAAATTATGTGATAAATAAAAGTTGGTGAATCTTTAAAGAAATTTCTTTCCCAATTAAAAAAATAGCTTTGTTTTTATAGAAGACTAAGAGACTGAATTATTTCTAATAGAGTATTGATTATGAGTAGACCTGGCAAACATAATTCGAACCCACCAACCCGTCCAGATCCGTCCATTAAATAATGGGTTGGATTGTCTTATATTCTAGGCGGGTCAAAAATGGGTTGGGTTTAGTAAATCCGCCAGTTTTACGGGTTGAATGTGGGTTGAAGACGGGTTCAAAATGGGTTGGTATATAACCCTAAATCTAGGGTTCTCTCTCAAAACGGAGGGCGCTGTTTACTACAGCGATCAAGCTCAGTTCCCCCCGGCGCAACAGTATAGGCAGTGGCGATCCCGAGCAGGCGACGAGCCGTCACACCATACTTGGGAAGTTCAAAGAATTCATTAGAAGCTACACATGGAATGACCAACCAAATGTATTCCCCTACCGAGAAAGCCTTGTTCAGAACCCTAAGTACCTCATCGTCAACCTTGCAAACACTACAGGAAAAAATACTATTAGCGACGCACTCAAGCGTCGCTAATAGTAACCAAAAGCGTCGCTAATGAGCTTTTGCGACGCACACATGAGCGTCGCCACATGTGTCGCTAAAAGTCGTGTCGCAAATACTATTAGTGATGCCTACCCATGTATGCGTCGCTAAAAATATCTAATTAGCGACGCCTTTGGAGCGTCACTAATAATAAGAAATGAGCGTCGCTAATATTAGCTATGGACGCAATGGGCGTCGCTAATGAGGCCCTTTAGCGACGCTCAGTGTGCATCGCTAATAGTTTATTGGTCTGACTTAACGACGAATGTGAAGTGTCACTAAAAATGGTTGCTTTTCTTTTAGCGACGCCTGTGTGTGCGTCGCTAAAAGTTGTGTTTTTTTTTTTTGCCCCTTTTTTGACCTAAATTATTTGTTTTATTTTTTGTTTTATTCCTGTTTAAACCTGTATCAATCATCCTGATATATAATAAAATTCAAATATTCTGAAATAAATATATTAAAAGAAAAATAGATTCATATATATATATATATATTATACTAATTAGTTACATTTATAAAAGTACAATTTAACAATAAATACAAAAATAAAAAATTGTCTCAGAAAATGTAATTAGAGATGTTCATGAAAAGAAAAAAAAACAAATAAAAATAATTCCTCTCGATGCAAAACAGAAAGACGGCGGCGCAATAATCCTGATCAATATGAAATAAAGATCAAATGATATATATTAGAACACTTATTAAATATATATGAAAGTGAATATATTATTTTTTTTTTCATGCATAAATAGTAAGAATGACAGAAAGTAGCATAAGTTACAAACCACTAATCTGAATTGATTGTTGTAAGTTTGGGATAATCTATTTTGTCATTTGTGAGGTGTGTGATGGGGTTTTGAGATAGTTAGGCCGATATCTGGTATTTTGGTCCGTCAAAATCTCAAAATAGGCCTTTATGGAGTAGAAACTTGCATAAGTTTTAAACCGGTGATCCGAACTGAGAGTCGTAAGTTCGTGCAAATATATTTTATCATTTGTGTGGTGTGTGATGGGGTTTCGGGGTTGGTAGGCTGATATCCGGCATTTTGGCCCGTCAAAACTAAAAAATGGGCCTTTTGAAGTAAAAAGTTGCATAAGTTTAAAACCGGTGATTTGAACTGAGTGTTGTAAGTTGGTGTAAGTCTATTTTATCATTTTGGAGGTGTGTGATGGGGTTTCAGGGTCGGTACGTCGATATCCGGCATTTTGGTTCGTCAAAACTCAAAAATGGGCATTTTTAGAGCAGAAACTTGCATAAGTTTCAAACCGGTGATCCGAACCGAGTGTCGTAAGTTCGCGCAAGTCTATTTTATCATTTTGAGGTGTGTGATGGGGTTTCATAATCGGTAGGTCGATATCCGGCATTTTAGTCTATCAAAATCCCAAAATGGGCCTTTTTAGAGCAAAGACAACCGGTGATCCGAACTGAGTGTCGTAAGTTCGTGAAAATCTATTTTATTATTTGTAAGGTGTGTGATGGGGTTTCGGGTCAGTAGGCCGATATCTGGCATTTTGGTCCGTCAAAACTCGAAAATAGGCCTTTTGGAGCAAAGACTTGCATAAGTTTCAAACTGGTGATCCAAACTGAGTGCTGTAAGTTTGTGCAAGTCTATTTTTTCATTTGGGAGGTGTGTGATGGGGTTTCAGGGTCGGTAGGCCGATATCCGAAATTTTGGTCTGTCAAAACCCCAAAATGGGCTTTTTTAGAGCATAAACTTGCAAAAGTTTCAAATCGGTAATCCAAACCGAGTGCCGTAAGTTCGTGCAAGTCTATTTTATCATTTGTGAGGTATGTGATGGGGTTTCAGGGTCGGTAGGCTGATATTCAGCATTTTGGTTTGTCAAAACTCAAAAATGGGCCTTTTGGAGCAGAAACTTGTAAAAGTTTCTGGCCGATGATCTGAACCTAGTGTCGTAAGTTCATGCAAGCCTATTTTATCATTTGTGAGGTGTGTGATGGGGTTTTGGGGTAGTTAGGCCGATATCTAGTGTTTTGGTCTGTCCAAACCTCAAAATGAGCCTTTTTGGAGCAGAAACTTGCAAAAGTTTTAGACTGGGCATCCGAACCGAGTGTTGTAAGTTCGTGCAAGTATATTTTATCATTTATGAGGTGTGTGATGGGGTTTCAGGGTAGTTAGGCTAAAATCTGGTGTTTTGGTATGTCAAAACTCTAAAATGGTCCTTTTTAGAGTGAAAAGTTACATAAGTTTTTAACGGTCATTCGAACCGATGAAATAAATAAGTTCATGCAACTCTATTTTTTTTTACGTAAAATTTTCTATAAATAATAAATCCACAAAAGTAAATAATTTTAAAAACTTACCAAGACTGAACAGAGCCTCCCTGCTGGCTGAGCATCGTTTACACAAGAGTCTCTAGCTGTGCCTGGCGCTCCTCGATCATTGTCATCTTCTGCTCCAACTCTGCATTCTGTCTCTCAATTGCCTCAGCTCTCAGGGTGGCTACGTGAAACCTAGCATTGCTCTCGATGGTAGAGGACGATGCCGTCGTCTCCATCCCATTCCCTAAGCTACGCACATATCCGCGCCTCTTGCCCAGAATAGTCTCCCGTATTTGGTCATCGGTCGGTGGATGCTGACCCTCAGGAGTCGGCTGAGCACGCAGCTGGACCATCTCCTCCTATAAAAACATAAATATATGTTATTATTTTTATAACTTTAGATTAATATTAAATTAGTAATACTGGTATATATACATAAATAACTTAGATAAAGCCGTTGAGCTTCAGGCCCAGTCCAACCCTTCTCGGGATTGTAGTGCGTCCTGTGCCACAACTCAATGGGGCTGGGTGGTGCACTGGTCTCATAGTCTCGCTGCAGCAAATAAACAGTAGATTGTGAAGATTAATTTCAAGAAAAGATTATATAATAAGAACTTGATACATGTACTAACTTACCATCTCATGCCTATACCTAACAAAAGATCGTGATCCACCACAGTGGGTCACTTTTTGCTTGCTTCTGCTCTCACTATTTTTCTTGCTAAGTTCCTACACTTGGCCAAAACAAAAAACGTTAGTATAAATGACAATGATTTATCATACAACAAAATTAATTTTGACAATTTTTACCTAGAATGCATCACTAGCGAATCGGTCGCATAGTAACATCCAATCCTCCACGGACACCCCCCTATAGGGTTTGTCGCGAGGCTCTCTACCGGCTGCCACCTCCGACTCGTAGTGCATGTGAAGCCTGTGTTAGTAGTCCCTGAAACGGACTCCCAAGTAACGGTCCACAGCCTTCACGACATGAGGCAGTTGGAGATCGATGTCAAACTTCTCCTGTAAAGCATGTCATTGTCAAAACATTACGACATCTATTAGATATGTTAAAATTTAGTTGAACACAGTAATAAAAGACATATAAAGATATGCACATGAATATCCCGTCTCTCCGCGCCAGTGACTTGACTCCAGTCACTAATATGGAGTGGGGTGCGTAGCCGGCAAATGATGCCGACCTCAGTGGTGAACTTCTGTGCCCACCTACCAACGGGCTTCAGCAAGCCCAGAGGTATCTCAATCTGAAGGCGCGCGACCCCTGCTGCCTCCATCTAAACCTACAAAGTACGATTCTTTGACCTACCATGCCCTTGTCTAGGGGAGCTGGCCGAAGCTTTAGAAGAAATAAAATAGAAACAATTAGTACCATACTTATATAATCATTAATAAAATAGAAACTATGCATACCATCGACAGCAGGATCGATCGACCCTGCAGATGAGGGGGAAGGTGTCGATGGGTCTGTCATAACTGTGCGTCTGCGTGACCCTAATCCAACCATATCTACAAAGAAAGTTTAAAAATAAAATTGTTTCTATTTAATCATAAAAATTAAAATCCTTATCAAATAAAAATGAATACCCATTACATTATAAAATTGAATATCCATTACATTATAAAATCTGAAATCCATTATACTTGATACTAACACATGTAACACCTATGACAACTATTCATCTGAGTCTGTATAATCATCTGTTCTTGAAATTTCTTTATTCTCGGTACAATACTCTAACAATGTATCATCAGCAAAATCACTTTCAACGTCATCATCATCATTAATGAAAATTGCATCCCTCGGATCTAATTATGTGGTATTGGTGACGTCGGAAGTTACGACATGATCTGGTTCTACATCAATTCTATTCAACCGATACGACGTAACATCTTCCTTATCATGCCAGATAACACCATCGTGGGCAGATTGAGACTCTTCTTGTAGTGCCTCCTCAATCCTCTCCAAATCTTCATCTCTCTCGCCAACTTCTAGTACATCATAAACATTTCTAGATTTTATGTTTTGGACAACATGCCAATCACCTCTGTATCTTGTGTCCTTCAAATAGAAAAATTGTTTTGCAATCAATGCCAAAACATACAGATCATCTTTAAATGTCGTACATGACGTATAAACACTTATGAAGTGCTTATCGATCTGCATTTCAGTCTTCTTATTACTTACAACCCACCAATCACATTTAAAAATATACACAGAATGATCATAACAATAATGTAACTGTATGATGTCTTGTAAAACACCATAGTATTCTACAGTTTATCCTGCGTCACCATCTCCTTGAACAAGGACCTCGCTATTTTGTGTTCGCCGACTAACTTCACGTTCCCTCGTGTGAAATCGAACACCATCAACAATTAAACCAGTATAGCGGGATATCCTTTGATCAGGACCAAATTCCAAGGAATATAATTGATCGTACGCCTTAAGAGATTGTTGGTGGCGTAACAGCTTCATCTATTAATTCAATACAAGTACAAAATTTATTGAATACAAATGCATTAACTAATACAGTTACAATTAATTGAAACTTATTCTTACACGTTCTTTGAACCACTTTGGAAACAAATTTTGTGGTCTTTGCTCTAGATCAAAACTTGATACATGTTCTCTCTGAAGCTCGATCTTATGCTCACTGCATAACATGAGATATGTTATATGTAACTTATATTTGTGTACTAACGTAGTATTGCAATGATTTCGATAAACTTACTGAAAATATAGCAATGTCTCATCACAGTTGTTAAGCATGGTATAGTGGGATTTTTTCAAGTCTTGAGGATGACACCATTCATACATACGGGCACCTATTGGCCGCACATTATGATTAAACACTGCAAGGCTAGTTCGTTGTTGCCCTGGACATCTATTAGAATTTCTCTCTTGACGATTAAACCTTGTCTCAATATCTTCAAGATGCATAAAGCAAAAGGTGAGACATTCAGCATCAACGTAAGCCTTAGCAATCGACCCTTCCGGTCGTGCTTTGTTATGCACAAATTGCTTCAATGTATGCAAACATCTATTTTAATAATTAATCAGTTATACATTAAAATAGTTAGGATGGATATATAACATAATTCATAAAATTAAATGTACCTTTCTATTGGATACATCCAACGGTATTGGAAAAGTCCGCCAATTTTTGCCTCATGAGGCAAATGCACAGCTAAGTGGACCAGTACATCAAAGAAAGTTGGAGGGAAAATGTTTTTCAACTTGCAGAGGATCATGACAACATCCCTTTCGAGCTTTTCAAGTACTTCCAAATTCAACGTCTTCGCACATAATTCTCTAAAAAAGCAGCCCGACTCAATCAATGTAGTTGATATGTCATCGGTGAGATATCCACGTAGTACAACTGGAAGAAGTCGTTATAAAAGGACATAGCAGTCATGGCTCTTCAATCCGAATATTTTCCTATCTATAACATTTACACACCGAGATATATTCGATGCGTATCCATCTTGGAACTTCACCGATTTAAACCACTCAGAAATCCTTATTCGTTCTACGGATGATAATGTATACTGTGCAGGAGGCACGATATATTTATCACCGCTACGTATTAGGTGCAGCTCTTTCCGTATTCCCATCTCCTGCAAGTCCAACCGAGCTTTAATAGTATCCTTCGTCTTTCTTTCAATGTTCGTTGAAGTTCCCAGCATATTATCATAGATGTTTTTCTCAATGTGCATAACATCCAAATTGTGCCTCAACTTAAGGGTCTCCCAGTATGGCAAATCAAAAAATATGCTCTTCTTCGTCCAATTTAACTCCACATTAGTACACTTCCTCTTTTTAGTACCCGATATCTTTCCAAACCTCACTGGTTGGATGAGTGGCAATTGGGCCAACACGTCTTTGCCAGACAACAATGAAGGTGAAAATCTGCGCTCAATTTTTCTATCAAACAGATGCTTCTGTCGATTTCGCCAGTCATGTGATGGCAGTAGAAAATGACGATGACACATGTAACATATCTTCTTTCCATTGGACAAATATAGGGAACATGCATCTTTATTGCAAACCGAACATGCCAGATACCTCTTAGTGCTCCACCCAAACAAGTTCCCATATGCTGGAAAGTCATTTATGGTCCATAGTAACGCTGCATGCAATTGAAATATCTCATTCTTAGAGACGTCGTATGCCTCCACTCCCACCTCCCACAATTCATTTAACTCATCCACTAAAAGACGCAAGTACACATTAATTTCATTACCCGAAGACTTCAGCCCTAGAATAAGCAACGACATAAAGATAAATGGTTCTTTCATACATTTTCACAGTGGTAAGTTATACGGCACAAGCAACACCAGTCACATGTTGTAGGCATTACTCATGTCACCGAACGGATTGAAGCCGTCGCTAGTCAGCCCAAGTCTTACGTTACGCGGCTCATTTGCAAACCATTCATGATTTGTATCAAACTCTGCCCAAGTTTGAGAATCTGTCGGATGCCTACATACATTTTCCTCAACAACACGCTTCTTCTTATGCCACCGCATATCTTCTGTCGTCTTCTGAGACATGTACAACCTTTGTAGCCTTGGTTTTAAGGGAAAATATCTCAGCACCTTGTGCGGAATTGTCTTGCTCTTTCATTCATTCAGCTTGTATCTGGGTTCGTGGCACAGCGTACACTACATACATTGTTCAGTCTCCTTCCAAAATAACATGCAATCAGTTTTGCAAGCATGTATGGGAATATACCCGAGGCACAAATCTCTTAATAATCTTTTCGCCTCGTATATGATTTCAGAAGGGTCTCCCCAGTAGGAAGAGCTGCTTTAATCAATTTAATGACCATATTAAATGATTTGTCACTCCATCAGTTGATGGTCTTAATATAAAGGAGTTTCAAGAGAAAGTCCAGTTTTGAAAACTTACCACAACCCGGATATAACGGCTGCCTTGCTTCCCTCAACAACGACTCAAATGCTTCTGATTGTCCTGTGTCACTCCTGTGACTACTCGCCCCAGTTGTAGCCCTCTGCAAGTCTGCTAGCATCTGTGGCAAGCCTTCGTAACCAACCCTAACATTATCACCAAAGTCATCATCATCGTCTTCTTCTTCATCCTCAAATACCACTCGTATGCCACGGTGTTCCCCATGAAATTTCCAACACGTATACCTCTTGTCCATCCCGTGTAGGAGTCGGTGCTCTTTGGCCTCATTTATGTGCATAGAATGCCTATTATTGCACCTCTTACATGGACATCTTATCCTATTTCTCCTATCTACAGATGCGCGAGCAAACTCAATAAAATCTTTGATCCCCTTCATATACCCTGGAAAATGCCTGCCCCTCAAATCCATCCAACTCTTATCCATTTTCATCTACCTAATACAAGTCAAAAATGATACTCATTATAAATATGAAACATAAATCCTATCACCTTCAACTACTCTCTAAAGGGTAAGGTGGTCCTATCCCATTTGTGAATGCACAATCTACATTGCAATCAATAGCAAATCAAATGCTTGATTCCACTCGGGCAAAATTTTGGCAGCATCTCCCCACGATTCTCCAAGTATACGAAATAGACGTTAGCATGCCTAAATATATATCCAGAGAACAATAAGAGACCGTGCTGGAATTTTGTCATAATGGAATATTCAAGCATGCGCTATTGATTGCAATGCAGATTTATGCATTCCCGAACTATCCTCTCTGGACAATTCAAGAATCGATTTTCATACACACGAGCCCAATCGTGATTAAATTTTTCGTGACAAGATTCACATGTGATGAAAATGCCTCCCGAACGGGGCTAGGCTTACATGAATGCAATTATACATTGAGTTACATGATCATTTAGTTACAAACATTACCCATCTCCAAAAACTTAAGACTAATAATGTGCCCTCACCAATTGAGTAAAAGCTTGCTGACAATATATAAATCGGCCTAATTATTATATATAATGTGCCCTCACCAATTGACCAAGATATTCACCACACACTACAAAGAAATAGACTTTTTGCAACGCACAGAATGCGTCGCCAAAAGACACTATTAGCGACGCACAAGGTGTGCGTCGCTAAAAACGTGTTATCCCGCGCGAAAAATAGGGCACGAAGCTTTTTGCGACGGCAAAAAATGTATTAGCGATGCATTGGGCGTTGCAAAAAGTTAGTGACGCATGTGTTAACGTCGTTAAGAGTTGGATTAATGGAACGATGTTGTCGTGGAGATTGGTTGAGACGCACAGGGACTTTTTAGTGACGCTCGTTGTGCATCGCAAAAAAGTCCCCCATTTATACCAGCCGTGGTCTTCTTCTTCTCTCTTTCGATCCCTAATTCTTACTCCCTCACATGGTGTGCGTTGCCTCTCTCTGATCTCATTATCAACGGACTCCTGATAATTGTACAACAAACAAATATCCGACTACATTTCGTCCATTTGCTCGGTGGCCTTGTCGTGTCTTCGATTTTCTCTTTGAAGAAAATGAAACTATACACATAGAGAGAGAAAGAGAGAAGGGGTGCTCAATGGCCTTGTCGTGTCTTCGATTATCTCTGTTCCTCAAGTAGTTTTTTTAATTCGTTTAATTGTTTTCCTAATTTATCTTTTAAATCAGTTTTCCGATGATCATTTTCTATGTATCTTCATCAAAATGGACGTTCTAATTTTTTTTCTTCTTATTTACATATTTTAGTCTTTTGATTCGTTCTTCGTTTGTTGATATAACTATGAGAATGAAAATATGGATCTATTAATTTTAGGGTTTGATTTATAATTAATTTTCCTCGTTGTTCTTTTGCATTTTTTTTCTTTAATTGGTTTTGTTATCTAGGTTGGTTGTATCGTATGGTTTTGTTCATCCCAACTATTTTGGGTTTCAGCACCAATCCTGTTTGGGCATGATGCTCGATCTAAAGAAAAAGGCCTAAATTGGTCTTCTCAGTCTCATATTTTACAGTTGGTTCAAAAAATGGGGTTCTTTTTTTTTTGTGATGGAAGTGATTAGTTTTGGTTTCTATCTATGAATAGCTTTCTTGATTTGTTTGCTTGGGCATCATTTTGTTCTCTGTCTAGAAAACTTTTGTTGCTTTTGGAAGCAAAAGCAAAAAATATATATGCTTTGATTCTTGCTCTTAGAAATTGGAATAATATTAAAAAAAAATTGAATGAGATCATACATGTATCAATATGCCTTTCTAATACTATCATGCCATAACTTGTTTTTTTTTTTTATAAACGACATAACACATATAACAAAATATTATTAAAAGTACACATTGCCACATAGTGCTCTGGCCATCAAAGCATATGCTAAAATAATCAAAATTGAAATTATTTAATTTTTCAGTAGTTGTCTATGTCAATTCTCTAAATACACTATCATTTTAGAAGTTTTCATTAGAAAATACAAAAAATAGTGTGTGAGTAAATTTGGTTTTTTGTCTACATGCTCTTTAAATAATTTCCTGTTAACACTTGGAAACATGTAAAACAATTAAATTCATTCCATATCTGTTGTGGTTCAAAATGTTTTTGGCAGCATGCTTTTGTGCCCGCACACACACTGATCATTTAATTTTCTTTTTATTACCATGATCATAGCCAGATTCTTTTTTTTTAGATGATAAAATTATCTATTTTGCTTTTTCTATTGACTTCAATCTATAAAAAAGAAAACAAAAAAGAGAAAAAAAAAAAAAAAAAAAAAGCTACATAAAATCATCATATCAGAATAGTGAATCATCAAGAAGCAAAAATAAATAATTTTAATAAAGAACAAATCTACCAGAGAGGAAAAGATGGAAACCTAGGAAATGATATCTTCATAGAGAGCAAGATGGGTTCGGCAGTGCTTGCAGCTATAGATCTTGCCCTCAAGGGTAACCACAAACAATCAGCTTGAACTAATTTCATATCCAATAATATAATATTAATTACATAAAAAACAAGTTTTACAAAAAATTTGGAAAAAATTATTAGGAATTTATTTGATTTATTATAGCTTATTAAAATGATACAACTATTTAATGAAATATATTTTAAAGCTTATTTAAAAAAAATTATTAGGAATTATTTTAAATAAATTTCTTCTGTAATTAATGTCTTCGGCATAAAATGTATTAGAAGTTATGTTTCTTTATTTGAAATATGTCATGAGGAGCAGGGACGAATCTAGAAATTATAGTTAGTAGGAATAAATTATAGATATAAAATCTTAACTGAATCATATGAATATATTTGATCTGATTCGATTGATTGTAATTAGTATTGAATATTTGATTCTATTTCCATCTCTATGATTGTAGCCATCTATTGTATCAATGTTTATATAAATATAAGTTTTATTATTGTCCTTGCTTATGTTAAGAATAACACAAAAATTCTCTTAGCAAACTTTTCTTCTTTTTTCTACACCAAGTCTTATTTCATTAAAAATTTCCAAACCTTGACAAGTTACAGCATAAATATGAAACAAGCAAACACTAAAGCTTGGTAAGTTTGTGAAATTCACCACTTCTTTTGTAAGGTTTTTGACATGTAACTCTCATAGCTAGTCAGTCCGACAACTCACACCCTATGTAGGTATTGGATCAAATGAGTTTTGGCTAGAAGAGCTTCTAGTTCTCTTTTCTCCTATATTGCGTGTTGATGCGTCTTTTTAGCAGGGCCGCTGTGAGCGTTGCCTAATTTTATTTTTTTGGGATTACTTCGTGAACAAAAATTAGGACTTGTTTTGTAAGTTAGCAATTGTATTCATGTAAGTCTGACCCCGTTCGGGAGTCATTTTCATCACATGTGAATCCTGTCACAAAATTTATTCGCGATTGGGCTCGTGTGTATGACAATCGATTCTTGAATTGTCTAGAGAGGACAGTTCGGAAATGCATAAATCTGCATTGCAATCAATAGCGGATGCTTGAATATTCCACTATGACAAAATTTCAGCACGGTCTCCTATTGTTCTCTGGGTATATATTGAGGTGTGGTAACGTCTCTCTCGTATACTTGGAGAACCGTGGGGAAATGCAGCTGAAATTTTGTCCGAGTGGAATCAAGCATTTCATTTGTTACTGATTGCAATGTAGATTGTGCATTCACAAATGGGATAGGACCACCTTACCCTTTAGAGAAAAGTTGAAAGTGATAGGATTCGTGTTTTATATTTATAACGAGTATCATTTTTGACTTGTATTAGGTAGACGAAAACGGATAAGAGTTGGATGGACTTAAGGGGCAGGCATTTGCCAGAGGATCAAAGATTTTATTGAGTTTGCTCGTGCATCTGCAGATGGGAGAAATAGGATAAGATGTCCATGTAGGAGGTGCAATAATAAGGATTATATGCACATATATGAGGCCAAAGAGCACCTACTCCTACACGGGATGGACAAAAGGTATACATGTTGAGAATTTCATGGGGAACACCATGACGTACGAGTGGTATTTGAGGATAAAGAAGAAGACGACGACGATGACTTTGGTGATAATTGTTGGGGCTGGTTACGAAGGCTTGCCACAAATGCTGGAAAACTTGCAGGAGGCTACAACTGGGGCGAGTAATCACAAGAGTGACACGGAACAATTGGAAACATTTGAGTCGTTGTTGAGAGAAGCAAGACAGTCGTTATATCCGGGTTGTGATAAGTTTTTGAAAGTGGACTTTCTCGTAAAACTCCTTCATATTAAGACCATCAACCGTTGGAGTAACAAATCATTTAATATTGTCATTGATTAAAGCAGCGCTTCCTACTAAGGAGACCCTTTCGAAATCATATTACGAGGTGAAAAGAATATTAAGAGATTTGGGCCTCGGGTATATTCCCATACATGCTTGCAAAAATGATTGCATGTTATTTTGGAAGGAGACTGAACAATGTATGGAGTGTACGGTGTGCCACGAACCCAGATACAAGCTGAATGAATGAAAGAGCAAGACAATTCCGCAGAAGGTGCTGAGATATTTTTCCTTAAAACCTAGGCTACAAAGGTTGTACATGTCTCAGAAGACGGCAAAAAATATGCGGTGGTATAAAAAGAAGCGTGTTGTTGAGGAAAATGTATGTAGGCATCTGACAGATTCTCAAACTTGGGCTAAGTTTAATACAAATCACGAATGGTTTGCTAATAATGGCTTTTACTGTAGTGACATGTAATTTACATTGTAGCACATAGTGCTAACTTGCAGTTTATCTTAACCCCTAATCTCATTATGAGAAGGTTAATTATATCTAAAGTGCCAAAAAGAATGGAGGAATTGATGAATATTATGAGTACATACTAGGGTCTAGTGCATGTGCACGAGTGCTCATGATTTGGTTGCTTTATTATCCTTCGTTTGTAGACATTATATATAAAACAAGCACAAAACTTTAATGATGATTAACATGGATAATCATGTCCCACTCTAATCACTTTTATATGCATCCTAGTCCTAGTAAAATGTATAAGTTTCAAGAATTTCTCCAACTAATGTATATAGACAAACACTTAACGTATATATTTATTGTCAGAGTTACAACTCAACTCAATTTTAAAAATAATTTTATCCTAATTATTAGAAATTCATAAATTAATTTTATGATAGATTTAGCTAATAAAATGGATAAAACTATTCTTTGTAGAACATTTTACCAAATTTTTTATTCTGTTTGTATGAGAATTCGATAAAAACCCATCTTACACACTTTTAGCTGTAGCTGGTAAGCTAGGTATTGTTAAATTGGTAGAAGCACATGTTCAGTCTTATTGTAAGCTCTTCTTCTTTTCCTTCCAATGGACATGCGTAACCTCAAAAACCAGTGATTTTGTGGATGCATAAGCTGTTGGGCATATTGATTTTCATATGTAAAATATATTTTTGATTATACCTGATTTATTTTGATGGTTTCATATGGAATTGATATTGCTTGGGTATTTGTTTATCAAAACAAAACAGTTGTTTGAGTTGGACCTATGATTAGTGTGAGATTACGGGAAATGTTTTTTTATTGCAAATTGTTTTTTTTTTTTGTTTCTTTTCTGATTGAGGCCAGAGGTTTGGGCCTGTTAGTCCAAATAGGTAAAGGAATATGGATAGGGATACAAGAGACTTTTTATAATGTACTTTTACCGAGACTGTATAATCTCAATTGTGGCGGTGCCAAACTTAGTTTTATAATTCCCATTATGGAGTTACGTTACCTACTCCAACTAATTTATATCACAATGACACAAAAAAAAAACACATTAATAGTAGCTATATTCCAATGATTGGTCATTGTTTAAGTTTCACACAAAATTAATAATGAGATGTAGAATTCAACAAATCTAAGGATTAGGAAAGGTTTTTGATAGATTTCTTTGGTTATATCAAGAGTTTTTTTTTTTTTTTTTGGTGTTGGGTGAGTAGTCCAAAGGGGACTTCTTAAGCCTTCCCAGGAAGTCTCACCTACATGGTCTACTCTTAAGATTGGCTTAATTAACTACTTATGTAAGAGAAAATTAATAAATAGTACAATCAAACTTCAATGCATTTGCTCATGGCTCAAGACCTGCCATATTCTTTGGGATTAAAATATCAAAATGCCATCAACACACATCTATTCTAAACATTTGTTTTTATTATTTACAAAAAAGGACCTAGGCCAACAATCCTAAAATAGGATGGAAGTAAAGATTGGATCTATGTCGAATCTTTTTAATCCCAGAAGTCCTTTAATTTTTTTGTGATTAAAAAATTCCTATATAAATTTTCAGTGTATCTCTCCAGTATTTTCTAATAAAATGACAGCTGAACAAATGCATATGTTCTAAGAAAAAAAATTCAAATTTCTCAAAAACCTTCGATAGTGTAATTATTCTTTGGACAGAGAAAATTTATAATATAAATAATGGTAATATTAACGGTTTTGGATAATTTTATCATAAATAAAAAGAAAGTAATATCATACATACCTCTGAAGAATGCAATGGAGGGGAGAGAAACCGAGTGCCGAATCTAGGGTGTTGATGGAGCAAACCACGAAGGAAGTTTGCTGCTTGCTTTGTTTAAGGTCGTACGAATTTTTTCCAAAATTCAAACTGAGAAAGAGAAAGAGAGAGAGAGAGATCCGAGATCGCACAATATAGAGAGAGAAAGAGCTTCTGAGAGAGAGAGAGAGCGTCTATGTGAGAGGGAAAGAACGAATTGGGGATTTATAAGGACTTATTAGCAGCGCACACTGTGTGTCGCTGATAAGAATATGTGCGTCGCTAATGTTCAGTCAAAACTACGATGTTTAATTTACGTAATACTATTAGCGACGCACATGTGCGTCGTTAATTGCCACGTGTGCGTCACTAATAGGTTCCCGCCTATTTTTCACGCGGGAAACCCCCTTTTGTGTCTTTTGAGTGACGCACGTGGTGTGCGTCACTAATAGTGCCCTTTTGTGACACTTTTTGGGTGTCGCAAATACCGTGCGTCGCAAAAAAATATATTTTTTTGTAGTGAAACCTTGACCAGTATGAGAATGGTTTAGCCAATTTGCTCAGTAAAAACCCTGCCGATTATCGACCCCCGGTGTGATAAAATCTCATTATATATATATATATCATTTTCATCTATATTATGTTGAAAATGTCAACTTTTGAATTCATTTGTGAATTTGTATCCATTAGTTTGAAAATGCTCTATGAAAATGTGTGTGTGTGTGTGTATATTAATTATTGGTGTAGTGTTCACTAGTTCTGACATCACTTTTTCATTTACACTAAGTGTATTTCCATACATACATAGTTCAGAAGATTGATTACATCATTCAATGTTCCTCCAAAACACTCTCTTTTTTCTTTTTCTAGTACATAAAAATCCCATAATTAGCAATTAAGAACCATCATTATTGCCACTATTCTTCAATTTTTTATAGTGGTGTGGTGGATTTTTTTTTCATTGGGTTTGTTAAGTTGTTATCATCGATTTCTTTTTTGTCTTTCAGTGGTTGTTGGTGCGTGATGTGTCCCTAGTTTGGTGTTAATTTTGTTGAGATGATTCATGGGATTCTGATGCCTTTTTTTGTTGATGTACTTGTTATGTATGTCTTTTGCATCCATCTTCTTTGTTATTTATGTCTCTTGCATCCATCCTCTTTGTTGATGTACTTGTTATGTATTCCTTATACATTTTATTATATCATATAAGGTGTAATCATATTAAGGAATGACTGCTTCATTAACTGTAACACCCACCTCGTGTGTGGAATTTAAAAAAGAAAAATGGAGAAAAAATCTCCATTTCAAGTACCCTAACTATGGTTGGGGCCCAAGACAAATATTTAAATGCTGCTATAAGGCAGTGACGCCCGTTGTAACTGTGAAGTAATAATAGCGTTCTTTAGGTAATGTGTGAGAACCAAAATAGGCTTGTATTTCTCTCTATTAAGAGTTAAATGTTCTTAACTCTCCTTTTTTGTCATCCTTCTTTTTATTTTATTTTGTTTTAATGTGATATATGATGATGTCCGTTTTCTTTGCTCAAAGTTATTTTGCCTTCATCCTTCATAAATGGGATAGGAACACCTAAAAAGAGGAGTTGAAGCAATAGGATTCTTGTTTCATGCATAATAAGTAATGAAGAACAATGTGTTTGTTCAAGCTTTGATAGGGACACTAAGTTTTCTATATAGAGATTGATATGGAGGAACACAGTGATGAACATATCATTGAGCAAAATTCCTCAACCACTTCAAAACGTAAGAGGACCACTTCTAAAGTATGGGATAATTTTGAAAAATTACCTATCACTACTAATGGAAAACAAAAGGCGATCTGTAAGAAGTGTAAGCAACAGTACATTACAGATGCAAAAAGTGGCACTAATAATTTATTACGTCATCTTACTTGTTGTCCTAAAGGTGAATTTGATGAATCCATGCCACAAGCTACTTTTCAAGTAGATCAATACATATATCGTGAGAAAATATCTACAACAATAATTAGACATAACTTTCCATTGATGTTTGTAGAACCTGAAGGGATCAGGTTCTCCACAGCTTCTTGAAACCAACAGTTAAATCCATCACAAGGAATGTGATGGGGACATAGAGATTGAGATGGAGGAACACAGTGATGAACATATCATTGAGCAAAATTCTTCAACCACTTCAAAACGTAAGAGGACCACTTCTAAAGTATGGGATAATTTTGAAAAATCACCTATCACTACTAATGGAAAACAAAAGGCGATCTGTAAGAAGAGTAAGCAAGAGTACATTACCGATGCAAAAAGTGGCACTAATAATTTACTACGTCATCTTACTTGTTGTCCTAAAGGTGAATTTGATGAATCCATGCCACAAGCTACTTTTCAAGTAGATCAAGACATATATCGTGAGAAAATATCTACAGCAATAATTAGACATAACTTTCCATTCATGTTTGTAGAACATGAAGGGATCAGGGTTCTCCACAACTTCTTGAAACCAACAGCTAAATCCATCACAAGGAATACAACAAAATTTGATGTTTTAAAAATATATAAGCGAGATAAGCATGTCATGGAGTCCATCCCTAGTAGGATATGCTTAACTTCTAATTAATTTTCATCTATAGCAACATATGGGTATTTGGCACTAACTGCACATTACGTGGATGAGAACTGGATATTATAAAAGAAGATTTTGAGTTTTCATCATATGCCCCCTCCACATAGTGGTCCTATTATAGCGGAGAAAGTTATACATTTACTAAAAGAATGGGGCATCAAGAAGAAAGTATTCTCCCTTACCTTGGATAATGCCAAGTATAATGATGGGTTAGTTGATGTTTTAAAGCGTCATCTTTATTTAATTGACACCTTATTTTGTGGCGGGGAGTTTTTTCACGTGCACTGTGATGCTCACATTTTGAATCTGATTGTGCAAGCTGGATTTAAGGTGATTGATGAAGTAGTCAACAAGATTAGAGAAAGTGTAAAGTATGTTAGAGGCAGTGAATGAATAAAATCAAGTTTGCTGAATGCATTGCTCAACTATCTTTAAGTTGTAGTAAGAAAGTATGCCAAGATGTGCCAACGCGATGGAATTATACATATCTAATGATTGACGATGCTTTAATGTATCGTCGTGCATTTGACCAACGACAACTAATTGATGTACATTTTAAGACTTGCCCAACAGATGATGAGTGGGTTAAGGTTGAAAATATTGCCAAGCTTCTAAAACCTTTTTTTGATATCACCACACTTTTTTTCGGTTCTCAGTACCAGACAATGAATTTGTATTTTCATGGGGTTTGGAAGATACGGATGCTAATAAAGGAGGAAATGAGAAATTCATGTGATGCTATAAGTAGCATGGCCAAACAAATGAATGAGAAGTTTGACAAGTATTGGGAGTGCTATAGCGTTGTGTTATCTTTTGCCATCATATTGGATCCATGTTATAAGTTATAGTTTGTAGAGTTTTGTTTTAAAAAATTATATCCAGCGACATATGTGTATAGGGTAAAGTTCATCTGGGACAAGTTATATATGTTATTTGAAGAATATATGTCTCTCTCTTCTGTTTCTATATCCAATCAATTATTAGTGGCTTGTGCTAGTGGAGGTGATAATATAAGTGATGAGATGGATGTAAGTAAAATTGACTAGTTCTTTATTTCTAGATTATATTTCTTACTTTTATTGTTTATAATTATAAAATATTTAATTTTAATAGGAATTTGATTTATATGAGAGTCAACACTATGGCTTGGCTAGAAACAAGTCACAGTTGGATTTGTTCTTGGGAGAGCAAAAGTTTGATCGAAAGCAAGATTTAGACATCCTTAGTTATTGAAAGGCTAACAAATTGCGATATCCTAAACTTGCTTTGATGGCACGTGACATTTTAAGTATTCCTATCAAAACTGTTGCATCGGGTCAGCCTTTAGCATTGGGAGTCAAATTATTAATAAATATCGCAGTCAAATCGTACCAAAGAATGCGGAGGCTTTGTTATGCACACGAGATTGGTTGTACGAGAAAGGTAATATTAAGTGTAAGTAATTACTTGGTATTTTTATATTGTATATATGTACTTAAATATTTATTAATTTATTCTAACTGGTATTTCTTAAATGCAGTTTCATATGAAGATGAGGAAGATAAAGAACTTACAGAGGATTTTGAAAGCATAATTACAACCCTAAAAAATAGTTCAAATGATTCACATTCTATAATATGGTAAATTTTCTCTCTTAATTTATTTGCTTCTACTTCTCTTTTGTTATGAGTGCTTGCAAAATAGAATGAGATGATTTCAGTTGTTCATAGTAAATTGAGAGTTTATGTGTTTTAACAACATACCATGACTGTTGTTGGTTGCTTGAGGAAGCTTTTCTTGTTGGTTGTTGTTGGTATTTGACAATCTATCTTTGAGTTTCATTTTTCATATAATTTGGTAAAACTAAAAATCAATTTTATATGTAATGCATATTGCAACATTGGGGTGGCAGAGTCAGCAATTGAACTACACTAGCATACTCTGACATCAGCTCCTGTGATAATGTAATTTTGGACCTTTGGGCTACTTTCCAATGAGAATTTCCTATTACTCTTATCTATATTAAATGACTTGAATTACAATTGGTTTGATTTTTGTCTAAGAAATTTACATTATTTAGTGTTTGGTTTTCTTAATGATATAGAGAATTAATTGATTAGTTGGTTTATTTTTTGTATGAGAAATTGGACCACCTAAAACTAATGGTAGGCTTTACATATTAGTCATTAATAATGAGTAATAAGTTAAAAGTTGAATATATGAAATAAAAATACAATGTGGATAAGCTGAATATATGAAATGAAAGTATAATGTGAATAAGTTGAATAAAGTTGCACAAAACTTTTAAGTAAGTATTTAAATTCATAGAAGGAGCAAAAGTGGGAAAAAGGGGTTGACCCGGTCCGACCTGACTCGAGTTCGACCCGTAATAGAATTGTTGAGCTGTGGGTCACATATGGACCCGACCCGTTTTCAATCCACCTATTCTAACAGGTCTAATCATGCATAAGAGGAAGATTGAAATAGAGAAACTCAGAGATTTGTTACATTCTCTAAGAGACGCCGTGGTCTGTACAAGAAGGCTGCGGAATTATCCGTGCACTATAATGCGCAAATTGCCATTATTTTGGCATCACCTTCTGCAAGTCCAAATTTTTTTCTCACTGGTTTCTCGCCCATCATAGATGGCAATGCCCAACCATCGATGCTTCCACTGTATCTTGAAATTAAAAAAAAAAACTCGAGAAAGCAGACTTGAAAAAGAAAAAGGAATGTGTTTTGGTGGAAAGATGAAGACATTGAAGGGTGCAAGGCGATAGAGAAGTTGGAAGCATTTATGGAGGGATTAAAGAATTTAAAAGAAAATGTTACAAATAAATTGAATAGCATGATGTCTTCCAGGGGTACTTCTTCTTCTGCTCCTAGTGATGGAAACCAAATTGTCATGCATAGAAAGGCTGACGTTGGGCTTCAATCTTCTAGTACTAATGTGGTATTTCAAGATCCAGTTTCAACCAATTCAGAATTGAATTTTTGATTGGGTTGATGAAATACTGGACGCAGATTACACCACTGACACAGTATGTGATCCAAAATTTGATAATATCTCAACTTGTGTTAATACGAGTGTTGAGTTCGGGCTTCATTCTTCCATTACTAATGCGGCATCTCAAGGAGGATGATGATAATGCTTTGAATGTCAAGGATGGTGATAACGGTGTCACACAAGACCCAGTTTTTGCTAATTCAGACTTGAATTTCGATAATTGGTTTGATAAAATGTTGGATGCAGAGCACAGTGAGTAATCCAAATTTGGGGGATTTATTAGAGCCAATGCCACTGTGGAACTGAAATTAAAATGGTTCATGTATTTCTGAAATTTACTTACTTTTTAATGGTTAGAATTTTGTAAATCGAATAATTAGATCAGTCAATTATTCAAAAATTCTTAAGATGTCTTAAGAGTTTGTTAGTTTATTAATTTACATGATTAGCTAAAAGGGTTCTCTGTTGTATTTGCAATTAATTAAAAGTATATCTGTTTGGCAAGTTGCACTTCATGTTTAATTTTATAAACTTGTTTGGATTTTATTACCAAGATCTCTTCCATCCACGGCTCAACTGTAAATTTCCGATCATAACTTCCACTATAAAGAAATACAAAATACTTTTGAAAACTATATTTCAGAAGAGTGCTGTACAGGCATTTTTTAAAACAGGACCACGTAATTATCCGGGGAGAAAAAAAGCCCAAAAAACAATTAAAATAGGACCACATGATTTTGGGCTTTTTTTCCCATTTTGGGCTATCGGCAAATTAGGCCTGGATTCTAGAAGCCTAATAGAATTTCATTATCATGCTTGGTCAAACAATGAGTAATTCCTACTTAATCTCTTGACATTGTAAATGGAAAAAAGTAATAATAATAAAATAGAGTGGTCAAATGAACGCTGAGTCATTCCATTGGTCACAACATGCCCTATGGTCTATACCAAACTCACATCTAGTTCATGAACCTTGGGGCCTCTCCTTTTCTTTACCTTTTTTTGGGGTCAAAAGTGGTGAATGATCCTAACCCAATGGCCCCATCTCAGCCTCCAATCAAACCCATTTAAAAAAAAATCACAAGTTTTCATTTTATTTATTTTTGATATAATGATACAAGGAAGATGGAAGGAAGAATTAAACTCACACCAATTATATAAAAAAAATTGAATACATATATTACTGGAATATAATCTCAGTCATTTATGAGATTCGTAATCATGCTTTAATAGAAATTGAAAGGAATGAAATGTGGTTTACACTCTATGTCTCAATTTCCCAGATCTTAACAAAGACTACAGCTTTTGTCAGCTTAAATTTTACAGGCTCATTGTTTTTGTACCAAAAGTTCTTTTTCAGCTCTATTTCCCTAGAATTCTCCCATTTATTGAAATATTATTAGTATTGTCATCATTAGTCATGCCATTCTATTTCTTGCATTTTACATACTCTGATAATTCCAAATTTCAAAAATGAGATTACAAACATGGTTTAGTGTTTTGGGGATCTCATGACCTTACTTGGATTGACAATGTCTCTTCAAGCTTCAGCCCACTTATATCCAATTTCCAAACAAAGAACCCTACAAGTTTTTCTTTTTTAAGAAAAAAAAAAATCCAAGGATATATTTTGATAAAAATGAGGTAAGCCAAATTTTATGAGACACCTAATGATTGCACATAAGTACTTAATCCCAATTTCAAACTCAGGCTAAGTAGACCTACTTATGTTCATACAGGGTTCTAATAAAATTTTACGTTGGCCTTTAACTATTTAATCCAATCTTTTTTTGACGTTTATTTGGATTTAAGACCGGTTATATAATGATATGAAATTAAATACAATACTAACAAAGTTAGGCTAAATAAATCTCAAGGGGCTAAAAAAGGGTTATACATTGTGTTTAAATACATATCATCGACACAAATTAGAGTAATATTCTTGCTTCTTCATATCATGCTTTTATAAGGCATGCTTTCTGAATGAATTTGCATTCAAATTATATAGGTCTCACATACTGATATACGACAAAGTGACAGACCAGTCTCCATATGACACGTATGACTACAGACCAGTTAAAGCTCGGCCATACAGAGCAGACTCAGCTATTCAGAACAGGCTTGGATACTTAGCCTTCAGAACAAGCTTGGGTACTTAGCCTTCAGAACTCACAGTTCTGAGCACAAGGCCATCAGAACATCCCTCAGGGTTCAGAGCTCATCGCCGCCTTAAACATCCTATCGAGCAAAGGATAAGGAAACAGTCTTCAACAAGGAAACTGTCACTCAAGGATATCTCTCATGCCCAGTATCCAACATGGTAACTTCTATTCTCCGATGATCAAATCCCTAAATTCATGGCTCCAAATCCTAATCAACTAAGAAAATCTCTAGCTTATAAATAAAACCCTAAGGTACGCCTTACGTTCATGCTCATTCTTTGGTTTACATTTCAGTCTTTCAATTCAGTTTATTGACTTAAACATCGGGCTGCTCGGAAGGCTTGCCCCGCCGTTCACCACTGCTATCATGGCTGAGGAAAAGCCGAGGAAGTTCGTCGTCCCAAAGTTCACCCTTTATGATGGGACTAGAGACCCGGGGGATATTTATTCTCATTACCAGCACACCATGGCACTACACGGGGCTTCCGACGCCTTCATGTGCCGTACTTTTATTACCAGCCTCAAAGGCACAGCTCTGAAGTGGTTCCATCATCTCCCACCGAGCTCAGTCACTAGTTTTTATGAGCTCAGCAGGCGCTTCCTAACAGGTTCATGACTAGTAGGAGGTTGAGGAAGGGCCTAAAATTCCTGCTTAAAGTAAAACAGTCCTAAGAGGAACCCCTACGAGGTTATATTGCGCGCTTTAACGCCAAGCTCACGGAGATTACAGACTGTAGCCCAAGCTTTTTAGTAGCTGCTATGACCTCTGGACTCGCACAAGGAGGCTTCAAGGACTCTCTGACAAAGAGCCCTCCTACCGATATGGCAGCCCTTATGGATCGGGCTAAGAAGTACATAAATCTAGAGGAAGCAAAGAGTTCAACTCAAAAGACTAAAGAATAAGCTCAGTAAGATGAACAGAAGGACTCCAATACAATTAGGAAGAGGGTCAAAATCCCAGACAGAAGAACCGCTTCTAGAACTCCAAACAGCACCGTTCCAAGGGGATTCACTACCTTCACTCCTCTGAATGCCTCCTTGACTCATATACTTCGGCAAGTCCGATCACGTGAAAACCTAAGATGGCTAGAGCCTCTAAGAAGCGATCCCAGCTACCGGGATAAAAGCAAGTATTGTGACTTTCACAAGGACCACGGGCACGCCACTAACTTATGCAAAACTCTTAAGCATGAAATTGAGCAGCTCAAAAAGAGAGGACAACTGTGGGAGTTTGTCAGGTAGGACGGGAGGCAGAACCCCAGCAACGACAGACCCCAACAGAGAAGGTCGGACCAAAAGCGAAACCAAAGACCCGACCAAAGACCAGAACAAAAGGAATGATGGAATGGGCCTCAACAGCAGAACACTTAGGTTATCTTCGTCCTCCATACAGATACCCCGACAACAGGGACGTCTAACCGAGCAAGAAAACGGAATGCTCAAGAGACCAGAATTACTCCCAACATCCTACAGATCTCCAATGTCAAGAAAAGACTGAGGCCAGTACCTGAGATCCAGTTCTCAGATCAGGATCTTGCAGGAGTATACTGTCCTCACAGCGATGCCCTTGTTATCTCCCTCAAAATTACCAACTTTGAGATCCGAAAAGTCTTGGTGGACACAGGAAGTTCTGCGAACGTGTTGTTCTACGAACCCCTTAAACAGATGAAGCTCAATCCCAACAACATCAAGCCCACCATCGCCATCATGGCAGGATTTGATGGGAACCTCAGTACCCTGCTAGGGAGGATTGACCTCCCAACCACGGCAAGAGAGGGAGATGGACAGAAGACGACGATGTCAGAGTACATGGTTTTGAATGCCAAGTCCCTCTACAATGTCATAATTGGGAGACCTTGGCTACACCAAATGGGAGCAGTCACTTCGACCTTTCACCAATGCCTGAAGTACGACCACAATCATGCTGTCTACTCCATCAGAGGGTGTCAACCAACCTCTCGAGAGTGCCATGCTCTCGCGCTCAAGGAAAGGGCCACCAAATAACAATTACTGCACACTCGTGAAGGCAGGGATCCAGACCTCACCCACCATCACGAGGCGGAAGACTGCCCTTCTAAAATTTATGAACCTCTAAACCCTAGAGGAAGGGACAGCAGGGCCAAACCAAACCCGTATGTGACCCCATCAAGGTGTTGGTCAACTCGAAAGAACAAGGGCGTTACTTACAGATCGGTCCGGACCTGACACCTGCCGAACAAGAAGAGATGATAAGATTCTTAAGAAACAACCTCTTAGTGTTTGCTTGGGAAACAAAGGATATGGAGGGCATAGATCCTAACCTCATCACTCACAAGTTGATGGTAGATCCTGATCACCCCCCAGTAAGACAGAAAAGAAGGTCACTCGCTCTAGAGCGACATCATATCATTAATGAGGAGGTCCAGAGATTTCTAGAAGCCAAGATGATACGAGAGGCATTCTATCCGGAATGGCTTGCTAACACTGTTCTGGTCAAAAAGAAAAATGAAAAGTGGAGAGTTTGTGTTGACTATACAAACCTCAACAAGGCTTGCCCAAAAGACAGCTTTCCACTACCAAGGATAGATCAGCTTGTTGATGCTATTGCAGGACACGAACTCGTGAGCTTCATGGATGCTTACTCTGGATATAACCAGATCCAGATGTACCCTCCAGACCAAGAAAATACAGCATTCATAACCGAGTGAGGTCTCTATTGCTATAGAGTGATGTCGTTCGGCCTAAAGAATGTAGGGGCAACGTATCAGCGTCTGGTTAACAAGATATTCAGTCCTCTGATCGGCAGTACCATGGAGGTTTACATTGACGACATGCTGGTCAAGAGCCAACAAAAAAGCAGATACCTCCAGCACTTAGCCCAGACATTTGACATCCTGAAGCAACATAAGATAAAATTGAATCCCTCGAAGTGCACCTTTGGCGTAACCAAAGAGAAGTTCTTAGGGTACATAGTCTCTCAGAGAGGTATAGAAGCAGACCCCACTCAGATTGGGGCATTGATTGAGCTGGAATCGCCAAAGACCAAGAAAGACATTCAGGCTCTGAACAGTAGAATTGCAGCTCTGAGCAGATTTATCTCCAAATCCACTTATCGCTGCGTACCGTTCTTCAAAGCCCTAAAAGGTAACAGAGCCATACAGTGGTCAGAGGAATGTGAAAAGGCCTTTCAAGAGCTGAAGGAGTACATGGTTTTGCTTGAACTCTTGTCAAAGCCAGTCCAAGGGGAAAAACTGCTCCTCTACCTTGTTGTCTCCAAAAATGTTGTCAGTTTTGTACTGGTCAGGTAGGATAAGGGAACCCAGAAGCCCATATTCTACGTCAGTAGGGCGCCACTGGACACAGAAAAAAGATATCCAGAGATTGAAAAATTAGCCTTCGCCCTAATAACCTCAGCACGGAAGCTCAAACCCTACTTTCAGGCTCATCCCATTGAGGTCCCAACGGCCTATCCGTTGAAGTCGGTACTTCGAAAGCCAGAAGTCTCGGGACGACTGGTCAAGTGGTCAATAGAATTGGGGGAATTTGACATATCTTATGTTCTACGGACCTCCATCAAAGGGCAAGTCTTGGCCGATTTTGTCGTCGAATTCACCCCAGCACTACAAGATAAACACAGCTCAGTGAAAGCTCTGGTACATGGCAGCTTTATACTGATGGATCTTCCACCGACCATTGTTCTGGCATCGACTTGGTGCTACGATCCCCTGATGGGCTTATGACAAAAAAGACAGTAAGTCTGGGGTTCAAAGCTTCTAACAATGAAGCAGAATACGAAGCCCTTATCCTTGGATTAAAGCTAGCTTTAGAATACGAGGCTCAGAACCTCGAGGTATTCTCCGATTCCCAATTGGTGGTAAGGCAAGTCCTAGAAGAGTTTTCCATTAAAGATGACAGAATGCTCCAATACTCAGAACTAGTGAAATTACTGAAATAGTCCTTCCAAAAATTCACAATCCAGAAAATTGAAAGAGGTCAGAACTCTAGAGCTGATGCACTGGCCAATATGGCCTCCCACATCAAAGCCGAAGGAGAATCCACGTTGAAAGTCTCCCATCAATTAGAACCAAGCATAAAAGAGGTCCAAATTGCCCAAGTTACAGAGCGAACCCAGAACTGGATGAGTCAACATTTTGCCTCTCCAGGACATCCCCAAGCCAACGGGCAAGCAGAGGTCACCAACCGAACAATCCTTGATGCTCTCAAGAAGAGGTTGGAAGAAGCCAAGGGAAGATGGGTTGAAGAACTCCCTGGAGTTCTCTGGGCCTACAGAACCATTAAAAGAACACCTACCTCTGAAACTCCTTTCTCACTTGCCTATGGTACCGAAGCGGTAATCCCTATTGAGATCGGTATGCCTACCTTGAAGACTGAAGCTTTCGACCAAGGGAGCAATGATCAGCAACTTGCAGAAAACTTAGAACTACTTGAAGAAAAAAGGGATCAAGCCAGGATCATGCTGGAAGCATATCAGCACAGAATGGCCAACAACTCTAAATTGGGGCTAAAACCCATCAGCTTTCAGGTTGAAGATCTCGTCCTGAGAAGGGTGTTCCCAAATACTAAAGATCCCACTATGGAAAAACTGTCACCCAACTGGGAAGGCCCTTAAAGAGTAACAAAGATTGTCAGACCTACCACATACTAGTTAGAAAACATGGCTGGGAAACCTGTACCCAAGCCTTAGAATATAGAATATTTACGGAAATATTATCAATAAAACTTTTCTCTCTTACATCCCTTCAGAAAAGTATTCTTCTTTTAATGCACAAACCCCTAGGTCTGGTCCAACGTATTGACCTTTGAAGCCTTGTATCCGTTACAAGTTCTTTAAGCCTGGTCCTCTCAATGCACAGACCTCCAAGTCTGGTCCAGCGTATTGACCCCTGAAGCTTTGTATCCGTTACAAGTTCTTTAGGCCTAGTCCTTTAAATGCACAGACCCCCATGTCTGGTCCATCGTATTAACTCCTAAGGCTTTGTATCCATTACAAGTCCTTCAGGCCTGGTCCTCTCAATGTACAGACCCCCAGGTCTAGTCCGTCGTATTAACCCTTAAGGCCTTGTATCCGTTACAAGTCCTTTAGGCCTGGTCCTCAAAATGCACGGACCCCCAAGTCTAGTCCATCGTAATGACCTCTAAAGCCTTGTATTCACTACAAGCCCTTTAATCATGGTCCATTCTAATGCACAGACCCCTTGGTCTGGTCCATCCAATGCACAAACCTCCTAGTCTGGTCTATCATAAAATATAGACCCCTAAAAACCTTGCAGCTTGTGTAAGTGATACAGGTCTGGACCATCTCTATGCAGGGATGAACCTGCTCAGTTACCCCCTATACTAAAGACAGAATACATATGCACAACTATCAATTTGGGTTCAATTATTACGAAGCTTCCTATTCAGACCTTATCTGCCATAATGAAAGAATATTTGATCTTGGGAGACATGTTATTTACTCTGTTATGAGCAAAGGTTTTGATCAATTCAATTATTTCATCCCACAGATCATAATCTTTACAAGTCCTCATGTTCAAGCTACTCAGTACCAGTTTTTGATTCAACTGCCCAGTTACTTATTCTGGTTTTTCTACTCTGTTCTAACTTTGAGATGCATGCACAAGCATTATCAAATTCGGTTAACAGATTTGCGCAAATTATTACAAGTTGTTTTGCTTGAAAAACAGCTTCCTGATCATAACCAGACACAGGACTGGTCTGAAATAAAGATCGTTCTGGAACATCTTGGTTTACACTAATTATGAGGGCAGGAGCCCAATCCTATATTACGGGGCAACAATGACTTGGGACAATAGTGAATCTACTTAGCATCCACAATAGTCCTCAGAATTCACAAGTGTTGCAGTTCAAAAGGGTAAAGACATTCAAGCTTTGAAAAAATTTAATTTCATTGATAAAAGTGTTCAAGTACATCAGTGATCAAAAATAAATAGCACGGAATACACAAAACAAGATCCTATTCTGCTGGAGGGAGTTCAGAAGGATTTGTTCCGCCATCCTTGCTCGGAACCTCAGCATCGGGAGGAAGGGCTTCAGCACCTTCGATCGTTGATAGATCAAAGTCTAGAAATTTTGCAAAGAGCTTGGACCTGAAGGTGTCATATCCATGCTGAACTAGCTCCCGACCCATTCCCTGGACTTCAGCCCTCATCTCCGCTTTGGTTTCAACTTTGGCAGAGGCGACTGAGTCTTGGAGCTGCTGATCATAGGCATACCGAAGATCGTACAACTCCTTCTGAAGTTCTTCTACCCTCCGAGCATGAAGATCCTTTTCAAACTTTATAACGGCCAAAGAATTGGAAGACTCTTTCATTTTCTCTTCAACAGCATAGGCCGCAGACTGAGCCATCCCTAGCTGCAACCTGACTTCATCCAAGTTGGCATGAATTTTTTCAACCTCTTCCGAACTTGGAGAGGTCTCCATTAGAGCCACGAGATTGTGCATGGTCTGCAGGATACAAAGCAGGCAAGTCAGTACATAAAGAAGCAGGAAGCAAAGGAGAAATTAGGAAGTTACCTTGGCTTGGAGGGCCATAAGTTCGGCCACTATCTTCTCTGGCTTCTGCCCTTTGTACTTCAGGGGGCCCTGGCCCATAACTCCTTAAGGACCTTCTTAGCGGTAGCCGGAATCATCTAGGGCCTGAGGGTATGTGGCAGCCATCTTCCCCTTCCCAGTTCGTTTGTTCGGAATGGCAGGGGCAAGAGGGATTATTGATATGGGGGTGGAGGCCTCCCTCTCATCCTCAGACGGTGTACGTTCCGAAGAACTGGAAACCAACCTCCTCTTATTTACTTGGAGGGGCTGTTCAGCAAAATAATAAGCCTCTCCCACCTTCTTATTTGAAGGCTCAGGAATCTATGTGCCCAAAATTGATTTCTTAAGCTCCTCAGCACGTTTATTAGCCGCTATTAGATTATCCAGTGTAACAATGACGGTATGAGCTCGATTTGATGTCTGAAGGAGTTGGCGGTACTGGTTTTGGAGGTCGGTGGTAAAAATAAACCTCTTCCAAGCACTCTTATCTGCACGAAAAATACAAACACATTGGTTAATAAGTATCTCAGAAGTGAGATATACAATAACAGAAGCAAAATTACAATGAAAGAAAGGGGTCTCACCCTTAAATCCCGAATTTCGGGGGGAATGTCGAAATCTGGCCTTGGAAGTCCTCCATCTCCCATCCTCCCCCTATGAAGAAGTACCACTTCTTCCAAGTCTTGTTGGAAGTGGGTATGAAGGAAAGAGGTTTGAACCCTCTATCAAAAGACATGTAAAAGAGGCTTTCCGACCTTATATATTTTAGATCCATATTACTACGGATCAAATCAAGGGATATATCAACATTGTTCTGGTGCCCTAGCACTATGAACCCTAGGAGATGCTGCTAACTATTAAGGTTAAGGTCGGCAAGGTAGATATTGAACCAGTAGAAAAATTGCCTAACCAGATCGAGAAGAGGAAGTCTCAGCCCAATCTCAAACCAGGCAAGATAAACACAAATTTTACCCTCTTGAATGTCATTTGGGCGATCAAAAGGACTTGGTACTCTACAGGTAACATCTGAAGGGAAGTTATATTTCTCCCTTAGTTCATTTATCAAGCTCTGCGTGACGGCACTCTCGCCCTCCTCTATCTGGGAAGGCCTACCAGAAGCCTCCCCAACCCTTTTCCTGGGTTCTATGAAGGCATCTACTATCCTAACCTCAGAACTAGGGGGGATCCTGTCGACCTACTTCCGGCACCACTAGAGAAATGACTGTCTGCAGTTTGGATTTGAGACGGTACAATCATCTCCGAAGAGCTTCCTGTGCCGTCACTAGTACTAGAAGAAAAAATTGAGGCCGACATTGCCAAGAAACAAAAAGGGGGGGAGAATAAAGTTTTAATAAAAGAAGAACGAAAGAAAAAGAAAAATTAACCGAACCTGGGGTCAAACAAAGAGGGGGGCTTCGAGCAATGGGCACTCATCACGATTCACAGAATGCTCTAAGATCAACAATGGCAGAACTTTTTCTTCTTTCTCGAGTACAGTAAAAAAACGACGAAGGAAGGGGCGTACAAAGCTTCTCCTCCACCTTATATACCTTTTTAGAAAGTAGGGCCCCCTAAACTGAACCGTCATGACGGTTATAGGCAATGATGGCCTCGAAAGCCAAAGCGTTGGCTGCGCAATAAATGATACGCCAACAGTCGTCTTGGAAATCCGAAAGACAAGACGCGTGAATTTTTGGGAGCTTGTAGCCCTAGTTACACTCTGAGCTCAAACTAGGGCTCAAGGGGGGAGTAGTTGATATACCACAAAGTGACAGACCAGTCTCCATATGACACGTATGACTATAGACCAGTTAAAGCTCGGCCATACAGAACAGACTCAGCTATTTAGAACAAGCTTGGGTACTTAGCCTTCAGAACTCACAGTTCTAAGCACAAGGCCATCAGAACATCCCTCAGGGTTCAGAGCTCATCGCCTCCTTAAACATCCTATCGAGCAAAGGATAAGGAAACAGTCTTCAACAAAGAAACTGTCACTCACGGATATCTCTCAAGCGCAGTATCCAACATGGCAACTTCTATTCTCCAATGATCAAATCCCTATATTCATGGCTCCAAATCCTAATCAACTAAGGAAATCTCTAGCTTATAAATAAAACCCTAAGGTATGCCTTACGTTCATGCTCATTCTTTGGTTTACATTACAGTCTTCAATTCAGTTTATTGACTTAAGCATCGGAGCAGCTACCGCCGGAGCCAATCTGGTGGCCCTCTGATCATTCTCTTTGAGTGTTTCTCAGGCGATGGAGTTCGGAGCCCCTTCCGACTAAAAGGTGCAGCATCACATATGAAAAAGAGTTCAATGGTAAGGTAATATAAAAAAATTTACTGGTCATTTAAATTAGTTTATGACATGTAAAATATATTTTAAATTAAAATATCAGCATGACATCATTTATATCAAATATTCAAAATTAATTTGAATAACCATAAATATTCTCTATGTTATCTAACTACTAAATTTTTTTCCTTCTTCTGATGATCATTTCTAGTTAAAACCCGAAAAGCTTCTACCATATGTCATAATATTATATATAAAGATATTTCTCAATAATTTTTTTTCTTGCTCATGTACACCAAATGAAAAGTCTTCAAGTAGTTTTTGGATGCTGATGATTCTTAATTCATACAGTCTTTGCATCCTTTGTAATTATAACAAGATTAAAGTATAAATCATACATGATTGAAACATGATCAGATATCGCATGTGTTGCCACATCTACTTTGTAAACATAAAGTGGCCACATGCCACATCATTATTTTATAAATATATTATATATTATTTAATTTTTATTTTAAAGTTAACTAGCCTGGGTAATGAAGCATAAGAAAAATACCAAATGTCTATTGTGTCCATTGGTTTTTAAGTTTGACTATAACTTTACTTGATGGTAGCGAAGGCAGAAGTATAAGTAAGTTACACGGGATTATAATCGCCTTAAATTTTGAAAATAAAAGAAAATTATACAAATAAAAAATTTTCATTTGCAAGTTAACTATCTCAGAATTTTGACTCAGCCGATTTTTACCATCGAATTCTATCATTTTTCTTATTTCTCATTTCAAAATTTTGAACCACCCTAATTTTTCTCATAAAATTTTAAAAATCTCGTTATTTTTCATCCTAAAATTTTGGTCGAACTCAAAATTTTTCAACTCTGCCTAATTTTTCTTTTTGGATTCTGCTCTTAGATGCCCAATAAAGAATGGATGGTAAGAAGTTATTAAAGAATTTAACTGTTGTGGATAAAGGATCCCTAACTATCTGTTGGAAAAATGGGTTTTTGAGCATTATAATCAACTATCTTTGAGCTAAAATTAAAGTGGGTCCCACAAATTAATTTTAACGGGTCCACATGGGAATGTGTTCTTCTCCATGAGGAGATTAAGATTATATATTGGGCTCAAAACTATTAAGGAGTGAATGAAAAATTACTTCCAAACATCACCACTTGGAAATGGTAATAAAAGCTTGAAACTTGTGAAAAAACTTGTGTCCCATATAGGATGGGTACAAGGCTTTTAAAGAGTATATATATACACATACCTTGGAAGAGGGTTTGGGCCCCAAGGGGTACCCAAGTTTTGTGTATGGGGATGTCACGACCCGAAATTCGGCCTGTGCGGATTAGGGATTGCAATCGCCACCCTTCGGCCCGTGGGCCGTCGGGTGAGGCTCAAGTAAGTAAGCGGCGACGCTGAACGGTTGTGTGATAGGGCTAGGATTAGCAAATTACGAAAGCGTGAAAATCTTTCTTTTTTTTTTCGCACGCCCGCTCGGTACCGTCGCTTCTTCTTCTTCTTCGGAGCAATAAAATAATATTATACATTTAGAGCATACTAAAAATTTAAAGTTATTCATATTACATATTCGCTGCCTTTTGGGGCTTAAGTACATATTTGTCCAAAATTACTATAACAAAATTTTGACCAACTATAGGTCCTAATATTTCCAAAAGCCCTTATTCATAATGGAGTTGCCAATCGCCAGTCCTCAAATTGGGCAAGGCTCCCATTTATCATCGTTACTTGAAATGTTGGGATAATGGGGTGAGCTTCAACAAGCCCAATAAGTAATTCCAATACTTTGTCATTGGTTTTCAACTGGTAGTGGGTTAGTTATAAGAGAAGATTCATACAAACATACACTACCAATTGTATATATTCTTCAGATACAGAATACAAGATTCTTCAAAAAAGATAGCGTGAAGCATACAAGGCATTCAGGTTAGGCACGTATTTCAATAATTGTAGAATACAATAATCTTCAAATCACGTATCATGATGCATTTTAAAGCATTTAATATGCAGCAAAGTTTGTAAACATGTGCAGGATGGCCATTTGGAAGCCAAGGAATAATTGAAATCCTTTCCATGAAAATAGGAGGATGCAAATTTCTTCTTCTTCAAAACTTCAGAACAAAGGGTTATATAAAAACCCGTTTCAAGTAAATAGGGGTTTAAAAACCTACTACCATTTTTGAAAACATTTCATCTTTTCACTTTGATTAGGAGAATCTGTTTCGAACCAGATTCTAGTCTAATTTCTAAGAGATCTCATGCCTGGGGGATAAACCTTCTACCGAGCATTGAGAACCCGACGGGAGCTCAATAGTTTTTGATGCTTATGCATCATTTTCTTGCAAAAATATAGCTTCTTCAAGAAATGCTTTTTATGAGTATTTAAAACATGACTTCTTCAAGAAATACTTTTTATGAGCATTTAAAAACATGATTTCTTCAAATATATGCTTTTTATGAGCGTTTGAAATATGAATATTCAAATAGATGCTTTGCATGAGTATAAAAATATAGCTTCAATAAAAAGAATGAATTTTCATGAGTATTTAAAACATGGACAATTTAGTTGAGTTTTTAAATACTTGGAGGACAATACTTGAAACATCTAATACATGAGTTTTAAATCACGATGTAAAGGAATTTATTAAAGCATAGATAGAATAAAATCATTTATTTTAAGAGGCATTTAATAAAATTGACATTTACATGGACATGCAGAAATAAATATATCAACTGTCAGAAATATCAAAAAGTGAATTTTGCATGCCATGTTAGAATTTATAAATAAAACGATAAAACATTGAAATATAAAGCATATAAATACGAGAATTTAGAATTTGAAATACAGCAGATATTTTAAAACACTTCAGAATATTTGAACTCGTAATACTTCAGAAATTTTAGAACTTAAACTTATTCAGAATCCATGGAGAATAAAACCTCCATTTCAAAGTACAGGATTACTCACCTTGTTCCTTGGGGTCAACGCTACTGGTGGGCTTTCCCTTTTCCCTTGTAATTCCTAAAAATCAAATTCACCAAGACTTCAATTAATTCATCATTTACTTCAAATCATTCATAAATTGATGCTCTTAGTTTAATTTTAGGCCCGACGTATCCTAATCCCCTAGGATTGATCTTATCCCTTTTTAACGGCCTACTTGTAGTAATTAAATAAATTTTATTTTTCATGTGACTTATTTTTTCATTCTTATTTTGGCATTATGGACCTTATCGTTGGGTTCGAAACGTCGAAAAAAGTCAATTTAGACCCTCTTAACTTTTTATTCTGTTTCAGACATGTTAGGGGCAATTTAGTAATTTATACTTTAACGTGTCTTAATTTTTTAGAGTCTCGTCTCGTGAAACGAGCCCCATCATTGGATCCAGAATGCACAAAATAGTCAAATTACACTATTTGTTTATTTATTTTGATACTGGCTTATTTTACTATTATTAAATTAATTAAATTTAATTAATTATAAAAATATATAATATATATTATTTCTGTAGGAATTTAACACTGGTGCCACGTTGGCACAATGGTAGAAGGTGGAGGGCTTGGGCTTGGGCGTCTCACGTTCGAACTTGGGGAATAGCAGGTTCGTTCGCCCCCTTTTTTATTTTCAAAGGATTCCTAATCCAAACGGCGGACAAGGACCCAATCCCTGGATAAGCTATTCCATTCCAAACAGGGATATCGGACCCATAACCTTCACTTGAAACCAAACAGGCCGAATCTTGTTTTAATTTAAAACTTGACCTATACAAAACGGTGCCGTCCCACTAAAGACCATTTATGCGACGGGTCGAGTCCCGACCCGAACCCAAATCTGATCCAAGACCGACCCACCCACTGTTCATATTCTTCCTCTTTTCTCCACTGTGTTGCCCTAGTTCACTGTTTTCTATTTTTTCAAATTTCATGAACTTTGAGGGATTGATTCTCTCTGTTTTTTGGTGGTGTAGGTTCGTGAAAGTCTGGGCAAGGGTTTGGCATTCTTTTTGTGCCTCAAATTTAGCTCAAGGCTCGATTTTACCTCGCCATGGCCATACCTATAACTCAGCCATATACACTTACTTTTGACCTAAAACTCACGGGGTTTCTTCCATTGTGGTCACCTTATCATGGGGTTCAAGCTCCCATTCTTAGAATTAGGTTCTACCTCAAGTTGTGCAAGTTTCACTTCGAACCCGAAATCTGCATGTCGAGATTTCCATGGCCATGCTTGGTCTTCGTGGTCGCGACCACTGTGTTCCCAACCCTTACATCATCTAGGTCAGGTTAGGTTTAAATGAGCCAAATTCACTTTGACTTAGGTTGATTCAGACCTACTCCAACCAAGGTCCTCTAATGGCGGTTGTGCACGGTTTGGGGGTTTTGGGTTGTTCTAGGGTCAAGTTTTAGTGCCTTATTCAGGTTTACTATCCCTAAATGCCATGCATGCATTTAAAAAGGGCTTAAATAGTTTGCAAAAATGAGAGATTTTTAGAGAGAGAAAATAAATTGGTTGTAGGGTTTTATACCTCAATAGTGTGTTTCCCTCATTTCTTGCTTGGATTTAGATCCTCTTAGAACCCCTCAGGACAGTACCCATCTTCCATTCCTTCTCTTTATTCTTCATTTTTCTCTCTTTAACTCACTCACTCTCTCTCTCTCTCTCACTCTCTTTACTTTCTCTCTCTAGCTGCACTTACTTACATAATCTTCTCACTTTTCTGCACTCACACACTTCATGCTTCGGATTTCTAAATCCCCCCTCACTTCACACACGCAACACATATAAATATATCATATATCTTATTCATTTTATTTTAAAAATAATACTTTTGTTGCATGAAAGGCCATTGGCCAATTTGGAAGGTGGCTTTATTTTAATGTGTATATATATACATATAATTTGTAATATAAGACACAAAAAGTGGGCAGCCCAAGTGGTATTCTTTTTGGGCTTTAAAACTTGCCTACGTTGGGTCAAGGGTTCAAAACCCCTTGACCTCACTTTTGGTTCCCTTTTTTGCTATTTTTCCCCCCTTATGCCTTGTTTGGCACTTTTATTTATTTATTTTAACTTTTTGTCAATATTCTCTTCTTGCATTTTCTTCATGTATTTGGATTTATTATTTACTTCTTCATGTATCGACTTTATAAGTCGCAGCCGTAGATTATTTTTCCTCGGAATTGATCTTGTTATTTAAGGTCTCGGAACTATTTGAAATTATTGTTTGTTTCTCGATTAAATTTTCTTAATTATTCTATTAAAGGTCACTAATTAATAATTAGTGGCTTAATTATTATTTAATCGGGTCGGGGTGTTACAAGGGAAGACCTAAGCAAATGCTTGGACCACCATACACGCGTGAGCGCGCCGCCGCTGGGTTGGGTCGGGCTTGGGCTTGGGCTTGGGCTTGGCCCATCATATATATATCTTTTTGGAGAAAATTAATTTAAATAATTTTTCATTAAACGTTGTCATTTGGTTACTGTTAAATATAAATCAAAACGCTACCGTTTAGTTACTAGATTAATTAAAACCAAAAACGTCACTGTTCTGCGAGTACGTTTTTTTGTTTTGGTTTAAATCCAAAACGACGTCGTTTTGCGATTGCGTTGGTTTGAATCTTGACTGAACAGTCGTCTTCTTCATGTGTGCGACTATGTCTGTTTACCATGAATAGACATGACTGAACCGTCATGACTGTACCAAATAGTCATGAAGAGGTCTATAAATACACCCATATTCATGCATTTGTTTTTTACAAGTTTTATGCATTCAGTGTTTGTGTTTGAGAAAGAATAAAACATTGTTGGTTCGACAGACTCACAGATTGAAGTGCTGCTTCTGTGAGATTCAAATCATTGTATCTTGGGAGGCAATCGTCCAAGATCGTGAGTACCATAGCGAGAACGAAATTTGTCTTAAGGACATAGTGACAATCACTAGCCTTGATCTAATCCAGTTTCTGTAAGTGTCTCGGTATTGTTTACATTACTGTTTTATCATACTGTAATTCTGTTTTGGTTTTCTATTTTCGATTCTAGTTAGGAAAGACATAATGCTTTGATTCTATTATCATATTGTAATCTAGTTTCTAATTTTTTTTCTGTAGTTTTTTCTGTTTTTCCAAAAACCAGTTTCTGTTTTTTCTTTTTTGAAAGTTCTTGTTTTGTTTTTCCTATCAATATATATATATATATATAATACATTCTGTTTCAAACTATTTTATATATTTATATATACTGGGATTTACACTATCTACATAAGCAAGCCTGTGATCATCCATGAGTTACAAACATAGAGAGGCTTGAATTACATCTTAGATAGGTCTGAAATCCTTGTCCCTCTCTCACCCTTCAGAAACCAAATTGTAGGAACTATCTATATAAGCCCATGATCATCCATGAGTTACAAACATACAGAGGCTTGAATTACATCTTAGATAGGTCTGAAATCCCTGTCCCTCTCTCACCATTCAGAGACTAAATTGTACGAGAGTTTTTTGCGTTGGCATAAAAAAAATTTTTTGATGAATCGGTAAGGAATATCCTGAGTCATCTTACATTTCCTCAGTGAGCGAGACCAAATTGTATGAGAGTTGTTTGCATTGATAGAAATTCTTTTTTTGAAATATCCTTAGCCAACTTACGTGTTTTGAGCCAGTTCGGACACACCAGACTAAGTCTCCCTCTTTGTGACAGTCAGACTCACCCTTTAAGCTCTTTAAGATATTTTGAGTGAGCTTACAAGTCCTAAGCCAACTCAGGTATACTAGACTAAGTCCTCATTCCTATGACAATCAGGTCTATCTTTTAAGTTCTAAAGGCTAACGATCGACGCAGAAGAGATTCGAATTGGAGACGCTTGAATTTTATTCTTAACGTTTTTATTGTTCAGCCACACCTCTATGTGGTATTAAGATGATTTATTATAATAGCAAAATAATGAGAAATAAAACATAATTAAAAGCACACCCTAATCTTACTATTTATGATTCAACTGCACGGTAAGGAACAGTAAAGGTGGAAATAGTGGAAGTAATTCGAACGTTTGTGGTGTGTGCTTCATATTGTGTTGTAATCAGAATCCAAAGCACTTGGTCACAAAACTTTCCCATCAATTCTTCTGTGATATGATTCAGGAATTTCAATTTTGTTTCCTTGAAAAATTGCACGTGGCAGCACACGCGATGGGGACACCGAGACAGTGACAACGATACCACCCTTTCCTTTTCAAGGGGACTACCTCCACCTAAATCATTAGAGAATGGTCACCCCTCACTCAAAGAATTGACAGCTTTTGGAGTCTTTCAGTTTTGGTTCAACTCCTATCTACTATTTTCCATTACTTTCTTTTATTTTATATTTACCGGCTAGTCAATGAAAACTAGGATGCCAAATGCAATTCCATTTATCGGGAATTTCTCATAACCCTCTTCTAATAGGACAATATTATATATATTCTTTTAAATCTTCGTTGTTCATATATATATATATATATATATTAAAGTGATGTATTACAATAATGGGGTCAAAAATTTTTTTTTTTTATGTTTTCAATAATAAAATTGTATATATTTAACTCTTTTCAGATTCTATAATAACAGAATCTCATGTAATAAATTTATTCTTTAATCGATTAATTAATTATATACTTTAATATATTACAATCAATCAACATAATTAACCCGTATACAAAACATCTCAAATATGAGTTATGTAAACCTACATATTGCAATCAACCAATATAATCAACTGATACACGAACCAGAAACATCTTAAATATAAGTTATGTAAAACAATTCAATTCACTCACTTCATAATAAAAGAGTAAGACTTAAACTCTTGACTTCTTCTAACGAAAAGAAACATACTTCTAATAAGAAAGATATGCTGACCAACTAGGACTAGTAATGGTTAATTTCATATCCCTCTTTTAATGAAAAAAATTTAAAAAGTTACGTGAACTTTGTCAAAGAGTATAGGATGGATTTAGGATAAAGACATCTTATTTAATTTATATATATATATATATATTACTTATATTAACATATTTAAAATATGTTAATTATAATTAATTTAATAAATTTTTAAAATAAATACGTACTTTGATGGAACCCGTTTTTGTCCGTTTCGAATTTAAATGGGTTTAGATAATAACTTTTATTCTCACTTTCTAATATACATTTGTACTCTATAAAATAAACTTTTAATCATTACAATAATAATTTTGTTTTAAAGTTCAAATGTTCATTTTAGAATGGGAATAGATTTATCCTAACCTTTTCTATTTTTTCATTTTTTTTGGGATGATTTTGGAAAAGGGTTTTCGCTTGCATTTAAGAATGATAATGAGACCGGTTTGACTTAAGGATCATTTCTCAACCTTCTTTCGCAAAATTTTTTTCTTTTCAAATCCATTTAATTATGTGATAAGTAAGAGTTTGAAGTCCTCATTTATTTTTAAATTTTTATTAATATATTTATTTTATTAAATTAATTATAATTAACATATTTTAAATAAAAAAATATTATACGTGTTAAAACAATAAATAATAAATATGTATGTTAATAGAGAATTTAAATGATATTATTATTTTTAAATATATAATTTTATTAAGTTTATATAAATATTTAATGGGTAAATAAAAAATATTATTATAAAATTGTATTATATAATATAAATTTTTTTTATTATTTTATTTTATATAATTAAAACGGATTCTTTCTTTTCAAATTTGTCTCAAATCTTAACAATTTACTTAAATCCGTCTTATTAAAAATAGTATCGACGAATTTCAATGGGAGAGGTTAAGTTGCCTCCCTAATTACATTTCTAATGAAAACGACCGACCAATCCGGTCAATAAGCTGACCCGACCCGTGAAAATTCAGGGTAGGTTGCTTGGGGCAACCGGCACATGTAAATACATGAAACAAAATTAAAATTGCTAAGGGGAAAGAAAAAGAAGAAAAAAAAACAGAGAGAGAAAAAAAACTGTGATGAAGAAGAAACGTTGCTCTCTCTGGTTCGAAAAGGGTCACACAGAGGACAAAATGAGGGGTTTGTGAAGAGAGAGAAAAATTATTAGTAGAGAGGAGTACAGAATATAGGAAGACAAGAAGATTAAGATTGAGATATAAAGATAGAAAGTGCAGGGATACGGGTTTTGTCCATGGTAAGATGCTGGTGGTATCCTAGTGTTTGTCTTCTCTGAAGCTAGCTAGGGTTTTGATATTTTGAAGAAGGTAAAAGTACAACTCACAACTATTAATTATCTTAAATTTTCGTATTTCATTATATATTTTGCTTTTATATTTAGATTGAGGTTTTTAATTTCTTATTTTGCTTCATTAATTAATTTAATCTTAATTAAATCTATTATACTTATTTATTTCTTTGTATCCAGTAACTCAATGAATTCTAATCTACGTTTTCTTTTTTAAGTTTGTTACTTCTATTAATTTGAATCCTAGGGCTGGATACTCTCTCCATTTGGTATTCACTTTCTTTGCCTTGTAAAAATGAATCTGTTCGTCGTTTTGTAGTTATGAAAAAACCCTAGATCTTTCTTTTGAATTATTCGTATGCTTCGGGGTCTCTTTCTGAATTATTGTGTTTTCAGCTGCCCTAATGTTATTCAAATTTATTTCCTTTGGGTTTTGCTTTTATTGTTTTGTATATAATAGTTAGCATGTGCATCTACGTCATTTCCTTTGTTTTCATTTTTTTGAAGCTTCTGCGAATTAATGTGTATCACTTGCCTTCGTCTTATTTAATTGTAGTTTCTTGTTTGGGGTTTTGATTTTACTGTTTGGTATATAATGTAAATAGTTAAATATGTGCCTGTTTTACTTGTTTCCAGGATTGACTTAATATTTGTTTGGCACTCGTGATTGGAAAGTTTCAATTTCGCACTTACAGCTGAACTTCATCAACATCCCATTAAGTAACAGGTAATTTTGCTGCTGTGAACAACTTTAGTCTTTTTATCTTCTTGGCTCGTGGAAACGTTCTTTTGTCAGTTTCTGATATACTTAACTTAATCGAAATGGGTAACTGATTTGTCTGCATGATTGGATTGTTCGAATTATAATCCATTATGACATAAGTCTTTTGATCTTAATAAGGTTTATATATGAGGACCAGCATTCTAATTTTGACATGAAAACTATAAAGTTTGTAAATTTTTTGAAACCATGCATATTAGTTTCAATATGAGATTCATAAGGGGATATTTTTGATTGGATTAGGCATTCATCAGTTCACCATTGTGCATGGTTGTGAGATAGTCTGAGTTCTGAGATATATAGTCCAAGCCTGACCTTGATCTCAGATCTCAGATATCCCAGCTCGAGCCCAACCCAAGCCCAATTTCATTTGTAGAGAGTTCATTTGTATTGTCTAAAGAAGTTGGGTTCGGTCAGCTAGGGCCCTAATTGGTGTAATATATAATATAATACAAATATATATATTATATATAGTTGGATTCGCGCTTGGGTTGTATTGGGTTGCCCGAAGCGTCAACCCAAATTCAACCAAAATAGAGGTTGGGCTTGAGTTTTTTTGCCCAAACCCTTCTTGACGTTTAAAATATGCACTCCAAGCCTGTCTAAATTTGAGCTAGGCTTGAGTTAGGGTTGGGTTAGCCCGCCCAACTTGCAGCCTTAAAAAAGAAGTCATAGACACTCAGTATTTTTTCGTAGCATCAAGACCTCTTCATATGTTCTTTTCTTGGTTTTTCACATGTCCTAGTAGTGCTTTTGAATTGTGACTAGAACATTTAACTCCTTACTTGGAGCATTATTCTTTGTTGTACCCAATGAGACCGTCTCTAACTTCTGCTTCTCACATTGCTTTCTCCTGTTGCCACTATAACTTCTCGCAGATGCACTTATTTGGAATTCTACATCTTGCCATATGCTATCATCTACCATAACATTCTTAGTTTAGTTGAGATGATTTATGAACATTTTGTTTCTTCACCATTCAACTTGCGTCTCACAAAGCATGGCCCGTCATTTTTAAAATTTTACCATTTTTTTTTCATTCAAGCACAGTACCAAATTAGTACTTGTCCGTAACATTTAGTTGCAGGCTACTAAATAGCTGGATGCTGATGTTCAACCCCTTGGGAAGACAAAGTATCCTCAGTGGACTTTACCAATATAACAACTAGGATTTTCTCATATCACATTTTAATTCTATGAACAACATGCTATCTATCCTCGTGGATGATTGGTGCATGTTAACAATAATAAGGGATCAAATTTTTTTTTTTTTATATTAAGAGATTAATTAAGTTACCAAAAAAATAAATACAGAGGGCATTAACTAAAGGTTTTACGATGGCTGCCCGGTGGTAGTATAATCTTTTTTTTCCCTACACGCTTGGAGGTCCATATAAATAGAACATCTAAACATGGCATGGGTAGAATTGTTTCTTGGCTATAACTTTTTTCTTTTTGTTCTCTTTATTCTACTTATTGTGATCTCTTTACTACACGAAATATTTCCTGGATATAGGTTATACCATACCATGCTACGACCTAGACTTTTGTTAAGTACAATTCATGTTTAACTTTGATAAATTAAAATTAAATTTATTGCACGTTGACTGAAATTTTGGAAGAAAATATCAAACAAAATGTAAAAGGTTTGGAACTTGCACTTCAGTTAAAAATCTTCTATAAGCTTGATTGCTTCTTATATTGTGGTTTTAACTACTACCAAAAAATTTACTAATTTCTTTGTTTTTTTTACTTATATATGTGTGTGTGTGTGTGTGTGTGTGTGAAGAGAATAAAAGAAGTTTCTTGAAATGGTTGAACTTTTTTTTTTTGTTTTGAAATCTCCATGTTCTAGGTTAAAATGCATTATGCTGAACATTGTTGCATTTATAAAAAAATCCAGTAATTATATATTTCTATTTTTTTTTTATCAGTATTTCCAATTGAAAGCATCTATCTGCTAAAAGTTTCATCACATGGTAATTTTTTTTTTTAAAATGCACCACATAGTTTCAATTACGTAACAATAAGTACTTTAATTCTCTTATTTGCTGGATCTGTTTGGAATGTTTAAATGAAGTGCAGAATTGATATATTGTTGTTGTTGTTATTGTTCGTATTTATTCTTCTTCAGAGGGAATATTGGATATTGTTGGTACACATACATAGACATGATTTCCTGTATATCAGGCCATGTGTCTTTGTGTGTGTGTGTTTCAATCATATTATTGGATTTTGACTTGATTGATATAGCTCTATGTTTGTGTTCTTTGCGTCTGTTCCTTCTCGGAAGATATTTTTTTTTTTAAAGATTTTTTGTCTTGGCATGTATCTCTCTTAGTGTGTAGGCTTGCAGTCAAAAGTTTGGGTTTAACCTTTTTAATGAGAAAAAGCAAATGATATGTCCTTCTCTTGGTTGTACTTGGAGTAAGTCATTTGGAATCAAGTGAATTTATATTTGGACATAAATGCATCTATTAATGACTATATTGATGAATTTTTCCACAAATGTTTTGACATGAAAGCAACTCTAAAGGGAAAGTTAGATTTTAAACGTTAACACTGTTTCATGTTCCGATGATGCACCATTAATCTTACGAATTCTTCTTTCTTGTAGATTTATTGATAGGTCTTTGGGAAAGAATAAGGTCATGTGTCATAGGGTTGGCTTACTCGTATTATTTCTTGTTATTAGTTTTCTTTTTCTGCGTGCCTCATCGGTTAACCTATTCTTTGAAAAAAAAATTGGAACTACTTTGGTATGTTTTGGTTTTTAATCATCCACAGTTTGGAAGTTTATAACATTAAGCATGAATTTTCTTTTTGAATTAGATGGTTTCTTCATAAGTTTTTTGAACTAGCTTATTAGTGAGAAATGAGAATTAGTTAGGAGTTTGGATTAAGGAGTTGCAATTTGGAATGTCTACCTTGTTTTAACTTGGGATTTGGTTTCAGACTTTCAGGTTTCAATATCTTAGGTCTTACAGATGTGCAGGCATTTTAGGCACCTAACTATATAGTTATAAATATTTTTTCGATTGTCCAGAGAGGATGAACCAGTATAGCACTATAGCCTCATTCGAGAAGTGTCTTAATGCATCATTCTGCTCTGGTTCTGAAAAAAGAAGGGGTGGAGAATTTTCGTGATTTTATGCTTATGAGTTTGGTGGGAGGGGTTTACAAATTATTGGCCAAAGTCCTTTCTTTTCGGCTGAGGAAGGTGTTAAATAATCTCATCTCGGAAAGTCAAAATGATTTTTTAGGAGGAAGGCAAATTCCTGACAAATGTTGATTGCTAATGAGTGTATTTGACTCCAAAACAAGGTAACTTTGATTAAGAGCACATTTACCAAGCCTCCTTACCTACTATATGTTCCTATTTGCAATTGGCATCGGTTGTGGGAAGATTGGACAAGCTACAAAGGGACTTTTTATGGGAAGGTAAAGAAGGGGAAAACAGTTTCACTTGGTTAGTTGGGACAAAATTAAAGCCCTGATGGAAGGAGCAGGATTAGGGGTCAAAGAGCTTCGAGTGTTCGACAAATCTCTCTTGGCGAAATGGCTTTGGAAATTTGCCAATGAGCAAGAAACCAATTGGAGAAAAGTGATCGTAGCTAAGTACAATTGTGATGTGGATGGATGGCAGTCGGAGTAGGTGGAGAGGCCCTATGGGACAGGACTATTAGAAAAGGCTTGGAGGAGTTTTTCTATCATACTTATTTTGACATTGGTGATGGCTCCAACGTGAGGGTTCTGAATGGACTTGTGGGTTGGTGATTGCCCCTTGAAGGACAAATTCCCCATTTTATATCCACTTACAATGGATACAACGCAGCAGTGATGGATTTTGGTTCTTATGTTTGGGGAAGTGCAGTGTGGGCTCCTCTTATTTGAAGAAATTTTCACGATTGGGAGTTGGAGGTGGTGATTAAATTCATGGATACTCTGCAGAAGGTGAAACCTAGGTTGGGCATGACTGACACTATTTTCTGGACTGGGTATAGGAGTAAGGGATTTTCGGTGTGGGCTTACTACAAGGAGCTGGTTAATAAAGGGGTTCATCATTTTCCTTGGAAGATTATATGGCGTGCAGAAGCTCTTATGAAGGTAGCTTTTTTTGTATGGTTAGTAGCTTGGGAGGCGATATTGACTTTGGATCACATTCAAAAGAGAGGTGTCCGCTTGGAAAATAGATGTAATAAACATTCCTACATTGCTCGTTTGCAAGAGAAGTGTGGAATATTTTGTTTGCTTTGTTTGGTCTTCCTTGGGTTATGCCAGCTTCGATGGTTGATTTTTTTCATGGTTGGTATGGTGATTGTGGTAGGGGGAGATCGAGGAAGGCTTAGGGACTTGCCCCTCTTTGTTGTTTATGGAGAGAAAGAAATAGGAGAGTTTTTGAAGGGAATGAAAGACTCCCTTTATAGTTTTAAGGAGAGTTTTTTTGAAAATGCTATACATTGGGGTTCAAGATTCATACCCATTTTTTGTATATTTTTTTCTGGGAGAGTTGGGACATTGTTTTTGGGTTAGTCCTCTCTTTTTTGTTCATGGGTTTGCCCTCCTTAGGCAGCTTTCTAATACACTACTACTTTTTTTTTAAAAAAAAATCCTAATCATTGACATATAAAAGCATTTTGGACGGTATGTGTCCCACATGGGTGCTTCACACATTATGGCATACCATAGATCATTGGAATAGGGTGGTTGTGATGAATTCAAACTATTATTTGTTAGATGCATCCGACAAGTGTTCACAACATAAATATACTATTATTTCACTTGCCTCTGTTATTTGATTTTGGGGTTTTGTGCTTGACATTGATGGTAGATAATTCCCCCTCCACCTTTGTGTGCGTGTTTTTTTTTTTTTTTTTTTTGGGGGTGGGGGTGCATGCATGTGCACAATTGTGTTTTTCCCTATGGGTACCATTAGGTTGAATCGGTCCAAATTCCTTGTGTTTCTGATGTCAGCTCTAAAGAGTTGTTGAATGTTCAAGAGGTTTCAAAGAATTTACTCGAATTAATTTCTTAGATGTGAACTTGTGATTGTGTATTGTACAATATATCCAAGTAAAAAAAATCATTAATTTAGTTGTTTTATTGAATATTTTAAACTTTGCATAATCTAATGTTGCTGCAAGTTTTTATTTTATAGATTTCTCCACATTAATCATTTAATTGATATTATGTTATTGTTACAGATTTCTCCTAATTACTTAGTATTGTGTTTTTGTTGTTTGCTAGCGTGTTAGTCTTGTTGTGCTGGCTAACACCGTCATAGATAAACGAAACACTCCTCTTTTTGTTTTCTTTCCATTCTACAAAAATGTTACGAGTTTGTGTTGAATAATAGATTTCAAACTCTCAATTGATAAGGTGAACCTTATTTTGCAGTCCCACATGTGGTTCTTGCCTTAGTGTCCGGAATCTATTGATCTTCTAATTCATATTGTATCAATATCTATGTTGATGTTGAAAAGAATTTTACAAAGTGTGGAAAATGGTGGTAAAGCACGGAGTTTGCATTGAATTATTACAAACTATGTAAACACATTAGTGAACAATTTAGAGTCAAAATATTGAAAACAGAATGCATGCATAACAAATATGATGTGATGAATATGGATGGAAGGGGTTGCTGGTTGCTTGCAGAGTAGTGGTCTTAAACATCCACCATTATAATATTTTAATTCCGAAATTCAAATACAATAACAGGATAGAGAGGACATCTATAGACAAGATGAGTTTGCTGCACTGCCATCAGACTAGTTAATACCATTTGCATCATCAGCTGTGGCAGGGCCACTTGCATCAGGGTGAAATCATTATATGTATCTTCATCTTGACAGGAACAGAAAACCTTTCACTTGCTTGCTTACAATCTATTATCAACCCCCTCCCACCAAAAAAAAAAATTATTTTGTGTTTTTCAAGGGCCCACTTTAATACTCAAATCACAGTGAAGGAGCACCATGCTACTGTACCACTAGACTTTTTCCCGTGGGGGGGGCGGGGGAGGCTTTCTTGGTGATGTTTTGTTCTATCGGGGTTGGATTTGGTCTTGGGTAAGAAGTTGTGATCTATTTTATTAATATTTTGGATCTTTTACTCTAGAAATAGAATAATGTGGTTAAGAGATGCAACTGTTGTTTTACCTAATAAATGTAGTCAGTGAACTCAATTTAATCAATGCGTTGGAAATATCTCACACTTTCCCTAGAGATTCCTTCTACATCATTAAGATAGTGTTTACATTGACATATTATTATATATTTATCGACATTTTGATAATCTTTATGGAGTAATCGCAATATCAAGTCTTCGGTGAAAATTTTCTATTTAGGCGTCCTCATATGCGATATATCAATGGATAAGGTAACTTGTTTCTAAAATGTATTTGATCTTTGTACAGGGAAGTTCATACTTCCTAGCTTTCTTGGCTTCCTCTCAATTTTTAATTTTTTTCTGGTTGATGCAAGTTTGGTCCTTTTATCATCACTCTGTATCACCTCTCAACAGCCATCCTGCGTCATCAGTCACATTTGTGGCTATGTGCTGTTTAGATTTTGTTTTTATTTGATTTTTTTCGGACATGTTGCTGTAATTATGTATGCTGGTTAGCAAAGAAAGAGAATGAACTTAATATTTTTTGTCATGGATACTTGATGATTGACTTGATCTCTAGTCTTTTAACCATTTTTTTTTGGCTTAATAACTTGAGTTTATTGAAGAACTGACCATAATTGACATGCGGGTATGTCGTGTGGTAAGATATGACGAATTGAAATTTTCTTAAATATTTATGGCTTGAAGATGCACAAAACGGGAGTTTTATGAGAAAAAATGAACAGCTTTAACGGATGTCTAGATTTACCAAACAAGGGATGAATAATATATATAACTGATGCTGCATTTGGCATGTAGATCGTCCAATAAGATCAACTATATTATGAGCTTTGTTGTAACACATAGTTATCATAATTCTTGTCAGGTGTTAAGATAATATTATTCCCATTTCAATTTGGAGTTAACAAGCTTGAAATGCGTGTAGAGCCCCCCCCCCTCCCCTCCCCTTTTTCTTTGTTAAATTATACACTTAGTGGATACATCTGACTTGATCCTTACTGTCTGGTTGCAAATTTTGTTGCAAAACTTTTTACTTGGTTCTGTATTGCAGTCTAATGTACAAAGGCATGTGTGCGCACAAATACTCATGCACATGTTTATGTGCACACCCATAAATACTTGCACACATCATCTTCTCGTGAAACTCATCGTTATTTGTACTTCAACATGTACCCTGTTTAGAATCTGATTGTATGATAGTACCAAAACCTCTCAATTTCACATATAATTCATTTAAGAACACAATTTTTTGTTGGTACAATTGCTCCTCTGCTATCTACTGGTCTTTTCATATTTTTTTAAATGTTTATTACTCTTAAGTCGATTTGTTAAACCTTCTATTGCTGAAAAGAATGTATATCAAGATTACAATTTTTTGATCTTCCATAGTATCATGAAGGAAGAAGTGGAATGTGAACTTCTAATGTAAGAGTGCTCCACAGCCTCCACCCCTTGAAACCATCAAACTTACATCCACTAATAAACCCACATCCTTACTAGTGGTTGAAGTTTTGTCTGATCCTTTTTTCGTTTTTATAATTACTAATTTCTTCCCATCTTGAGGGAAAATTAATTAATTACATGTCTTTTTTTTTTTTTTTTTTTTTTTGGGGGGGGGGGAGCAAATACTGTCCTATTGATTTCATTTGTTCAAGTTTGACGTTTTTTGCAGACTGCTAGTAAATACTGTCCTTATATTTGAGATTTATGTGTTTTTGGTTTGTACTAGATTATATTCAAAAAGCTACATATTTACCTTTTATAATGTGATTTTTTTGCAGGGTGTAGTGTAAATTTTGTCCTGAAACTCTGCTGTTTTTAAGGATGCATAAAAATGTACTAGCATGTTACAAGGACTTCTTTGAAGCTTGGATTTCCTAACTGGCATGTGAAGCATTATGACGCTCGAAGATTTCTTTACCCTGACTGAGATGAAAGATGGGCTCACAGCTTCTTCTCGAGTTAAGGAGCTGGTCGCTGTAATGCAGAAGGAGAAAGATTGTATTCTGAAAAATGCTGGTGATGCAACCAGGCAGTGGTCTACTGTTGCAAGCGTTTTAGCGGCCACTGAGAACAAAGACTGTCTTGATCTTTTTATTCAGTTAGATGGACTCTGGTTTATTGACGGATGGTTGAAGGATGCTCAAAAGTTTGCTAATGACACAAGTGAAGGCTTTGTTGAAGAGTCAATCAGTGCATTACTACGAGCAATTGAAAAGTTACAAATAGACAATGAGAAGTCAGTTTCTTCTGGAATCTGGATGACTATAAAGAATCTACTTGGCCACAATAGTTCTAGTGTTCAGGAGAGGGCTAGAGCTCTATTTGATGGCTGGAAACGAGATAGAGGCAATGGTGCACTCACACAGGATGCTGAGAAAGGTGGGGCATTTTGCGATGATGGGATAAAAGTAGGTGCAAATTTTGCTGGAGAGAGTGGATTTCCAAAATGTTCTGCTAGGGATATTTCTCCTTCCAGTGGCAATGATGAAGAGAAACATGTAGATACTGCCAGAGATGGAACTATGCCAGTAAGTTCAGATGCTCCTAAACCAGAAAGAGTTGATGATGTACATATAAAAATATCTGATGGAACTTTGGACCATGCAATCAATAAGGATGGACCTCCAGATCCTGCGGGCTCCTGTGTCACATCAAAACCTGTTAAAGGAAACCTTTCTATCAAGGAAGAATCCCCCATTTGTTGTTCAGAAGAAACCACTTCAATTGATACTTGTAGATCTGTGGTTCCAAAGCAACATGTTGAAGGAAAGTCGGATGTTCTCGAGTTGAATGAGTATACTGATGATGCAAAGCAGATGCAGAAGATTGGAAGTTCCCCTGAGAAATCTGGCATGGTGGAAATCTCTTCTGTTTCTAGTCCATTGGAATCCAGAGTTCTCTCTTCAAGTGCTGATGCAGTAAATGCTTCAGAATCTACAGTTCAACTTCACTTACAGAACAATATTGATGCCAAATATGAGGACCATTGTCCGAAAGCTTCCTCTTCCGGCGATGGGAGAACAGTTGTGCCTGAGAGGAAGAATGGGATGGATGATATTGGATCTCCAAATCATTGCAGAAGCACACTGGTGTTCAGAACTACATACCAGGGTGGGGAATGTAATATTAATGCTGTGCAGGACTCGTCTGGCAATGAGTGTAAATTAAGAAATCCTGAGGATCCAGATAGTTCTTTCTCCAGTATAGAAGATGATGGGGCGGTTGATGAAGTCAAAGAGCATGCTAGTAACGAAGTTGAGGATCTGGCAAAAGATTTGAAACCAACAATAGATGCCAAAGATCATGATGATATTGACAAGAGAAGGTCTGATATTGAACTTGACTACAGCTTAGTTGATGCTATAGAAGTTGCTCGACAAGTTGCTATAGAAGTGGAGAGAGAAGTCGTGGATCGCAGAGAACCGAGTTGCAGCTCTTCTGAGAAAATCTCGGAAGGTGGAATCAGGCAGCCAGATAGCCCTGACTCTATAAATGGAAAAGAAATCCAATGTATTGATGGCACAGCTAAGGAGGCGCCAACTGGACTGAGTCTATCTGCCGAGGCTTTGATGAAGGGGGGGAAGCCCTTAATTAGTGAAGAAAACCTAGGCAGGGACGGGGAAAATTGCATGCAAGATATGGAGTGCTCTCAGGTTGCTGTGGCGGCTGAAGAACCAGGAATTAACAGAGAGAGAGGCCTCTGTGACTTTGATCTGAATCAGGACTTTCGCTCCGATGATATAGATCACCCAGTAAATCTAATTTCTACCCCCATCTCTGTTGTTTCTGCTTCAAGGGCAGCAGCAGCTCCTGGATTGCCTGTAGCTCCTTTACAGTTTGAGGGGGCGCTTGGATGGAAAGGATCCGCTGCAACTAGTGCTTTTCGCCCAGCGTCACCTCGCAGAATTCCTGAAGGTGACAAGACACTTTCTATTGGGGGCAGCTGCAACAGTTCAAAGCAGCGACAGGACTACCTTGATATTGATCTGAATGTGGCTGAGGGTGGAGATGATAAAATTGCAGATCTTATACCAGGAAAACAATTCCCAGTATCATCCAGCTTTCTTTCTGGGGAGTTTTCAGTGGAAGCGAGTCCAAGAAGACCAGAGAGGTTCAAGTTGGATCTTAACCTTGTCGGTGATGATGGTGATGGTCCTTCGGATTGGAGGATGGAGGGACAGCTCGTTCACCACTGGAACAGTCATTGCAGCCCACCTCCTCAATCATCGTCAATGCAGACTTTCCCGAGGAACATTGATTTGAATGACCAGCCATTTTTTAACAATGAATCTTTGGATCAAAAGCCCTATCTTGGTAAGTCATCTCAAAATTTAAATGCTTCTGGAGGGCTTAAATCTGATGACTCCATAATTTCTATCATGGGGGCCAGAGTGGAGGTCAACCGAAAAGATTTTGTTCCTCAAACCCTGTCCTTGCCAAATGGCAGGATTTCAGAGCTTGCAGTGGATCTTAATTTGGCAAGAACTGTGGGTGTTTCGGGGACGGGCTCCACTGCACCATATGCACATTCTCCTTTTTTTGGGTACAGTGGCCTTGCAACAGGGTCTACCATGTCTTTATCCTCGACCATGTATGGACCCGGTGGCCCCATCCCTTACATGGTGGATTCAAGAGGAGCCCCTGTTGTACCTCAAATAGTAGGTTCTGCGTTGACTGTTCCTCCTGCCTTCACTCAACCTCCTTACATTATGAGCATGACTAGCACATTTCCAGGTTCAAATGGGCCTGGGCCTTCAAGGCCTAATTTTGATCTGAATTCTGGCTTGATGATCGACGGAGGGAACAGGGACTCGGGGGGTTTGAGGCAGCTTTTTAATACTGGTCAGGGCCAGGGCAGGTCAATAGATGAGCATTTGAGGGCCAACTCACAACCCTCTTCAAGTTCTGGTTTTGGGAAACGGAAGGAAACAGATGGTGGGTGGGAACCCTACCCTTTTAACCACAAACATCATCAACCACCACGGAAATAGAGTTTTTATTTATCTGGATCCCCTCTCTTGTGATCAGTTTAGGAACTAAACACTACAGATTAATGCTTGCATAGCCATAGATGATTCAGAGGGTAGATGTGCCTAATGGATTTAGTAGGACTGGGATTAGTAGAACTGAATAAAGACCAGGGGGATTATTGATGTAACATGATTCATGAGATTAATTGCCAAAGAAGAAAAAAAAATTAGGTTTTATTGTTTCAGAATGGTTTGTTTTCTAATTTTCCTTTTCGTTTCATAGAAGGCTGTTGCTACCACAAAAAGCTTGTTACACGTAGATGTAATCTGTGCCATATATATATATATATATATATATATCAAAGAAATCTACAGAAACGCATCAGTTTTGCATTCTGTGCGTGCATTTGCGGTATTGATATTAATAGGAAAGATTCTGCAGAACAAACGCATATCATTGTGGCTTCTGTTGATGTTCTAGAAATTGGTTATGCAATCTTGCCCAGGATTCTTTGCTGCAGGAAATGGCTGAATCATGGTTTTTGTTGCTGTTAGCTGCATTTTATTTAGACCATCCAGAAGGGGCTGATCATATTGTTAATGTTATCTACAGCATGTGTACACTGCATTTGTTGCAAGTGATTCAATTAAGCTTCCCAACAATTTTGGAGTCCGTTACCTAAATCCTCTCCTGCCATCAGTATACATGCACGATGTAGATTGAAGAGCGCCTGTTTTACTGTAGGGGTCTTTCACCAATCTCCTTTTTCATGTAAATCCCCACCGTTGAATTTTTCTTGAGACTACAGACTGATATTAAAATTTTAAATTTCACAGTTTGTGAATTTAAAAAATTCAAAACAATGATCAATCATATATTTATATATTTTTTAATAAATAAAAAACTTGCACGTAAAATTTCATTTGGCCGAATAATTAAGCCACAAGGCCCAAAAAGAATTTAGAAAAATAAAAATTACATTAGAAAACTTAAGAGACATGGCCAGTTTTAATAAATTTTACATTGTATGCCTACTACTATAAAGGCATGTTACAGGAAAGCAAAGACAACTTGCTGCTCGCTGCTCTAGGGCGGTTTGTTACTTCCGCTTGATGCTGCTGCTAGAGCTTTGCAGTGAAGACAGATTGCCTACTTGATGCTGCTATTTCCGCTTGTACCTGCATAAAAATTGAAATAGCAACGAATCATCTTACAAAATACTTTTTTTGTCATCTTACAACATACTTTTTTTTTTCTGGTAAGTCATCTTACAACATACTATAACAAAGCATGAATATTATATATCATGGAAAGATACAAGCAAGGGTCCCGCGCCAACTCCAAGACATGAACCCTAAGACAAGACAGTAGTGGCACCCAGGAATCACGGATTAGGACTTAGTTAAAACCTGTCCCGAAGATCAAATGGACAACAAGATTCATATTGGACAAGACCCAAAAGTGGAAAACGAGATGTCACCAATATATATATATATATATATATATATATATATATTGATAAGTAATCAGCCATGACCAATAATATCAGTAGTAACTAAAACAGTCAATTTTTTCTTCTGCTACAAAGTTCAATTGAAAGGAAATGGAAGCTCCGAGTAATAATAGAGCATATTTAGACCAGGTGGTAAACTGGGGCCACCACAGAGCAGAGACATCATGGTTTAAAATCCTATTGTCTACCCCATTAGAAAAAACCACCACACAAATTCAATGTTTTCAAGCTATCTCATGTCGCAACCAAGATGCCTTGACCCCAACTAGGCCACATTATCATGGGAACACCATTAATTAACCGTAGAAGATACTTTGCAATGACTAAACCACAATGTAACTTAACCCTCTAAATTCCCATTGTTGGCCTAGTTTGTGCCATCAAAATCTTCATTCCAACCTTGGAATATAGCACACATGGAAAACAAAGAATGCCTTTTAAAAAACAATTGCAACCGAGGAAAGGTATTATAATAAGATTCATACCGTGACTTGCTCTTGAATGACGACTTTTTCTTTCCACCGCCACGAATGGCTCTTTTTTGCTTTTTCTCATTCATGTCGCCCTGGAACAGCTCCCGCATCTCTTCTGTCCTTGATTGAGTTATTTGGGAAGGATGTTTTGATTTCTTTTCCGTCTTTCTCACAATCTTGCCAGCATCTACTGCCTTCTTCGCAGCCTTCACCGCTTTTGCCCGTCGATAAGCCACGTCAACAAGTGATATTCCAGTTTTTTCTTTCTTGCCTTTTCGACTCTCCTGGGGATTTTAAATGTTAATTATGGTACCATTTTGCAACACATGATAAAAAACCTGCTTGACCAAGAACATAAAAATATCTCTCTTTTTAGGTCAGTGATCAATATGATGTAAAGCACTCGTGCATGTGCCTGCTCTCTCATAAAAGTCAGTACCCAAACATACTAAATTCATGAATTTTGAATTTATACAAAGTGGGAGACAGAGAAGGGAATATGCTATTATGCTAGCGCAGGTATTCTAAAACAGCACAAATATGAAATGCCCATATCACAATAGTCCCAAATGTAATCTAATGGCACTCATAATAGAACCCCACCAGATAGAGAAGTGGCACCAGAATTTGACAAAAACATCCATTTTAAACAAAAAACCACCTAGCATAGTCCTCTAAATTGTCCAAATAGGTAATGAGAGTTGATCGTTTGGATGGAATCACTTGGAAGGGTAGTGGGGATGGCAACTTTACGGCTCGTTCTTTCTATAGGAGGCTGACAAACGGGAGAGCCAATCCTTTCCCTTGGAAGGTGATATGGAATTCTACAGTGCCCACGAAAGCCTCGTTTTTTGCTTGGGAGGCAACATGGGGGGGCAATATTGACAATGGATAATCTAAAGAGAGGAGGATACCAACTCCCAAATCGATGTGTTATGTGCAAGGAGGAAGAAACAGTAGATCATCTTCTCTTACATTATACTTATTCATGGGAAGTCTGGAGTTTACTTTGGTATTTTTGGGTGCTCTTGGGTGATGCCGGCAAGAGCCAAAGATCTTTTTTTGGGTTAGAGGTGTAAAAGGCTTCGGAAAGAATTGAGGATAGCTTGGAGAATAGCGCCCACTTACCTTATGTGGTGTTTATGGAAAGAAAAGAATAGAAGAGTTTTTGAAGGGGAGGAAGCTCCCCCTTAGAAGTTTAAAGATATGTTTTTTAAAAAAATGTTCTTTTGGATTAGAGAAGAATTTCCTATTTACTTGGATAGTCTCATGGATGGTCCCTTTTTTGTGCATGTGGGGTGTCTTTCTCGGGCCTTTTTTCAATACAAAATATGTATACTGATCCCCAAAAAAAAGGTAATGAGAAATTGCTTTCGTGAACAATAAAAATTGAAATAGAGCTACACAATCACCCACACAAAATAAAATAACTAATATTCCAATAGACAAGCCATCCAAATGTGCCAAAAGTACCATGACTTTCCTAAATGATCTAATTAGATGACCTTTCAATGTCACTACAAACTGCATTCACAGGATAATAAGTGAATCCTTCAATAAAGATGGATGTGAAGACATAAAGGTGGAGACACATACTTCTGACTTCTCGATGTCATTTTCATCCTCCAATATCTCTCTAGCTGCTTCTAGTTTCCTCCGTTTCTTCCTGGGCAGATTTTTCTATCAACAGAAATCAGCCAACAATGAGTAATATTTTGGCTAGAAGTTTTTGTTTGAGAAGATAAAAATTAAATGTAGGACAAGTGGGTAACAAACAACCTCACGCTCTCGCTTTCTCTTTTCCTTCATCTTAAGGTCTTCGGCTTGTTGGGCACTGATAACCTCATTTCCCGAACTTCTTCCTTTGTCCACAGATTCCTGTCAAAGGAAATGCAGAGGTCAAGACAACAGTTATCGAACTAATATCTTAACATAATTCTCAACATGGGTAAGAAATTAATCATTACACAATTAATCACAATGTTACGGTTCAGCCAAACACCATTAATGAAAATATACAGAAACAGACATTGTTTTCTAGATTAAATTTCTTTCATATAACCTGCAAGCTATGAAGATACAGATGGAAGTAAGTAGTGCCCCACTCATGTACGTGACAAGTTTTAACATAAAACTGTCCTCTTTCTACTTCTAGACTTGTAGTTATAGGTAATGGGCCAATCATAAGGGAAAAAACTACAACAAAAAATCTAAAAAGATGAATGATTCAATAGGTATAATATATATATATATATATATATAAAAGAAAAAGAATGGTAACTGTTTCTCTTGTCTAACAAATTTTTTTCTTTACCCAAAGGTTCACTTTCCTTCCAAAACTATTACCACTACTTCGTGTTGGTCCAACCAATGCAGAGCAATAGGAAGGGTGAACTGGATAAGGACCTAGCCATTGGCATTATATGCATGAAGTGGCTGTCCTTGTATTCAAACCACATTTTCACTTGGCAAACAAAGCTTTTACCATGCACAAACAATGGCCCTTGTTCAATTTCCTTTCAAGGAATGAAATGATTAACAAATTTGGTTTTGATAAAGCCCAATAGGATTTCCCACACTTCGTTAATTCATTGGGGAACAGTTAGCAAAATGAACAACAGATGAGTAACTCTTTGCATCAAAATTAACCCTTTACCAAAAAAGGTAATCATTATATTGACAAAGTTTTTAGGTTTTCCAAATTCTAATTTATTTGCATTGAACTATTATTAAAACTTGAAGTCCAAAAGAAAATGTAAGTGAAACTTAAATAACCTTATCGAGCAGGCACAATAGGACTAAATTGATAAAAACCTAGATGACTCACAAAAAGCAAATTAACACTTCTGGTACTTGAAAAAATAAATTGTTCCAAGCCTTTATAATGCCAAATCATGGACAAGCATTTACACTATTACATAAAATTCAGCATATGGACTTAAAATCCATGATACAAGAAGAAATTACCTTTGCTGCCTTAGCAACAAGCTTTTTCTCCTTTTCTGTCACAAACCAGGTTCTTTTAGGGCGTGAATAAATTTCATCTTTATGCGCAATCATATTTTCTGCCTGTAAAGTAATGGGTGTCAACTATATTCAAGATAAAACTTTAAACATAAGACTTCCTTGAGAAAGGATATCGCTTAATAGACACAAAGCATCCGTAACACTGGTTTTGGAAATGATAACAATCAACCATCTAGAAAATACTAATGTCTGACAAACCAATGCCTCAAGTTTGAGTAAATGGATATTAAACAGGTTCAACTGTGTTTAGCAAGATATTAATGTATGAGACGTATAATGTATAAAGGAGGGTGGAAAACCTTTGTCGCTTCCATTTCAGCTTTTCTTAGAGCGATCTCTTCCCTGAACAAGTTGAAAAATAATAACTGGAAGTGCAAAAAAGGATATTTACAAGCAGAAAAAGTGATAGAAAACATAATAAAAACATTGCTTTTAGCAAACCTCTCTTCTTGAATAATTGCAGCCACTTGATCTTCCATTTCGTCAATTATCAGAGACCACTTAGTAATTGATTGCTCCGAAACAATTCGGCTCTTCAGCTTTGAACCAGCTCTCTTTGCCTGTTACAATTAAACCACAATGTTCAGATAAATCTCATTCAGCATCTATTAGCATCGATATATTACTTTTTTTACAGGTAATACAGGCACCCATTTCCTAGATGGGGCTTGACTTCTCCCCACCATCATCGGGGTGAACAAGAAATACCATTCAAACTAACAGCTGGTGGTAGTATCAATAAACTTCTTGAGAAGAACCTTGTTTGACTCTTGGAAATTCCTGGGGACCACCACTCACCAGCCACATGGCCCATTTGGTCATTGTCGCATGGCAGCCACAAATATGATGTATCAATCAAGGAAGACAGGACAATTGAAGCTCCAGCATTTAACAAAGACATCACCCTCGTCTGCTCGACCCTCATTCTAGAGGACACTGAAAGAATGTCACATGCACCAGAGAGGACCTTCCTAGAGGAAGAACGCAGCGCACCCTAACACTAGCATCCAACCCGGTTGGGAGAACGGTTGGGGAGACCCTATGAGGTCCAGTGCTTGTTAACATCATGGTCTCAAACCATGAGGCCAACTACAGATGCTTGGAGATGTTGGTTTTGTGGCTATGTTAAGGGGCTAGCTAAGACGGGTCCATCCTCTGGCCGTGCTGAGGACAGCACCACCCACTTTAGCCCTTACATACAGAAGCAAAAGCTGGTGTCATCTCCACAAGTTGTGCATGCTAAAGGTTGCAGACCCACAGCTGCAGACAGTGTGTGGTGTATGATTGGTATTGTGCCTTATACAGCAGCTGATCTCACCAACATTAAAGCACTATGTAAAGAGCCCATCTTTAATGAGTCAATTAATTTTTAGACTAATAATAGAACCTTTTAGACTGGCACTCACACCCTTGGGCTTCATAATTTCCACTTCACTCTGGTCCACCCCCGTCACATCCAACCAAGTTCTTTCAAGCACTCCTTTACAGTATCACCTCCAAGATCAAGGAACCCTTCCACCAAAAATCTTCATGTCTAAACTGCCAATACAGTCCGTCATGATATAAACAACAGAGCTGAGACACCATATTTTCATTAGCATCCTTCTAATATGAACTTCTATAAAAGCAAGAATGCAACTGTTAGGATCTGAACCATCACTCCTATATCTTCCATACGTCCTTGGGCCTCATAATTGCCAATTCTCTCTGGTCCACCCCACTCTCATTCAACCAAGCCCTTGCATACAGTATCACCTCCAAGATCGAAGAACCCTTCCACCAAAAATCTTCAAGTCTAAACTGCTAATACAGTCAGACATGGTACAAACAACAGAGCTGAGACACCATATTTTCGTGTCTAAACCGCTAATACAGTCGGGCGTTGTTAAGTTGAGTTGAGTATCCTTCTAATGTGAGACATCATATTTCATTAGAATTAATAGGACATAAAGGACCCTTGAGGAACCATGTACGAGAACTTAACTTTCTTCTCTGAGGCATAGGTATCTAAAAATAAAAAATGTAATGGCATTCTCTAAGTGAGAAAATGCTACTGCATCTTATAAAGTTTGAAAGCAACTTATTTCAAATGCAACTACTAACTCTAATGCCCCAAACATCAATTAAGCTGCCTGTACATTCTTTTTTTTTTTTTTACCCACAAGACGAGATTACCCTGAACCCTACCCCGCGTTGTCCAACTCCTACATCACCCTCCTCATGGACTTTCTCACAAGCCCAACCTTCAATTGGCATGTGCACTTGATACCAAAGGGGAGCTCAATAATTGCTAATACTTGTTAATTGAATAAAATCTGCAGAATTAGATTCTAACATTTTATATCCAATGAATAACAATTGAGACAAGTTCCAAAAAATCTCTCTTTCAGGTATAACCAGCCTAAAATATATTAAAAAAATATACCCCACAAGGAGTGAAATAGAAATGAGAATATGATACTCACAATGGCTTTTAGGAGAGACCTATCATTATCAGTGACAAATGTAACAGCATATCCTTCTCTACCAGCTCTCGCCGTACGACCCACTCGATGAACATAACTGCAAAAAGAACAAAGAGATAAGAATTAAAAGAATCCGAAAAATAACCATGAGATAATTTATAATGTGATGAACTGATAAGTAAATAATAAATAACCCTGCAACAACATAACATCAGAATCAAGAAAAGTAAATACTCACCTGGTAAGGTCACGAGGGCATGCGAAGTTTATAACTGTTTTAACACCTATTATGTCAAGTCCCTACAAAAGACAATCAAAAAACATGTCATAAACAATAATAGAACTTAATATCATCCATTTCACAGTGCTGAAACCTTTGCAGGTGTTACAAAGAACACAAAAATATTAAATAAATACATAAAAAGTAACCCTTCAAAATTTAGTTCAAACAGGTGGGACTCATGCTTGTAGAAACCCAACTAGGAATTTCTTCTGCAAGAATTAGAACAATCCATTTAGTTTGTCCGAAAGAAGAAGGCGGTGGGGTGGGTTTAAGAATCTCTATCTTACACGAGCAGCAACATCAGTTGCAATCAGGAAATCCACTTGCTGCTTCCTGAAAAGTTCCAAAGCCTGGAAAGACAACAATGAGTCAGAGATTTGCAAACAGAAAAACAATATAAGCTCAATAAGAAAAAAAAATTATGAAGTTCCAAGAAGTTCTAACATCATTTTTTTTTTTTTTTGGGATCAGTCCAAGAAGTTCTAACATCTTAATAGCCTGCTCAAGAAATAATGATAAAGGAAATGCAATTTATAGAACCCTGCAACTCACATCAAGACGCTGAACTTGGGTAAGATTTCCATGAAGCTCGGCAGCCTTAAAGCCAGCTAATCCAAATAAAATCTTCAACCTATGTGCAGCCTGTTTCGTTCCACTGCCAAATGGAAATGTAAACTGATTAGACTGAAGTCCCAAAGACAAAATCAGTTGGAGAAAGCAACAAATTGATTGAAAATTTTAAGATCAATGGAGATTCAGTCCTTTATATTTTAACTTTTTTTTTTTTGATAAGTAAGATGAGAGATGTATATTAAAAAAGGAGCCCAAGAAAGGCTACAAGGGCAAAAACCCCAAAAAGCTTTACAACGGTCTTAGAAACCCCAAAAAATTAACAAAAGAAGAGACATTTACAGGAAAAGCCTCTTTGGCCCAAAAAAATAATAAACTCAAAAATGCGTCTTTTAAAAAGAGTTGAGAGCTCCACATCTTTGAAAACACAATTGTTCTTTTCAATCCAAATACACCACAAAAGGCAAATTAGGGCCGGTCTCTAAATTCTTTTAATCTCTTTGGGAAGGTTGCATCCTGCCCAAGCCAACAGAAGGTCTTTAACGGAACCTGACAAAACCCAGGAGACGCCGAAAAGCGCAAAAACAAGATTCCAACAGCTTCAAGGAACATGACAGTGAATGAGAACATGATCCACCCTCTTCTCGTCCTTCTGACAAAAATAGCACCTACTAGCCAAGAGAAAGACTCTTTTTCATGTTATCCGCAGTTAAGATGGCTTTCCAGGAAGCTTCCCAAGTAAAAAAGGAGGCTTTAAGAGGGGCTTTAGAGTGCCAAATGAGCTTCCAAGGGAAAAGAGGGCTTGCATAATTGAACAAACTCTTGTAGAAGGATCTGACAGAAAAAGAATTCTTGTTTGGTAGCCACACCCTCCTATCCGCCCTCCCTTCCATAGCCCGGAAATTGCTGATGTGGCGGAGGAAAGATCCCACCTCTTCTAACTCCCAATCAAGAAAGTCTCTCCTAAAATGAGGAGTCCAGACAAGATTGTTTCCAACACGCTCCAAACACTCGCTAACCCAAGCTGCCTTATTGCTAGCCAAGCTGTATAGCAAAGGAAATTTCACCTTCATCGGCTCCTCCCCATTCCACACATCCTCCCAAAATTTCACACGATCACCATTCCCGATAACAAAACTACATTTGTCTTTGAAGATCCTCCATTCACTTCTAATGTAACCCTAGGGACCACATCCTCTTGGCCCCTCCGCACTGCTCGAGCACCAACCTCCATAATCACACCCATGCTTAGCAACAATGATATCTCTCCATAACTTCCCATCGCTATCACCGAACCTCCATAACCATTTCCCTAAAAGGGCTATATTGAGAATACTTAAATCTTTCACCCCTAAACCTCCGTGAGACACTGGCTTCTTGATTTTATCCCAAGCAACAAAATGAATCTTTCTGTTCTCCTTCGTGGCCCCATAAGAAGTCTCTCTGAATCTTCTCAAGTCTTCTGCTAACTGATTTCGGCATAGGGAAAAGGGACATGAAATAGGTGGAGAGATTGGCCAGAGTACTTTTGACAAGGGTGAGCCTGCCTCCCTTAGACAGGAGTTGGGCCTTCCATCCTGACAGCTTGCTAAGAAACCTTCTAACCACAGGATCCCAAACCCCAATGGAACGCGAAGGAGCACCCAACGGAAGACCTAGATAAACCGAGGGAAAACCGCCCACTCTGCAACTTAACGTGCTGGCTAACAAGTCCAAGTCTTGAAGCAACCCAACCGGAATAATATTGCTTTTTGCGAGATTAATCCGCAAACCTAAAACAGCTTCAAAGCACACAAGAATGCACCGGACAAAACGAAGTTGGCGGACTGAAGGGTCATAGAAAATGATGGTGTCGTCAACAAACACAAGATGGGAAATAGCAACACCATCGCCCCTTCTGTCCCCCACCTGAAAGCCTTTGATGAGACCAACCTCCTCAGCTCGAAACAAAAAGCGACTCAAGGCCTCCATAGCACCAGACAAAACGAAGAATGCACCGGACAAAACGAAGTTGGCGGACTGAAGGGTCATAGAAAATGATGGTGTCGTCAGCAAACAAAAGATGGGAAATAGCGACACCACCGCCCCTTCTATCCCCCACCTAAAAGCCTTTGATGAGACCAACCTCCTCAGCTCGGAACAAAAAGCGACTCAAGGCCTCCATAGCTATCACGAAGAGAAAGGGGGATAGGGGATCTCCTTATCTGAAGGCTCTAGAAGAACGGAAGAAACCTGTAGGGGAGCCATTGACGAGGACCGAAAAGGAAACTATCGATATACATGACTGAATCCACTTCCTCCATTTGCCCCCAAAACCCATCTTTGCTAGCATACCCATCAAGAAGCTCCAGCTAACATGATCAAAGGCCTTCTCAATATCCAGCTTGCAAACAAGCCCCTTCCTTTTCTACTTTATCCTAGAGTCAATGCATTCATTAGAAATGAGAGCCGTATCTAGGATTTGCCAACCCTCCACAAAAGCATGCTGGCTGGAAGAGATGATACTACCCATAATCTTCTTCAACCTTAAAGAAAGAACATTTGCAATCAGCTTGTAAACACTGCTCACTAGACTTATAGGGCGGAAATCCTTGATGCTAATAGCGCCTTCCTTTTTGAGAATGAGGGCAATGAAGGAGGCATTGAGGCTACGCTCAAAGCCCCCCTCCCTGTGGAAGGCCTCAAAAACTGCCATAATATCCGCTTTCAGTACACCCCAACATTTTAAAAAAAAGGCATAGTGAATCCGTCAGGACCTGGGGCTTTATCCCCATTGCATGCATCTAAGGCTCTCACCATTTCATCTTCTGAAAAAGGGATCTCTAGATTAGAGGTATCATCCCCATTCAGTCTTTTCAAGCAAAGATCGTCCACCCCAAGTCTCCAACTGTGCGGCTTAGAGTAAAGGCTAGAAAAGAAGTCAACAATTCATTTTCTAATGGGTTCTTTCTCAGTGATAACTTGATCATCAATAACAATAGAGGAGATATTATTCTTCCTATAATGAGAAGAAGCCATTCTGTAAAAGAATTTAATATTGCGGTCCCCCTCTCTAAGCCAAACGGCCCTAGATTTCTACCTCCAAGAGATATCCTCCATCTTGAGAATCTGCCCAATCTGGCCCTTTAAGCCTTCTCTCTCAACCCTTTTTTCAGTAGAAAGAGAGCCCAATTGATCCTCCCTGTCCAGCTCCAATAGGTTATTCAGCAAAGATTGCTTCCTAACCTAAATTGAACCAAAGACCTCATGGTTCCACTTTTTCAGATCTTCTTTGAGGAGCTTCAACTTTCTGGCAATGCAGTAACTTGGAGACTCAGTCACAACATAAGACTCCCACCAATTCTTCACCAACTCCACAAAACCTTCAGATTCAAGCCACGTTTTCAAATCTAAAGGATTTTTTTCCTGCACTAAAACCCCCGCAGTACAGCATGATGGGGTGATGATCAGAACAAGGCCTCGGGAGACACTCTTGGGAGATACCTGGAAAGACATCCTCCCAGTTGTGTGATACCAGAAATCTGTCCAAACGAGACATAGCAGACTGATGACCTCCTCTGGACCAAGTGAACCTCCCTCCCTCCCTCCAAATGAAAATCCATCAGGCTTTGGGAATTTATGAACTCGTTGAAGCTCCTCATAGCCGAGGTCAGCCTGCCACCCCCCAGTCTCTCATCCGGTTCCGAACAACATTGAAGTCCCCCCTTATACACCAAGGGACTTGCGAAGAGGAAAGCGACGACTGCAACTCATCCCAAAATAAACCCCTAACACCATCAACCACTGGCCCGTAGACACCACAAAAGCCCCACACGAAAGAGCTAGAAATCAAGCTAAACTTACAAGACTTGGAGAACTCGCCCACTCTATGCTCAATACAATTGACCAACCTGGAGTCCCATGCCACTAAAATACCTCCTGCAGTGCCTTGGGCATTCAGAGCAGCCCACTTAATCCATCTGGACCCCTAAATGGAACGAACAAAGGTCCTCGAAATACACCCCATTTTAGTTTCCTGAACGCAGATAACTGCAGGCCTCCATTCCTGCAATAAACCTTTGATTGCTGAACGTTTGTCTGGATCATTTAATCCCCTCACATTCCAAGATAAAATTTTTAAATACACAGAACAAAATAACTAGACCTTCTTGCTGCCATCGGCAAGGACCTCCATCGCCTTGCTGCCCCTATAATTAATCGAGCAAGACAGCTCCTTCATTACTTTTCTCAGTCGTTTTCCTGATTTATCCTCCTTATCTTTCTCAGTAACAAATCTAGAACAAGGTCTTGACAGAGAATTACACAACACAATTTCTCTAAATAATTCCAACAGTCGGTCCTCAAAGCCTGCACACAGGACACCTAGCAGTTTACTCACCTTCCCATTTTTTGGAGCACCCATTCATCCGTTACTGTCTATTGATGACATAGGAAGTCTGCAGATGGCACCTCTTGAATCTGGGAAAAGCTATTGGAATATTCAGCCGGCAAAACAACTGCTAACAGATTATAATCTGCTGGCTTCTCCAATAAATCCTGACTTCGCAAAACCACTTCACCCTTTTGATCTGCTGACAGAGGTTTCATGCCCTGAACTGAAGTCAATTCATCTTCTGCAGCAAAGGAACATTTTGCTTCCAAATTTTGTTGAAAGGGAGCTGAACAGTAGCTACTCTAGATATTGAAGAAATTCACGTTCGTCCATCATGCTACTACGGTCGAAGTCTTGCCAAACTAAGCTATCCTCCGCTGGTGCAGTCTGCTTCTCAGAGCTTCCCCTTTTTTTTCTCGATCTTGTCGCAGTTCTCCTGGGGGAGTTGACGAAGGCGGTAGCTGCACTGTCCGATATTTACATTTAACGGCAAAGAGGAGGAGGGGGGGTTAGCGGAAATCTTGTGCTGGACATTGTGCCCCGAACTGGGCCCGGCATCTTCCAAATGGGCCGGTCCCGTCCACCTTTTAGAGCCTCCAATCTTTTGGGCCAAAGAAGAACAACCCTTATGCGGCCCAGGAGGTAAGGCCCCACTCCCATAAGCCTGACCTGAGCTTCTTCTGTGGTCTTGTTTCCTTTGGTGTTGGCCCAACCCAGTCGGCCCACTTCGGTTAACATCAAAATGGTGGTCTTGTTTCCTTTGGTGTTGGCCCAATCCAGTCGGCCCACTTCAGTTAACATCAAAATGGTCGAAGCCCGCAACACCCCATCTTCTCGTGCGTTCTGGAATCTTCCTCTTGCCCCGCGTCCAACCCTTAGCCTTATACAATTTGAAATTCAAATTTCCTGTGCGAGAATCAGAGAAAAGCCTTTGATGGTCGCCACGTAGCCCCCTGTCAGAATGACTTCTCACACTCGGACGCGCCATGGGCGCGTGTGCGTCCAACACTGTAGATCCATCTCTTCCCGTCATCTCTGCAACTTCCAGCCAACATGGATCCACTGCTACACACTTCGGGGCAGCTTCCGACCAGATCGGGATAGAGAAGGACCACTTCCCACACCTGACGCTGAAGGATGCTCTTCCGGCCGACTTCTGACCAAAATCCTTGCCCACCTCAGATGCCGACGCTCGGCCGTGTCTTTGTCCAAAGTCACAAAGTGGCCACACCGATCCCCCATGGCACGAAAAACTTCCGTACTCCACAAAAAAGCTGGTAAACCCATCATCCTTAGCCATATGAAACCTTCACCTTCCAGCCTCGAACACCAACCTGACGGGGACCAAGGTTGCAGTGTTACCGGCAACCCTTCGAAAGATAAGTTCCTGCATTTAAAAATTCTATTGGCCTCCTCCTCCGACAGCAGCTCGAAGAGGAACCAGGCGCCGTTCAAATCAAGAACGCTCATGCCAACTTGAATCCCCCAATTTTTGAGGGCCCAGCTGTGGATCTTGATTCTGTCGAGGACCGGAGTGTTCAAGTCACTGAATTTTCCGATTATACATCGTCGGAGGAATTTGAGACGGCTTCTGCATGACCCCATGTGTACCTCGATGTCTGCACGAGCATGAGTTGGATGCGCCTCCACCATAACAGGATCTGTAGGCCATTCTTCAATTCTGCAAACATCCAGGTAAGACCCCTTTCGCCGAGTGACAGTTCTTTGTTTCGTTAAACCTAACATTCTGAAGGCTTGAGCGTATATTGACCATCCTCCTTTTGCATGTTCTTCCAACAAAAAAACAGCGCAAATCTACTTCTGAGATCAACCCTCCAACCTCATGAAGTTCCCCCTTCGATTTGAGCCTTTCCACAGGAAAAGGCTTCTGTTTCGCCCGTGAACACCAATCGGAAACACAACCCTTCTTCTTCCTGTTGAGAAAGCCTCCAAGGTGTTGCAGATCCATTCCAGTTCCCATCTCAGAACTCATAACCTTCTAATCATGCTTGAACCACTTTCAATAATTTGAAAAAGTTCGCCCGATTCATCCTCCTCTTGAACAACATCAAAAGATTTGTCTCCGATTTGGGCGAACATACTTTGGTTTAGATCTTCGGAAGATTTATTGCTGCTTAAGCATAAGAGTGCCTTCCACAATTAACTAACATAATCGTGGCTTATAAGAGGCTAAAAATGGAAATGCTAAACTACTTATAACATAAATTTTGCTTGAATGTATATTTAGAACAGGATTCATAATGCAAATAATCCCTACCCCTTTTCCCAGATGCCTCCTTTTTCTTATGAATCATTTACAGGAAATGGACCAAATAATCTCCCCATAAACCTTCGAAAAGAAACCTCAAAATCCACAACGCCCATTGTGTTTTGTTCCAATACCAAAGAACCTTTCATCTATTTTATAAAGAAATCTTATCCAACATAACCAGCAAGGTCGTTACAGGGCTCCCTTTCCTTGAAAGCTCGTTTGGCATTCAAACATCTCCCCTAAAGCATCTTTCTTTGCTTGGGAAGCTGCTTGGATGGCTATTTTAACTGCGGATAACTTGAAAAAAAAAAAAAAGGTTTTCTTTTGGCTAACAGATGCTATTTATGTAAGAATGACGAGGAAATAGTGGATCATGTGCTCCTTCACTGTCATGTTTCGTGAAGCTGCTAGAATATGATTTTTGCTCTGTTTGGCTTCCCATAAGTTATGTCAGGATTAGTAAAAGACCTTTTATTGGCTTGGGAAAGTTGCAATCTCCCAAATGAGATCAAGAGTGTTTGGAGACTGGCCCCATTTTGCCTCTTGTGGTGTATTTGAATTGAAAGGAACAACCGTGTCTTTGAAGATCTGGAACTCTCTACTCCCTTCTTCAAAGATTTTTTTTGCGCTTACTTTTTTTTGGGCCAAAGAGACTTTCCCTATAAATGTTTTTTCTTTTGTAGATTCCTTGGGTTCTCTAAATCAGATGTAATCTTTGGGGGTTTTTGCCCTTGATGCCCTTCTTGGGCACCATTATATATACAACTCTTACTTATCAAAAAAAAAAAGGTCGTTACAGGGCTCATGGGACCCTAAATAATAATATATATCTCCTCTATACTTCTTAGAGTATGTTAAACCAAAAAAGTGGCAGCACTACTCTAATGACTCAACACTATAAATTCTACCCTGCAGATTAAGTCAAGTTTTCTTAAAGATGTTTGAGAAATATGTCAACTGCAGCTTGAAATGTAAATCTTGTAGCTTAAACATAGTCCATTCAAACACTTTTTTTAACTTACTGAGGACAGATACAAACCCATTCAGATAAATTGAGTTTCAATCAATATGAATATGCTTAACAGGTTTTTCTGTTTTTTTGTTTTGATAAGTGTGAATATGCTTAACAGTAAAAAAAAAAAAAACCTGAAAATAATCACTTTGGATGTGAAGGTCTTGGAGCACAATACAAGAAGAACTGCCTCTTGATTTACTTCACGCATACGACGTATCCTGATCACCCTGCCCACAAGCAGTCATAGTCCTTGATAAGTTGGATGGAAACTTGTTGGAGGCACACAAACATAATGATTTTTTTTTTGGTGGGGTGGCGTTAGGTAAAATAAAACAGATTGTTGCAATAAAAGAAAATTATTTCAAACCTAAACCTCAGCTCCTCGTGGCTCTTAAAAGGAGGGAGGAAACATCATAACACGTGATCTTTAATATAACAAATTCCAGATAAAGCAAGACCCTAGAAAAGTTATAAAGGAATTACTCCTCGGTCAATGTTGCTGGCCGTTTTGCGGATGGATCAGCTGAGAGGCGCAAGGGTCTGGTTAGTGAAAGCTTGATAAGCTCATCAATTTCTTCAGTCAAAGTAGCCGAAAATAGCATGGTCTGTCTCCGTTTAGGACACAGTCTAACCTGAAAATAACCCGCAACTAATGAAAAACAATTATTTAACCATCCAATACAGATAAAAAGTACAACAGGATATTCCAGGTTTACAATACTTGCATTAACAAAAAAAGATCAACCAATGAGCTGTTGCTTTCACCCTTCCCCTCAGCCTGGAAAGAAACGGGACTATCTTTGAGGCCAACAATCTATTCTACATCAAATTTTTTCCATTGCAGGAAGCAGCTGCATCGAGTTGAGCTCAACTTATTTATTGAATTTGTTTAACTGATTTTTTTACATATTAGTACAGAAAATTCATTCTGGGGACTTCGTCCTATTCCTTTCTGTTTGGGCCCAAGTTCAAGTCTAGTTATAGAAGAAGCATTTAGCTTATCTGATCAAGCTTATGTTTGAACAAAGTCCTGTATCCCGACATTGGTATCTTAGTAAGAAAACACTCATAAAAAAAAGGTTACTGTAAACACTTACAAGTAGTTTTGCAAAATTTCAAGTTTTCTATATCACTTTCTTGTGAAGAACACCTAACTACTGGAAACCAAAGAAGCACGGATACAGACACGGGACACGGATACGATACGATACGGACGCTCAGACACGTTATTTCTCAAAAAAATAGGACACGGACACATTAGGGACACGTTGAATATATATAATTTTTTAATATTTTTTATATGACAATATAATAAAAACTTAATGTTATTTTAATTAAAATTAGCATAAAACACACAAATTTAAAAAAAATATTATTAAGATATATTAAAATAACAAAGTCATTAAATAAAAATTAAAGAACTTCTTTATTTAATTATCAACATCCACGATTCAAGTGTCCAGACACGTATTCGGGAAGTGTCCGAGAGTGTCGATGTTCAACACGTGTCCGACACGGACATGTGAGCCAAAATAGAGTGTCCGTGCTTCATAGCTAGAAACACTAAACCCTAAGTACAAGCCAGAGTACACCTTTGGAGCGTTAGAAATTGAAAGTGATTTCTCTATCAAGTGCACTTGATAACTCATAATTAGTTAACACAAAAAAAAAAAAAAAAAGTGGTTTCCACTTTAAAAATGTCTGAATTTTCAGTCAAAGAGATTGAAATTTTTTTATTGGATAAATCAAAGAGACTTAACCTATAACTTATCATTTAACAAGCTAAGTGGAATTTTCAATACTAGTAATTTAGCACCAAGATTTTCAATGCTAAATTTTCAGTTTTATCAAAGAGGTTCCTAACACTATGCTTGGATTGAGGGATTTGGAGGAAAAAGAAACGAAGGGGAAATGACGGGAAATTTAAACCCTTCTTGGTTAAGAAAGTCAGGGGCAAACCCTTCTTGGATAGCATCAGTTCTATCCTAACTGATGCTATATTTCCCTTTCCCTCCTTAGTTATCCAAGCATAGTGGAAATCTTCTATTCCTTCATCTCTCTTCTCTTATTTCTCATTTTCTATTACTCTTCCTTCTTCCATATATACCATTCAAGGCCGCTACTATTCAGTCCCCAAATATACATACATATGTGTGTGTGTCATTTCTTTCAATTCATTCCATTCAACTTTAATCAACCCTCCTGAATTTTGAGGCAGACCCAGATCAAATTTACTTATTTATTTGATTAGAGAAATCCTTCTCCTAACCCAAGATTCATCTCTATTTTACATATCTTAATGAACAAAACTACATATAAACAACAATCTTCTTCTTCTCTAATTCATTCCTTTCTAACCACTATAAACCATATTCCCTTATCTATTCACGCCCCCCCCCCCCCCCAAAAAAAAAAAAAAAAAACACTTTTTCCCTTGGTAACTTAACTCACCACTTTCCCATATAGATCAGTCCTAGAATTTAAGTTGCTCTAGGTTTTCATACCACCAAATAGGAATGGATAATCTGAAGTATCAAGAAAAGTTTCCAAAGATGAAGATAATAAAAAAATTATAATTATAACAAGTTTATATCTCATAGTAAACTATAGTAAATCACAAAGTTGTTTTTGTGATAAGTAAACTTTACATGAACAGCCGCCTCAGGAGGAGAACCCATTTACAACAATGAGGGGATACAAAATTTAAAGTCTCAAACCTCCCAAAAAGTCAACAAAAGAATATAAACAAAAGGGCAGTGTAGTAAAAGGCGAAAAGTGTCCTTAAAGCGCTAAGGTCCCACATTGCTCGAAAAGTGAGGCAATAAATAAGTGTTGACCTGAGTGAAGTAAGGTGTTGACTTATAAAAACAATAAAAAAATAAAAAATTTTTGATAATAAGTTAACTAATATCTTATAGTTATAATAATTATCATGTAACACTAAAAAATTAAATCTAAATGTGACATATGATATATTTAGGTGATGTGACTATTTGAAACTTTGGTGCTTTCTTCTCAATGAATATTCAAAGTTTAGCTATCTATCCAAAGAAAAATTTTGTGTGTGCTTATTGGTCCTAATAATGTAGAAGACATTATAGGACCAATCTTATAAATCTCTAAACTAATTCTCAAAGGTCAAGCCTATATTGAGAAGACTTCACATATAGGTAGCCAATCTAGTTGATAAAGAAAATGCTCTATTGTGGGCAAGCCCAGATTATGAGAAGAATGATGATAGTTTGATGGTTACACTGCAATGTCAATCCCTACTTATAATCTCTTACATGTTAAAAATGTTACTCTCCTTAAAACTTCATATTTGTGGCAACATCTGAAATAATTTAAATATTTATTAGACTAGTTTTATACTAATGTTTGATAATAATATTTGTACTAATATAATAAATTGGATAATAATACTTCTAAACTACAACAATATCATTTCTTATTGATATGCCTCTTATAGATTTGTTATATTAAAGTGTATAAAATACTATGAACATAAGATACATACAAATAAAATATGTTACAATTAAAAAAATTAGCGCATGGTCGCCTATTGCCTTGCCTAAGGCGATCACCCCGGCGTCGCCTTTTTGAAAACACCTGACCTGGAACGTCTTAAGGCGCTAAAATTGAAAATCACTTTACCTACCCGCCTATGACAGCACTGCAAAATGGTACAACTCTTGGACCCAAAATTATACCCAGATTGTATCTTTCACACTTATAGACAAGCATGATTTGAAAGTAGATCATACATCATAGTATTACCAATACCAAGAACACTGACATTGGTGCGTGTCTACTACTACAACCTAGGAAGAAAGCCAACTATGCCAAGCATCAATGTCCAACATGCTTACCAGTTGCACTAGGTGTATCTGACATAGCTAAAAAATAACAAATAGTAATAAAAATGAAAAATCAAATTAGAATGTCCTTGGTACATATTATATTTGTTTTTCTTTCTTCTCTCAATGCATAGTAGTTTAAGATTGCTTTATCATCATTGCCAGTGTCAACATAACAATCCAGATGTAGACTGTAATTGATCTTTTGGCAAAAACACGAGGTGTCGAACACAACTCCAGGCAACAACATATTCTATGCAATTTACTATTTCTACACACGAAACACATGCATGCACAAGCATATTTACCTTTAAGTTTGCGAGTACAATTAAATCCAATAAGAAAAAAACATTTAGGAAGTAATAATTATTGTAATAAAAATGCATAACACACTAATTTCCCTCTGTACATTTAAAGCAAAGGGAGAGGTCTAAGATTCTTAAACACCAAGTGTAGACAGATATAAGTTTCTCACAATTTATAAATGCCCAATCACTTGTGTGTATGAACTAGTTAAATATAAATGCCAAAAAACTTGTGCATATTCACTAGTTAAATATAACAGCAAGAATTATATTCAAACATGCAGAGAATGTGAATACAAAAACAGCAGATACTCGCATATTATAGATAAAAGAAATTAGAAGGATTAAAAGATACCAGCTCATGAATTTCAGTATTAAATCCAAGCTCCAGAAGACGATCTGCCTCATCAAGGATCAGAACTGCAAGATCATCCAAATCTATGGACAAAGAATTGCGTAAATGATCTATCATACGACCTGGAGTGGCCACAACAATATCTGGCATTGATCTCAAGGCTGTTTCTTGCATCTGAAATGAGCAAGGTGTCAATAAGACTATTTTAACATAAACATTGAAGCCAACAAGTCAAAATAATATGCATGACCAGCAATCAGCACTTTCCAAGTAATTAAGCCATGCGTATAGCATATTGCCAGTACAAAACGCACCATTTGGATTAGAATACACACACTATCCTAAGTCCATTCGCTTTCAGCTAAAACATTACCTTGGTTTTATTCAGGAGCAGGCCCACGTCCAACTTGAGTGGTGGCATATTTTGGAGTTTAGATATCATATTCCAATCCACTGCGCCATTAAAATTAACAACCTCCCCCCCACCCCAAAAAAAAAAAACAAAAAAATCATAATTTCTGACTTCACCGCTGGTTATATTCTATATAACAACAATAAAGATGGTTTTGGGTTGTCAACATGTGCGCAACTAACACGCAGACTCATATTGGACATGTTTTGAGACCCGGTATGCAACCTGATTAATAATCTGCAATCCAGGATAACGGAAATAAATTGGTGTATGTGTGCCTTCTTAGCTTTCTGAAAGCTACAAGACATGACAACCATATTAACCCTCCAAAGTCCAAACCTACATCAAATCAAGATTTCAGGAAACACTTGTACTTAAATCACCAAGAAAAGGTTCAGGTCTTTGTGAAAAGACTGACTACTTACAAGCCCTCGTCGATTGAGAGGAATAAGCCCCTCGCCTCACTCGTCAACTGTTATCCAGCATCCAAGAAGATGCACATTTGACAGTGTCTTTGTCTTTTTTTATTCTCTTCTCTCAATTTTTTTTTTGGGAGTGCTTGTGGGGGGGGGGGGGGGGGGTTTGTTGGAGTGGGGATTAGAAGTGAATTATGGAAAGCACAGGATCAAGAAAATGGAAGTATCTCTACCAAAACAGGTTTACAAAAATTAAGCCTCTGGTTGTATGAAATTCATGAACAAACCTTTGTTGAAAGCCCGCCAACTATCAAACAACATCTGATATCTGTAAATTGAGCAATCTTTTCAATCATACTATGAACCCTGTAAGAAATAATTGAAACACAAATTTAGTTGATCAATTGAAGATAAAAATTAAAAAGGAAATTCAAATGGAAACAATAATTGTACTCAGAGAAAATATTCTCCAAATTATATTTTCAGCAAAAAATTATTATCTAAGGGACAAAAACAGTGAGCAGGTTTGGCTCATGGTTCCTGAGCAATGTCTTTTTTTTGGGTAAATTTCCTGGGCAGTGTCTCATCATTCATAATACCTTTGTTCATACTTTTTCATACAATTTGAAACAGAAAATGATAATCGTACAACTTTAACAAATGCTTATATTACAAATTTTATTTTAGCTCAGGAGCTAGGTTATATACATTGGATAAGACACAAAAAAAAATGCAAAAGAAGACTAATGAAGTTCTAACTGAACTCAATACAAAGCCTTGGCCCAACTAATTGGGGTAGCATAAATTCGACCATTCAGCTCAAACTAGTTGCATATTTTCTACTAAATTATCAGTCCTCATGTCTCATCCATTAAACTTCTCAGCAATCTCTTGCCCCTGTATGGTCTTCACGTTGAAGTACATATCTCGTCCATGCTGATAAGACTGGCATTAATTACACATTGCACATCTCAGCTGACCTCCTCCCATTGTCTCCTCAATTGGCACTCTCTTTATCTAATTTTCTCACAAATGCTTCTCCACTTCATCCATCACACTCTAATTTCACATGTGATGTCTTCTTCAATCTCCCCTCCTGATAAACAGCTGTAATGATGAACAAGATTATCTCCTGGCCAGCAATTTCACTATCTCCCATTCTCCTTATTTCTTTTCTCACCTTAGTCCTATTTACCTTAAGACATTTACATTTTAAAGCATATTTTCACAGTGACTTACCATTACTCTAGACTTACCAACTAAAAAACATATCATTAGAAGCAGAAGTTTGAAGGCTACTATATGTTTTCTCTTAAACAAGAATAAAATAACTCGCTTACCATAATAATAATAATACACAAGCAAATGAACTAATTGCCTGAGATTGCATATTCCAATATGTTAAGCGGTTATTTTATTCATGAGCAATACCAGACCAGCAATTTTCTGGCTTGGTAGCTCAATCAAATGCCTTGACATATCTAATCTATCATTTATATTCCTTCTTATAATATTTTTTTTTATTAGTCTTCCTATAATATTAATCTCAATAACCAAGCGAATAAAATGAGAATGTTTTGTTTAGGGAAACTACTAAGATGGTCATATCACTCCAATTGTGCAACGATGATGAAGTGCTGTGACTGAAATGAATAAATTTAATCAAATTGATTGACCATGTCAGCAAACTTAAACTGAAATTTCATGGTGTAGATACTAGATGCCATTTAGAACATTGGAAAAGTCTGGCAAGTTTCAACCTTTTTGTTCTACGGTAAAAAGTCTGGCATGAACAACGGCATGCATAACCAAAACACGTGGATGCACATGTGATGTGAATGATACAATTGACACAATCATATGAAGCACACACACCCGTAACCTTGGAGAAAACAACACTTACTGAACAGCCAACTCTCTGGTCGGAGTGAGAATAAGAACCCTAATTGCAGGTCTATTTTTCGGACGGAACAATAATCTCTCCAATGTAGGTAAAGCAAAAGCAGCCGTCTGTATGAAAGAACAACAACAAAAACATTACTTCCACTAGAATAGCACCAACTAAATGCTTCAGTTTTTCACTTGCCCGTGTTATCATAATTAATTCGTCCAGTTTCAAACAAATACATTACAAAGTCAAATACGCTACAACAAAGTACATGCCGCAATCAATTATAAAGAAGACATTGCAAAAAATGTACCTTTCCAGAACCAGTAATGGCACTCCCACATATGTCCCGCCCCGTTAATGCCAGTGGTATGCAGGCTGCCTATAAATGAAACCTCATAATTAATAAAAGTGATACATAAAACATGGAAAATTAACAAGTAAATTTAGCGATAAATATAGGTGCAGATAAAGGACACCTGAATTGGCGTGGGCTTAGTATAGCCCAATGTTTCGCAAGCTCGAAGCAACGGTCTAGAAAGATTAAGCTCCATGAACGAATTCGCATGGAAAGAAGCTCCATCAGATGGCGCAAAGAATGACTTGCTACCACGGCCACCGGTATTAATTACATCGTCACCGTCTTCGGGTCTATAATCCTCCTGAAGATTCAATAATCTTTAATCTTTAATTCTTTTCATATGGAATACAAATTTTTAGTGATTAATTTATTTTTTATACTTAATTAAAAAAAAGTAGTATTTTTAAAAAAGCGAATTGAAGATAAATGGAGATAGATACTTGATGGTCTGGTTCGAAATCAGCGCCATCATCATCGTTGGCGGTGTTAGTGATTGGGATGGAGCGTTGTTGGAGGGCTTTGGAGATCTTGAAATCGATGGAGGTGGTGCTGCGACGGGCATGCTCTTCGGTGACTGATTCCGAGAAGGCGGCGAAGTCCCATGGAGATTGCGATTGACGATGACCTAAGGTTTCTTCTTCTTCTTCTAGATGATTGTATTGTTCGTCTTTGAGTTCTTCGTCGCTGGGAGCTTCGAAGATGAACTCTGAACCCATGAGAGAGGAGACAACAATCAGTGAAGCGGCTGCTTTGCGCAGGTTAGAGGTTTTTCTGAATTTTGGTTCGCAAGGGTTTTAGACTACGGTTCACCAGTAAAATTACAAACGGCGTCGTCCTTTCGATACGCAAGTAACGTTAATCTTTTTATTTTGGCCCACCAATTTCACGGTTGTTTGTGATTTCCTTTGATTGGTTTTATCATAGATTATATATATATATATATATATATATATATATATTATATATAAAACTCAACTCAACTTTATTTACTTAAACTTATGTAATTTAATTTTTAATACATTATATAAATTTAAAATAGATATATTCCTAATATAATATACTTTTTAATAAGTAATTTTGTAACATAACATATAAAAAGTGTTAATTAAATAATTAACAAATTTGTTCAATTTATATCTAATTCATTTAAGTTAATAAATTTTTGAATTTAGATCTGATTGATTATAGTCTTAGTTTAACATAAGTAGATAGACATAATATTAGCTATTTTTTTTTTATGAAAATTGTTATAATCAATGAGTTTTATAAACAAGATCAGTGCATGCACATCATGCACACATATGTGATGTATAAAACATGAGCAGCATCTCTTTTTTGAATGAGAATTGTTATGGTTTCGCAAGTAACAGTAACAATGCTCTTTTTGGATTATCAATAGTGAATGTAGTATATTCCTTGTGTGGAAAATGCTAGGGATCATTACTCCCAAAGATTTGAAAATTAATTTTTTTTTATTTAAATATTTTGTTAAGAAGTTTTTCAATTTAAGAGTTATCCCTCCTTTTTTAATATTTGTATATAATCTCCTCTCAAAACTGCATTATATTAATAATTTAAATACATTTATGCATTTAGTTATTGTGATAATATGCTAAGTAGGTACAACAAATTATACTGCATATAAGACTTGAAAAATAAATAATGATCTTCATGCATCATATATATTATCATTTTTCTTTTTAATATATTACTTTTTCAAAATTTATTAACTTAGTAATTTTAAAAAGACTAATAAAACGAATTGATTAAATTGAACTACTTTTTATTGATTTTTATTATTTTTAAAATTTGTTTTTCAAAAAATCAAATTAATTTTTGTAACACTGAGCTTAATAGAATGATTTTTTTATTTTTTTTTGGTCATTTTTTTTTGTTCTCAAAAAGAAATAATAAACAAATATAGGAAATACAATAATTTTTTTCCCATTTCGGTGGCCCCTGTAAGATTTTTTGTAATCCAATTCATAAGTGGGCTATAAGCCTAAGCCCAACGTGGCTCAGTCCATGGGCTAACAATAACCATTCAAGTAAGGCTTAAGTGCTTGGATGGTGGATGAATAGTATTAAGTGGGAAGGCCCATTAACCTGAATGTTTACCTAGAAAAGAAAAGATATACGTAAAAGGATAGCCTGATAGTTTTAAATATAAATCAATTTGAATGATTTATTTTCTTTTAGAGCATTAAGAAAATCATACAACCAACTGGTAAAGGAACAAACTGCCATTTGGATAGAAATCTCTCTGGATACCGGATTGCCAGAAGGCCCATGTTAAATTGGACGAGTTAAGCATGCTAGGTGGAAGCTATTAAGATCAGGCCCAGCCCAATAAAGGGACGGTGGTTTTCCTGGCCAGGCCTTGTTCAGATGGGCTTATTTAAGTAAAATATTAAACATTATGGATTTTTTCAATCCTAAACTCAAGGTGACATGGAGTCACATGCATTTATTATATAAGGTCACTCAGTCTTATGTTTAGGAATGAAAAAAAATTTGTTATGTATACACTCATTTTAATAGCTAACTTGATCCGATCTCTCTCTGACGAGTTTATAGGTTTGATTCTTCTTGCCAATAACTCTTAGGGTTACTGTACTTGCACGCTCAAGCATACAAAATGATTACGATCACTATAATAGCAAACTTATTCAAATCCCTCTCTTCGAGTTTACAGGTTCGATTCATCTCGCCACAACTCTTAGAACTATTGCATTCGCACGTGCAAACATATGGAAAGGCTATAAGAACTTAGTCTAGTGCTTGGTTTGCACAAGTTAGGCCGTGATCTCAGAATACCCTGCATTATAAATAAATAAAAACTTATTGCAATCCAATTTTGGTCTTCTTATTCAGAGCTTCCCGACAAAGTTTGAGCACAATTTTGATTTGCTTATTTCATGTGACAATTACACTTATGTGACTTCTATTGTAATTCAATCACAGTGGGTTTTAATAAAACGATGAAATTATAAAATAATTTGTCCACATCAAAATAGACCAAGCATGAGGCATCCCACATAAATGAAAGTTTGAAACATCAATTCCAAATCTGTATAATGTTTCAGAAATTTTCGAACAATATCCCGTCACACGTAAGTGGAAAAAAGAATCTTCTCAATAATTTTCAAGGTTTATTACAACTTTTGCTTCAAACAAAGGTCTCTTTCAAGTATGTTGGCGATTGATTAGTCTTATGACCCTTTTCTTTCTATTTGCAAATCATCCCATCAATATGTGAAATAAATGAATTAGCATTAGTTTTTCATTGCCCCATGTTTTTCTTCTCTCTCTTATTTTTTTTTTTATTAAAAAAGGAAAAAAAAAAAGAAAAGAAATCAGTTTGCATCATTTGCTTGACTGCCAAACTTCCCACAAAGTCATGATTACAAGTCATCAAGGTTAACAAAATTTAACAAGAGGGCATAGGGTCGTATTTGCTATAATTTCATCCACACCCAATAATAAATAAACGTCTCATTAATCCTTGATTACAACACAATTAAAACATGTTGGACAAAGAAATATTGCTTACATGACACATTTAAATGGGTCAGGTCTAAATCTGTCAGTTGATAGAGTTAGGCCAAAATTTCAAATAATCGAGTGATATCTCGTAAGTCGTATTTTTTTTTTTAAAAAAAAAAGTCACGGTTTCAAATTTCTCCAATTAAAATTATGTGACAATATATTTATTTTTCAATAATGAATTGGCCTTGAAAGTTGTATGAATATATTGTCTCCGGCAATAAACTAGATTTATTTGTAACTAAATACTCATTTCGTCGATAAAAAAAATTTAGAGGAGTCATCTTGTTGATTACAATGGGCGGCAAATAAGATAAGATGATTTAATATTGGCATTTATCACAATTCACACGTTTATTTTCTCATTAAAGTTTAAATCGTGTACAATAATTAATCATAATCTTATTAAATAATTGTCCAAAGGCTATTAAGTATGTGACTAACATGGTCTTGTCTAAAGTTAGTGAGAACAGAGGGTCTAATCAATTAAGAAAAACGTGAATGCTAAATTGCTAATTTATAGTATTCTCAGTATCAAAAATTTATAAATAAAAAAAATGTTCAACTTGAGTAAATGCCTTGATAAAAATAAATAGAAATTATATATATTTTTTTCAGTATCACAATTAAGCTTATTTCATTACTAGAAAATCAATCATACTATTAACACAGCTCAACCCATGGCTAAGAAATTAACATAATACCATACTCATACTTTGAGGAGTTTCGAAATTATGACTAATCCTATAAAAAAAGAAGAAGAAGACACGAGGTACCATTCAACTACTAATAACTTCGGCAAATAAACTTTTTTATTCAAGGGTTAGTTTCTTTAATCTCAAATAGTGTGACACTATATCACTTTTTTTTTTCTTTTCTTGTAGGGTTCTTTCTCATTTTTTGGACTTTGAATTACAACTTTTATCTCTAAACCCACTACTTACACATTATTCAATATATATAATATAAAAGATAAAACAAATTAACAATTAAAATCACTTTTATATAATTTTTATCAAATACTCAAATAACAAATTAATTATATATTTTTTTAAGATTCATTATCCAATAATCAGTTATTTTCTAAAATCTAAAACTCTTCCAAATCGTTTGAGCTACCTTGCCTCAAATGGTTGAAACATTCAAATCAATAAAATTTAATTCCACACACACACACACATATATATACATATACACTGTATAATTCGGTAGTTCATTTTTTGTTATTAAGTGAAGTACAGCATCAGCATCCACTACTTTATTTATATTATCAAATCAATTAATACTAGAATATAATTTGCTCCATTCAAAGTGACAATGAGACACAAACATAAGAGACAAAAATGATAATAAAATTTAAAACTCTTATCTTCTAGCCACCAAATGCAATTGTTACATATACTATTGCCCAATTTCCCCAACCAACTAATTAATCTCCTCCTCTCCTTTAATATTTTTATTAAAAACAATAATTATTTTTTAAAAAATAATTCCAACCCAAATGAATTGAGAGAGGGAGAGAGATTGGATCTGCCTCTATTTTTATTTTTTTTTCTCAGATTGGCTTTGTGGGTGAGTCAGTAGCCCATCACATGGGGCCAAGCCGGTGGTCCCAGGCCGAGTCACGAGGCCCACACGTGATATAAGACCCAAATTGCGACAAAGTTAGATGGGGAGCCATGGGCCTAGTTGGAAGGTTATGGGTCGTAAAAGTTAGGAAAAAGTTAGAAGATCTGACACAACCGCCATATAGCTGCCACGATGGCGACGGCACCGGCGATGACCTGAGACCGAAACATATGCGCGCACGTGGATCCACTTGTCTCGTCCAGTACGCCTTCATACACCATTGTGTTGTTGATCAGCGGTACGTTTCCGGCTGCTGTGTTTTCCTGCTCCGACGTTGATTTTTGACTGCACCATTCATCAGATAACTTGTTAAAACAAACTTCATTAGAACGTTAAAAAATAAAGAGTGTAAAGTAAATCAAAAAAAGAAAAGTTACTTAAACTCCGCATACAATCCGAATAACAATGACGATTTTATTGGTGGCATATGCTGCAGTTGTTGAGAGTTTCTATGGATAGAAATGTTAGAATTAATCGCAGCTCTTAATGCAGGTAAGTTTGCTTTCGAGGGTAAGAAATTTACAAGGAGACTATAAGATATCTCCCACATGATATACCTTTTTTTTTTACTAGAATAAATTTTATTATTATTTTTCTTATAAAAATTAATAAAATAAACTTAAATATAATTTAAAATTTATTTATATTGACGAACCAAAGTTTAGTTTAATAATGTATAACTAAGACTCTACTCAGAGTTATTTACTGGGACCAAAAAAAAAAAAATCTAAGAAAGAGGCTTTGAATATCAAAAAGCACCTTGAAGAAAGGGATGGTTCGACGCAAACATTACATTTCTACCGAGAGAGAGCCAACGAGGTCCATGCGTCAGTTTCGGAAAAAAAATCGGTTATGAAAAAAAATCTTGCGCTTGTGACCGCTTAAATTACTGAAATGCCCCTATGAATTTGCTTTAAGTGACTCTTTGATGACGCCGGAAAAGGTAACAAAATAGCGGCTCTAACGTTCATATTTGCAGGCTTTAGAAGCTGCGAACGACGAAACTACCCTTGATTTCCCGAGCAATGAAAATCCTTAGAGAAAGGGTTTTTGAGTAAATTTACTTATTACTTGGAGATGGACAGAAGGTGATGAGGTAGTCCGCACCGGCGCAGGTGAAGGTGCTGGTATCGTCATCGTAAGCGTAGCTATAGGCGCGTGGGCAAGAGTTCTTGAACATCTGCGAGTACGAAGAGGGTTTGCATGTGGCTGGTGTATTATACGCGCCGCTACAACAGTACTGGGCCTGGCCAAACGCCTCGCACGCGCTTTTGCACGCCACCCTCGCTCCGTCGGTGCTGGTAACCTTCAGCTCCGACGGGCACGCGCTGTTCAATTCTACCACGCATCCCGTTGTTGTACAGTTCGCACCGGTGCCACCCTGGGGAACGACCAGGATAGGAAGGTTGTACCCATCGACCAAGCTCACGTCGTAAAAGTCGAGCCCACCGGCGCCATCTAGCTTGAACTCTGCAAGAGTGGCAGGGGGCGCAGCACCAACCCCGGCGCATTCCAACTTTCCAGAGCCGCAATCCCCTGTGATGCAAGTAAATTTTCCGGTGGAGTCTTCGGTACAAAGGGTACGACCCCAGAAGCGGCCTCCCCACGAGGATGGTGCTGTTATAGTCTTTGACTCACCCTTTTGGAGAGCAAAACCAGTGGTGGGGAGTTGTGCAATCCCAGCGTTTGATAAAATGCCCGGCCAAACTGGGTGGTCGCACTTGTTCACTATTGTAAATGTTGCTGATGGAAGTACTCCTACAGTTCATGATAACAGTTCGATTATCAGAAACTGATGTTTAAATCAGATTATAAACATGAAATGTGAATCATATGTCCTTAATATTACCTGATATGAAGAGATGGGGAATAGTGAGTGTTAGTAGAGAAACTAATATGCAGAGTTGAGCCATTGAGATGATGATGATGATGAAGAAGAAGAAGAAGAAGAAGAAGAGGGTGGGTAGCAGTGGGTGGTTCCCAAACACCAAGTCTTCTTCCTCTCTGATAAATGAAACTGGGAGGGGGTGAGATTTTGGGAAGCAGGGGAAGAACCTGTGTATATATGTGTGTGTGTGTATATATATATATATATAGCGAGAGAGAGAGAGAGAGAGAGGAGACTGTGGAGGTGTATATGCTTATGTAGTAATGCATAAGCATACGGGGCCCATAGACATTGCTGCTGGTAAAGCTTTGTGATTTCTAGCTTCAACCACAGACGACCTTGCTCTGCATGTCTCAGTAAAGTAGTAACAGAAACAAGGGAATTGAAGGATTCTGCATTGAGCAATTCTGTGCTTTCCAGATTTATACCACAAATTTTTATGGCAAATGATATGAAAATGATGCGACGGTCACGGAAATACCATTCATTTATTAGATGATTTAATATATTATTAATATTACATTCAAATATTATTTAAAATATAAATTTAGAATATATATATATATATATTTATTAAGAGTATTTTTTAAAAATTATTTAATAATAAATGTTGAGGGTATTCTTCTTTTGTAGCCAATAGAGACTATCCCACGAAAAATTATTTAATACTCTCAATATCAATCGAATAGGCATATTGTGATTTAGTAGTTTTAACAGTTAGATATTTGAGTAGAAATAGTTTCTCTTACCTCATTTAGAATCAAGAGCTATAATTGCAGTATTTTTTGTGTGATTAGAGGATAAGAATTATCTAATCTTATTAGCCTCTATGAGTAATATTTATTTTCACTTATTTTTGAAAGACTTCTCTATTTATTTAGAATAATTATAAAAAATATTACTTATCCTATCTAATTAAATATATCATTAGGTACTTTGAAAGTCTTATTTCAATTTATATTTGAAATACTTTTCTATTTATTAAGAGCTCCTAAACTATAGTGAGTATCTAACGTACACTCTATTGATGAAAGATTAGAAGTGTGAAGACGTTAGAGAGTTCATTGGAAGATTAAGAATGCGCCTTAACTTGATAAAAGATTAGAAGTGTGAAGACGTTAGAGAGTTCATTGGAAGATTAAGAATGCGCCTTAACTTGCATAAGTGCATCTCTAAAATAAATTCGAGAAAATTACTAGAAATAGTTAGCCAAATACCCAAAAGAGAATAGAAGTTAACCCGATAAAAACTTTCATGGACATGCCACTACCCAAAATAGAGAAATAAGTACGAGAATTTCTCTCAACTCATTTCTTTATGTGAATCTATCTTTAAACAATTTTTTTTTTTACAAAAAAGATTCAACCAAAATTGAAATTCACAATGTCAATATGCCTTTGAGAAAATTAAGGCTCTATTTTGACCAACCCCTCGTGTTTGTACCTTCCTAGTAAAATATTTCCTTATCGTTATATTTAAGAGTCGCAAACACAATTACTAGCGCAATTTTAGTCAATTATTTGACGAAGATAAGAAAGAAAATATAGTCTACTATGTTAGTTGTAAATTAATTTCATATGAGCAAAAATATTTACTCAGCTCGTACTTATTTGAAAATTAAGACTTTCCCAAAACTCGAATCTCTATACAAACTTTGATTTTTTTTGTGTATTAATGCAATGAGATTAAGACTTTACCAGTAAAAAAATCCCAAAGCTTTTGACTGGAGACTCATTAAAATGTTTAAGGATTGAATTTTTATTTATTTCAATCATTTTATTTTAATTTTTAAGACAATCTAATAATTAAAAAAGTCCGTCTCATATTAGTATATTAGGCGTCATTCAATGCATTTCATGGGTTTGGTAATCTTATCCCTTTTGTCCCCCACTCACAGTCCATAGCCTCATCTGGGGTCAACATGTTATAACTTCTAAGAGTTGGGTAAAACAACATAACCATATCAAGCCTACAATTAAGTCCTACAGACAGAGTCGGCCGAAAGAGTGCTCAATTTATGGTGGAGCACCAGCGTGCCATTTGATGCATACAATACAAAAATAAATACTATAAATAAACTACCTCTCTTACATTTAATCAATCACAAGGTGTGCTAGTATTGAGGATGCTATAAACCTTTATTATCAGAGAAAGTAAATTCCCACCCCAAAAGAGTCTCTCACTTTTGGGGCCACCACAAGATATGTCAACAAAGCATGCTAACTTTCTTGAAAAAAAATCTTAATAATAGTAATAGCTGGCGTCCTAGTTAATCAAGAAAATGACATCCCTCTATACTTTTTTTTTTTCTTTTTCTTTTTTTCTGACAGCAATATGTATAGTTATGCTTTTCAAGTGCAATTTTTATTGGCAAATGAAAAACATAAATTAAATTAAATTCTTTCTGATTCGTGCATGAGCAAAATGGCATACACGTTCCGGTCAAGTGTAGAATCTATCACAACCAAGACTTGAAAAATCTTGGGTATTGCAAAAAAAAATTGGATTTTTTTGCATCACGCCTTCTCAACTTGAGAGGTATTAAACCCAAGGGAATCTCTTAGTGGCAGAAAAGACGGAACTAGGTGTTTTACAAGTATAAAACTCTAATTTGACTTTGGTCAAGTGCAAAATCTCCTATGAAGTCATTCACTTCACAATATAAATCTTGTACCAGAAGACTTGCGAGAGCTGAAAAGCTCAAGAACGACGAAACTAGAACAATATTAAAAAAACAAAATTTTGATTGATATTTCCTTTGGCTCCTGGAAGGACTGAGTTGGGTTTTTGAATTGGGTAAGAAATTATCTAGATATGAACCTATGGTTTTGCCGTCAATGTTGAAACTGGTCGGCAAAAAAATAAAAAATGAATCACTAAGGTTCAGAATTGAGTTGTAGCTGAAATCGAAGGTGACTTGAAAGACTGAAAATCCAATTTCGCAATGTGAAAAAAAGCAGATTTAGCATCAAAAGGGGGCCGCCATTGATGGTTAATTAAGTCACGGAAGAACTTAAAATGATACGTTTCACATTGCAAGAAGCTCAATTATTTCAGACAAACTTGACGAAGTTCTCAAAACAAAGACAAATTAGCTGAGCCGATTGATATGCACCAAAAGAGTTGCCATCATTCATTTTGTTTTCTTCCTTTCCCCAGAAATGAAAATAATATCAAACGAACGGTAATAGCATGCCGCCATTTTAAATCACATCAGCTGATGCATAAAAGAAGCTAAATCGAACACGTTAAACAACATCATGTTGATAAAGAGATTGAATTTTTTAAGAGCCAGACTTGTTATTTTCAATTCAGATAAACATGTTCTTGTCCATATTCTATGACCTTACACAGGCGACAGGTGTTGAGAGGTATAGCACATTCTATGCTATACATCTACTCTTTATATATGTGTGTGTGTGTGTGAGAGAGAGAGAGAAGGAAATTCCTTAAAGAAAAGGTAAGCTAACCTGAGTACAAGCCCGTGATGACAATAAATGAAGGCAAACTGGATAAAATGCTCCATAACTAACATAGCATTTCAACTTCCTACAGTACACAAACATAGCATGTGCACATAATATGAGTGAACTGGTTCATTTTTTTTTGGGTCCAAGTATGCTTGAACAATCTCTTTCACTAAAAGTAGAAATCACCTATCATCGGCTTCTTATCTTCTTCATTCATGCACAAGGTAGCAAGAAAAAATTTCATAGTAATGCATAACAATTTGAGACATGTGACATAAATGATATCATGATAATCTTATAATTTAAAATATGTCATAATTTCAAACTTCTATGCCTCTCCTATCGAATAAAGGGCCAATTCTAACTACAGCATCAAGAGTCTTTTGAGAACAATTGGTCAAGGTGTGAATATAATAAGAGAAATGAGTGGGAATTTGGTGATTGTCGCATTAACCTCACAAGAATGAGGGTGGAGGCCCTGGAGGGGGTGTCATTTCCTCCAAATCTACTCAAATTCCCTTTTTATGTAGGTTCATAAAAAATATCTCAGGGTATTAAAAAAAGGATTCTTGAATCAAAATATTAGATATATTCAGTTGACATCCTCTTTGCAAGGGTCCGAAGGAATCGAGTGAGGGCCCTTTTGGCACCAGTTAGTGCTGCATCTATTTCTCCTTCATTTTCCTTGGTAGTGTTAAGGTGCTCTTGCATAGACTGTACTTCCCGAACAAGTTTACGCAACTCCTGTCAAATGGATTCTAACATAAGAAAGAGCAAGAGATGAAACGCTGGACTTCGCTATAAAGCAGCTGTACAGCTAATAAAATCACACTTGACAAATTTTTAAGGGCCAGGGGCGAGTTAATACTATGGCTGAAGTCATCAGATGAAATTCAACTAGAATTTTAACATTATTCGTTTGACATTACGTGGCAACAAATCTAAACTAGAATAGAAAACAAAGAAAAACTACCTTGAAATAATCCTCAATTCATGTTCAATATAAATTCAGGGCCCAGTATTCTAAACTACCAACTCTTCATCAAAAGCAACATTGACAGATAAACAAAAATGCATTCCATGCAATTATACCCACAAGTATATTCAGCCAAACTGTGCAAAAGAGAGGGATGTCACTCAACAATCAACACACTTCTCCAATACATATTCAGAACATATTGACATGGCCAGATCAACTCAGTATGCACAGAAGCCACTAGTGAGGGAAAGCACAGAAAACCAAGTACAGGCATCAAACACAAATTGACTCACATTAAGGTAAATCAAGCCAGATAGAGGACAGGTCACCTAACAAGCTACTGCTGTCACTAATAAAGCAGAAGCCTAAGCTTGGGTCTAGACCAATGTTACTTGGAACATGAATCGTTATCGTACGTAAAACAAAAACACCAACAAATCCAACCCATTATAAAATAAAAATTCCAACGATGTATGAATGTATTTTCTTGTTTGTTTATTATTTTTTTAGGTTTTTGATATTTTAAATTAGACCGTGATATAGGAGGTGAAAGGGAAGAGAAGAGAAGAAGAAGAAGAGAAGAAACGATAGAAGAAGAAAGAGGGATTCGAGAGAGAAGGCTACAAAAATTCTCACTTAATTTGCAATAATAATCGGATCTCAAGGTACAATACCAAAGCCATTATATAAGAATCCAAATCCCAAATAGAAACCAAAACAAAGTAGGAAACTGAAGAGTTTTAAAATAATTTGGAAACAGAAATAAAAGAAAAGAAAAACTAAACTAAGTAATCCTACGCCTATGACTAACACAAGTCCTCCACATGCGCAGCATGTGGGTCCCATCGGTCACATCACCAATCTACTGTGGCTCCCCATTAGACTGATAAATCTTGCGTTCTAAATTACAAATGATCGACGTTTTGGATCGTGCGATCCAATTCACAATTCGCTAAGGAGGAGCGAATTGTAGTAACTATGGCCTAGACATAGACTTCGAAACCCATAAATTTAAGCCTAGATCCTGACAACCACTGCCTAGCACTCCAAAATTTCCTTGCGTAGAATCAAACAAAACCAATATCTAGAGTAAGCTAACATCCCAATCTTAGGTTATGTTTGGATAGTTTTTGAGAGTAAGAGTTTTAAGAAAATTTTTTGAGAAGTATTTTTAAGTAATTTCTTGGAATTTGAACCATTGTTTGGATAGTTTTTGAGAGTTAAGAGTTTTAAGAAATATTTTGAGAAGTGTTTTTAAGTAATTTCTTGTAATTTGAACCATTGTTGGGATTGATTAATTTGAAAAAAGATAAAAAAAAAAAAAGTATAATTTTTAATTTGGTTATGTTTTTAAAATAAGATTTTTAATTTCAAATTACAAGATATGTGTTTGAAATTAATTTTTTTTTTAAAAAAAAAAATTTAGATTATCATATCGAAATACATTTTTATAATTTTTAAAAAATTAATTACAAAATTTTTAAAAATATTTTTCAAAAAATTTTATTTAAATTACTATCAGGTAAACATCCAACATTGATCCATTGACAAGCCATTCAAATTCTTTTTTTTTTCAAAATTATTATTATATACTGGTAAGCCTTGATTATTATTATTTTTTTTTTATAGGAAACGGTCATCCAATAAAAGACATGGCTTACATGATCTTTATTTAGGCAGATCAACTGATTTCCCAACGAATAAGACCGTTGACGGATTTAAGATCAATGTCCTATTCGCTTGGGGTGAGTATTTATTTTTTAAATATATGAAATTTATATTTTTTTTATTATTTTATTATAATATTTTTAAAAAATAAAAACTGCCCCCCTTTATTTGTTTAGATTTTAAAAAATAAATTTTTAATTTTAAAACGTGGGATACGTTATTGACAAACTATTAATCTTAAATTTTTTTACTATTTTATAATTTAGATTATCATATCCAAATACATTTTCACAATTTTTAAAAAACCAATATTTTGAAACAAATTATATCTGAATTACATTTTCACAATTTTTAATATTCTTAAAAAATGTGATCGGAATTTAATACATTTAATTAAATATGATATAAAAAATTTAATTTTATTCAAATTTAATAAAAATAACAAGATTTAACAAATTCGATTAATTAATATAACATATATTAATTATTAAATTATATAATATTTTTTAAAATTAAAGTTATATATCATAAGTTTGGCAAATTATAAAATAATATTTTATATGTATAATATAAATTATAATATAATATTTTATAAATATAGTATATATGAATATCATTATCAAATCAAATTAAATTTAATTTGATAATTAATTTCTTGGAATTTGAACCATTGTTTGAATTTAAGATTAAGTTTTGAATTTTGTTTTTTGTTGAGTAAACAAACAAGTTTTTGAGAAGAGAATTCAAAAAATTTGTTTTTGAATAAGTAACCAAAAATAACCTTAGTTTTCCACGGAATGGTAGGAAAAGAAAGAGATAATAGAAGGATATGTGGGCTTCCCCTCTCTAGATCCATTAAATACTTTTCTTTTCAAAAGTGAGTAGAAAAGAGGGAAATTGCTCCACCTTTTTTACATTGTTGCCATCAAATAAACCCCTCCTTTGATATGTAAGGCTATAATCGCAATTTTGCTTCCTACTCAACCCAAAAAAAAGGGTAAAACACTGCTTCCTTTCCCGTGGTATAATTTTTCATCCATCCTAAGGTCCTTCTAATTCTCCATTTATCTTCTCATCTTTCTAGACTAAAGCCAAAATTTGCTGACCCAAATTCAAATGATTTATTTTTTTAGGAGAGGAATTGTTCATTTATAAACAATTTATTAGGATCAACTCAACATTTTCCCCCTCAGTGACGAGACAACCCCACTTCAATAGTTTATAAAGAAATCACAAATTTGCAATTGTATATTAATGGCCAAAGCGAGAATAGATATCTCAACTGGAGTCTGATGATGCAAGGAAAATATACAACACTTAAAGTTGAAACTTCTTCAGTTGGTTAAGTTTATTAGTTACAGAGTAAACTCACTTCACTTTATCAGTCTGTCCGTGCCTGCACAAACACAAGTGGGTGCATATGTATGTGTGGGTGTGGCTGCGTGCGTGCATGTGTGAGAAAGACAGAGAACTCTCAGCTCTTAAATGACTGACTTAAAATAACTCCTTTTTACTTCTTTTCTATGTTTTGGATAATAATCTATAATAATATATAAAGGGAGGACATCCTCTTGGTGATCCCTTCTCTTGAACCCTAAGAAGCACAGATACGGGATACCGATACGACACGACATGGACACACAGACACGTTATTTCTAAAAAAAATAGGACACGAACACGTCAGGGTCCGTTGAATATACAAAAAAATTTTATATTTTTTTATATGACTATATAATAAAAACCTAATGTTATTTCAATTAAAATTGGCATAAGAACATAGAAATCACAAAAATATTATTAAGATATTAAAATAACAATGCCATTAAATAAAAATTAAAGAACTTTTTCATTTAATCATAAACATTCATGATTCAAGTGTCCGACACGTGTCCAGGAAGTGTCTGAGAGTGTCGATGTCCGACACGGACACGTGAGTTAAAATAGAGTGTCCGTTCTTTATAACTTGAAGCCATGTCACATATGTAATTTTCAAGAAATATCCTCAAAAAATGAATGATGTATAAACAGATTTTTTATATTTAGATGTATGATTACACATCACTTTAAATAAATTAAATTTAATTGGCCCTACTTCACTTAAAATTTGGATGAAATGATATAGTTGGATAAGAGCATTTACTCTCTCTGTCACTCTCTCATATTTTCTTCCCACATTTCTCTCTCCCATCACTGCCTCACTCTCATGTTTCTGTCTCTCTCCCCCTACTTCAAATTTCATTCTCTCTTTTAGAGAAGTGATCACGTGCATCACAGTTCTACACCTAGTATTAAATATAAGCAATTAACAACCATCACATAAGACTAAGGAAATACAACGTGAAAAATGAAAGTAAGACATGATGCCACACAATTCATCATCCTTTGTCTTGAGCAATTGTGCGCATTATATATGTGTGTGACCGCATAATATGATATTGCAGTTAAAAGTGTAAATCAACAAGAAATGGCAGCCAACTTACCTGACGATCAAACTCAATACTGTGAACTGAATAAATTTCTTTCATAATATCAATATCCTTAGTAATTAGACCATCAAACCATCTGGTAGCAGTGTCCATGTAATTATGATACCCCTGTAAAGAATTCCCAAAAGAAGCAAGATGTCTCATCAACCTTCTATAGTTAAAAAAAAAATATAAACTGAAAGGGGAAAAAATAATTTATTCCTAATTTTCACTAGATGGAAAACCTTATCTACTTGTCTTATACACACACACACACACACATATATATATTGTGGAAATTTTCAATTAGTGGTAGAGATTATTGAGAAGTAATTAGAGGTAGAAATTATAGAGAAATTGTAGAAAGACTTTTTTTTCTTTTTTACTCTTTCCTATTTTGCTTCCCAATTATATTATAAATACCTATAGTTTGTCTATGAAAAAGACACACAGAAATACAAAAATCCTTTATGATTTCATGGTATCAGAGCCAGAGAAGTTCACCGTCGCAGAGAGTCTGCCCTCAGTCTTCATCGTTGGAAACAACTTTTCTTTTTCGTCGCTGAAGAAAGCTCTCGATCCCTCACCGTCTTTGGGGTAATCGTCATCCATCATCCCACGCCAAATCGATCATCATTGTCACAGTTTCATCTCTAGATCGAGCCGCTATTCATCATTGTTTATGATTGATCGTCACTGACTCACAATCGCAGATCAAGTTCATCGCGTTTACCGATTGAAGCACCAAGAGAGTTGGCACCGGTGATAGCTCCGAGTATCCAAGAGTCCCCTTCCAATTCAAAAGATAAAACTGAGTCTCCTGATACTAATTTACCCATTGCTCTTAGAAAATCAACTCGGTTATGTACTCTCCATCCTAACTCGAAATGCATATCTTATAATGCTCTGTCTACAAAGTTTCATGCTTTTACCTCTAACCTTGATAGTACAGAAATTCTGAAAAATATTCAGGAGGCCTTGGAGGTCCCTAAATGGAAGGATGTAGTACTAGAAGAGATGCGGACGTCGGAAAAAAATGAGACTTGGGATGTGATGGATTTACCGAGAGGGAAGAGACCAGTCGGCTGCAAATGGGTTTTTACCTTGAAATACAAGACTGATGGGACAATCGAGCATTACAAAGCCCGTCTTGTTGCAAAAGGGTTTACACAAACCTATGGTGTTGACTACACAGAGACGTTTGCACCTATGGCAAAGTTGAATACAGTTCGAGTCCTCTTGTCATTGGCAATCAACTTGGATTGGCCTTTTCAACAACTTGACATTAAGAATGCCTTTCTGAATGGTGAGTTAGAAGAAGTCGTCTTCATGACAATACCACCGAGATTTTGTAAGAAGGGAGAAGAAAATCGGGTATGCAAACTCAAGAAGTCTCTGTACGGTCTCAAGCAGTCACCTAGAGCATGGTTCGATAGATTTGCAAAGGTGATAAAGGGTCAAGGATATCAGTAAGGGCAGTCAGACCACACTATGTTCTTCCAGCAATCTGAAGATGAAATAAAAACAATTCTTATTGTTTATGTTGATGATATAATCTTAACTGGGGATAATTTAGTGGAGATGGGGAGACTGAAGAAAATCCTAGCGACTGAATTTGAATTAAAAGACTTGGGACAAATGCAATACTTCTTTGGAATAGAAGTTGCCAAATCAAAAAAGGGTATTAGTGTCTCTCAACAAAAGTATGTTCTTGACCTTCTAACTGACACTGGCATGCTTGGATGTAAACCAAGTGACACACCTATTGAAGCAGGAAGGAAACCAAAGGATAAGAGAAATCCAGTTGAAAATGACAGATATCAGAGACTAGTTGGCAAGCTAATCTACCTATCGCACACTAGACTTGACATTGCATTTGCGGTTAGTGTGGTGAGTCAACACATGCATTCATCAAAGGAAACTCACCTAGAAGCTGTGTACAAGATTCTTAGATATATCAAAGGCTCCTTGGGTAGAGGACTATTCTTCAAGAAATCAGAACGCAAGGAAGTCGAAGTCTTCACAGATGCTGACTAGGCAGGTTCAATAGATGATAGAAAGTCCACTACTGGGTATTGCACCTATGTATGGGGAAACTTGGTTACTTGGAGAAGCAAGAAACAAAGTGCAGTGACCAAAAGCAGTGCTGAAGCCGAATTTAGAGCTGCTGCACAAGGGATATGTGAAGGATTGTGGCTAAAGAAACTCTTGGAAGAACTACAGGTCACAATAAAATTCCCAATCAAACTTTACTGTAACAACAAAGCAGCCGTCAACATTTTTCTCAACCCAGTTCAGCATGACCAAACCAAGCATGTAGAAGTGGACAAACATTTTATTAAAGAAAAAGTTAAGAACGAAATTATCAGCATGACCTATATTCCTACAAAAGAATAAACTGCGGATATCTTCACCAAAGGACTATTTCGGCTTAGTTTTGACGAGATCATCTGTAAGTTGGATATGATTAATATTTACGATCCAACTTGAGGGGGAGTGTGGAAATTCCTAATTAGTAGTAGAGATTATTGAGGAGTAATTAGAGGTAGAAATTATAGAGAAATTGTAGGAAGACTTTTTTTTCTTTCCTTGTTTACTCTTTCCTATTTTGCTTCCCAGTTGTATTACAAATACCTATGGTTTGTATATGAAAAAGATACACAGAAATACAAAAATCCTTTCTGATTTCATATATATATATATATATATATAAATGCAAACATTGTGGAAACGTATAAATGCAAGCATACATCACAGAATTTCATTAAATGCAGGCATTATTTCTGATTTTAAGTATTTTACTTTTTCTTAAAAGTTCGATCCATATCCTTTACAGATAACATTCTAGACACCTACACCAAAATATAAAAAATAAATCTAGACACATTTGTATGAACAGAATCCCATGCTGAAGCCCATAACAACCTCACATTCATCATTATTTGTCAAATGAAAGGGAAAAAAATTATAGCCTATTTGTTCGAAACATAAACACAAACTAGCATACTTCAAATTTCTTATAAATTTTACACTTGTAAGAACTCCACAAGACCCCCCCCCCCCCCCCCCCCCCCCCCCCCCCAAATCAAAACATCTGCTGCTGGAAATAATGAGAATAGTTAAGATTATCAAATTCATACTTTAATCAATCAAAGTGACATCCTTAAGGATATGACCTGCTCAAAACCTGAGCTTCAAAAAATTTGTCACAGAAAAAAGAAAATGAAATTGAAGGTAAATGAACGGCAACATGAATGATACAAGTTCAAGCCTGTTTTTATTTTTTATTTTTTTTTATAAAAAAAATAATTAAAAGAAAGATTATTTTTCCTTTTTGTGTTTACAGAATGCAATAGACTGAGTAGTACAAATCAACAAAAAAATGGATGGAAAGAGAATACGATATATTGTTTTCTTTTGAGTCAGCATTATCTAATAAAACAGAATTCCACATATATACCAATACAAAACACACTCCCATTGAAAATGTACAGAAACAATCTTTCTTAGTGCACAAAAATGAACCAAGATGCAATACTCTACCTCCTCTTTCTCTTCATGTTCAGTTTCATTTGCCTCTTCATCATCATCATCTTCAATGATCCATGTTTCTGAGCCAGATAAAGCCTGCAGCTTACTCTGGTCACCATCTTTCGTAGCCTGAATTAAAGAATCCATCAATTCAGGTTGTGCTTCCCTTAGCAGTCTTCCTAACATGCAGTCGAATTGTTAAATTAAGATCATGTGCATGTAAACCTGTTGAGAATATAGTTTTTCATATCAAATTTACCATGAAGAGTCTCAAGACATACTTCTAGATAATTTCACAAGATGGAGTTTCTAGTTTACTGGATTAAGACCCACACAAGATATGTATCAAATGATTAGTTTCAAAGATTAAAATGTAAAGTGTTCCATCCATTAACAGTTAACAGTAATGGATACAACAAAAGAATGTTTGACATCATTGGCAAAAAAATTCATCTACCACAGCTGATGCAAGTGTAGGAATGTGACAGTAGTTTGAACATGCCATTGAAGATTTAGACATTACCGTTAGAGAAAGAAGATATTGCAACCCAACTGTCAACTCATATAACTGCTTGTCATTGTTGCTCCAAAAAGATATATATATATATATATATATATATATAGAGAGAGAGAGAGAGAGAGAGAGAGAGAGAGGAAGAAGACAAAAGATAGAAACTTCTTGCCACTCATTCATCTTAAACTTTAAAAATTCCACATATAGGCAGAGTGTTTGCAGATCACTGGCACTAAAAGCATAATTCCAACAGTGCATACTCTTGGCTGCATTTTGACCAATCTAAAGTCAAGATATCTACACCAGAATTTTCAGCAAGAAAAATATTTCCAGTTCTTTTATTCAGCCTGAAACTTCCAACTTGTACTGAATTTTGTTAAGTGTTTGGGCCAAGCTAAAGCAAAGAAATCAACCAACATTATGGAACAACTTGAACATACTTTACCAACTGAGTTAGCATGCTTCTTCCATCTATATTTGTCAGTTTCTATACAACATAATAGAAAAATTAAGAAAACATGAAAAAACTGCTGACTTTTGTAGGAACTTCAGATGATAGATATGTGACATGAAAACAAAAATCATAAACACAAGATGACTTCGTGAAAATAAATTACAAGGACAACATATCAACAGCTTCCAGTCTTCCACCCATAATGATTTCAAAGTAATATGTTCGCAGCTCTTAAAGCAGTTTATGCTCTACACTCTACCAATAACAATAAAAGCAGAATGGTATGGATTATAGAGTCAAAACCTGTCCTTCCTAATCTTTGATGTTTTAACAGGCCACAAGGAGAAAATGAAAGCATAAAACAACTACAAAATAATTTACCTTTGATTGCTAAAGCAGCAGCAGTTGTCAAGAAAAATATTTTAAAAGAATTCTACAACATTTTTTTTCACAAGTACAAAATTCTACAACATGGATTGAAGTTAACATTAAAAACTAACTGTTGGCACATCTGATAATTACACAGCAGAAGTTGTTGCCAGGAAAAAAAAATACATAAACAAATAACAAATGTGAGCATTTAAAAATTTATGAAGTCCATATCAAAAAAAATTTATGAAGTCCATATTTGATCCTACTAGTAATCAGGAACATTCATTTCATAATGAAATGAAAACAAAAAATGGAATGGTTTCATATAATTGGACATGATACACATGTTCTTGCTGTATTGGCAAAGTATAAGTGGCTAATTACAATTTTACAAATATTAATTATAATCCTGCGACTGTAAAACACGAGTTTGATTAAAAAAATGCTGTTAGTGTAATTTTTATTTGCATACCTATATAATTAAACTGCCTTCGCTTTCCTTCTCGGACATCACGACCTAATCTCTGCGACAAACAAACAAACACCTTAACTTCAAGAACTACACCAAGCAGAACCGCAAAGGAACATAAAAAATATAGAAGAATGACTTTATAATGTAAGACAACCTTCACTAGCATGAGAGCATCAAACACTTCTCGTTCAAGCGAAGCCAGTCTGCAATCAAAAAAGATATAGTGTCGCATATCAGAAAATAATTCAAAAAATCCCACTCCTTCTGGCTTCTAGTGTTCATCTCTATTTGTAATTTGAGAAAAATAAGGGGGCATTTTTTTTGTTAAAGTCTCTTGCGGGATTACCTGAGAATACGTTTGATTTGAGGGGTAGAGAAGCTGGCGAGCTCCATACCCCAACGGAAGGCGCGCCGAGCCTCTCGCTTCTTCTCGTTCCGGCTCTTCTTTGCATTGGAATCCGAGTCACTGTCGCTCTCTTGGAGATCGGACGGTACCGGAGCATTTGGCAACCTGAGACCGCGTGGCCGGAAACGGAAGTTCCGGTGAGAGAAAGGTGTTGTGATAAATAATAGACGTTGTGAGCTAGCCTTGGTGACCATTACAGAAGATGAAGCAAGGAGATGATGGAATTTTACACGAGAGCAGCATTGAAGTTGCCATTTCGGCCACTGAATTAGAGGCCGCATCAAATGAGCCATCCCTCGTCTCTCTCTGTAATCTGTCCTTCCATGGAAGGTGTTAGCATATAAATTTAGGTCCGAATTTTAATTCTGGCCCGGCTAGGATACCTACTTTTTTAGCTAAGCCCAATCCCAAGAAATTGCATTCTGACTTGGGGTCGAGAAGCCAAATTGGGGCTGGGCTCTGGACTAGAAGGCCTGCATGCATAGATTCAGTTTACTAGGCCTAACCCACGAAGCACAATATTTTGGTTGATGAGAGCTCACTTCACATTATAATTCGTTGTAGAATGACTTTCTCTTATAAATTCTATCACTTTTTTAAATTCATAAAAAATTATTTGTTATAAATTTTGAAAATTTGATAACTTTTATAAAATACTGTTACACTAAGTTAAATAATATTGTAAAGTGACAATTTTATTAAATAATTTTTTTTTATTTACTCTTTAAGTCACTATGTTATAATACTCAAAAGGCTACCAATTATAATTTTGATAGGCAAAATTCATGGGTATGTTTGTATAATAAAGAATAACGAGTTTCTTTTAAAACAAGATGACAATATTTTATTGCAGGATATGAACTTACCAATAACAGTTTGCCCTTTGCCAATATAAATGAGACAAGTGACCACTTGCATTATTTCACATCCACATCCACATGCCACATTAAATATTAATTGAATAAATACATGTACAAATATATATATATATATATACATATATGTACATATATATATATATGTGTGTGTGTGTGTTTGTGTGTGTATGTGCACATAGAAGTATTTTAAATCTTAAGAGTAATATTGAAATATGAGCAACCAGCACACGTGATAGTCACCTTAGTGTTTTTTTTTATTATGAGAGAGTGAGAGCAAGTGATGAAAGTGAGAGCTCCAAGTGATGCTAGTTTTTAAAATTTATTTTGCTTTACTTTCATTTGTAAATATTCGCTTTCCCTTTGTACTGGGGAAACTAGAACAAAAACCAAATAGTAGCAGCCTCTCAAAGGATAAATTTATTTAGTGTACAAGTACACAGGATTATCCCACATCGACTAAGAAGGAAAGATATGAGATGTTGGGGTTATTATAAAGTGAGAGACACGAGGTACGAGGCGCGTATGATCCTTCAGGCAGTTAACGGGGATGTGATGAGTGGTCAATACTCGCAATAAAATATGCGAGATGAGTGTCCGCCCAACGCCTGTTACGACAATTGGGGCACCCTCATTTCAACCAATCTGATCCCTATATTGAAGAGTTCTCCCTTCCCTTAGAAAAATCTTTCGTTGGTTGCAATGCATTTTCATAGAAAAAATTTAACCGTTAAGTGTCACGATCGATAGCCTGTCCTGTGCGAGGGACCCGAGATTGGGGGTGTCACGACTCGGAGTTCATTTTGTGTGAATTAGGGACACGTGACTTAGGGGCATCGGCCTATCAGTTATTTCTTGCTAAAGAATCTCAAATATTAATTTATTAATTATTAATGCATATATAAATAGTATCATCATTAAAGTGTAGTTATATATGTCAAAATAAAGTGAACGTTTAGTTTACATATCTTTAAATATCGATAATATAGTATCATCATTAAAGTGTAGTTATACATGTCAAAATAGAGTGAGCGTTTAGTTTATAGATCCTTAAATACAAAACACAGCTAGGACGTGGACATATGAGAGAATTAAGAGTACATTACACTTAGTCTATTATAATTATAGCAAAAATGTCTACCATTACTTGTAAAATTACACTTAGTCTATTATAATTATAAAAACGTCCACCATTACTTGCAAAATGGCGATTTGTGGGCTAAATGAGGAGCCTATTCGAAGTGCACACCCTATGGTTCTTCTGCAATGTCTTGTCCTAAAAAAAAATAATATATCTGGAATGAACTGACTTAACTCAGTAAGTAAATTTTCTTACTCTGCCATAAGTTAAGGTTAGTCCAAATAGAAAGATATGAATAATAGCAAGCAAATGATATAATGTCACAATAACCAGTCACTAAGAGTGTGAATTAATAGAAATGACCCGTAGGTTCAAAAGGCATATCCCAAAATAGTATGATACAGAATAACAAATCAACGATAGGGACTGACCTATACAATAGTCAGTTGCCACAAATCACAAGATAGCAATTCGAGTCTAAAGATAAGCATGCAAAACATATCAACAATCAAAGAATGCATCATCAGATAATCCAAAGATAGGCTCGCAAGGCGTATCAATAACCAAAGAGTGCATTATCAGAATATGTTCAATAAAATATATGAGATACTAACAAAATAGATGCTGTCAACAAATAGGGTCCGTCTACCCCCAAAAGCACTCATTCAAGTTTATCCCGTTTGGGGCTATTGAATAGTACTAGAGCTCTTTATCATATATCATGTCTTTTATGGACAAAGTGTTGGGTCTCATTTCCAATCACTGACCCGTAGGTCCAAAAGCACCTATGAAATCAGATGAATGTTGTGATAGAACACAACTCTCGGCACTCATAATAATATCATGATCAATAGAATTTCACAAGAGATGTACATATATGTGGAATAACAAATTCTCAGCAATGAGAAACATGACAATTTTTCAATATCCAAGCAAGGTATAGAAATGAACAAGAAATCACATTAGAATATTGGCAATCAAATTCCCATCATGTCCACAAGGTAGAACAAATATCAAATTGTAGAAATTAACAATGTCAGGTATGTATAGAATACAAATTGGCAGCATCGAGGAAATAAAACTATGAAATGGTTAGGAATTACCACATGTTAGAGTTTGAATTTTACTTACTTCAAAATTGTCCCTCTTCCCTCCAAGAGGAAATCAGACTTCCTTTTCTTTCCCTTTTGATGTCCCTAAAAATCAGAAAATATTATTTAGTTCGATATCATTCATAGATTTAATCTGATTTTATGAATATATTTAAGGTCTTTTAGTCTCGTGTGTCGTATTTTAAGTCTATGGACTCATTTACCCTATTTTGGGTCTCATCGTTGTACCTTCACGGTGTCCCAATAATAGTCAATTTTATATATCAATATTTTAGATATTTTATTTGACAAAATAAACTCTACCGTTGAGTCCGGAACGTCGAAAAATCTTGGGGTTCATACTTTTATAATTTTTGGGGATCATTTGGTATCGTCATTTGACCTTTAGGACATTTTTTGGATTAACTCAGTTTGTCCGTTTACATTTTTGGAGATTTAATTTCGCAATTTAGAGTCCGACATTGAATCCTGAATGCCCAAAAATATTGAGTTATACTGTCTTTTTATTTTATTTAGACACCGAAAATAATTTACTAAATTAAATTAAATTAATTAAATTATTTTATATTATCTATTTATTTAATCATTATTTTAAATAAAAGACACAGTGGCATAGTGGCTTGCATGTGGGAGTTAAAACCCTTACACCCGTGAGGTCTGCAGTTTGAATCTGGGAAGCTGCTGCGGCTCCCCTTTATTTTTCTAATTTTTGTTAAGCCAAATAGCGGACAAGGGATCAATTCAGGGATAGGTTATCCCTATTCCGTCCGTGGCTATTAAATCAAGCCCCCTATCCGTGTAATCAAACAGATCAATTTTGTTTTAAAATTAAAACTTAACAACCTAAACAACGTTGTCCCACTTAACCGTATTTGCAATTGGGCAGGTCCCGACCCAAACCCAAACCAACCCAAAACCCTACTGTCACTATTCATCTTCTCCCTTCCCACTCGACTGTTGCCCTAATTGCAGGTTTCACATGTTGGGTTCGTAACCATAGCGGAAGCAATTTCAGAAATCTATGTGGATCTATTTCTTTACATGAATCATACAATCTTGAAAAGAAAGGTTAAAATTACTTCTTTCTTGATAATCTTGATTGTTGAAGAAGATTTCTTAAAGAGATTGATGCAATCTTCCTTTTCTTTCTCCTTTAGGTCTTCTCTTCTTTTTTTTTAGGCAAACCGTATCGCAGGAGAGTGGGTTGCCTCTTATTTTTGTCTAGCATAAAAACTTAACTTATGATAAACGGCTCCCTACATATTATATATATAGGACTTAACCTAATTAGGGCAAGATAAGGGATCTAGTGGGTCCCACTAAGTTAGCTTCCAATTAATCAATTAAATATTAATTATCTCATAATTAATTTTAATTAACTAATTAATTTTAATTAACTCCACTATATAATTAAAATTGCACCCCAACTTGGTAGAATAGAGTAAACTTATATACACCATACTTTTGTAGTTGGCCCTTTTACATGAATACTAATAATTAGGATTATATTGTCAAATTAATACTCTAATTATTTTAAGAACCTAATTCAATAATTATTAATCACTTGCAATTGGTCATCATTTCAATAAACAATTTACTGAAAAAACCAGATCTGAATTTCAATGATTAACCCATTGTATTAGCATAAAAGGTGATATCCATCTCTCTAATATATATAATGTAGATTCCATTTTAAGAATATGTGTTCCCACAGTCTAAATAATGACTTCCCAAGATACCGAGGGGTTGATCTAAAAGACCTCACTCATTGGTAACTCAAAGTCATCACTATTCAGAACTTGAGTTCACTATCTTCTTAGGATTAAGAACTTACTGCAAATAGTGAATAAGAAACTTATTAAAGGTGACAGTTCCAAATAATGCATTTCTTATAGTGATCCAGTTCAGTGTATTCTCAATATACCAATACAATAACCTAGAGTCCACTACTCTAATGGTTGAGATAAACCACTTTATCACATAAAGGTTAACTGTATTACAGCTTCACAAATAAGATGTCCAGTCTTATTAATAGCTGTGAGCAATTCTAAAATTGCCTATATAAGCAGTTCATATATTATGTGTATAAATTTCATTTATACACATAAACCACTCCTAATGACAATTCAAGGACTAATCATTTCATGATATAAAGTAACATCTAAACATATGGTAATATGAAACTCATTAATAAATTAAATCTATTAAATAATAATAAAATGTCTTTGACATGAGGGCACGCATTCTAACATCACAAACTTCCTATTTCGTAGAGTTTTAGTGATTATTTTCCTCTACTTTCAATTCCTATGAGTTTCTAGGACATAGGAGACCATTTTAGCATTGATTTGGGGCATCGAATTAACATCAAAAGCTCGATCAATTATTCATGAAGTTTTCTGAATAATGCTTAGTACATGCTCATTTCAGCACCAAAGTGCATGAAATTTGTTCTATTGCGAGAGTCTTAGTATGGGGTTTAAATCATCGTTCCTAAATTAGGTTTTGGTATTCATTTTGTAGGGTTTGGTTTTCACACCTGTGACTGCAACTCATGTTTTGGGGGGGTCTTCTCTTGGTGTTTTGGTCGCAGACTAGGATTTTTACAACCTTTATGAGGTTTATTTTAATCCCCAAGTGTGGGATTTGGGTTTTGTGATAGTTGATTCAGGTTTGCAACTTTAGGTCATCAATGGTGGTCTTCGACTTGTTCCTATCTTAGATTGTGCCAATTTGTTCCTATTTACTGGTAACATATGCATGCATGCAATTTTGAGTTTTTAATTATCCAGAAAATAGTGTTATATCAGCTATGTTTTCCTTAAGAGGGAAATTCAAAATTGAGGGGTTTTTTTTTTTTTTTTCTTTTTTACCTTCAAACAACAACCCTTCCTTAGGTTTTGTTGAGGTTCTAAGCATGCCCAGCTTTCATCTTCCTCCCTCCCTCTTCTCCTCTTTTTTTTTTTTTCTTCCTTCTTCAATTTCTCTCTCTCTCTCTTGACACGCACACAACACACACCTATATCGACTTGTCTTTTACACGTACTACATGCACAACACACCCACTATACATATATATACACATTGTCTCATATATAATATATATACATATACACACACACACACACACATGCTGATGTGTTGCATGTATTGCAAGTGGGTGAAAGTGTGGCCCAATGGGGTGTTGGTACCTAAATTTTGAGCATGCATACTTAGAGCTAATTAGGGTGTATATATATATGGTGGGATATATAACACAATGGTGCTTGTAGCCCAGCTAGTAATTGTTTGGGCTTTAGGTCTTTCCTTCTTTTTGGTCTAGGATTCAAACCCTTTGGCCATCAATTTGGTCTTATTTTCTCCTTATTTTTCTTCTTATGCCTTGTTTGACATTTTGGGTATTGTTTGTCAAATTTTAAAGTCTGGGTTTTAATTGGTTTTAAAAATCTCTTGGTATTCTCGCATTGTTTTTAATTTTCGTGTGCTTTTTTATGTCGTAAATTTTATTTTTGACCTGCCACATCGTGTTTTATTTATACCACAATTACATCGTATTTATCAAAAAAAAATTGATTTAATTTGTTTTATTCGCGATTCGTGCTTATTCACCCAATTTCACTTCGTATACTAATTTTAATATTCACGGGTTAATAATTTCAATTTAACATTTCTAATTAATTCATATATAACTAAATTTCATAAAAATGACATTAATGTAAATTACTTGCCTAATCGGGTCGGGATATTACAGTAAGTATACGGACCTATCTTACTCTACTTCATAAATTACAAAATTAGTCATTTTTTTGGTTTTTTAATCTTGATCATTTTTTTTTGTATTTTTTAAAATAAATATTAATATTAAATTATTTATAGGGTTAATTAGTCTTAGTCCCTTCAAAAGATATTTTATATTATAAAGTTCAAGCACTTTTAAATTTTTAGGCATTTTTAGGGGAAGGACAAATGACTTTTATTTTTTAAAATAAGATCCATCTTTTATTAGTTAGCACCAATTAATTTTAAAATATGAACTTTTTACTCTTAAGGTTTAAAATATGACATTTAAAAACTCATGATCCCTTTTTTACCTGTTTCACTGCGAGAGATGCGACTAGTTTTGTTGTCCTTGGATGTTGTTGATGATTTCGGGTTGCAGCCGCGGCCGGCAGTGCGTTGCCATTTAAAAACTCATGATCTCTTTTTTACCTGTTTCACTGCCAGAGATGCGACTAGTTTTGTTGTCCTTGGATGTTGTTGATGATTTCGGGTTGTAGCCGCGGCCGGCAGTGCGTTGCCATTTCTTTTTTCCTATTGTTTATTAGGAGGAGCTTCATCAATCGACCAATTAGTACTTCAAGTTCAAAAGTGAGAATCTAATTGATGTGTCTTGTCATGGGAATGACTCAATGTTCACAACCAGTCAAAGATCCTCAATGAGAGAGAGACTTTTGAGATGCCATGGGAGAGTTTGATAGAGAAAGGAAGGAGGATTCAAAAACTAAAAGATATATGTGATTGTGGTGATGATGGCGGGGCCAAAGGGTTTACAGATTTTGACTATAGTGACTAATTGTTAGCCCCTTGAAGGGTTGACACGGCCATGGCATTGGTGAGCCTCGGCCAATGCCTAGGCCAAGGTGGGGGTGGCTTGTCACGGGCACCCTCACTTGAAGATTGGGATGTCTCGAAGGGTACTTAGACTCGGTGCAGCTAGTGTGCATGACTTGGGCGCAGCGAAAGACCAAGGCAGCACTTTTGACAACAGTTGGCGCGCACTGACAGCCTTTGGCTAGATGTACGCGCACAGGGGGAGCTACTTAGCTTGCAAGTGATCGTGTTCACTCCTGTCATTCGGGAAAATTGTACTTTGACATATATAGGGGGTAGTACCTCCTCGAGGCGCCCATGGGCGAGATACCCATGCGGCCTAAGGCCTTGGCACCTGCGGGGCAAGGCTTGTTGCTGTTGCGGCCGAGCGTGGCAACGTCTAAAGTCCAAGCCATGAGTAGGCATGGTTTGGCAACGAGGGCTAACACGGAAGCTCGGGTTGGACCAAGTGATGCGCGGGTGCAAGGCAGTTGCAAGCAGTTGCGCAGAGCAGTTGCGCGAGGCAGTTGCTGGGCGCAAGGCAGTTGCTATGCGGTTGCGCCAGGCAGTTGCGATGCGGTTGGATGCGGTTGCCGAAGGCAGTTGCGCAAGGCAGTTCTGATGGCAGTTGCGCAAGGCAGTTCTGATGCGGTTGCCCAAGGCAGTTCCGCAAGGCAGTTCTGATGCGGTTGCCCAAGGCAGTTGCGGGGCAGTTGCGCAAGGCAGTTGCGGGCTGACAGAGGGCGCAAGGCAACTGCCTGCTGACTTGGCGCATGGATCCAAGGTCTCATACTGCATGCGGCAATAGAGGCACGGATCCTCACAGATGGCACTTTGATCCAAGGGTGCATATGGTGTGCGGCAAAGGGAGGCATGGATCCTCACAGGTGGCACACATCCCAGACTTCCGAGAGCACTAGCAGTTGTGGGCGAAACTGCAAGCCACAGGTGGCAGCCTGTGACAAACCCTAGCAGTTGGGGTGTAACTGCTTGTCATGTGCTTGGCACATGTAGGCGGTTAAGATTTTGGCTATAAATACATTGTAAACGGGGGGGTGCAGATATGGAAGAGAGTGTGTTCTTCTTGTCACGCAACCCCAAGGCTGTATTCCTATACTGAGTTGAGTAGTAAAGGTTGGGAAGAGTTTTCCTGTAAAACTGTCTTTGTGTGTGTGGTTGTGTTCTCTTGACAAGCCTCTTGGCGTGAGTGAGTGTTTTGGCTGACTAAGACAGTGTCTTAGTGCCTCACAAGGCAGAAAATTCAGAAACGAATTTAGGCCCTGTGACACTAATCAACACGGGAGAAACAAACTAGTTGTTATTGTTGTTTCCTTTGTGATGGTGCTGATGACTTTCCCATGGTACACCTATGATGCTTTGAAGACTTGTGTTCCTAAAATGGTAGAGCTGCTCATTAAGTGTGCAAAATCCTATATTGCTAGATTGGTAGGTCAATGAATTTATTTAATCTTTTTATACGCATGCTATCATCTTTCATTTAATTTTATGTGTTATGTTTGTACTAAAGAGGCACTTCATTTTCTAGGAAAAGGGATATATGTGGTAGCAGTCCAAATCCTTCACCTGCTTCCTTCGTGATCATGACTTGTGGGATGGTAAAATTTTACAGTTTCAGAACTACTACATTTTTAATCACGGCAATTGAAAAATTGATTTTTTAATCAAATTTTCACTATCTTGAAAATCTTTTTTAATCATCTAACATGTGTAATAACAATTGAGGAATTTTACAGTGTCTCAAAAGTGTGTCAAATTTTATACTTTCATTGGAGTGTAAAACTTTACCCTTTTGTTGGGATGTAATTTTACACTTTTTGAGCGATTTTTTTCTTCAAAATTTTATATTCAATATGGATTTTATTGGATAGATCTTGATTTTTAGAATCCAAACAACATCCAAAAGTAATAGCAATTGAGAAATTTTATAGTGTCTCAACAGGTGTCTCAAATTTTATACTTTCATTGGAAGTGTAATATTTTATCTTTTGCTGTGACAAAATTTTACAATTTTGAAGAGATTTTTTCTTCAAAATTTTACATTTTATATGGATTTTGTTGGATAAATCTTGATTTTTAGAATTCAAATATATAAATTTTATTAAAAACGAGTTTAGAATTTACAATTAATTAAATTTTAAAATTTTGCACAACTTTTGCCAACCATCCCAAATTTTACGCCTCCACATTTGGGAACTTTATACATTTAAGGATATTTTAGTCACATAAAATTTGAGAAACTTTTGATTAATTTTATTTAAGCTTGGACTTTAAAAAGAATTTTTCATACTTTTGTTGGACCTTTGATCGAATCATCATTTATTATATAAAAAGTTAAGTTATTTATTTTCATTAATATTTGAAAAAAAATCAGTCAAAAATACAAAAATAGAAGAAGAAATTAAGCTCAGCCAAAAAATAACGTACTTTCTTTTAGTAGCAGCTCACTCTTACCCCAATCTTAATTATATGCATAGTTGTAGGCTTAGGGCCTTTGTTATGAGATATTGAACCAGGACACTGCATTATGTGTGCAGTTCTTACATAATTATCTTCAAAACTGTATTTTGATTTTAGCACCGTAGCTTTTCTAGTTTAAATATCCTTCCAAAACGACTAATAAAGTCTTTGAAATTTCTAAATAATTCTTTGGATGATGGAAAATGATAACCTAATCACTAATTCCTTTTCTATCCCTCGTCTGGCAATATTAGTTCACTGTCTATATGGGTTATGCCATCTATAACTGGATGAATAGGATTATCCCAAACCGAAGAAAAAAGATTGACCTCAACATGAACTTTTGTGGGCATAAACCCGGCTCAACCCAATTATACAAGAATCAATAGGGATAAACCCCTATTATTTCTTATTTACACAAGATCGAGCCCAATATCAATATCAAACTTTATTTATTTAATAGTCATCAAGAACGACAAATTATGAAATGTCGATCCATGTGATTTTAATATTTTGTGAAATTCTGTGATACTTACTGGACAACCAAACAAAATCATAGAGGTCAGGAATAGAGAAACATAATCAAGGTAAGAACGAGGGTGGCTTTCTAATCTTGGTTGCTTGTTCAAAACCATAAGCAATTTCAATCAACTTGGGCTCCGAACCCTTTAATCCCCCGAAACATATGCCAAATGGCATGCCATCTGTTCGATATCCTGCCGGAACACTGATTCCTGGGTATCCACCAATAGCAAGAAGAGGAGCAATTTCAGAATCTGGAGTCACCAATGCATCCAATTCGTGCTCTCTCATCAGCTTTTCAAACCCTTGTTTTGATAGCCTCTCCATGTTCAACAAAGCTTCCTTCTCGGCATCCCCTATGCCATTTGTGGCCTCAGCTGCTACAAGGATTTCCTGACCATATTTGTCCAGCATTTCCTGAAAAACGCAGTTGAATTATCATTTTCCTGTTAGAAGGTGACATATAGATATAATATTCTGTATTTACCTACCAAATTTGAGAATTTCTGGTTGAAGGCTGTAACATCAGCCAATGATCTTACAGGAGAAGCAACTAGCTCTTTCAGGTAAGCGTTTAGTGGAAGCTTGAACTCCGCCAGCACAGCTGTTGCTTCACCGCTTACATTAAGATTCAGTATTACATCGATGTTTTCTATTTCCAAATTGTCAATCAAAACAGCACCACTTTCCCTTTTCACAAAAAAATAAAAAAGTATAGTTTAGACTTTAGAATAACAAAATGAGTACAGCACGAAACGAGCAGAGCTTTCGAATTTGGCTAATGATAATTTCGGTTAGAGGTTCGTTCGAGATTGGCTTATAAGATAAACAAGTCAAGCTTAAACATGTTTTTAGTCTTGTTAATTTATTGAATTCGGCTTGAATTCGACTCATTAAACTAAAAATAGTCCAATAATATATAAAAAAAAATGAATCTACTCGAGTTCGGCTCACGATTAGCTCGTTTGAGATCGATTCAAAAAATTAACAAATCAAATTTGAATACAATTTGAAATTCATTTATTTTAGCGAATTAAGCTTTAATAAGCCAATGCTCAGCTCAATTCATTTACGGTCCTGAAAATGAGTTCCAAGTTCCAACTTTTACAAAGTAAATCTCATAGGCCAGACAAAATGTCTAGCCAAGGGAGAAATTTTGACGTGAAATGAATTTGGTTCATGAATCACACAATGACATCTTGTCATACAGGCTGAATGTTATTTTTGTATCTTATAAAAATCAAACATCCTCTCTAACAAGACGCCATTGGATTAGTCCAGACCGGTCCATGGAATAACTTTTCCTAGCAAGGCTCAACATAAAGGTCTGAAAGGACACCCAAATCCAAATATATTGTATTAAGAGTTTTGTCACCTTAGTGTGTTTAGGTGGTCTTGAAAGGCTTGTGTCATGTCTGAGCCATTGAGTGAATTGAAGAAAGGATCTCTAACTATCCCCAACCTCTTTTCCTTGAGTCCACCTGCCTTGAGAAATCGTTTGTAGCCATCAACTGGAATAAACCTAGCTGCCTCTATGGTAGCTTCAAAGTCTCTATGATCAATTCCAACTATACTATCCAATACATAAACTGCATCAGAAACAGTCCTGGTGATGGGCCTGTCTCATCCAACGCCACAAACACACAGTTACTAAAAAAAATTACCAGAAGATCATGATTTAATCAACTAGCAAAATAGTTAGAAGTCTGATTTCATTTTACAATTAATTCATCTAAATCTCACCCCACAGTGTCCTGTCTTGGAGAAATTGGAATAAGCCCGGCGCGACTGGTGAGCCCAACAGTAGGCTTTATCCCCACAACAGAATTGTAACTAGAAGGGCATATGATGGAACCATCTGTCTCGGACCCCAGTGACACTGTCACCATATTAGCTGCAACCGAGATAGCGGATCCGCTGCTCGACCCACATGGATCTCCTGATAGGACATAAGGGTTCTGCATAACACAGCATTATTTAATCCATATCTAATGTATCATGAAACATAGCAAAAAAAAAAAAAAAAGAAGGTACTTCCACAACTCACTTTGCCTAGACCACCTCTGGCACTCCAACCGGATATCGCTGAGCGGAGACCAGACCATTCATTGAGGCTGGCTTTGCCTAATATGACTGCACCAGCCCTTCTTAGCCTCTTCACAACACCGGCATCACATGGCACAATTGAACCTAGAAGTGCAAATGATCCGGCTGTCGTGTTAAGTTTGTCCTTGGTTGCAATACTGTCCTTCACAAGAATTGGAATGCCATGAAGCATAGAAAAGGAACCAAGAATCCCATATCTTCTCTCTTGATCAGCCTTGTCAGCCTGGCTGAGGGCGTCTGGATTGACCTCAATGACACCATGGACAATTGGGTTGAGATTTTGAATCTGTTTTAGATAGAATTCAACCAGTTTTCTTGATGTGAGCTTGTTTTCCTTGAATGCTGTTTGGATGTCACTTATAGTGCCTTCTTCAATCTCAAAACCTTGGCTTGAATTTGCAATAATAAACCCAGAGATAAGTAAAACAAATGGTAAGAAGAAAAGGCCAGGTAGAAATGTTGGTTTGTGCAGAGCCATGGCCATGGAAGATCTACTTTCCTTAGGACTAAATCTTCGGTTTGTCATATATAAAAGCCTTCAAGACGACAGTCACAAGACGCCACTGGTTGCCCAAAATCCCGAGTTTATGACCACACATATATATCTTAGATGCCCGCACCATAAACGGGTTAATCCGTTATTCATGTCAAGAAAAAATTATATGAATAAATGATAAATTCGTAAATAAACAATAAAAAATGAATAAAACAGTCTGTCAAAAAATAATTAGTAAATTTATAAATACAAGTAATAAAATATGGATAAAATGGTCTTTCAAAAAATGAATAACAAAGTTTATAGATATAAGTAATAAAAGATGGAGCTTCATCAAAAAAGACGGTCAACCGATAATCTCATAAATAATAATAGATTAATAAGTGAAGAATAAAAACATAGATTAGGCATGATGGGACAAAATTGAAAATTAGACAGGTTAAGAAGATAAATAAAATAAATAATATGCCAAGTCTTTGCTCTGTCTCAGAAGCTTCTCACGAAGTCATCAATGGAACCTTAAGAAAGAAGGTTTCCAAGACCAGTGTGTTGAAAGTGGCCCTGGACTAAAAAAAATGTTTATTCAAGAGAAGATTCAAAACGAGTTGGTTTCAGGTTTTTCCTTAGTCCTCTACTTCTTAGTTAAGTATGAGGAAAAAACGATCTTAAATATGATTTAATTACTTCTTTCTTTCTTATTTTTGGGTAATATTAAAAATGGACTTGGCAATTGTGAACATAAGATTTAATCAAAATTATAATTAACTATCAAGTTTGAAACTTTCTCTATGTATTGACTTATTTGTCATAAGAAAGTCCCAATGATCAAACATTATTGGAGCATCTTGCTAGACAATATCAAATAACCAATGCATTAGACATTATTCTATTCTTCAATTTTCTATTTAACTGCTAGAAAATTACAACCCAAAATATCCGGACAATGAGAATGATGTAGACGAAGTGACCGGGGAATTAATGTAATGATGAGAAAATCAAAAATATTTTCGAAAAGCATTTTCAGTTTAATCAAAAACCACTGTATTTTGAGTCTAATCAAAAACCAACGAATTTTGATCCAAGATAGTCCAATGATTTAAATATCTTAGTCCAATGATTTAAATTTGCAGCTATTTTGCAATTGAAGTAGGAGCAGTTGGACAAGTCAGATAGAAATTGTTATAATGACTGGCATATTAGTTATTGGCACCTTGTTTATTCAAAATATAGGCTACCTTCTTAAATCCATTCTGATATCAACCCAAGTTCCAAAAAAGATGTCTACAATTTGAAGGGGAAAAAAATAGCATTTTCTCATATACTATCAAATGTAGGATGAGTGAAACTGGAAATGGCCAAAGAACAGAATAGTGGGCTCATTCTTCATAGTATGTTCTGTTTGATGGGTTTATGGAACAGAAAATTCATTCAGTACCCAAATTTCCAAGCCCTATGAATTGCAATCCGAATTTCACTTATATTTTACTCATTTATCAGAGAAAATACAAACGCTTAATGAACTACTTAATAAAATCATTTAAAAAATTCGTCGCTCATCAGCAAAGAAGAATTCGGCATGCTGTTATTTGTCGTCATGCCTCTTGTTTTTATAGGAACCTCAACATCTCATATCTCTACTTGTTATTCGATGTGGGATCATTGTTTTACTCTCGTACACTGTAACAAATCCATCGTCAGACTGCTTATTTTATTCAGTTTCATGATTGCTCTATCAAATTATCAAAAAGTACTAAATCAAAGGCAAATCTGAAGAAATTTACAAGAGTCAGTTAAACTCTTTCGACTTGGAAAACATTGCAGAGGGTATTCATCTCTTTCAACAACACAAAAATGCTTCGCGGAGAGTATAACAAAATTTCAATACAATTAATATTTATATGATAAGTATTTACAAGATAGTGAAAAAAAGGAAGAGAAATATGAAAATTAAATAAATAAATGACGCAAAAAGGCTTAGGATGAGATTCTATCACGGTTCTCAAAATGTTGTATCTAACCCATCTAATACATCCAAAACACTAGACTTTGGGCGCTCTAACTTCTTATTTGGAGAGCTTCCAGTGCTCCTGCTCAGGGCCCAAACTTTGGTCCCTTTATTCTCGGTTATGGCAAATTCCTGGCTTTTGCTTATTCCAGGAACCAACCTTCTCCTCTTCATCACCTCTTCCAACAAAGTTCTATCTTCTGGAGAAAGTTGGACCCTGTGGGTTTTATAAACATCGTTCAAGGTTGGGAGTCCATGCCTCGCAGGTTGCAAAATCAGTCCCTTGCGAGCTGGGGATCGAACTGGCAGGGTTTTGATTACATTATCTCTGTGACTTACAAGACTGATCAGACGGTGAAGCCATGTCAATAGTTCAAGGAGGTGTAGGTCAGTCTTCTGCTTATCTGCATGATAGAGTGTCTGGATCCGAATCATGTTATTATTTGTGGTCACCTTCTTGCTAAAATCAGTACTGCCAGAAAGAAGAAAAAAAACAGTGTCAAACCTAATGGTGTTGGTAAAAATGAAAAGATAAACACTGCTAAATCACAAAGAAGCCATGACTGACCCTGTGTTCGCCCACTCTCCAACCCATCCAAAACCTTGATGCGCTCTGTTTCCAATCGCCACAAAAAGAAAAAGGGGAGGCGGGGGAGGGGGACAAAATATGATGCAAACGAGAAGACTACAGTCAGTTAAAAACTTAAGCTGGGAAAAAATGCTTATTTTCAAAGAACTATTGCAAAGCAAGCCAAAACAGAGAGTAGGCGGAGAAATTCAATGAACACATTGACTTAACATACTTGGTAGTATTTGTAGCTACTGGAGCGAGCCACTGGAGAGTCTTCTCCATTTCAGCCTTAATTTGAGGAATTGTAAGCTGCATATAAGCAAATTGTGAAGTAAGATTATAAAAATGAATTTGCATGTCTATACACATGGATAAGAAAAGGAATTTTTATTTAACAAAAAAGAAGGTGGCCAGCTTCATGAAACATATAGCTAAAGAAAGATGAAATCTAATTGAAATGGTTTGGGAATGATGTCCATACAAGCAAGCATTATAGAAAATAGGAAATACACTAACTAGAGAGGACATACATCTTCCTCGGCGTCAACTGTTTGCAACCGGGAGCGTAGCACCACCTTGACACTGTTTGGCAATCCATGATATAATGCATCCCTCATACTAGGAGGAAAGTAGGTAGGCCGAGATGCCTAACATCATATTAATTCCCATTTTATAAAAAAACACACAAATTTGGTCAAGCTATACCAACCATATGAAACATAATAAAAGGGCAAAGGCAAACCCAGTGCACGAGGCTCCCACCACTGCGGGGTTTGGAGAAGGTTGGATGTACGCAGCCTTACCCCACAAGCAGAGAGGCTGTTTCCGCTACTTCAACGCGTGACCTCCAGTTCACAATGGAGCAACCTTACGCGAAGGCTCACCCTCATATGAAGCATAATACCAAAAGACAACCAAAAAAAAAAAAAGAGTTAGATTTGAACTTACAATGTTATCTATCTGATTTACTATGTTAGCATAGTGCAATGCAAGACCAGCTACACCAAGTCTTTCAGGTTTGTTAACATCTTTGCCAACCAATACAAAACCTGCCATGAATTGACAGAAAAATGAGAAGTGAAGGAAAAAATAAAATATCCCAAGCACACTTTTCACACCCAACTACAAGAAGTAAATGACAACATGAAATACTAGGTGCAAAATGATAGCACCGCATGTTCTTATACTAGTGGCTATAAGGTTTGGAAATTGACAACAGATTAATATAAAATGGCAAGTCCATTGCATTTGTATAACCAAATTTTGAGGCTAAGTTAGTACTCATCTAATGTGCATGGACATTCAGTTAGCACATAAAGTTGTTCAGGTACTTAAAACAGGTCTATCTTTTCTCTTTTTAGTTCTCATTAGTTGACCACTAGGTGAAGAATTTATCCTACTTTGACAGTACTAGCTGGGATACTGTGAGCTTCCACTATCCAATCTGTTCCTACAAAGAAAAGTGCATACTGCATGAATCATGATAGAAGAGGGGTGCAAGGGAAGTTATGAATTTCATATGTAGACTATACTCAGACTATACTCCACATCCAGTCCATACAAAAACATGGCATATCCTATATTTTACTCTTAAAAGATAATCCACAACACACAATGCAAAAATTAGTGCAGAGCTGCCATTTTGGTAAACTATTCAATTTATTGGAATTAAGACAATGAATGAAAATCTGGATATATTCTTTTATGTAATATTAACATAGATTACATTATACACTTAAGAACTCATAAATTTCAAAAACAATCATGCCTTAGATAACGCAAGCATATAAAAAAAAAACACACACACACACACTTGAAACTCCTAATATTTCTTGAGATGCAAAATAAAGAAGAATATGACATGAACAGGTTATAGGGCACGTTACAAGTAATACTTCTACAAAGCATATCTCGGCAAAGAGAAAAGCAAATGATAACACCACTTTCATATGATTTTAATGGTTAATTTATTTATGTATGTTGCTTTTACCATTATCTCCAAATGCTTCCAAGATCTCCTGATGTACAAAAGTAACAATATCAACAAGCATCTCCACAACCTACCAAAAAAATAAACAAAATTGATTGATAACATAAAAATAATGGACTAACACTCTACTGACTCCTGCAGAAAACATTATTAATAATACTAACGGGTTTCTTTGTGACCTCTCTTAAAGTTTATATAAAATCCAAAATATTTCATGTTTACTGCCATCCATGTCAGGAAAGGCAGCAGAGCATCAATTCCAGAAAAAAAAAATTATTCAACTATTGACAAAGAGTAACTTAAAGCACAAATGCTTAAAGAAAGAAACAGCTGGATAATTCATTTCTTGAGTCTTGAAAAAGGCCACCAATGTTTCTTTATTTTTTCGCCAATTGATTAACAAATAAAACAAGAAGAAGAAGAATAAGTGGTTCAAAATCATGTACCTCCTCCAAACCTTTAGCCCAAAGAGATTTCTTTTTCAACCTCTTTACAAGTTTTCTTTGATGTTTTAGCTCACTTTGTAATATCAGGACACTCTCTCCTACAGTAACGAAGAAAGGCCAGTTAATCGAAAGAATCAACCTTATGCTAACATATATTTAAAAAGTAGAGCTAAAAAACAACAGCAAGCATCATAAAAGACGGTCACATGAACACAGACATAATTCAAATAAACAGTACATTGTATAAATACAAAAACAGAAGTCCTCTAAAGCATGCCTACAAATGGAAGGGGTAAACTGAATGTCAAAACCCTATTACCTTACCAATGATAAACAACATGGGAAAATAGAATTTTTCCCCCCACGAAGGGTCACCTATTATAATCAAAACAAGCATAAACTGTTAAGTTACTATCTACCACTTTGGATGGTATATAACTCAATTCAAAATTCTGGTAAATGACACTGTCAAAGTATCCAATCCTTTTGAATTTTGATATTACAGAATTCATAATATATCCAGGATTTTATTTTATTTTTTTATCAGAATATATCCAGGAATTTAATCCAGCTAAATGATAAGGGCAGGAGGGTTTCAGTTAGTAAAACAACACTCTCATTACTCAAGGATGCAGATCACAGCAACAACCCCACCCCCCCACCCCCCCAAAAAACAAAAACGAACACCCTAAACACAACAGATGTTATAATAAATTAACATCCTAAAAGGCCAACCTTGATGCACTTTTCCATGCCTAAGTTCACACTGAAACTCCCATAAATGAACACCAGACCAATAACTTGTAGCCTGAATAAGGCACCCCACTACAGTTATAAACTAATAATATAGGTAGAGAGACCAACCATGGTCAAATGGATATGACTTTGAATGTCGCGCGCGCATGTGCATGAGTGAAAGAGAGAGAGAGAGAGAGAGAGAGAGAGAGAGAGAAAGAAAGAGAGACTTGTAGTGGGGAAAAGAATAATGAAGGGAAAAGAGTGAAAGAACAATGAGAGAAGCCCCAGTAACTAGTTCTCTGAGTACCCAAACATTCATTGGCCAAGTACAAGCCACAAGTGAGAAAATTAATTTCCTAAAACCAATATCCTCTGTATTTATGTACCAACAACTTTAAAAGACTAGTTGTATCAAGCAACTCTACATATTCACAACATGAGATTGATTCGGTCACTACTAACCAGTGAAGCTATATTCCCTTTGATCAAAAAACATCAAAGAGTTTTTCCATAATGGCTAATATTTTTTGCTCATGGTCAGAAGATGCACATTCACAAGCATGCTACTTAATATGATTGCATACTTGTGACATACCAATATGTCCCTTAGCAATTAGCATATCCTGCTCGTATGCTTCCTACTATATGGGGTTGAGGTCATCCATTTGTCCAATCACAAACTCATTAAATTTCCATCTAACTTTTTGACATCAACAATCAGCAAAAAACACAAAGGCATGTAATTCTAGTTTACATCCCGTTAGTCCAAAAATTCAGCAATGAAGAAGAAAGGAGTGAGCGTCTGGACAAAATTCTACTAACTAAAATGACAAACTATCTTTAATTTATCAGGTAACATAAATGTCTTGATCAAAAGAAGATAATACAATAAAATTGCACCTCCAAATTTTTTTATCTAATATCTAAGAATACTTAAATGGGGAAAAAGAAAAGAAAAATATTATATATGTCTAACCTTTTCGAGGGAGATGCAAGGACTCCACTTCCTCAAGGTTCTGCCGATAATCTTGTTCGAATCTGTCCAAAGCATTCAACTCATGATACAATTCCTACAAATGTAGGAGTTAGCCTCTAAAAGTAAATCATAATAACAAAAACTGAAACTTTTCAAGACCACAACTTAAAAGTAATGAAAATGTGTCTTCTAATATAGTCAATGAAATAATCATGTTGAAGACCAAAAGGAAGATAAACTAGCCAAAGTCTCTAGAATTAATTAATTCAAAATCATTTTCCAAGGGTTCATAAATACTTTTGAAACACGAAGCACTTCATATACTGTGACATAGTGCGTGCGGTCTTTATTGAATTATGAAAAAGTGAAACATGACTTTACAAAGTAAATGAGCACAAACATGTGCGCTACAATCAGAGCTTCGAGAGACTTGTTAGGGCTGTCAAGGAGAAAAGAATAAAGTCACTCGAAGCTCCTCTGGAGCACCCTAGCCAAGCAGTTACCAAATAATGAGGAACCATAATGGAACCACCAGAGAATCTACATATGTGCCCATATACAATCAGGCACCACAAATATTGTATTGCTAGCATTCATAGTTGAAGAATACCAATATTATGTGCCCTAGCCGAGCAGTTACCAAATAATGAGAAACCATAATGGAACCACCAGAGAATCTACATATGTGCCCATATACAATCAGGCACCACAAATATTGTACTGCGAGCATTCATAGTTGAAGAATACCAATTATGGGGGAAATAAGCATCTAATATTCTATCAAGCAGAATATTGCCCCAACAGCCAAAGAATGTGAAAAATGTAAATTATCCATCTATGAGTTGCAGCATCCACGGATCAAATAATCCAAGAACATCCGCTTAAGTAACTATATAAATCTCCAATTCATAAAAGATCAAACTTACAGAAGTATGCTGGGCCAGAGTAGTCAATTCTTGCATTGTCATTTCTGCCTCTTCTCTTTGTTGTTTCTGGGTTGCATGGTCAGAATCCAATCTGATAATTACATTGTTTTTGAAGATGTATTCCAACATTAGAATTCATCAGCAGCTAGACTACCGTGAAAGTATGAATTATAAAGCATGTAACTTACATTGAAAAACATCGGTCCAAATTGTGCAATTGTGGATCTTTACATAGATCTCCAAACCTAATTACTTCCCGAGAAAAAATATCAAATTCCTTCCTACAGAATGCAGAAAACATATGATGATATACAAGATAAAAAAGGCTGTGAAGGAACCCCAGAGCCTGTGGCAGACAAGACAAAGCTCAAAGCAAGGGGTAAAGTGATCTGCGTAACATGTGGACAACCTTTTGTCGGCAGCAGCAATAGTTAGCAACTCTTTCATGTCTGTAGAAACTAATTTCTGTACTCCTTCTGAATGTAAAATCTCCTTTTTCAGGAACTGGACATTTTCTTCAGAAAGTGATTGCAACAAATTCGCACCTTTGGCAATTGTATTAGCAATTTCAAATGCTAATATGAATATTTTATTCCCTCTTGAAGCCATGCCAGAGACAAATCCACTGTTGGGATTCAAACTTGACATGCTGCTTCCAAGTGTGTCTAGAACTTCCACAGCCCTCTCCAGGCCCACGAATCCAACTCTTCCCAGAAATGTGCTTTTTTGGGACACCTATAAAACAAAGGACACAAAGTAAACCACAGTGAAACAATAAGTTCCATTTCAATACTGTATCCATGCGGCATATTTCCTAATAAAAACAGAAGAACTTCAGTAGGTTATGACTATAAATGGCCTAGAAAGTGATGAAGCTGAATATCAGATCCCAGGAAAGGGAAAATATTCCTGTAAACTGTTGGCCAAAATTTTCACCAGACATGGGCATTTCCAGAGAGTAACTATATGCCTTCTAAGGCAGAGAAGCAAATTAACATTCATAGTATAGACACACTGCAGGAAATCTTAGCTAGGAAGTTTTCAGCTTTTGTACAATGTATTGAGCTGTCATCAATAAAATTCACTGTTGACCACAAATCAAGGGGACACTTCATTTGTCCAAAAAAAAGACACTTCTGTCTTTGTCATAGGTTATGCTCTTAATTATTCAAGAGACTAGTTAATTATAGTCTGTCTGTCCCATATTGTTGGGACTGTTTCTACAATTTACAGTTTGCCTGCATGAATTTCAAATAAATTCTTGGTCAATGTGGATTTTTGAGCTCCCAATAATGCAGCCAAGACCATTGCGAACCATGCAAGAAAACTAGCTTGAATATTTGTCCTTAACACAAGTAGTCTTCACATCCCTCTTGTATGTGTCAGATAATAACCCCTTGTCTCAAATTTTAGCAAAAAGAAGAACCGGCAAAGCACCAACATACACGCTCAAATCATTCAGCCAACATGGGAAGATCATGCATCCCAATTCTCAATTTCTCCTAGATTTCAATGAGGACTCCAAATGTTATCAATGGAGTAGAGGAAGATTTTAGCACACAGCTAGTCATAGAGATCACACTGATTTCAATGAGAGATGACACTCAAATGAAAATTCAGAAGGGACCTCTGCAACAAGTGTATAAATCCATTAAACTGTATCCTAGTCAGAGACCTCTATTCAGTCCTAAATAATCAAACTCCATACACCAGACACCACATCTACATTTTTCTGAGATCATCTTTTAAAATGTGGCAACAGTCCAATCACCTTAAACAGACTTTCTTTAGTTTATTTTAAGCAAGGCAATATCCTGCTATCGAATTGTAGGAAAGCAGAACCTCTTGCATTCACTCTTAGAAATTAGAATTATATTCCAAGACAATTTCACCTTCTCTTGTTCTCAACCTTGTTACTTGAGATTGTCGTCATTTTCTTGTACTTTTCGACTATAAAACAGAACTTAAAAGTTGTTGCAACTAAAATCTCCACTGTCGTACTATCCTCCCTCTCCAACCTGCTCTGTGTTAACTACAATAGAAACCACCACTCTGCTTGCATGATCTGCAAAGCCAGTAACAACAAGATTCATTTGATACCAAATTTAGGTGGATATGTGTTTTTTCTTGTCCTTGATTTCTTGCAATCAATATTTATTATAGCTCCTGCTCATACATGTCAAAATTAAAAGTTACAATCATTTCATACAAGTAACATATATATAAAGCACCTTCTTACCCAAATATATATATATATATATATATATATATATATACACACACACACACACACACACACACACACATAGACATATACATAGAGCGGAAAGCAGAAAGCACCTTGGTAGGGCCTGTCCTAGTTGGAACTGATGGTTTCAATTCACGCGAAATGGACAACGGAAGCTCCCCAGTATCATAGCTTTGCGGCATCTTCTCGAAAACGTCCATTTCGCTAGTATCATAAGGTTCCTCCTGCTTACCAAAGCTGTTCATCGACTTGAGCTTCCCCGAAAAACCCGAACTCTTTTCTTGAAACTCTGGCTTTCGCTTCATTGTCCCAGCCGTGCAAACCCCTCCCATTGTGACAATTCAACTTCGAGCACTTCCAAAAATTACACCTATCAAAGAATTCGAAAACAAGGAGTCACGTAGGCTTCAATTGGAGGCTGAGAAAAAATAACAAGCAAAATTTTTTAAAAAAAAAAGAAAATCAAACATTTAAAAAAAAAAAAACAAATAATTAGGGCCCAATTAAATTTTTTTTGAAATGCTTGGCCAAGCTGAGTTTTCATTTGTATTTCTTTATCCTTCATTTTCATGGAAATATAAAGAAAAACCCTAAGTCACAAAAACCACTTGTCTTCAAACAATTCTCAGATCATGATCTAAATAATGCTGCCATACCAGTTAACAAGGAGAATCGATTTCAGAGCTAAAAAACGAAGACATAAAGAGAATCAAATCTAAAAAGATTGAAAGGCCAGAAGAATGAGAAGAACAAAATCGGAGTGGATACAGTGAAAGCAATGAAGAATCTAGGAATTATTGAAGAGAAGGAAAGAAAAAGGTTAGTGAGAGTTGATTTGTTTACGTTTTGCTTCAATTGAATAATAATTGTAATACTAAATTAGTAAAATGACAAATACCGCGTTGTTATTTGAGCATCGCAAATCTGGTGCGTATCGTGTTGACTGAATTGAATTGGACCAGACGACACGAAGAGAGAGCGGTTGAAACACTTGACTGTAATTTCTCTCTCTACTTTCTCTCTCTAGTTCTTGCGCAAAAAAAAAAGTCACGTCTGAATGTAAAGAGCGGGGAAACGAAGTCGCCGCCCGCTGTCTCCAGTTTGATGTCTAATGTCATTAAAGACGAATATTCATTTCACGTTCATACATATCACATGTGGTCGTCTCTTGTGAAGTGAAGTTAGCGTCTCATTAATTTTAATTATAATAATTTATTGTTATATTATTTAAAATATAAATTTTGATAATAAAAAATTAATACATTTAACATTATTTTTTCGCTATTAATCTTGAATATCAGTTTTTTTGACTGCATTCATTAATTATTTATTTAAATTTTGAATACCCAAGATGTTTTGATATTATTATCAAATTTAGGTTATTTATTGAAGAGAAATCTCTTTATAGGATGACTCGTGACTTAAAAGAAATACCCTAAACCCTATATTTTGAAAATATATACATAAAGTCTCTTCTGTATAATCAATTGTATCCTAATTTAAAATTGAAAGAAAATAGTAAATTACATATTTTTTTCATGAACTACTTTTAAAATAAGTCATGAATTACTTAATAGACCTAACCCTAATTAACAAATAACTCTTAGCTGGAAACATGAGTTTTAAAAATAAAAATCACAAACGCGTAATACTTTTGATTTTAAAAAAAAACTTTGGTACTGTAAAACAAAACTCAATACCTTGTTGTATTATCTTTGTTTTAGGAGTGTCAATTTTTTACACGACACGATAACACGACTCGAACCCGACACGTAATTAGCGGGTTTGGGTTGAACTTCTATAGGTTCGGGTCATAAACGGGTCAACTCGTTTAATACGATTAGTAAACGTGGTGTTCGGGTTATAATTGAGTTAACCCATTTAACACAAAATAACCTATTTAATTATTCGTGTTAAACACGTTGAATACAAACCTACCTAACCCGTCTAACCCATTTATTACCTACGGTTAGTTTTGTAAATTTATTCCAAACAAAAAAAAACCCTAATGAATGCTCTTAACTCAAGTTTCAGCCGTATCTCTTTACCAAAATTAAAACCTACTCTCATCTCTTTTCTCAGTCGCATCTCTGATCTCTCTTCTCAGCCGCATCTCTGATCTCTGTTCTCAACCGCAGCCGCATCTCTGATCTCTCTTCTCAGTTGCATCTCTCATCTCTGATCTCTCTTCTCAGCCACAGCCGCATCTCTGATCTCTCTTCTTAGCTGCATCTCTAATCTCTAATCCTTCTCCAATGATTTTTGTGGCAGGCTGGGAACCGGAGATCTAAAACTGTTAAGTTTTCATTGAAGTCAATTGATGCAAGGCCCAAGACCAAACAAACTCATAGGCACAAAATAAGACCACAAAAAAGGGCAACTTGCAAGGTAGGTTACACGAGTTATTTCATGCTGCTAGCCTACTACTGGTGAAATGGGTATTTTTCTTTTTTTATTTCCTATTGGCTGCTGCTAGCCTGCTACTGGTGCAATGGTTTACTTTATGCTTTGGACTTGAATTTGTACTATATGTGTTGTTTGTAGTTGTTATATGTTGTGCCTTTGTTACTATGTTCTGGCTTTTATTTCTTGTTACTATATGTTGTGGCTTTTATTTCAAGTTACTATGTTCTGACTGTAATGGGTCACAAGTTTATAACTGATTTTTTCTCTGTTCAGGTTTTAAATCAATTTATAATCAAAATGTGAAATCAATTTAGATTTTAAAATGTGCTAAAAACTTGCATGACAATTATTTATAGAGCACATTATTACTATTTTTTTTGTCACAATTTTTTGTAATTCATTAAAGCAAAGTGATTCTGGGAAATGCTTTAGAAAAATTCTGACGAACCTTGATTTTGTTGTTTGAACATGAGAAAACTTCTTGTGTGTCTTGCATTCAACTAATAGTTTAATTTTTAATTATTGCAATATTACAGTTTTGTTGTATATTTCTCATCTTGTTTCTTACCATATTTTTTGTATTTTTATTATATAGATGGAAGCAATTAATATTGATAATGAAGAGGATAACATTGAATTAAGCATTGAATTGACAAATGGAAGATCAATTGATTGTGCAGAACAAACCACACAGGAAAGTGAAAAAATGTTCAAACTTCCAAAGTTAAGAAACGCCATCGAAAATTGACTTCTATGGTATGGAGTTTCTTTGACTTACTTCCTTTGGATTCAGATGGAAAACAAAAATGTAAGTATAAGAAGTGTGGCTCTTGTTATCTTTGTGATAATAAATATGGTACTGGAAATCTTAAGAAGCATATGAAAAGTTGTGTTAGAAAATATACCGATGATGTAGGTCAATTGCTTATATCCCGAACTGAAGAGTCTATGTCTGCACGAGGTCTTAAGTTTAATCAAGAAAGATTTTGAGATTTGATCACAATTGCAATTGTTAGGCATGATTTGTCATTCCAGTTTGTTGAATATGAGGCCATTAGAGATGTCTTTAGTTACTTGTGTGTGGATGTCAAAAGTTTTGATAGAAACACTACTAGAGCAGATGTGAAGAAGATATATAAGAGAGAAAAAAATAGGCTTTCTAACCTTATGCAGTTGTGTCCTGGTAGAATCTGTTTGACTTCTGATTTGTAGACCTCGATTGTCATTGATGGTTACTTGTTTCTCACTACTCATTTTATTGATAAAGATTGGATATTACAAAAGAGAGTGATTAATTTTTGTTACATGCCTCTTCCACACAATGGAATTTCTTTAGCTGAAAAAATACATAATTTGTTGTGCCAATGGAGGATTGAGACCAAGATATTTTCCATTACTTTAGATAATGCTTCTGCAAATGATGTGGCTGCTGAATTGTTAAAAACTCAACTTAGTTTGAAAGATGAACTTTTATGTGATGGTAGCTTTTTTCATATTCGTTGTTGTGCTCATGTTCTTAATTTAATTGTACAAGAGGGATTGAAAGAAATTGATGGGTCCGTTGACAAGATTCGAGAGTGTGTTAAGTATGTTAAGGGGTCACAATCTAGGGAAAAAAATCTTGGAATATGCTGCACAAGTTTCCTTAGATTCTAGCAAAGCTTTGCGACAAGATGTTCCAACAAGATGGAACTCAACATTTCTTATGCTTGGAAGTACCCTTTATTATCGCCGTGTTTTTTTTCATTTGCAATTAAGTGACTCCAATTTCAAGCATTGTCCATCTCAAGAGGAATAGGGTAAAGTGAAAAAGATTCACAAGTTTTTGAGGCTTTTCTATGATATTACTTGCCTTTTTTCGGGGAAGAAGTATCTTACGACAAACTTATATTTTTCACTTGTGTTTAAGCTTCAATTAAGTTTGACTCACGAAAAGCAAAGTTATGATGGTTTTTTGCATAAAATGGCAACACAAATGTTTGGAATGTTTGAGAAATATTGGTCAGAATTCAATCTGATTTTGGCTATTGTTGTGATATTTGATCCTCGTTATAAGATTCAATTTATAGAGTTCTCTTTTAACAAGCTCTACGGTGATGGTTCCAATCAATTAACACATGTTCGTAACAAATTGTTCTCTCTCTTTGATGAGTATATGCGTAAATCTTTCAAAGGTTCTTCATCAAGCTCATTCACTTCTCAAGATGGTGCTCATAGTCATGGCTCGGATCATGAAAAAGATGACAAAGATTTTATTAAGGTAACATTATACTTCCCTTCCAAATTTTGTATATTTGGGTGCATGCAATCTAATACCAACCTGCATTTTACAAGTTTATTTCTTGCATTGTTTTTCTTTCTATTAGATTTTTCATTAATGAATGTCCTATTTCTTTATCCTAGTATGTTTCTAATCTCTAATGTGGGAATTTGAAACATTTGAGAGTCAAAAGTTTATGTTTAGTGCTCAAAAAACTCAATTGAAATTATATTTAGTTGAGCCAAAAATTAAAAGAGAGGAAACATTTGATGTTCTTGCATATTGGAAAGCTCATCAATATCGACATCTCGTACTTGCTCAAATGGCTCGGGACATCTTGACCATTTCTATCTCTACTGTTGCATCTGAATCCGCTTTTAGTGTTGGTGGTCGAGTTCTTGATTAATATCGTAATTCTTTAAGGCCTGATATTGTGGAGGCGCTAGTTTGTACTAGAGATTGGTTGTATGGAGAATGAGGTAATAAATAAAAATTATTAATTATTATTATAATATTTTTTATAATTCTTACTTTTAATTTTTTTATATGTTCTATAATAGCTTCTCAAGTAAACTCGAATGACCTCACTGTAGATATCATGAATTTGAACATCAATAAAGATGAAGATGGATCAGCTGAGTGTTCAAATGAAGTAAATCTTGAAACTTGATGCTCGGTGAGTAGAAAAATTTAGTTAGTAAACCTATTATTTCTAATTGCTAATGTTTCAAATGAAGTAAATCTTGAAACTATTATCATATAACTCTTTCCTTTTTGTAGGTGGCTTGGAATGAGAGGTTTTGGAAAGAAGATCTGGAAGATTTGTGGTGTTGATAATGATTGTTTTAAGAGACTTATTTAAACTATATTTTGGTACATTTGGAACATGTACAGGTTACTTAACCTTTTTAAGTAATTGGTTGGTGTGAACTTGTTCCAACTTTTATTAGTATGGTTTGTATTAATTTGAAACCTAGGATAATAGTATGATGGTTATAGACTTGTGGTTGTGGTTATGGTTTTAGTTTGTATTAATTTGACATTTTGGATGATGCTATGATATATGGTTGTGTGGTGAATTTATTATTATTACTATAATGTGTTAAAAATGAATGAATTGGATTTTATCTAGTAATTTTATTACGAAAACAGGTTATACAATTTAAATGGGTCATGTTACCCATGTCGTGTTATTCGTGTTTTAACATGACCTGTTTAATAAACGGGTTATACAAGTTGTGTCGTATCACCCGTGTATTATACAAGTCGTGTTAGGGTTGAGCAAGTTGACACGATTGATTAATCGTGTCGTGTTCGGGTCGACCCATATAGTATAATACTCTTACCTTAACACAACACGACATGACATGATTAACACCCCTACTTTTTTCTTGCCAACCTCGGTCACTCTGCCTCCTTTTTGTTAAAAAGACTAGTCCTATAATTTAGAGGAAAAAAATTATTGACATGTAAGATTTAGCTTATTTGAATTTAATCCATTCTAATTTCTTTTTTTTAATCTTATTTAACTAAATCAGTTTTGCCAAAAGAAAGGAAAAATCAGAAACTGTTTTAAGAAAACAGAATCTGTTATTTTTTGTTTTACAGAAAACAGAAACAGAAACTTACAGAAAACATAAATTGTTTTAAAAGGAAAACAATATAATAAATTTCCAAAAACAGGAACAGAATACTGTAAAATCATAAATTGCAGTATAAGAAAAATAAAATCTGTAAACACGTATAGAAACTAGAAAACAGAAGAGGATCAAGGCTTGTGTTTAACAGAATGTCCTTAAGACGAATTACGACTCTCGCAGTGATGTTTACGAGTTCTTGGTCGTCTGTCTTCCAGGATACAATGACCAACGCACTTGAAGATGAAGCACTCAAACTTTAGTGCACAATGAACCAAACAGTGACTTGAAACTCTCTCAAAATAGACGTACAGAATGTATATTTCTGAATGAATCTATATGCAATGAATGTGTATGTATTTATAGACGTCTTCATGCCTATCCATGAAAAAGACGATTGTTCATTCAAAATTCAAACCAACGCAATTGCAAAACGACGTCGTTTTGGATTTAAACAAAAACAAAAAAAACGTACTCGCAGAACAATGACTTTTTGTTTTAATTAATCTGGTAATTAAACGAAAACATTTTGATTTGTTTTTAACAATAACAAAACAATAGCGTTTAATAAAAAATTAATTAAATTAATTTTTTTCAAAAAATATATATATACGATAACCCAAGCCCTACCCGGGGCGGCGGCACGAGTGTGTGGTGGTCCAAGCATTTGCATAGGTCTTCCCCCATGCACAAAAATTGGGTATCCCTTGGGGCCCAAACCCTCCTCCAAGATAAGTGTATATATACTCTTTAAAAGCTTGTACCCATCCTATATGGGACACAAGTTTTTTTCCAAACTTCAAGCTTTTGTTACTATTTTCAAGTGGTGATGTTTAGAGACAATTTCTCATTCACTCCTTAATGGTTTTGAGTAACCCAATGTATAACTTAATCTCCTCATGCAGGAGAACACATTCCCATATGGACCCACTAAAATTAATGTGTGAAACCCACTTTAATATTAGCTCAAAGATAGCTAATTATAATGCTCAAAAACCCATTTTCCCAACATTTTTTACTCAATTTCAATTCTAATTCAATATAATCATAAATTCTCAAAGACTTAGAACCATATTTTGTATAAAAAAAATATTATTCAATTTGAGGAAAAAAGTCTTAATCGCCTTCTCCCCCCCTACCAAATTTTTTTTGGGAAAAATACTAAAAAAATCTTAAAATAAAATTTTCAGTCAAAAAAATTCATGATACATTTTTCTATCTAAAAAGTCTAAAAATAGAATTTTAATATAAAAAATATCAAATTATTAACTTCCATCTTAACATCGTTAAAAAAATTACTAGTTATACTAACATGGCCTTCAAGATATATTTTAGAAAAAAAATAATAAAAAATATATAAAATAAAATTTTCAATCCCAAAAAATCATAACATGTTATAAAATAAAAATTTATTTTTTAGGTATTTTAGATAAATAAAAAAATGTTATTGATGCTGCACTTTTCGACTTGCAAGAAATCTGGGCCCTACAACCTGGAGAACACTAAAAAAAAAGGAATCAGAGGACCACCGGATTGGCTCCGGCAGTAGCCGCTCCGATGCTTAAGTACGTAAACTGAATTGAAAAGACTGTATTGAAAGCCAAAGAATGAACATGAAAATAAAGCGTACCTGTAGGGTTTAATTTATAGGCTGCGGCTTTCCTAAGTTGATTAGGATTCGGAGCCATGAAAATAGGGATTTGATCATCGGAGATTGCAGTTACCATGTTGGACATTGATGGAGATAACCATGTATGACAGTTTCCTTGTAAAAGACTGTTTCCTTATTCTTTGCTCGGCGGCGGATGTTAAGGAAACAACGAGGTCGGAACCACACGTAATACTGAGTGAATATTGTCCAGAGCACAAGCTCTGGAGGATATGTGTATGAGAGTGCCCTGAAGGCCGCGCCTGCTCTGTATGACCAAGTGTATCAGTTCTGTCAGCACACGTGTCTCAAGGTGTTGGTGCGTCAGTTTGTGGTATATCAGCTACTCCCCCCCTGAGCCCTAGTTAGGAGCTAGGGCGTAACTAAGGCTATGGGCTTTATGAAGAGTCACACGTTTTGTCTCTCCACTTTCCAAGACGTCAGTTTAATGGGTCATTTATTGCGGAGCCGATACTTGAGAATCCATCATTACCCTCAACCGTCATGCCGAATCGACTTGGGGGCTCGTATTTCAAATATGTATATAAAGAGGGGGAAAGGACTTTTACGCCTTTCTTCTGCACTTGCCTCTACAGTATCAGAGACTCTGCCATTGCTGATTGACGCATTTTGAAGGTCGAAGCATGTCCGGTGCTCGTAGCCTTACTTGATTTCAGGTTCGATTTTTAGCTCCTTTTACTGTTCCCTCTCCTTTGCTTCGTTATCTTCTTTCGTCTGCCATGTCTAGCCCTGGGTCACCTTCTGGTTCAAGCAGCTCTTCTGAGACTATCACTTCATTTCAACTTGCGACCATTCCCTCTACTGATAATGCCGAAGATAGGTTGGTAGAACCCCCATCTAGTCCTGAGGTTAAGATAGTTAATGCTTTTGAGGAGTCCCCAAATAGGGCCGGAGAGACTTCTGGTCGACCCGCCCGTAGAGAGGAAGGTGAGAGTGCAATCACTAAGAGTATGTTAGAAGAGTTGTGGGAGAAGTTCAATCTTCCTTCGAATGTTACCTTTAGGGTCCCAGACGTTCTGGATCGCCCACGCGATGTTAGAGCGGGAGAAATTTGTGTTTATTTAGCTTGGTTTGAAATGGGACTGACACTCCCTTTTCCCGAACTTGTAAAACAATTCTTCTATTGATTTAATCTTTGCCCTGCAAACCTCAATCTCAATAGTTGGAGACATTTGTTAGGTTTCATAGTGTTAGGGAACCTGAATGATGTTGACGTGTCTCTTGACTTGATCCGTAGCAATATAGATCTAAAATACATGAGGTCGGAAGGCCTCTGTTACATGTCTTTTGATAATGGGTTCAGACCCCTTTCTTCCATGCCCTCCTCCAACAAGACCTGGAAGAAGTGGTATTTCTTCATAAAAGGAGGATGGGAATATGAGGACTTCCAGGACCGTTTCACAACATTTCCTCGAACCATTGGTCCAAAGGGTGAGACCCAATTTTTCCTGTGGCTGCTTTAATTTTGTTCTGTGCATTAATTGCCAGGCTGATTACCTTTGTATCTTTTGTGCAGATAGAAGTATGTGGAAGAGGTCGAGCTTTACTCCCGTGTTCCAGAAGCAATATAAAAAGCTCTTACGGCCCAGCAACTAAGACCATTTCGTCATCGTTAATCCTGACAATTTGATGGCTGCTAAGGGCCGCGTAGAGGAGCTGGCAAAAGGTCTGATGGCTAGGTGGGAGACCGAGCCATCTTCATCTGCGGCAGTGGGGGAGACTTCTTTCCCAGTGGACCCTCCCCTCCAAACAAAGAGGAGGAGGCTACTCTCGAACTCTCCTGAACCTGCCTCAAGGGAGAGGAAAGAACCTTCCTCTATCTCCGTGGTCCCCCCAGCCCCATCCAAACAAACGGGCAAGGGAGCGTCAGCTTCAGTGGCCTCTGGTGCTGTTAATCAGCCGACTAAGAAGGTTCTAAGGGACTTTTGGGCCAAAGGCTCCCTCAAACTTAAGCCACAGAAGCCAGAGAAGCTTCTAGCTAACCTGGCTTCTCTTCAAGTTAAAGTAAGTTCTTCGGGTCTCTATTTCTTTTCCCTTTTTCCAAGTGTTTTTAGCTGAGTACTGAACTACTTGCTCTATATACTGCAGAGCTTGCATACTCTCTTTGCTCTGACGGAGGTCTCTCTATCTTCAGAGGAGGTTGACAAGCTCTAGGCTGAGCTGGACGAGGTTAGGCTTCAGCTCGGTACTGCTAAATCTAAGGCTCATGAGGCTGTGGAGAGGCTGAAGGAGTCCCAGAATTCTTTGGCCGTCATGGAGTCAGAGAAGAACCTTTATGTTCAGCAGGCGGAGAGACTTCAGGGGGAGATGGATGGCATGCGGTACCTCTATTACCAAAAGCTTGAGGACGCAGTAGAGCGGGCCCGAATAGAGAATGAGCCAGAAATGAAGATGGAACTGGAAGGAATGGCCAACAACCTGATCATGTTTGGCTTTAACAATTTCCGATCTAGGTTCCTCGCCAAATTTCCTGATTTCGACATATCCTCGATTGTGCCTCCTAGGGTTATCCCTCCCGAGGCTGCCGTTCCGAGCGAGGTGATCGATGCTCCCCCTGCAGATCCTTCTGAAGTTGCCATTCCGAACGGAGTGGTTGATGTTGCTTCTGCCGATCCTTCTCTAGCTGTTGAGCCTGTTCCTGCTGATTAGGCTTAGAATATGTACATTTTGCTAATTTTTGAACCTTCAATGTAATAGACTATTATTGTTAAATGGAACAGGTTTTCTTTTCAAATGTCTTCATCCTTTTCTTTCGTGTGGATATGTAGCCTTGTGTTGTATTGCCATGTAGTATATTGGTCCCTCCAATCCATGGTTGAAGTAAAAAATTATTGCAAGTGAGGCTGTTCTGGAACTTTTCAGACCAGCTTTTTTACCGTCGGTAGTTGTCTTTCGAGCTGTATTTGCAATAGATCAGTGATTGTAGACTAATTCTAATTGCCTCATCATCTTAGAACAAGATAGGAAGGCAATTTTAATCAGATGAGTAGGGATCTGATATTGATATTATATTACATATATTGGAAGTAAATTTTGAAGAATTCTGAGGCAATTTGTTCTGAACCAAAGATTTGTAGTAGTAACTTGGTGTCTTGTGGCTATCACTCTGATGATTGAGACTTCTGCCTCTTAAGTTACCAAGACCAAGACTAAGATACATCCGAACTGATGGTTTTTTGTCATACACATAGTCTGTCAGGGGTCAACGGAATGGTCAAGACTGAAAGGTCTGTATGTTGGATAGAGGGCCTTCGTATTAAGATGGATCAGACTTTGCTTGTTTAACTAAGGCTATATGTTTAGGGAAACCTCGCATCCTTTCTTTTAGGTATCTCGAAGGGACAATTTTATGCGTCATTCATCTATACAGCTGTCTTTTGGGTTTTCGAGGTCAACCCATCCTTTTAACGTTGCGACGGTCCAGTTGGATGGCTTTTGGACTTCAAAGGTCTATATATATGAGAGAGGGGCATGCTGTTGCGCCCTAATCCCTTTGCTTGTTGCTTCTAAGTTGTCTTCCCGTTTGAGGGGATCAGATGTTCTTAGAAGATGTTGTTCGTTCGGAGATGATTGACGATTTTTAGTTCGAGTTGGGAATGATTAAACTATGGCCAAAACTTATCATTCCCTTTGGTTCAGTCTCCAAGGAAAGATTGGAGGAGGCGAAGATCTTCTTGTCCATCTTAGCATCTGGCCAAGATTTCTCCGATTGGGGGTGGACCCTCCTTGATTCAACCGAGGCCTGGAGCTTTGGTGATGAAGACGAAGGTAGGATGCCTCCTCCCCTTTGTGTCTTGGCAGAGACCCTTGCTCAAACCGGCTGGGGTGTCATGCCGAATTTAAGGAAAACGAAGGTGGAGAATGAAGGTCTCCTGAGACCCAGAGACCTTATCATCCGTTGGTATTGAGATAAGTGACAGTGATGATGAAATGGCCTGGGTACTACTTGATGCAGATTGGGGTTCAGGGTTCCTTCCTTCCAAATGGAAGCCGGTGACGGCGGTAATGGAGGTTTGGAACTCGTGCCCCTTTCCCTTGCACTAGAGAGATTCGAGGAAGAAAGCCATGATGATGCAAAACATAGTGATGTCTTTGTTGTAGCTTCTGTGTACTTGTTTTCTTTCCAGTCTTCTTGTATTGATGTAAATTTTATGAATCACTAATAAAATTGAATTCCTTTTCCTCAAATCTGATGTACCTTGTGTTTAGATGTGTTCTTTTGGAGTTAAAACACCTTTTCGTGCACTGCTGATCAATAATTCTATTTGAGAGTAGATCAAAGAAACTTACATAAAACTTGCGCCTTGAACTAAAGTACTTCAAACCAGCTCGGTACTGTAGTATTCATTGCTTGTTAGTACATAAGCCAAGTAACCTAAGAATCAGCTCTGAGGATCTGCTGTTCTAGGAAACGTGTAAATAGTAGTTGGGCACCAGTTGAAGATGTCCGGAACTTCTGTCTTTGGATGGACTGGATCATTGAATCTGTATATTGAAGATGGTCCAGGTTCTAAAGGCCTGTGCATTAGAGATGGACCAGGCTCTGAAGGCCTGTGCATTTAAAGATGGACAAGGCACTAAAGGCCTGTCCATTAAAGATGGACCAGGCTCTGAAGGCCTATGCATTAGAGATGGACCAGGCTCTAAAGGCCTGTGCATTATAGATGGACCAGGCACTAAAGGCCTGTGCATTTAAAGATGGACCAGGCACTAAAGACCTGTGCATTAGAAATGGTCCAGACTCTGAAGGTCTGTGCATTAGAGATGGACCAGACTCTGAAGGTCTGTGCATTACGAGATGAACATTTTATGGAGGTATTAAAAAGAAAGAAAAATCTTTATTGATAATACTTCCGTAAATGTTCAACATTCCAAGGTCTAGGAATAGGTTTCCCAACCATGTCCTCTAGCCAGTAGGTGATGGGCCTAACAACTTTTGTCACTCTGTAGGGGCCTTCCCAGTTGGGTGACAACTTTCCCATAGTGGTATAAAGACTGGGAAATTTTTTTTTTTTTTTTTTGAAATAAAAATTTTTATTTTTTTTCATTATTTATTATCATTATTATTATTATGATTATATTTTATTTTTTGCTGTGCATGTATGGAAGTGTGTGAGTGGTGCATGGTATATGTATATAATTATGTGTTATGTGTGGGTATATATATATATATGTGTGTGTATATGTTTTAATAAAAATGTATAAATAAACATGTATGTACATGTATGGGTGTACAGTGTGCATGCCAGTGTGTGTACGGGTGTGTGATGTGTGGGTGTGTGCATGAGGGGTGTAATATATAAACATATATATAAATATGTATACATAGGTTGCACAAGGTCAGCTTTACATTAAATGTAAAGCTGCCTTGTGAGGGAAGAGATGGCTAGGGCAGTGGGGAAAGTCAAAAAAGGAAGGGAAGGGTGGTTGTAACAGCTAGGCTATGAGGGGATAGGTAGAGAGAGAAAGAAGAGAGAGAGAGGGTTCGGTTATTGGTGTGTATTTCATATATGAAAGTGTGGTTGAGTGGGATTAAAAAGGAAGTAGAAAGGAGAAATAAGAAACTGAGAGAGAGAGAGAGGCCAAGTGGGAGAGATCGTGAGGCACTGAGGTAAAGACCAGAGGGTGAGCAAGAAAGAGGGAGAAGGAGACCTGCACCAGAAAAAAAAAAAAAAAAAAAAAAAAAACTTGGTAAGTAGCTTGGCTTCTGTTTCATTTTTCTTTTATTAGTTTCAAAGCAAGACAGTTAGGTTTAGTTTGAGGAGCTTACAGAGCATGAGGTGTGGCTTATTTTACAAAAAGAACCAACTAAAATAAGAAAGAAATGAAGGAGTTAGGAGCATTTACAGGTCTTAGGAGCTAACTAGAATGTTAATATCTTATGTATTAAAGCTTGATTAAATGATGGTAGAACATTGAAGGATAATGCAGAAAATGAAATAGGAAAATTTTAAGAAAAATCGTGGTCGAGAAGCCATGGAAAAAATGGAGGTTCGAACTCGTCGGAATCTGGGTCTGTTGGCCGGCAGCTTCGGTTCGCCTCTATTTCGTGGGAATCAAATGGACTAAAGTGAAAACTGAGGTTAGGGGTGAATTCCATGAGGAGAGGGAGAGGAAATGCATAAGTTTTCGGTCGGAAACTGATCGGAAAAATCCCTGTCGTCGCCGGAAGGGACGACGGAACCCTCGGGTTCCTTGGCCGAAAGACGCATGAAGAATGAGGGATGACCTGAGCTTGGGCCTGTCCTGTTATTGGGCCTGTTTAGTCTTAAAGAGAATTTGGGCCGTTTTAATTTGAGTGGGGTTGGGTTCTGTTTTGAAGAAAAATTTAAAAGGGGCTTTGGGCTTGATTTGGGTTTGGCCCAATGACTTAAAGAAATTCAAAAAAAAAAAGGAAAATGAAGGAAAGAAAAGGGGGGTGCGCCTGCCGCGGCTCGAACCGTGGTGGGACGCGTGGAGAAGGTGCGCGAGGCCAGCTTGGACGGTTACCAATCGTGCCATGTGACGTGCCTAAAATGTATATAAAGTGCACTTAATGATTTAAATTAAATTAAATTGATTTAATTAAAAATAAATACTCTAAAATGGTCCGACGCCCAAATGAGACAAGTCTTATATGTTTTCTAACTATTTTGGACCTAATAAGACCAACGGTGAGGTCTGTGATGCGATACGAGGTCCCAAAAAAATAAAAGACCCATGGAACCCTTTAAAATTACCAAAATGCCCCTGAGTCAAAACTCAGTCAAACGGACCTCGATTCGAGTAAACGAATAGTGAAATCTTATTATCTAGAACATTCTGGACTCAACTATGGAGTCCAATTTACAAGGAGAGATCTCAGGAAATGGAAAATCGTGAAAGTACGAAATGACAGTTTTGCCCTTATTAACCCGGATGTCCAAATTAAATTCCGCGAAAACCCAAACTTATTTTCTTCGACGTTTCGGACACAATGATAGAATTTAATCTAGCAAAATAGAAACTTATAAATTAAAGACATAAAATTTGATAAATAGCATCATTCAAGTGACAAACCGACTGAGTTACATTTTGTGATTTTAGGAGCATCAAAGGGCAAGGAGAAGGTGGTTTGATCTCCTGTATCATCATTGTTAGTTCCACCACCCAGAGAGCACTACATCTTAGGGTTGAGATCAACCCATCAGGTATGGTATTTTGCTAAGTAAGAAATAGAATTGAGTTTAGGGATAATTGTCATATTGTTTGATTGGTTCTATGCCTATGTGATTCTTATTACCTTCCTGAATATTTGATTGAATGATAGATGTGAGCCATGACTATATGTGTAATTCATGTGTTATCATTGTGTGTAATTTATGGAATTGTTAAGATGATGAATGTGAAAACCGAGCATGTGATCAAATGGATTGTTCATGATATGTGGACTTGTGGACTGAGTTGTGTGATTTGATTATTGCTTTCAGTAGTATATGCATAACTTAAAGCATGCTTCATGTATTGATTTCGTAATATCATATCATTGCATGGTGGAATCTGGGCATATTGGCATAGTGTGATTCCTTGACAGCATAGTGTGAGTTGAGCACTTGGTGTTATGCATTATAAGGGTGAAAATCCTGTGGTGAAAAACCCAAAATTTGGCCATGGCTCTCACGCCAGCGGGGACGGACCGTAAAGTGAAACATAGTACTCGGGCTATCGGGGAAGGACCGTAAGACGAGACATGTGTGGCATAGAGTTTGCATGTGTGCGTCATACATATTGATCATGTACTGCATTGATGACATTGCATGACATGTAGAGATAAATGTACACTTGCACATGTCACGACCTTAATTTTGTTTCTTACATTAGCACTCTATCATACTAGCAGTTGAGCTGACCCATTCGTGGGACACCATATTACAGATGAAGATGCCCCTGCTACCTGAGATTTGGTGACATCTTGATAGGAGATTGCACTTGGAGTGTTTTTGGCCCTTGGAGGCATATTTTGATATGTAAGGGCTTAAGCCCAATGACATGTGAACAATGGATTCATGGGATGTAATTCATGTTATGTTGATGTATTGACAGTAATGGATGCATGCTTAGTTAAATCTGTTTAAATTGTCCTTTATTTTATTTTCTTTCCGTCTCGTCAGTCGCGCCTCGGGTTCACTGGAATTCGGAGCGTGACAACGTGGGATCCTTGGTGTTTGGAAAGGCTCTTCTTAAGACAAAGTCTCCAACTTGAAAGCTGACCGTCTTGAGCCCGACTTTGGAGTTGTTGACTATTCTCTGCTGATAGGCTTCCATCCTGATTCCGACTTGATCCCTTTTTTCTTCAAGAAAATCTAAATTTTCTGTCAGCTATTAATCATTGGACTCTTGTTCGAAGGCTTCAGTCCTTAAAGTTGGCATACCGATCTCAACCAGGATTACTACTTTTGTACCATAGGCCAGTGAGAAGGGAGTTTCAGAGGTGGGAGTTCTTCTGATTGTTCTGTAAGCCTAAAGAACCCCAGGAAGTTCCTCCGCCCACTTTCCTTTGGCTTGCTCCAACCTTTTCTTTAATGCATCAAGGATCGTTCGGTTGGTGACTTCTGCTTGCCCATTCGCTTGTGGATGGCCTGGAGAGGCAAAGTGTTGTCTGATGTTGAGATTTTCACAAAATTTCTTAAAGACTTTGCCAGTAAACTACGTCTCATTATCAGAGATGATTACACGTGGTATCCCGAACCTGCACACAATGTTCTTCCAAGTGAAGTTTTCAACTTCCTTCTCAATGATATGTGTTAGAGGTTCAGCTTCAGCCCATTTAGAGAAGTAATCAATGGCAACCAAAAGATACTTCCTGTTTGGTGGGGCTTTGGGTAATGGGCCCACAATGTCCATTCTCCACTGAGCAAAGGGCCAAGCACTAGTAATTGGGATGAGCTCGTGATGGGGCTGGTGTTGATATGGAGCAAACTTTTGGCATTTGTCGCACTTCTGGACGTACTCCTTAGCCTGCTTCAGCATATTAGGCCAATAGTAGCCTTGTGTTAAAGCTCGGTGAGCTATTGTTCTGCCCCCATTATGGTTCCCTCAAATTCCTTCCTGTATTTCAGCCAAGACGTATTGAGATTCTTCTAGAGCTAAGCATTTCAACAGGGGTTGAGAATAAGATCTTCTGTAAAGCTTATTGTTCAAGATCAGGTACCGAGCCGCTCTGATCCGGATCCTCCTGGCTTTGTTTTTGTCTTCTGGGAGGAGTCCTGATTCCAGGTACTGGATGATTGGGGTCATCCAGTTCTGGGGCTGTTTAACAATTTGGGCAACTTGGGCTTCCTCTATGCTGGGTCTTGGTTGGTAGGAAATTTTTACTGCGGACTTTCCTTTTGACTTTAGGCAGGATGCCATGTTTGCCAAAGCATCTGCCTTGCAGTTCTGGCTTCATTCTATTTTCTGGATAGAGAACGTCCGGAAAGAGTGTTTCAAGAAGTTCACTAGTTCGGAATACCGAAGCATCCTATCATCTTTGATGGAGAATTCTCCCAGGACTTGGCTTACCACCAACTAGGAATCTGAGAAGACTTTAAGGTTTTGAACCTCGCATTCTAGAGCCAACTTCATCCCTAGGATTAAGGCTTCGTATTCTGCTTTATTGTTGGAAGCTCTGAATCCCAGGCTAACTGCTTGTTCTGATAAGAGCCCGTCAGGGGATTGCAATACCAGGCCCACTCCCGAACCCTGATCGGTTGATGACCCATCAATATAGAGCAGCCACGCTCCTGGAGTTTCAAAGAGTTGTGCCTTGTCCTGAAGTGCCAGGGTAAACTCAGCAACGAAATCTGCCAGGGCTTGTCCCTTGATGGAGTTCCGTGGTACATATGATATGTCGAATTCTCCCAACTCCACAGACCACTTTACTAATCTTCCTGAAACCTCAGGCTTCCTTAATATTGACCTCAGGGGATAGGCAGTTGGGATTTCAATTGGATGAGCTTGGAAATAAGGTCGGAGCTTCCGAGCTGATATTACCAAAGCGAAGGCCAGCTTCTCAACCTCTGGGTATCTTTTTTCTGTGTCGAGCAGTACCCTACTGATGTAGAATATGGGTCTCTATACTCCCCTGTCCTGTCTGACTAGTGTGGACCTGACCGCGTTCTTAGAGACTGCAAGGTATAGGAGTAGCTTTTCCCCTTGAACTGGTTTTGACAAGAGCTCTGGAGAGGCAAGATATTCCTTCAGTTCTTGAAAAGCTTTCTCACATTCTTCCATCCATTGTAAAGCTTTGTTACCCTTTAAAGCTCTGAAAAAGGGCAAACAACGATCGGTGGACTTAGAGATAAATCTGCTCAGTGCCGCAATTCTACCATTTAGTGCTTGGATGTCTTTTCTGGTTTTTGGTGACTCTAGTTCAATCAGAGCTTAGATCTGAGTGGGGTCTGCCTCGATACCTCTCTGAGAGACAATGTATCCCAAGAACTTTCCCTTCGTCACCCCGAAGGTACATTTCGAGGGATTGAGCTTCATCTTGTGCTGTCTTAGGATATCGAAGGTCTGGGATAAGTGCTGGAGGTGACTACCTTTCTACAAACTTTTGACCAGCATGTCATCAATGTATACCTCCATGGTATTGCCGAGGAGCGAGCTAGACATCTTGTTGACCAACCGTTGGTATGTGGCCCCAGCATTCTTCAAACCGAATGGCATTACTCTGTAGCAATAGAGACCTCGTTCGGTTATGAAAGTTGTCTTCTCTTGGTCTGGAGGGTACATCTGGATTTGGTTATACCTAGAATAGGCGTCCATAAAACTCATGAGTTCGTGCCCTACAGTAGCGTCAACCAGCTGGTCTATCCTTGGTAGTGGAAAGCTGTCTTTGGGGCAAGCTTTATTGAGGTCTGTATAGTCAACGCAGACCCTCCACTTGCCATTTTTCTTCTTGACCAGAACGGTATTGGTTAGCCAGTCTGAGTAGAATACTTCACGTATCATCTTGGCTTCTAGCAGCCGCTGGACCTCCTCGTTTATGATCTGATGCAGCTCTGGAGCTAGCGGCCTTCTTTTTTGTCTCACTGGTGGGTGATCTGGATCTACCATTAGTTTGTGAGTTATAAGGTTTGGATCTATACCCTCCATATCTTTGGTCTCCCACGCAAATATAGAGAGGTTGTCTTTAAAAAACCTGATTATCTTCTCTTACTCGGCATGTGTCAGGTCTAGACCAATGTATAAATAGCGCCCCTCTGACTCTAAGCTGATTAATACTTTGATGGGCTCCCCAATGGGTTTGGCCCTGCTGTCCCGTCCTCTTGGACTCAGGGGTTCCTCAATTCTGGAAGGGCAACTTTCCTCCTCGGGAGTATGGGAGAGAATCAGATATGCACAGTCCCGAGCATACTGTAATTGCTATTTGGTAGTCTTCTCCTTGAGTGCGATGGCATGGCATTCGCGAGAAGTCGGCTAGCACCCTCTGACAGAATGAACATTCTGGTTGTGGACATACTTCAAACATTGGTGCAAGGTCGAGGTAACCGCCCCTATCTGGTGTAGCCATGGTCTCTCAATTATGACATTGTAAGGAGATTTCATATTCAACACCATGTATTTTGAGATGGTGGTTTCTGTCCTTCACCTTTCCCTATACTAGTAGACAGGTCGATTCTTCCCAATGGGGTACTGAGATTACCATCGAATGCTGCCATTACGGCGGTGGTAGGCTTGATGCTGTTGTGATCAATCTTCATCTGTTTGAGTGGCTCATAGAACAATATATTAACAAAACTGCCGGTATCAACCAGCACTCTTCTGATCTCGAAGTTGGCAATCTTAAAAGTGATGACAAGGGCATCACTGTGAGGGCAGTGTACCCCAACTAGATCCCGTTCTGTGAACTGAATCTCCAGTTCTGGTTTGAGCCTTTTTTCAACGTTGGTGATCTGCAATACATCTGGGGCAGCCCTGGCCTCCCGAGCATACCTCTTTCTTGCTCTGTTTGACATTCCCGTGATAGGGGAGTCTGCATGGAGGACGTAAATGACATGGTTGTTCTGCCTTTGAGGCTCATTCTGTCCTTCCCTCTGCTCTTGTCTCTGCTCATGCCTCTGGTCTGCCCTTTGTTGAGGCCTGTCTTCGTGGGGGTTCTGCCTCCCGTCCTGCTTAATGAACTCCCGAAGACGTCCTTTCTTTATGAGATGCTCAACCTCATATCTAAGGGACCTGCATGAGTTAGTCGTATGCCCATGATCTTTATGGAAATTGCAATATTTACCTTGGTCCCGAAGGCTGGGATCTCCTTTGATTGGTTCTGGCCATCTTAGGTTTTCCCGATCTCGGATCTGCCGAAGTACCTGATTCAGTGTAGTGTTCAAAGGGGTAAAGTTAGTAAACTCCCTTGGTCCGGAATTATAAACAGCCCTAGGTGTCGTTCTCTTTTCTAGGCTCTTGGCTCTCTTCTTGCTAAGGTCTCTTTTATGGTCGTCCTTCTTATAATCTTCCCTTTTCGGATTGTCCCTCTGGGTTTGCTCCTTGCCCTTTTGAGACGTGCGGTTAGCTTCCTCTAAGTTGATATACTTCCTGACCCGGTCCATTAATGCCGCCATGTCGCTAGGAGGGCTCTTTGTCAAGGAATCTCTAAAGCCACCGTGAGCAAGACCAGAAGTTAAGGCAGTTACGAGGAAACCTGGGCTGCAGTCAGTAATCTCTGTGAGTTCGGCATTAAAGCGGGCAATGTAAGCTCTGAGGGACTCTTCCTTAGTCTGTTTGACATTTAGCAAGAACTCTGGTCCCCTTTTGAGCCTTCTGCTTGTCATGAATCTGTCCAGGAATTGCCTACCGAGCTCATAGAAGCCGGTAACTGAATTCGGTGGGAGGTGATGGAACCATTTTAGGGCGGTACCTTTTAAGCTGGTAATGAAAGTTCGGCACATAAAGGCATCAGAGGCCTCGTGAAGGGCCATCGTGTGCTGGTAGTGCGATAGATGATCTCCTAAGTCTCCAGTCCCATCATATAGGGTAAATTTTGGCACAATGAATTTCCTTGGTCTTTCTTCTGATATGATGGCAGAAGTGAATAGGGTGGCAAGTCTTCCGAGCAGCCTGGCCAACTTATCTTACTCTGGATGGTTCTGGACACCTCTCACAGCTACTGTTCGGTCCATAGATTCCGCAATTTCCTCGACCCTCCGTGGGTCTCTAAGCCGGACTTCTTGTGAACCTTGCCTTATAGCCTCGGTTTCAGGGTAGTCGGGTTGAGCACGTCCCTTGGACAGAGAAGGGTTCCGAGCTGGAGGGATTAGTGCTGCTTGGGGATGAGGCTCCTGTGGTGCTGGGTGTGCTTCCGAAGCCCTTGGAGTTACGGCTCTAGTAGTGCTTCGGTAATGGACGTCAGGGACGAAGGCTGATGTTCCCCAGCCTGGGGCTGCTGATGGTTGTGGATCTCTACCGACGTGAGCAACACCCTGAGGGTGCCCAGGCCGGTTATTCGGAGCCTCCTCATGGGGCTCTTCATTCTCAGTGATAATAGAGGGTTGTGTTCCCGCGGCAATATTGACCGGCGGGTTTGGAGGATTCATCCCGTGATTTCGTGTAAGCATTGCCAGAGTTCTAGATATTGCTAGTAGTTGTTCTTGCACTAGCTCATTGTATCGTTTGATTGATTCAATCTCTTGTCGCATGGGATCAACCGTCGGCCCTCTTGTTTGTGGAGCAGGCGGTCGACGTTGAGAGCTTTGTGGATTTTGAGCATTCTGCCTTGGTCGAAGATTGGGGGCCATGTTTCTCTAGTGAGGAGGAGAGTAAGTTTGTGAATAGAGCACTTGGAGATTAGTCGTTCTCACATACGGCGCCAAACTGATGCTGCACTTTTTGGCTCACAAGAAATCTGGGCCCCGCGACCTGGAGAACACTCAAAAAGAAGGAATCAAAGGGCCACCGGATTGGCTCCGGCGGTAGCCGCTCCGATGCTTAAGTAAGTAAACTGAATTGAAAAGACTGTATTGAAAGCCAAAGAATGAGCATGAAAATAATGCGTACCTGTAGGGTTTAATTTATAAGCTGCGGCCTTCCTAAGTTGATTAGGATTCGGAGCCATGAAAATAGGGATTTGATCATCGGAGATTGCAGTTACCTTGTTGGACATTGACGAAGATAACCATATATGGCAGTTTCCTTGTAAAAGATTGTTTCCTTATTTTTTGCTTGGCGACGGATGTTAAGGAAACAACGAGGTCGGAACCACACGTAATACTGAGTGAATATTGTCCAGAGCACAAGCTCTGGAGAATATGTGTATGAGAGTGCCCTGAAGGCCGCATTTGCTCTGTATGACTGAGTGTATCGGTTCTGTAAGCACACGTGTCTCAAGGTGATTGGTGCGTCAGTTTGTGGTATATCAGTTATGTTTTTTTTGGATTGAAAAATTTGTTATATCTATTATTTAATATTTTTTAAAATGTATCTCGAATATTATTTTGGTCTAATCAATAATATTTTTTAACAGTGTTAAGATGAAAGTTAACAATTGGACTTTTTTGTATTAAAAGTTTCTTAGTTGGATCTTTTAGATTGAAAAAATATATCATGAACTTTTTAGATTGCAAAAAATTATTTTAAAAACTTTTTAATTTTTTTTCTTTTTTTTTTTTCCTTATCTCCACCCTTGCTTTCCCCTTAATTGTTGTAAATATATGCACATGGCCATCATCCCCGATTGATTGATCCTACTCTTACAAGGGATATCTGTATCCTTTAAACTGCATAAATCTAATCAGTAACACCCTTTTATATATATATATATATATATATATATATATACACACAATATTAAGGGAGATAATCAAAATTATGTCATTTATGTGAAGAAGAGTAGATACATACAATACTTGGGGGTAGGATTTCAGTCCTTTACTTTGCTATGGTTTGGTAGGCCACAGTCAAATAATCCACTTCTCTGCCAGGCTTTTGCAAGTTACAAATTTGACTAGGTCGAGCAAAATTGGCCTTTCAGCAAGGTAAGTTGGATCACAGAAACAGAAATGTCCATTTCATTGTCAAAAGAAAGGCAGTTGAAACACATGTTATCTTCCATTAGCTAACAGAATTGGTTAAGCCCATTTGAAAGGAAGGAGAAATATGAGATAAAGAGGGGAAGGAATAGGAAAGAGAAGGAATATTTACTTTGTTGAGAGAGAAAGTGAGGGGAAAGTTTATCCTTCATGTCCTTGGGTGATAGATTCAGAAAGGAGCAGGGTGGTAAGATTTTACCTAAATTCATGAACTCGTCCAAACATGTTCAATAATTAATGAATTTTGAGTAATTTATTTAAAATATGAGCTAAATATAAGTTGGATGAGAAAATCAATCTTTTATATCGGTAAAAATGGGTTGAAAATATATTTTAAATGAGTAATTGATGGATTGAGTAATAGTTGACACTCTACCTCCATCTCTCACGATCTCATCTCAACGCTTTCTCTCTTTCACCTGCTTTTTTTCTCTCTCTCTACGTCCCTTAAACACATATGGTGGATGTATTTGTTGATAGCGGTGAAAGTTGTGAACGGCGAAGTTCAATAGTTAATGAACTTTGAGTAATTCATTTAAACTATGAGATAAATATAAGTTTGATGAGAAAATCAATCTTTTATATAGGTAAAAATGGGTTGAAAATGTATTTTAAATGAGTAATTGATGGATTGAGTAATAGTTGGCACCCTACCTCCATCTCTCACAATCTCATCTCAATGCTTTCTCTCTCTCACTTGCTTTTTCTCTCTTTCTACGTCTCTTAAACACATATGGTGGATGTATTTGTTGATAGCGGTGAAAGTTGTGAACGGCAGAGTTCGGTGGCACAAGGAGATTGTGGCAGTGACGTGGTAAGGTTGGCTCAAGACAATTGGAAGCTTAAAGCGACCATTCCAAATGGTATTTTTTAAAAAAAAAAATTAATAAAATTTTAATAAAATTATTTAACATTAAAATATAATATATATATATATATACATATTTTTAATGCTTTGTTTCATATATACAAATATATATATATTTGTAATATAAAATTATAATAGTGTTTAAATAGGAGAGATGTATATGTTGAATAAAATTTTAATAATAGAGTTCTTATATAATCCAATAATTGAGTAATTCTAATAAAATTTATAAATTATAAATTAAGTAATACAAAAAACTACAGAATAAAGCTCTTTTAATAGAATTATAAAAAAAATTGAGTCTTTGTATGACCTTATTGATAAAATTAGACTTCATTCAATATATATATATAAACATATATGTACATAGGCACACATACAATAAATGATGTTTTACAAAAGGAAGTCTTCTTCAAACTTGTACAAGAAATTATCAAAATTGATTATTGAACTTGATTCTTCATATTAATATTCTTTTAAAATTTAATTAAATTGCTACTTTAATTAAATTACTGTTTTAATTAAAAATATATTACTTTGATTCAACGTATCGAATATAAATATTACTTGTCAAAAATTGTTGGTCTAATGACATGAAATAAGTATTCTAAGACTAAGTAAAAAATCATGGGTCAAAACTTGACTCACATTATTTTAAGGACTTGAGATATTTTTACATATTAAAAACTATATATATATATATATTAAAAAAAAAATTTTAAAAAGTTTAGACTTGATGGAATATAAAATAAAAATATATAACAAAAGAAGATCAAATATGGGTTAATGGATTGAATTTGAGTTAATTTGACCTATATTTGATCCATTAAATTTAGGTCAAATGTCGGTTTAACCCATATTTGACCCAATTCATTTACAATCCGTCTAAATCCGTTTATTTTGTCAAGCTTAGTTAAAAGAAACTAAATTAAAAGTATTACAATTTAAGAAGATTCATGTGAATATATAAAATAAAATAAAAAAAATAGAAAGACTAAATCCTATTTTATTAAAATAATATAACAAAATTAGAAAAAAAATATAATATCAAAATTTTTAGAGGATCATTACCCCACTTGTCCCCCTTGAATCCATCTCTATGTCCTTCATTTCTTAAGAAAAATTGTACTTGCACTCCAATTTTTTTCCCTTCTTAATTTATCGATAATCAAGCAGATGCTTGGTAAAATATGAAATGTAAATATCATTTTGCAAAAGTAAATAGTGGCCAATGGTATTATCTGTTCATTCTCTAAAAAAAAAAAAAATAAGATTCAAGTTTTTCCAAAAACAAAAAATGAAAGAAATTAAAATTATTGAACCTAACGATTGCCTAGTCTTTCAAAATGAAATAAAACATTTTCTACTCTTATCTTTAAAAGATAAGATTTCAAAATAAAATAAAAAACTTTCTACTTTTATCTTTAAAAGATAAGATTCTGCTAGTATCATGCACGGTGTTTGAAAACTCGCGATATCATTAGACAATATAATGCACATGTTGATGCGTGCGCAACACGACTCAATGATATTGAGAATTTTCAAACATCGCGACTAATGAAAGCGGCCTTCTAAAAGGTAGATAGAAAATTCTCATTTCCTTTATGTTGGAATAATTACATTAACTTTCTGTGTTATATCTAACAATACAAGAATCTCTCTTGTAATTTTTAATATGAAACTGACAATCCTTTGTCAAAATTATCAAGAGGTGAACATTAATGCAAAACGTGAATTTATTAGTACTTTACTCTTAGAAATAATTACACCAACTTCTCCTGTGATATTTGATAATTACATAAATATTTTATATGATCTTTGTAAAAATAAAGAAAATTAATATAATATACAATAATATTTTAGTCATATAAAAAATTTAGTTAAAACTTAACATTATTATAATTGTAGGAAAAATTTGTATAACGTGAGAAGTCCAAAAAAAAAATGTAAATGAGGTCCGTATAATTGTTAAATAACTCAAAAAAAATAAATATAATTATTATTTTGTATTTTTATCCTTCAAAAAGATGTATCTTTTTCTAATAAAAAAAAAAAAGGGAAGGAGAGATTAATAAAATTAGAAATGTGTTACCGTCAATTGTGATGGTTGAATCGTTTCGACTTGATCGGTGCTTGTATCTCACTAGCCTACATCATATGCAAGCGTAAGATACGTACATTAATTAGGACCATCATGACTAACAATAACAATTATCATAAAATTATAAAATTGATCGTCACGACCACGGTAGCAATTCTCATAAAATTTTCCATCAATTTCTTTCCACTCTTCCTAATCAAACAAGTGGAGGGAACAATCCTTTTATCCTAATTTTACACGTCTCTTGTAAGTGTTACTTTGTTAATGATTCGGACAATTCCTTCAAATGATACAGCATAAAATACATTGCCTTTCTGTCATTTATCAATAGATTAATAATCAAATCCCCAAATTGGAATTAATTAACGAATGAATAAATAAATAAATCCAATACACCATGATCTTCACACAGCTAAATCCAAAGCCGGCAGCTAGTTAGCCGGCTCTCTCTATCTCCGTTTACATTACTGTCTATAAAATTCATGAATTCTATTGAAGTGGTAATGAAGATTGTTGATCGATCATATCTATGGTTTATTGATTTTTGCAGACGAAGAACGTGTTATTAAATCAAGTTCAAAGGTAACACGCAATGTCGCTCTCCTCTCTCTCAATTCTTCCTCGAACACATTCTCAACTGCCTTTTCAAATTCTTTGCTCTTTTTTTTTCTTCTTCTTCTGGACTCGTTTGATTCCCATTTTTTGCAGTCTATTTGTGAGTAAAACTCTTGTTGAATTCAGTTTCGTCACAGTTAACACACACACACACACACACACACATATAATGTGCTTTGTTTATTTAGTATTTACTAATTGCTTGAATTGCAAACAGATGAATTACGGTTTTATTTCATACTCTTTTTCCTCCCTGAGATCAATGATTTTCGTGCTATTTGGTATATTTACTTCACTGGCGTGAATTGTTTGTTCAAATTAATCTCGAGCTTCAGTGCTGCGGTTTTGGAGTTGAGCTACTCATTCATTCCATTGTTATTCGGCAAGTCTGTTTTGTATGGTAGAATTAACCAGATAACATATGATTTTATATTTCATACATCGTGATCGAAACTTTGAACATTAACTGGGAACTCATTTGTTAGGATCAACTTCAAAAAATGGCGGGAAACTATAGGTTCACAATGGACCAAAAGGATGTTGTTAGAATCTTGATTGCCACTGTAGGAAGTTTCATTCAAGATCGGTTGATCAATAGAGAACAGAGAATGCAACAGAAGGAAAAATGTGCGGAGAGATTAGCAGCTGGAGATGGAAGCTTGGATAAAGACACAGAAGTCCGATATTCTGATCAGGCTGTATTAGCGAATTTAGATTGGGGGATTGATGCCCTTGAAGAAGCAATTAACACATCCAATATGGAAACTAAGCTAGCAAGATTAGACTATGCTGAAAAGATGTTGCAAGTGTGCGCAAGGTTGAATTCTACCCAGAAAACTGCAGGGGTCCCTAATTTTTATCTTTCTGCTTGGGCTCACCTCAACCTTGCATACATGTGGACATTGAGAAACAACGTTCACAATGCAGTTCTTCATGTTCTTGAGATGTTTATAGTTGACCCTTTCTTCTCACGGATAGATTTTGCTCCTGAGCTCTGGAAAGATCTTTTTCTTCCACACATGAGCTCAATTGTTGGGTGGTATTCGGAAGAGAGACATAGGCTTGTGATGGATGTAATTCCTGATTCCACCGATTTGTCATTCACTGTGGATTTTGATCAATACGTTAATGAATCTTTGATCTTTTCTATAAGGCCGGATCAAGCGGAGAAAATGCAACAACTGGAGCAGCTTTATGGACAATCATTGGATGAGAATACAAAGCTTTATGCAAAATACTACAAAGACTGCATGACCTATGATTCAACCACTAGCAAGAAGGATATTCCCACGTTGCCAAATGCAGAGCCGCCCGTGACTCCTTGTCACGAGTTAAGCAGGTTGATTCCTGATTATATGAAGTTTGGTCCCATCTTGCATAAGAGTGCTGGGTTTTCCCAAATTCTCAAAGGTAAAGAGAATGCAAGAGAAGCAGCAAGCAGATTGAGTGCAACTTCGGTATCCTCACAGAACCTGGAGGAGTCTGGGACATGGAATTTAGGGGTAAGAGTCAGAACTAAATCAATACATTTACATTGTTATCATTAAGCTTACTGAGTTTTGTTCATGATTTATTGTTTTATACTCTTTAGGGCATTCCTGAGGAAAATGAAGATGATTCTGACAATGAGCCTGATGCACATTTGGATTCTGAAGATAAAGCCAACAGATTAGTACATCTTAGCAGCATGAGAATGAACAATAATGCAGAAACTCGGCCAAACATACAGCCAACGAAAGTGAAGAGTAGAATACATTCTCCTGCAATCTTCTCTCCTATAGATTCCCCTAAAACTTCTTCCCCAAAAAATTCATTTCCGAAACCAGACATGCATTGTAAAAAAGAATCCATGTCTGTATTGCGCCTTTTGTCCAACCGTGCCATGGATTCCACTATTTCCATCTCTTTGCCCGTGTCTCCACATTTGCCTAATGATTCCAGCATTAGCTCTTCAGATTCAGATGGTGAAGTTCCAGTATGTTTCAAACCATTAAATACTTTAGCTTGTTTGAATTGTTTATTCATATTGTTTAAATATAAGCGTTTAAATTTTACTAAAAGTAGCTTAGAAATTCTGACAATGAGCAGAAAAGTAGCTGGAAAAATGTTTGTCACGCCCGGAGCATGAGTTATGGAAATGTGACTAGTCAAGTATTAGAAAATAGGTAATTCTCAATATTGTTTTGAATTTGTCATATTTTCACCCTCTTCCTCAGCCTTACAGAATCAACCAACAATGCTCCAACAAAGTTAAATTAGAGGATTGTCATTGTTTTAAAATCATGTTTCTTTCAATATTGCAGTTATCTCAATGAAATTGATGAACTAAGCCAGAGTTGCACTTCTCTCCCCTTGTCTGAGAAATTAACTCCTCAATCAAGACCATCAAAGGATTTTGTCTGCCCCATCACCAGACAGATCTTTTGTGACCCAGTCACCCTTGAAACAGGTCAGACATATGAAAGGAAAGCAATTCAAGAGTGGATGAAAAGAGGAAATACGACATGCCCCATTACCCGGCAGCCTCTCTCCGCAACTACACTGCCCAAAACAAACTATGTTTTGAAGAGACTAATCACCACCTGGAAAGAACAGCATCCTGAAATTGCTCAGGAATTTGTATACACTGAAACACCAAAAAGCTCCTTCAGCACCCCCTCTCCAAAAGAAATTCCTTCTGACTCCACTCCATCTAGGACATTTAGTCTGTCCAACCATAGGAGTAGGGATGATTATATTAACCAGAAGACCAGAAGATTTATTCAAGCCACAGTTTCTACATCGCCAACTAGTGTAATATCTCGAGCTGCTGTTGAATCAATAATCAATAGGTTAAAACCTTATATTTCATGTCTCTGTACTTCAGAGGACTTGAAAGAATGTGAAGCAGCTGTGGTAACAATAGCCCGGCTATGGAAGGATTCAAAAGCTGATCCAGGGGTTTGTTCTTATTTATCTAAGCCAACAATAGTAAATGGATTTATGGAAATACTGTCAGCTTCAGTGAACCGGGAAGTTCTTAGAACATCATTTTACATTCTCTCAGAACTAATATTTGCAGATGATAGCGTTGGTGAGATTCTTACCAGTGTAGATTCTGATTTTGATTGCTTGGCTGCTCTGCTAAAAAATGGTCTAGCTGAGGCTGCTGTACTCATATATTTGTTGAGATCTGCATTCTCTCAACTTTCATCTCACGACCTTGTACCCTCCCTTGTTCAACTAATTATAAACAAAAATGAAGAGCTTGATGACCTTCAGTTAGTAATGGAACCTAAAGATGCAGCAATAGCAATACTTGAACAGATTTTAATGGGAGGAGATGAAAATAGCAATTCTTTGAATGCTTTGAGTATTATATCTGCAAATGGCCTTCCGGCCTTGATTAAGTGCCTGGATAGGGTAGAAGGAAGGCAATCCATTGTATCTGTACTATTGTGTTGCATCCATGCAGATGGGAGCTGCAGAAACTTGATAGCGAGCAGAATTGAGTTCTCTCCTGTCCTCGAACTATTTCTTGCTGGAAATGATAACGCGAGAGGCTTATGTATAGATTTTCTCTCTGAGTTGGTTCGATTGAACAGGTATATATTATTTTCTTTAACCACTTTGCAGATCCTGTCTTCATTTTTACTCCAGGAAAATACTCAAGATAACATTTTTTGTCAAATCTAGCTTTCTCTGTTATATAGTTTTGTGGGTAAAGATGATAGTGGCATAATAAATAAAAAAAGGTGGTGGTGGCAGCAGCAGCAGGGACAGCCGGACAGAGCCATATCTTTCCACACAACAATTTACCAAAGATTTTTTTGGCTTTCGCTTCCTACGACACACACACACACACACACACACACACTCAAATAGAGAATACACAGAGTTGCTTATCTTGCCTCTGAGAAAATATCAATAACTTCAACCAGACAGTTTGAAGTGACATGGTGTGATCCAAAACATCCTACCTAAACCCTTGACCAATTGAGTTATATTAACTTGCGAATCCAACATCTTAGTTTATATCACAATTTAACTTTCAACTCCATTAGTTTTCACTTCAAATTTTTGGTCCCAAAAGCGGCTCCTCCCTCTCCCTTTTCCTATCCCTAACCATTACAAACAATACAAATTAATAACTATATCAATAAGTTCAATTTTTCTTCACCTTGCTCGATACTCTTCCTAAGTTTACTCTTATGGTGTTTCAGGAGAACATTCTGCAACCAGATTTTGCAGATTATTAAGGATGAGGGAGCATTTAGTACCATGCACACCTTTCTTGTCTATCTACAGATGGCTCCAATGGAACAACAACCTGTTGTCGCTACTCTTCTTCTTCAGCTTGATCTCCTGGTTTGCCCTAATAATGATTAAACATGCACAATAGCCAGAGATTGTAATTAAAACTTAAAACATCCTGTCACAATATTCTACAATTTGCTTTTTTCTAGGTCGAGCCTCGGAAGATGAGCATTTACAGGGAAGAAGCTATAGAGGCACTAATTGAAGCACTTTGCAGAAAAGACTTTCCTAATTCTCAAATCATGGCTCTTGATGCCTTATCATCTCTTTCTGGCCGACTGACTACCTCAGGAAAGTCCTGCACTGAAGCATGGTTACTCAAAACTGCAGGGTTTGATCAACCTTATAATGCTTTAATGAAGGCAGAGAGGCTGAAAACACATGAAAATGAATTGACGGAAACAATGGTTTGTGTTTATGTCATTTTAGCAATTGCTTTGTTTGTGTTTTACTTTATAGAAATCCTAAATTGTATATGCTTGTATTTATAGGAAGAGGAAGAGGAAGCTGCAAGTTCTTGGGAGAAAAGGGTAGCTTTTGTACTCTGCAACCATGAAAAGGGTGCTATTTTTAAAGCTTTGGAAGAGTGTCTCAAGAGTAATTTCATAGAAATTGCAAAGTCATGTCTTGTCTTTTCCACATGGCTTGCACACATGCTTTACTGTCTTCCTGATACTGGTGTAAGGGATGTTGCTCGGAGGTCTTTGCTCAACCAGTTTATAAATTTGCTACAAACATCAAAAAACCTTGAGGAGAAAATATTGGCTACCCTTGCTTTGAAAAGCTTCATTACTGATCCAGGTATTTTTAGTCTTTGAGAGCAAATGAAATGTATGAACCTTAACTTTTGCCATGCGTCTGCCAATAATTGCTAACACTCACTTTCTATTTTTTAAGGTGCGCTAGATGAGCTGGGGGTTTATGCCAAATGCATGCACAAAACCTTGAGAAGGCTTAAGAGGAATTCTGTGATGGTCAATGATATACTGAAAGCCTTAATGAAATTGCCATGTGTCCATGCCGTGAGTTGGCAGACCACATATACCAATTGATTTTAAGCAATAAAGACAGATAAATTGATTATACACTTTCAATTTTATGTGTTTCAGACGGAGCTCTGGTGTTGTGCAGAAGCATTTGAGTTAGATTCGTGCACAAATGGTGAGGTCCTGTCTCTGCAATATCTAAAAGGACGAGTAATAAGTGGCCATTCTGATGGAACTATAAAGGTGTGGACCTATTGAAAATACATGCTTCATGCATTCCCATACACACAACATGCACAACATTTTTCTTTTGGTGCTTTCATGCATGCATATATTGGTTTGTGTTTGTGCATCTTATTGCATCTTTATTTCTCCATCAATGAGTAGCTGGAGTTGCTATTTACCTTGTCCAACGAGATTGCCAGTTTTTATCTTGCATTTAGGTGTGGGATGCTGGCAAGAAGGTTCCCCGGTTGATTCAGGAAGTTCGTGAACACACAAAGGCTGTAACATGTCTCTACATTCCATCTTCTTGCAACAAACTGTACAGTGGTTCCATAGACAAAACCATTCGGGTAAATCCTCACATATTTTCGCAGCAATTTCTAATCCAAATAACAAAAGCACAGACAACTAATACAAAAAGGAAAAAATAAATAAAAGGGCCTTCATTTGCAGTTATTACCATGCCCATTTGAAAAAGAGAAATTGGTGGCACAATATTGAGTTTGCAATGATTTGGAGTAAGTTATACCATATATAGGAAGAGAGAAGCAGCTCAAAACTGATTATGATAGCCTCTGTGTCAGATTAATCCATCTTTTGCAGTTTGCCTCTAGACAACATTTTTCTTGATTCAAATTCTTTTGTGTGAATCGTTGAGCAATATCTGAAGAAACAACCTTTTTTCTTTTCATGAATTAATTTTGTTATCAATTATCATGTCGACATCTTTTTCATTAAAATTGAGCATATTTATTTTTTCAAAACAATATAAAATATTCTTGTGATTTCTTTTAGCAATGAGAAAGGGATATAAATTCTCAAGCTAATGCTCCATAAAGATATAATGAAGCTGAAAGACATAAAATAGTGAAGTGAAACCCTATAATTCTTGCACTTCATCTAAACAATTAGTCTGTTATGATTTCATTCAGTCTGCAAATTTAGTGAGAGAAAGGAATATACAATATAAAGGAAAATATTATTTTATTATTTGGTCACCATGAAAAAATTAGAAAAGTAGGAAAAAATTTTAATTTTAATTTTACATTTCATTTCACTTTTTTTGTCCATATCCAATTCTTTTTGAAAAAAAAGAAAGATATATATTTTTATTTAAGATCAAGAAAGAATAGAAAGGAAACTACTTTTCCTTCCCCTTTTGCTTTTCCATTGTTAGATTTGCGAACCAAGCCTAAATGTTAAAGATCTTATGACTGAAACAGAAAAATGAGAATAAACTATAGGAGTCTTGTTTATGCCTAAGCTTGTCAGTATAAACTTTAGATCCTACATCAGTTTTTTAATCTTTTTGGTCAGTCGTCGAGTCCTTCTCAAGTTGTGTTGTGTAATCCAAAAATTTAAAATTAAAAAAAAAAAAAAGAACCTTTGATCTAATGTTTTAAGTACTTAATATGCCAAATTATTATTAAAGCTCACTAAGCATTTTTTTTTTCATTTTTCAATCTACAGGTCTGGGCAATCGAACAAGAAGAAATTCACTGCCTTCAGGTTCATGATGTGAAAGAGGCAGTGCACGACTTGACAGCAAACACTAATGCGGCTTGCTTTTCTTCTCAAGGAACTGGGGTTAAGGTTAGCACCCTTAATTTTGTTTGGGCAACTTAAAAATTTGGTCTAGAAAAGAAACAATTGATTGACCATGTTGTGACAGGTTTATAATTGGTCTGGGGTTCCAAAGCATATAAACTTCAACAAAAATGTCAAGTGCCTTGTGATGAAGGGTGGTAAACTATATTGCGGTTGCACTAGTTACAGTATCCAGGTAAACATTCTCTGCAATGTTTTGAATGCATTTGGTTCAGCAGGACCAGTACTTAAAGGTTGTCTAGGACAAAGAGAAGTTATTCCTTGTGACAATCAAATCTATTTGGCTTCCACTGTTATCTCACAATTCACGATGGGTCCCAATAAAACCTCTCTTTTTTTGGTTGATAGAAGCGATGGGGGATCCCAATAACACTTATAAATACTAGAATTATAGTAGAAGTCACATGGTGTGACCGTTTCATGAAATAATTTTTTCCCAAATGACCCCCTACAGTAGTGATGAAAGTTCAACTATTGTTACCGTCTGTCCTGAAACGGAGATAAATGGCAGGAGGTAGATTTGTGCAAATACACATCAAGCACATTCTATTCTGGTGCAAGAAAATTGTTGGGAAAACAAAGTATACAGTCTTTACATATTCACAATGGTCTTCTCTTTGCTGGTGGTTCTTCCATTGATGGCACAGCAGGAAAGGTATGTAACTATCATTGCTATCAGAGTTTGTCAAAATGGAAAAATCCATTATAATTGGAAGATTTTTTTTCTTGTTCACATAAATTTGCATGTGGAAGGTATTCTCTCTCTCCACCAAGGCAGTAATAGGATCGCTGTCAACCGGATTGGACATTCACGGAATAGCTGTAAACGAAGACTATATATTTACGGCCTCAAAATGCGGGATGGTTGAGGTATGGTTGAAAGAAAGGGTCACAAGAGTAGCTTCCATCAAAATGGGAGGCGGGGGACATGCAAGAATTTCATCCTTGACATCAGATACAAATGGAGAAATGATTTTTGCTGGCTCCTCTGAGGGCAAAATCCAGGTAAGTTAGGACACAAGCAAAACGAAGCAATTTTTTGTGTGGATTGGTTCAAGCAAAACTAACCACAGTTTGGTAACTAGACAAAAAACTATTTTGTCTCCTCAAAGCCAGACCACTGATCCATGCAGCTGAGTGTGATTGGCTTGATTTATGTACCAAGTTCACACAAAAATATCTCAGCAAAACGTTGAAAAACTTGTGGTAGCCACTAACATCTTGTTCATTCCTCTGGTTGCAGGCTTGGAATCTGGATTGAGACATGTACAAGTATGGTAAATGTTTTTCTTATAAAAATAAGAGAAATGTTTCGCATACCGTATACCGGGCTTGATGCGTCAATAGTATTTTTGAAATTAATAAATATATTTCATTCTTTTGTTTATATTTTAAAGAAGAGTTGTGATTATCCATGTGAATAAATTCAGAGGCTTTTTTAAGTAGATGTAACATTACTCTAAAAATAATGATATTAAGGTATTCCTGCTGTTAGATGATTGTTGAATGACTGCTCAATTCACCCAGATTTATTACTTTATATCGTTATGAGAAATTTAATGACAGGAAATTTTTGTGCCCTGTCACAGTTGTTTTTTTTTTTAACCTCATAATAATTGTACAGAACTCACAAGAGAAAATATGATAAATTATTGAGGTGCCAAGAAGGTAAAATGTGACTCTTGCGGGTCAGATTCCTCATGCAGGTGTTTTTCCTCTTTGTTGTGCGACTTGGCTTTTTCTTGTGTGCTCTCTAGCTTTTTGGAAGGTGTTAGCAGTGTTGATTTTATGATGCAAGTTCTTCCAGTGCTCCCAGATATGAGGACTTTTCTCTGATTTTGGAAGTTCTTACATCCATGCTTTTAGTGGATATTGGTTTGTTCTGGTGTTCACCGAGTGCTTTATGGATCTGTATGTGATAATGAACAGTAGCTGCTCTCATGGATGATTTGAGTTAAATTTGATAAATCTAACTGTTTTCATTAAATTAATCAAATTCATTTCAAATATCCTCATTTGAACACTTAGTTTTGTATCCACTAAGCTTGGGGTTCTCATTGTCACTTTGAGTTGTTTGTTTCTGGGCTTTTTATGTTCTTGATGTTATTTCTGAGGGAATGTTTCTAACTTTTATATTGATGTCTCTCTTCACCTTCTTTTAATTGAAAATAAAAAGTGAGAAGCCTGCAACATATCAACGTAAAGATTTTCTTTGGTAAGTTAAAAATTTCACTTACTGATTGAGAGATCTAAAGAATTTTCTTTATTTGTTATTGAATGCAAATTGAAATATGTCAAAAATATATATATATATATATATATTCTAAAATTTAATATGTAAAAGATTGATTTAATACAAGCTTTTCAATTTTATTGAAAAGCTTGTATTAAATCATTCTTTTACTCAAAATTTTACCATTAGGAATGGCCTTCCTATAAGGTTTCACATTATGATAAAATTAGTCCAAGTAAACCTCTAAAAAATTAGTTTGTTTTGATTTAACTCGAATCACTCGGAATGATTAGATGCATTAGAAAAGACAACCTTCCCTAAAGACATCACCTATGTGGATTGTGGCACTCAGAATGAAAAGGACTATTGTAAAATTTTATTCACGGATCTTTCGATCTCATTGTTTGAGAATCTTCATAGTGCCTGCCAACTTAACAATCTAAACCCTGTTTTCCTACATTAGACTTGATCAATTAACAATAAAATAAAAAATAATAATAGAAACTCCCAATAGAAAAATCAAAAACAAAATTAAGACAAGAGTTAGCATTCAGAATGAGTAGGAGGTTTTGTATCCTTTCATGAACTCAATCGGAATATCTTTAGTTTATCATCATCATGCTCGCTCTATCATAATCTATGGCGAATATTATATAGATAGTTATTCAAGTATTTATACACATAATCAGCTAGATGAAAAACAAAAGAGAAAGGGGAAACCATCAGAAACATTGGATCAGTGCATCAGTGCTGACACTTTGAGGTGTCTCAGACGACCGTCGTGAGATTTGAATCCAAACTCGTCATCTGGTTTAATGTTTATAGAAAATATACAAGAATATAAATAATGGACATATATAGAGAGAGACCGAGAGAGAGAGATATGATCAGCAAAGCTTCCGCAACCGTAGAGGCCTTGGCCAGGAGCGGCCCGGTGGCTGGTACTTCCATTGAATTGATTTTAACGAAATGAGGATTATTTAAAGGGAAGGAGATCCGATTTTAGGGTTTCTAACAACATGTATTGACGAACTTACCCTTAGAGGCTTTACTCAACAATAGAAACATACTGTCGTAGGCTTGGAGCCCAACTTCTCACAAAGGGTGAGATTCAGTTGTGGGCCCACGTATGATGAGCCATATTGAGTTTCACTTTTGTGTGAATGAAAATTGAGGTGGAATATTTTATTATTATTGTTAGTAAATTTATAAAGTTTAGGCTTAATTAACAATAAAAGATTTTGTAATAAAATCACAAGAGAAATTAATTTTTAAACAACTTGATTTTTAAGCTTGTCAATACTTGCGTTCTTTTAAGACTAGGGATAATAATTTGTCTCGTCCTGTTTTTAATGAGACGGGTATGAGATGCTCATAATTAGGATTAGGGTCGGAGTTAGAGTCGGGGTCGGAATGTGATTTTTAAAATCCCGTCGAGCTCAGGACAAGTTCGAGGGATGGTCATCCTGCTCCGATCCCACCCTGTTTATATGTTAAGTTTTTTATTTATTTTTATATACACTATATTTACTAATAAATAACACTATAAAAAATTAGTTTTAAAGTTTTTCATATCACACTCATATGTATATATATATATATATTTTTTATTAGTTATTTTGACAAAAAAAATTAATTTACTTATCAAAATAAAAGTTTTAACTTATTTAAAAAATATATATATCGGAGTTTGGGGCAGGGTGAGGTGAAGTCAAGCAATATAAATGGGGTCGGGGTTGAGCTTGGGGAAGGGTCACCCTGCCCCAAACCCGTCTCGTTGCCATTCATATTTAAGATCGATGTCTTACTAATAGTGTTTACTCTCTACTTAATTGACGTGTGTTTAATTCTTTATAATAGTACATGCATTATTAGTAATTAGGTTTTTCACTTTCTATCATTGTAAAAATAAATTGTTTGTGTTTAGGGTTGTAAAACGAATTGAGTTATTTAAGCTCAGCTCAATTAGAGGTTTGTTTGAAATTTGATCACAAAATAAATAAGTCAAGTACGAACAAATTTTGAAGCTCGTTAATTTATTAAGTTAGGTTCGAACTTGGTTCGTTAAGTTAAAAATAACTTAATCCTATATAAAAAATGATGCTACTTAAGTTCAACTCTTGATTAGAAACTCGTTCGAGTTCAACTTTAAAAATTTAAAAGTTAAATTTGAATACAATTTAAAACTTATTTATTTTAACGAGTTAAACTTGAACAACTCATTACTTGAATCATTTACAATGTCGGACCCAAAAATTACTCTGATACCAATTATTGAACCAAAAAAAAAAAAATAAGAGAAGAAATAAAGTAAACAAACTAATATATTTTATTGAAGAAAACTCGCACACTATTATTATTTCGACAATCTCTCATGGCCATCACACGGCCCTCTAATTTTCTTGGCCACCACTCTATTATTTTTGTGGTACACACTTTCATATGACAGAGACTCACATATTTATAATTACACTGACTCCAAGTCCTATACTAATTAGGATATCTAATCCCATATAAACTAGTATATCTTATTTAACTATAATTATAAAACTAACTCTCAGTTGAATATTAATCAAACTACAACTAGGACTATCTAAAAAGTCTCCAAATATTATTAGGACTCAATAAACCAAATAAAGAAACTTTCTAAAATTTATGGGTTTGGTTTAATTAGCCAACAATGCCTCCCTTAAACCAAGCTTGCCAAAGTAGCTTCACCAACACCTTCATGAGCAAGAATCTTCAAAGTAATTTCTGTCGCTGTAAGAAGCTTTTGTGATAGCAATCTGAAACAATCATCTATCTTCATCTTTACACGCGGATGTGGTCGAATCTTGTACTTGGCATACAACTTCTCAGCTTGTTCAGCATAATCAAAAAACAAATGCATGCTCATCCATTCAAAATCAATAATCAATAATCAATAAAAACAATTATCCGTGTCAATAATTTCATCATCATAATGACGCAAAGCTTGCCAATATTTTAGAATACCAAAAACTTCATTTCGAACAAAATCTGCACCAATAAAATTATTAAGACCCAAACAATATTGTAGTACGGCAAGAATTTATCAACGCCGATGAAATCACAAATTTCAGACAACTTTGGCTTCTCAAATCTCAAAAATTCTTGAACCTCTAAAAATTCCGTCTTCACAAAATCAACATGGCCTCGAATAATAAAATTCTCAATACCAATAAAATCAGTGAACTTTGGATTGGAATGTTCTTCAATCTCACTATGTTTTGATTCCAAAGTGCTTAGCAAATCAAACAAAGTGGCAATGTCAAAACTTTTAAAATCTTCAATTGCATCAATATCACAACATGCAAAATTTTCTTCTTTCTCAATGATTAAGTTCTCAAACTGAGTAGGCTGAAATAATTCTTCGATATCCCTCAATTCACCGAAAGCAACTTCTAACAAATTCAAATTTTCATCACTATGAGCCAAAATCAAACTTTCAACCATACAATTATTTTCATCTTCTTCAACTTCCAAAATATTTCTTTCCTCACAACTAATATTTTCTTCCTTAGAAATATTAACGAAACAAACAATATCATATGAATCCAAATTCAACACTTTATATGAATCATCCCAAATTGGAATGAATTCTGAAAACAATTTTGAACCATCGATCTCTTTATTTTCATCAAATTTATCTCTTTCAAAATCAACCACCCAATATATGTCTATGGGAGGTTCATAACCGTTCAGCGGTTTATTTTGATATGCTGAAATAAAATAAAACCACAACTGATGCGGCGGTGAATAATTTTTTGTGCAAACAAAATTATTCCAATGTACCCAATGTATTGTTTTCCTTATTATCTGATAGAACCATTTAACTTTCTTCTCATAAAGTTCATTTGATGAACGCTTCAATGCAGTATCCAATTCATTAAATATATTGCAAGCATTAAGATAGAGTGTAACACGATGTAACCACTCATCAATATTCTGACCATGTACTCTTAAAATCTCAAATTTTTGTCCATTAACCAAAACTTTCTTCATAATTTCAAATCAACAATTTATTTAAATCACATACCTGAGTTTGTCCAAAAACTGATCTTGTCATCATTTTTTTTCTTCAATCTGATCAAGCTGGCCTCCCTATTGATTAAATCAGAATTTTTTTTCTTCACAAGTATTTGTACCACCACAAGATCTTTTTCTGATCCAAACAGCTGTCGAATTTCAATCGAACAACTCTTTAACAAACCACTCAAGATCGCAATCTTAAGTAACATGAGAATTACAATTCTCTGCAATAATTCAAGAACGAGACCAAACTTTTATTTTCTGTTGCTTCCCAAGATCGAGACAAGATCTGATAAATTACCCCAATATCGTAATTGGCTATGATAAGTTACCTCCAAGATCGTAACTAGCTCTAATACCATATGTAAGACCCAAAAATTACTCTGATACCAATTATTGAATCAAAAAAAATAAGAGAAGAAATAAAGTAAACAAACTAATATATTTTATTGAAGAAAACTCACACACTATTATTATTTCGGCAATCTCTCATGGCCATCACACGGCCCTCTAATTCTTTTGGCCACCACTCTATTATTTTTGTGGTACACACTTTCATATGATATAGACTCACATATTTATAATTACACTGACTCCGAGTCCTATACTAATTAGGATATCTAATCCCATATAAACTAGTATATCTTATTTAACTATAATTAGAAAACTAACTCTTATTAGAATATTAGTCAAACTACAACTAGGACTATCTAGAAAGTCTCCAAATATTATTAGAACTCAATAAACCAAATAAAGAAACTTCCTAAAATTTATGGGCTTGGTTTAATTAGCCAACATACAATCCTACTTGTATCCTTTCACCATTCGTAAATTATACATTAACTATTAATGTTTGTTGAATTTTCAACAATGGCCTTTGATTTATATTATAAATTGAGATAATTTTTACTCGTCATGTTTAAATATTTTTACTAATCGTAAATTATACATTGAATATTAATTGTTTTTCACTTGTAAACATTTTACTCTGTCATGTTTTTGCGTTTGATTTATATTATAAATTGAGATTTTTTAAATTTTGGTATTTTACTTTACAAGAGAAAGTTGGTTTTTATTTGAGAGAAAAGAGGAACGAATCAAAATTTATTTTATATTTGATTTAAGAATAAGTAAGGAGACGAATTAAGAAGGAAGGGCCTAAAAAGCCATTTGCTTTTGTTTTCAAAACTAAGAAAAACGAATTGAAAAAATTAGAGAGTCAGTGATAATTAGTTTTATTTTTATATTTAAAACAAGTGTTTCGTAGTAAATCATTTAATTCAATTACTTTATCCTTTTTGTTTTTGGCAAATAAGATAAAAAAATTATATTACCTTTTCTTTCATCTCCCCCTCATTAATTAGCTAGACCTAAAAATATGATTACATTATTCTCTCATCTTATTTATCATAATTAATGTTTTTCTATATTCTCATCTCTCATTTATTTCCTATCCAAGCAAGTTATAAAAAATGACTTTTCAAATTTTATAATCGAATGAAATATCTTTGATATGTGTCATTTTTAAAAAAAAATTAAGCAATGAAGTTAAAACCTTATAAAGGTTGAACTTTTGACCTTCTCGACGAAAGAGAGGAGATATTACTTCGGTTATAAAGGATTTAGTATTGATTCGTCGTTTGAAATATAAAATGTAGGGTAAATTACCCTAACCTTTTATGAGATTTTAGACAATTATCTCGATCTTTTATGAGATTTTTAAAATTATACTCACTTTTATTATTTTACCTGATAATATATAAATAACTCATTCAGTCATTTTTTTTAAAAATGACCAAATTGTCCCTTTCACTTTTTTTTTTCAATTTTTTAAATTTTGACAATTTTTTTATTTCTTCAAATAAATATTGATAAAAACTTTAAATTTATTTTTACATAAAATAAAAACAAGTTATTTACTTGAAATTTATTTTTATATGAAATAATAATTTTTTTTTAAAAAAAGATTAGTCAAAAATAAATGAATAAATGAGCAATTGTGTTATTTTGAAAAAAAATTTTAACTAAAAAAAATATTTATATATTTTTTAAATAAAATATAAGAGATTATTATAATTTTATAAACCTTAAAAAAATATCAACATAATTATTAGAAATTAAAAAAAAAGGATATAATTTACTATAAAAATTTGTGACAAATAGTACGAATAATCTCTTACTATTCTGATTTGGACTTAAAATCAACAGTTCAAAAAGTGGCCCACTAAGTACCCTCCAGCCAATAACATCGAGACGCGTATACTGCAAGTCGAGAACGAGCCCGTGTTCTAGATCAGTGCTCCCCGACTTCTCTCCTCTAAGCTCTGATTCAACTCAGCCTGAGTCGATCCCGGCGATCGGTCGATCTATTCAAAAGAGGGACGAGCGGCCGAAGACTTAGTAGCCTGAGCGCGAAGCGTAAACTCTTCCTGTAACAACCATGGCCATCGATACTGTCCCTCCTCTCTTCGCCGCACAGCTCAATTACCTCGTCACTCACTCCCCTATCCCCATGAAGGTAATAATCATATACACTACAGTCTACAAATTAGGGTTTTATTCTCGATGCATAATACATTATACATATTTTTAACATTTCGAAAAGCTATATCAGAAATCCTATTACGACACTTTGAGAATCTGATATTTTTACATGTATTTTAATCTTTCAGGTTGAACAGATGTGGTCTGGTTCGAAGTATCATGGCTTATTTGATCGCTTCACTCTAGTCATCCCCTTCTGCCTCGATTATATCAAATGTCAGTGCAATTACTCGTGGATACACATACATACACGCAATTCCTAGTTTTTTCGTAACAGGCAATTTGAATCTTTGATGATTTGATTATAGGGGATGTTATATATAATGCACAGTATCCATTGGCGGCACCAGACATAATCTTTGGACCCGAAGATGAAAGCTTTCGTCCATTTCATGCTGCTGGTGAAGAAGGGGATTTGAAGTCGCCGAAGAACAGTTTGAGTGATTGGAACACCAAAGACCATACTCGGCTTTTGTCTCTCATCCTCGAACTTAGGTTAGGCCTTTTCTTTATTAGTTTCTGTTGAGTTCTATTGGATTTTTTGTAGTTCAGTATTATCAAAAATTGAATGTCGTAGTATAAAAAGTTCTGATTTTTTTTTATTTGCTTATAGGGATTTGTACATGGCTTACCAGAGGAAGCGTGTCGGAGAAGTTGACGATGATAGATTAAAATTCGAAATTAGCACTGTTATTTCAAAGAAGGTAAGCTGTTGAGTCATTATGAATGCGATATACTATTCAATAATATGGTACGTCCATAGAGTTTTTATAGAAATTACTTCGTTTATCTGGTGATAAGTGCCAATGTTTAGTATGCATGTGCATGAAATTTTGAATGTAGAAAATGGAAAATCCATCACAAGTTGGCATTTATATTTGTCATGAAACATTTTTGATAAGAATCATGAACACCCGGCCTTTTGAAACTGGTGTAGAAAACAGAGTTTTAACTGATGGGTATAACCTCACCTTCAAATGACTTGCAAAAATCTGTGAATATTTGCTGTTTTTGTCTTGGCAGTTATCATGTTGGAGCATTTTGAATGGTGTGAAAAAAGAATATAAGTATGGTGTTGATAATGCAGTTAGTAAGCTAGGGATCCTCTATTAGAATTTGGGAGAAGGGGCACTGATGATACTATATACCAAATGTCATCAGGTTTACTACATCTTAACATTGTCAGACAGCATTGAGCTGGATATGACACAAATGTTGAGGCCACAAACAGCAAGGAACGAAGGGATATGGGTTGTTCTGCTTTTTATTTTTTGGTGACAGTAGTTTACAAGAGGGCAAACATTGTATATGAGGGCCAAATCTCAGATATTTTTGCAAACATTTCCCCATTGAGAGCAAAATTTACTAGCACTTCAGGTATAAAATTCAAACAAATTCGTGTCTTTATTTATTAATGGGTAGATTGAGAAGTAATAGATTCACATTTCTGACCTCTCTTTGCATGCACACGTTTTGCAAACATAATAATATCAAAACTTGGTTGGATTGTCAGATGGGAGTTGGGACACCCCAGTAAACAAGTATTAACCATGTTGTATTTAGATCCTTATTGTGGAAAGCTAATGCAAACTATGCAGTATAACACATGAGCATTTTGTTCCGCTTCTTCCAAAGTCACTTTTATATATTATAGTTTATTCTTGTTTTGTTTTGGGATAACTACTGGTAGATGTTTTGTTTATCCTTGATGTTTGTTGCCTTTTTTTTTTTTACAATTGTTAATATACGTTGCCTTTTTTTTTATTTTCCCTACTTTTGTGGAACTAATTGGTGTTAATTTCCAGATCATTTGTTGTTGGCACATCTTTTCTTAGATTGATTTTGTTAGTTTGGCTGATCTCCCATTATGTTATCCATTGTCAAATTCTTTCTCTGCTATAAGTAGATCCCTGCTCTTCGTTTCATTCACTTAATAGGAAAAAAATTGAAGAACTTAATCGACTTGAAGAATACTCGCTTGCCCTATAACTTGCCTCAACCTAGGTTGACTCCCCTCGCTTTAATCTATATTTCCAAGATAATATTCTGATTGTTGCGTTGAGATAATAGATGATTTCTAAATTCTCATCATCATACTGCAGGGAATTGAAATGTCTATGAGCTCAGGTGCTGAGAAGGTATTTCTTAACAGGAACATTTTCTCATCTTTCAGTTGACTTTATGAGCTCATAAGATGCAATCCTTACTTTTATGTAGTTTTGACTGTATTGGTTTAAATTGTAGTATAGCCAGAAGAAGTAAAGTTTGCAGTGCCTTTACTGGAAATGGATATAAATAAAATGGTCACTGGGTGCACTTGGCGACATCAGCAGAAGATATTCTTACAGGTTATTCTTCACATATGTATGCATGGTTAACATAGTTATGTTGCCTCCTCTATTTTTTGAAATACTTCCCTTCCTTTGGTTCTCCTTGCCTTTCTTATTCATCTCTTGATAAGGTGGAAATATAAATATATTGTTATTTGAAGAACCATAGGGGAGGTTACATCACAAACACAAACACACATAAGAAATATTATGTTATTGACTAATGAAAGGGTACAATACAAAGAGGACAAGAAAAATTTGTTTTTAGTGGATTTTTTTTACTTCTATTTTTTCTTAGTTGTTTCATTTTCTTGTAGACTATGAAACATGGACATGGATATGGGCTACAAATGACATGATATCGACATGAATGATTTTAATAAAATAGGATGTGGATACACCGTGGATACGACAACAACCACAAATATATGAGGAAAAACCCCACTCAAGATCTATAAGAAACGAAACGAGAAAGAAACACATATGACAAACACTGATTTACGTGGCTTATCCAAATTAGGGCTACATTCATGGAGTCATCGAGATACTCCAATCTCTCTCTCCTTATGAATAATTGACCCTGGGTAGCGAACTGCTCTTTGAGGCAAGATCTTGGGTGCTTAAGTAACAACATATCCATAAAACAAGTGTATACATATATATTATATTGTATTATTCAAATTATGGCCCAACCCAATGTAACGCAACCGAGCTTGACTTCTTTGGGCAATAAAAATGAATTTGAGCTCAGGTTGGATTGTTCAGGCTCAAGCCCAACCTGGCCTGCCAGAGTTGTAACCTTAGTTTGTTTGTTTGTTTGTTTTTTTTTTTTATAAAATAATTGACTTGCAGCCCTAGTTAAAAGAAGGGGAAAATCAAAATTATATTAGTTGAGGTAATAAGAAAAGACATGGTAATTGCTGTATCTCTGACCTTAGAAAGAGCGAAATAGTGAAGCAAGATTCATGTAGTTGACCCCAAATGGTTAGGATAAAGGTTTAGTTGAGTTGAGTTAAAGGAACACACATCTTGGCAAACAAATTTTTTGTTCTTATTTTTTTAATTTATCAGATATTTTAAGTTCTTAACTTAAATATGAAATTTCACATGAGAAAAATAAATGTAATGTTGCATGGCGTAGATTTGGTTCCAAATTCAATATGATTTACCCTTATTATATTTCAATTCTTATTCTCTAATAAATTACAAAAGTATTTGAAACTCTCATTATATTTTTTTCTTATACTTGTGCCATTGTGCGCTATACTAGACATATCTAACCCCAATATTCAATACACTTAAGATGTGTCCCAAATATCTGAGAAGTATTGAGTACACGTAAGAATTATTTTTTTTTTTTTTGAAATCACAGTGCATGTAGGAAGTATTGTACACATACCAGAAAGTACTCGAGGAGTACCCATGTCCATTATGGATATAGTACACATACGATGACCTTGTAAGTAAAGTATCCATGCTAATAGCTTATAGATCATAAATGAAAACAAAAGTGACAAATCTTCTTCTGAAATTTATTTATCTATTTCTGTTGTAATTTTCTTTCATTTTAAAATCAGGAGTCATTATGATAATGATTTTTTTGTTAAAAACCCCAAGCATCCTTCCTTGAGATTGTCAGTGCTTTACTAGATCTAAAGTTTGTTATCTATTGCAGTAATTTCCTGAGTGCTGCACACTAATTCATTTGTCATTTTTTTTTCCTTTTGTCCTTTCATGCCCTTCCCTAGTTGGTTTAAGTTGATTCCACTGTGGTGCAGGTTATATTTCCTGTTGGCAGAAAATATTCATCTGCCCCTACAGCACCGCGTCTAAAACTGGTAGCTTCTTCTGAGTTGAAGGCTCTATTTTCCATTGAAGATTTCAGGCTTCCTCCATGGTTGGAAGGAATGTAAGTTATGTTAACTATTTTGTCTTTTTTTCTTCCCATTCCCTTTTCAAAGAGATTCACGTTGCGTGATTGCAAATCTTCTTCTTCTTCATCATCATCTTATTATTATTATTAATATTATTATTATTTCCTTTCTCCTTCAAAGGTGTATGGCTGAATATCTTCCCACTTTAGAAGAGATGCTTGAGTCGCAGGTCAGTGGCATTTGATACCCATTTTAACTGACAACTTAATCATGCTTTTATGCTATGATTTCCATCAATAATTGATGGCCCATAACTTTGAAGGATTATTTTCTTTTCCCTTTAAAGATTGCAGATGCAGTTTCATTAATTGATATTAGAAGGAAATTCATTGTGGCACTAGCTCCTCTGTTTGGAAGGCCAGTAGAAGCTGATCCTGTATGCATCCTTTACATCTACTTTTTATTTTCGACAACACGAGTATATAAATCAATTAAACAAACTGCTTAGTTTGCCTTGATTTACCTGGCAGGTTTTTTGCAGAAAGGCAACGTTTCTGGCTTCCTCTGGAGTGTTTACATTTCTGGTATGCTGTAGTCTTCATTACTTGCACGTATACATGATGGGGTTTTTTGGATTTTGTTCTAGCAAATGTATCCAGCATGTTGGAGCAATTTGTCTTATCAGTTCGATGCCCTACTAACATGGCCTTTCATATTTCTGTAGCATATGATGTTCTGCACTTTTCTATTAAGCACCGTGTGATTTATGCTGGTAGATTTCAATGTCAAAGGACCTGAGTAGTGACATTCCAACCTGTGTTGGAGCATATGGCTGCACTATCACACTTAAGGTTTCTGTGTCAAAGGACCTGAAGGAGTAGTGACATTCCAGCCTGTGTTATACAGTATGGTTGCATTATCTTACTTGAGGTTTACATGTTGTGTATATTATATGTATAGATATATATTCTGAAGAGGGTTAGAAGGGGGGCTTGGGGGTGCAAAAGTCCTTTTGGCACTAACATTAGTTGATAAAATATTGCAGAAGTTAGTGGTTAGAGTTTAGAACAGATATTCGATATTCATTCCCTGAACACTAGACTAACTATAATAAGCAGTTGGGTGATAAGTTCACAATGCTGATAGCTGTGTGATTCTTCTCTTTCTTTTGACGAGTAAGAATTAATAAGAAAAAAATAATTTTTGGGTATGGTTCTTGCAAATGAATAGAATGGTGAGAATATTCATAGAATTTGTTAGAAAATGGCGGAGCAGAAGGAATGATACCAAAACTCAAAGCTACTAGCCAATTTGGTGGACATCCGGAAATGCAAACATGATGTGCTGATCATGGCATACTCACAAAGGAAATTTCAGGCTTGATGTAATTTTGTTCTCATCTGTAAACAGTTCTACAGTCAAGTTTCTTAATTAATTTCAGTAATCAGATTGAAATGAACAACTTTGTTAATTAATGTCAGTAATCAAATTGAAATGAACAAGTTCGGCAATTAAATTCAAACGAGAAACATAATCTGAAATCAGGCTTACAATTCTCAGTTGACGAGGCAAAATGAAGAGTAGTTATTGCCAAAATTATTGATCACCTATTCTTTACTCACCCACCCCCTCTTGGATAAGATAACTACCACACCAATGTTGTGGCCTTAAAATTTATCAGAAATTATAATTGATTTAATTGTTTCAAGCTAGACTCGTGGGGATTTTGTCACTCAACTTGCTGCTGGCTGCTGAGGATCATTTAAATCATGAGTCAATGATGAGGATATTTTGTGGCTCTCAAGACCTTCCAGCTACTCATATAAATTATATAGATGCGTACAAAGCTTCCCGCTACCCACATAACTTTATACTCAACTCAACTCAACAAAGCCTTATCCCAATTTTGGAGTTGGCTACATGAATCTTGTCTCACCATTCATCTCTATTTAATACAATTCTATTAGTTAGACCACGCATTATCATATCTAATTTAATTAACTATACCAAAGTTAATTTTGATCGCTCTCGCCCCCTAGCATCTTGATCTTCAATATTAACCATGTCGCTCTTTTACTGGTCTTCTTTGTACATGACCATGCCTCCTTAACCGGTTTTCTTTCATTTTATCTTCTATAAGTGCTACTCCTGTCATCTCACGAATGTATTCATTTTTAATTCTATCTTTTCTTGTTTTACCAATCCATCTCAGTATCTTTATTTTGGTTATACTCATCTTATTAACTTGTTATTTCTTAACTGCCAAGCATTATGTTCCATACAGCTTGCTGGTCTAATAGCTATTTTATAAAATTTACCTTTCAATTTTGAAGTTTTACGTTGATTGCACAATATGCCAAACACATTCCTCCACTTAACCCATGCTGATTTAATCCTACGAGTAACATCATCTTTAATTTTTCCTTCTTGATGAATTAGTGAACCCATTATTAACTCTTGATTTTCAACTTTTTTACTCCCTCCCCGAGTTTTATTGAAATTGCACTCAATATATTCAGTTTTTGTCCAACTTATCTTTAACTCTTTTGATTCTAAAGCCTCTCCATATTTCTAATTTATCATTTATCTGCCTTTTAGTTTCATTAATTAAAATAATATCAACAGTAAAAAGCATACACATGGAACTTCATCGTGTATAGTGTATATGCTTAGTCAGATCATCCATTATTAAAACAGAAAGGAAATGACTTAATGCTGACCCCTTGTATGGGCCTACTATGTCGACCCACATAATATTATACGCATCTATATATCTTTAGAGGGAGAAAGATGCTTACACCCATGACCCAACCCTCCATTAGAGCTTAGAGGGGCAAGGAAATGTTTGGTCCATCCTACGGTTGCATTTTGAAAGTGGATGAACGAACTATGCTAATCCTTACCTGTAATCTTGTTGATGGATGTATGAGATAGACTCCAATGTCTTGAGGCCAAGAGTTCATGAATTAGTACCAGATCATCCTACAAGAACTAGATGAACCAAAACTACAGAGTATTCAGTGTCCATGTTATGGATTGTGCATTGAGTTACTTTTTTTATAAATTTTTTGGCAGTATACATCAAGTCAATTCAGTCACTTGCTTGGCTTATAGTAGAAAATGGACAGGGGGTGCAGTGATGCTGCGAAGTCGGGACTTCTTAGAAAACCCCGAGGACTACAATCCGTTAGCAGTTGTGTTGCTGCCTGGAAATTCCAATGGCTCCACTCAAATTTAAGAGGCGCAATCTGCAGACCTCCTAATTCATCAACAGACACTTACGGATGGTTGGGTGCTCCGAAAGATGGGGAGGGTGAGTAAATTACTAGGAGTCCTTTGTGCAGGTTATGAGGACTGCCTGCTGGAACTATTCAGAGAAATAGTGATGTGTAATTCTTTGCCAAGACCTTGTTCTAGTAATGCCGCTGAGAAAGACAAGGAGGATAAATCAGCAAAAAGGCTGAGAAGAGTAATGAAAGATCTGTCCTGCTCGGTCAATTATGGGGGCAGCAAAGCAATAGAGGCCTTTGTGGAAGGCATCGAGAGGGTATAGCTATTGTTGTCATATGCATTTAAAAATTTTGTCCTGGAATGTGAGAGGTTTAAATGATCTAGCCAAACGATCAGTCATCAAAGGACTGCTGCAGGAATGGAGGCCTACAATTATATGTCTTCAGGAAATTAACATGGGCAGTATTTCGAGGCGTGTGGTTCGTTCTATTTGGGGATCCAGATGGATTAAGTGGGCTGCCTTGGATGCCCAAGGCACCGCAGAAGGTATTCTTGTGGCTTGGGACTCTCGATTGGTCAATAGTATCGAGCACATAGGGGGTGAGTTCTCCATCTCTTGCAAGTTTAGCTTGGTCTCCAACTCCATGGTGTGGGGCTTTTGTGGTGTCTACGGGCCAGTGGCTGATAGAGTTAGAGGTTCCTTCTAGGAAGAGCTGCAGTCGTTGTTTTCCTCCTGGCCGGTCCCTTGGTGCCTTGGGGGAGACTTCAATGTTGTGTGGATCCCGGATGAGAGGATGGGGAATGGTAGGCTGACCTCGGCAATGAGGGGTTTCAACGAGTTCATAAATTTTCAGAGCCTGGTGGATTTACATATGGAAGGAGGGAGGTTCACTTGGTCCAGAGGAGGCCACCAGACAACTATGCCTCGTTTGGATAGATTCCTGGTATCCAACAACTGGGAGGATGTCTTCTCAGGTATCTCTCAAAAGTGTCTTCCGCAGCCTTGTTCTGATCATCACCCCATTATGCTGTATTACCGGGGTTTTAGTGCAGGAAAAAGCCCCTTTCGATTTGAAAACATGTGGCTAGAATCGGAAGGTTTTGTGGAGAAATTGGTGGGATTCTTATGTTGTGTCTGGGTCCCCAAGCTACCGCATTGCCAAGAAGTTGAAGCTCCTCAAAGAGGACCTGCGAAAGTGGAACCGTGAGATCTTTGGCTCACTTCAGGTTAGAAAGCAGTCTTTGTTGAATAGCTTGATGGAGTTGGACAGGGAGGAACAGTTGGACTCCCTCTCTGTTGGAAAAAGGACTGAAAGAGAAGGTTTAAAGGGCCAGATTGGACAGCTTCTCAAGATGGAGGAAATCTCTTAGAGACAGAAATTTCGGGCCATTTGGCTTAGAGAGGGTGACCGCAATACAAAATTCTTTCACAGAACGACTTCTTCTCACTATAGAAAGAATGAGATTACCTCGATTGTTATTGATGATCAAGTCCTCACTGAGGAAGAGCCCATTAGAAGAGGAATTGTTGACTTCTTTTCTAGCCTTTACACAGAGCCGCACAGCTGGAGACCTGGGGTGGATGATATTTGCTTGGAAAGGCTGAACGGGGATGAAACTTCTAACTTGGAGCTCCCTTTCTCGAAAGATGAAGTGGTGAGAGCCTTGGATGCATGCAATGGGGATAAAGCTCCAGGTCCAGACGGGTTCACTATGGCTTTTTTTAAAAGATGCTGGGATGTCCTGAAAGCGGATATTATGGCGGTCTTTGGGGCCTTCCATAGGGAGGGGGGTTTTGAGCGAAGCCTCAATGCATTTTTCATTGCCCTCATTTCCAAAAAGGAAGTAACTAATAGCATCAAGGATATCCGCCCTATAAGTCTAGTGAGTAGCGTTTACAAATTGATTGCGAAGGTTCTTTCTTTGAGGTTGAAAAAGATCATGGGTAGCATCATCTCGTCTACCCAAAATGCTTTTGTGGAAGGTCGGCAAATCCTGGATGCGGCTGTTATTGCTAACGAATGCATTGACTCCAGAATAAAGTAGAAAAGGAAAGGGTTTGACTGCAAACTGGACATTGAGAAGGCCTTTGATCATGTTAGTTAGAGTTTCTTGATGGATATGTTGGCTAAGATGTGTTTTGGGAGCAAATGGAGAAAGTGGATTATGTCGTGTATATCCACAATCTCCTTTTCGGTCCTCGTCAATGGCTCCTCTGCATGTTTCTTCTGATCTTCTAGAGGATTGAGACAGGGGGATCCCCTATCCCCTTTTCTCTTCGTGATAGCTATGGAGGCCTTGAGTCGCTTCTTGTTCAGCGCAGAGGAGGTTGGCCTCATCAAAGGCTTTCAGATGGGGGACAGAAGGGGTGATGGTGCAGCCATCTCCCATCTTTTGTTTGCTGACGACACCATTATTTTCTGTGATACCACAGTGCGCCAGCTTCGTTTTGGCCGTTGCATTCTTGTGTGCTTTGAAGCTGTGTCAAGTTTGCGGATCAATCTCGCAAAAAGCAGCATTACTCCGGTTGGTTTGGTTATAGAGATGGACATGTTAGCCAGCACGTTAGGTTGCAGAGTGGGCTGCTTTCCTTTGGTGTATTTGGGTCTTCCTCTGGGTGCTTCTATGAGATCCATTGGGGTTTGGGATCTTGTGGTTGAAAGGTTTCTCAGCAAGCTGGCAGTTGGAAGGGTTAGCTTTTCTCTAAGGGAGGTAGGCTCACCCTGATCAAAAGCACCTTGGCCAACCTCCCCACCTACTACATGTCTCTTTTCTCCATGCTGAAGTCAGTTAGCAGAAGACTAGAAAAGATTCAGAGGGACTTCTTATGGGGTCACGAAGGGGAGTGCAGAAAGATTCATTTAGTTGCTTGGGATAAAATCAAGAAACCAGTGTCTATTAGGAGTTTAGGGGTGAAACATTTGAGTATCTTCAACACAACTCTTTTAGGGAAATGGTTATGGAGGTTCGGTGAAAGTGATGGGGAACTTTGGAGGGAGATCATTGTTATTAAGTATGGATGCGATAATGGAGGTTGGTGTTCGGGCAATGCGGAGGGTCCAAAGGGATGTGGTCCCTGGGGTTACATAAGAAGTGAATGGAGGATTTTCAAAGAAAGGTGTAGTTTTGTTATTGGGAATGGAGGTCGAGTGAAATTTTGGGAGGACATTTGGAATGGGGACGAGTTACTGAGGGTGAAATTTCCTATTTTATACAGTCTGGCTAGCAACAAGGCTGCTTGGGTTAGCGAGTGCCTAGAGAGAGTTAGGAATAAGCTTGTCTGGTCTCCTCACTTTAGAAGAGACTTCCTCGATTGGGAGTTAGAAGAGGTGGGTTCCTTCCTTAGTCACATTAGTAAGTTTCGAGTTATGGAAGGGAGGGAGGATAAGAGGGTGTGGCTGTCGAATAAGAAATCTTTTTCTGTCAGCTTCTTTTACAAGTGCTTGGTTGCTTCTGCAGGCCCTTTATTCCCTTGGAAGCTCATATGGCACTCAAAAGCTCCCCTTAAAGCCTCCTTCTTCGCCTGGGAAGCCTCATGGAAGGCCATTTTAATTGCTGATAATTTGAAGAAGAGAGGCTTTTTTTTGGCTAGTAGGTGCTACTTTTGTCATAAGGATGAGGAAATGGTGAATCATGTTCTCATTCACTGTCATGTTTTTTGGAGCTGTTGGAACCTTGTTTTTACTCTATTCGGTGTCTCCTGGGTTATGTCAGGCTCCGTCAGAGATCTTCTGTCGGCTTGGACAGGGTGCAACCTCCCTAAAGAGATTAAGAGAATTTGGAGACTAGCTCCTATTTGCCTTTTGTGGTGTATCTAGATTGAAAGGAACAATCGTGTTTTCGAAGATGTGGAGCTATCCACTCATTGCTTTAAAGACACGTTTTTGCGCTTATTATTTTTTTGGGCCAAAGAGGCTTTCCCTGTAAATGTCTCTTCTTTTGTTCATTTTTTGGGATCGCTGAGACCGATGTAAAGCTTTATGGGATTTTTGCCTTTGGTGCCCTTCTTGGGCTCATTTATTAATATTCATCTTACTCTTTACTTATTAAAAAAAAAAGGAAGAAAATGGACATTATTAGTCGAAATTCAAGCATTACATGTATTGTGCACTTGAATGCACATTCCACTTAATGCCCTTTTTTTTTTTAATTTTAATTTTTCATAATGAGATAATAGTATAATTCATTAGTAATAAATGCTTGAGGTGCATCATTAAGGGGTAAGTCGAAGAGACTTACCCAAAAAAGAAATCCATACAGGACTGCATAACTTATTCCACACTAATGGCAGTTATGTCTACTGCATTTGCCTGCATCTAATTCTTATCAACGATTTGTCGGTTTCTTTCTTTCTCTGGTGGTGGTTGTTGAGCATAGAATCATGAAGATAAAAAGTTGATAACTATTTTGGTTCATGAGCGTGGAAAGATGGCCTTAAAATTATCCATTGTTTCATATACTATTGCTGGCTTTGCTATCCTGCTGAAACTTTTTTGCATATAGGACATTGCCTTCTTGAAAATTGAAGTACTAAGAAGAATTTCCTAAAGGCGGGTGCCATAAACGTCTATTTGCATCTTGTTTGAATAGCTTATGCACTGATGCAGAAATTCGGAGCATAGTTATTGAGATTTTTCTTTCTACTTTTTGAAGAAGGAAAATTTGTTTTTAGAATCTGTTAAACGGATGGGACACTTAAAAAAATTTGAGGAAGGTATTCTAAATATTGATTCACATCAACACTATTAGGTGACAATGTTTCTTAAGAATTGGGTTCCCGATGTTATTATAAGATTTAAATTATTTCTAAACATTGTTTGTACTAATTGATGAAGATGCCTGCTAGCTCTACTCAATACTCACAAGACATGTTGGTGGCAAAACCACATGTTTGAGTTCGAGTCTCCAAGGGTGTTTGAAGATCGTCTTCATCGCTCCACCCACCAACCCAAAAATAGTACTATTAAAAGTATGCCGAACATGCTTTATGGGCGTTTTTCAGATATGTTTGTTGGCATACACATTGAGGTTAACCGTGAAAGTGGTAAGTTTAGCCAAGCATGCCAAGTTAGAGTTACATATTGGGGACCTGCATATTTTTTATTCCTTTTTTTTCCCCTAAATTAATTGTGCCAATGATTGAACAATAAACATTAGGATTTATTTACATTATTAGAGCATGATGGATTAAAAAGAGAGCGGCTCTAGATTATTTCTGATTTTAGAATATTTATCAAGCTACTTTACCAAATAGAATGGTTGGGCACTTAAGGTACAAAATACTAAAAAATGAATGTAGCTGAGTTGAGGATATTGAGATGGCTAATGGTAGTAGGAGAGATGAATAAGAAATGAATGGCATTCTTAGGAAGTTGGAATTGGCACCAGTTAAGGACAAGATGAGTCAAAAATTTCTAACATGACTTTTTGAATAAACTATACAGACGAGCGATTGGATTTAAGTTGAAGGTCAGGAAAAGAGCAAGAACAACTGATATGTTGGTTTAAATGAGTACGCTTTTAGACACAGCTGAATGTGGAACATGATTCATGTGGCTGGGTGCAATTATTGAAATGAAATTTTTGTTATTTAAATTGGTTGAAATATATCTGATGGTAGCATGTTTCACATATAAACATAAAGTATTTTAGATGTTAGGAAGTAGAATGCCCTGAGGGCCAGCAAATTAAGTTTCCTTTATGTAGTAAATAGTCAGTGCTAGCCTCTTTAAGACTCATGAAAGGATGGTACCTTTTGGTAAAATTGATTGTAGTTATTATAGTTTCTAACTTTGACTTGGTTTTTGTTTGTGCTCTGGCTTATTAAATTGTTTGAAATTACTGAGAACAATTTAATTTTCTATTAGTATATGTCCTCGTAGTGTACTTACATGGCTTTTGTTTATTCTTGATTTTTTTCTTTTATTTACTTATTTAAATTTAATGCGGAAATCTTGTTTTATGTGCTTGCATTATTCTTAATTTTGTAATTTTAAATGCATGCTTTAGGTGCATTTTTCCCTGCCACTTCAGTTCCCAAAGCTACAACCAGTTTTGATGCTTCAAAGTTCTCAGGTAATGGCATTTTTTTTCAATCTTATCTTCATATTTATGTATACATACATGCATATATATATATATATATATATATATATATATATAGATATAGATACATTTGTTTTGGGAAAAATTTGTAGACATAGATGAATACAGATGTATTTAGAGACTTGTTGATGCAGCCATACCAGTGCAGTTTGTTCTTGTGCATGTGCCCCAAATGACTGTGTGGATTATCTACCCCAAATATTTTTCTTATTGAGTAGTTTCATGTTTAGAAGTTTTAAGACCTTAAAGCTCAATGGCATATTGGTATGCCCGCTATGCTCTATCACAAGGTGGGATGGATCAAGTCTCGGTAATTTTTCCTTCCAGTTGTTAATAGGCTATACTCTGGCATTCTAGTGTATGGGTGTGTATTATGAAGCACCCAGAAAAGGTGGATAACCATAAATTAAGTTTCCAAAAATTTGAATTGTTTTCACTGTCATGCACAATGCAATGTTGAATTTATTAATTATTTTAATTTCTTATTTAAAGACAAAGCTCTTGGAATATGATATGATTGTTTTCCTGTTTCCTTCTGAAATTATTTGATTTTAATACGTACAATGTATTAAGGAAAACAATTAAATTCATGCACAATGCAATGTTGAATTTATTAATTATTTTAATTTCTTATTTAAAGACAAAGCTCTTGGAATATGATATGATTGTTTTCCTGTTTCCTTCTGAAATTATTTGATTTTAATACGTACAATGTATTAAGGAACACAATCAAATTAAAATTGCATACCATAAGTTATCATTTCTAACAACCATAAGGAGTATGTATATAAATCAATAATTCGTTGACATGTGATGTGGAGATGCCCATGTCACTTGCTGACTGATAATTTGTTCCGATGTATTATAAAGAAATGCATGCTTTTTGTTGGCCCCTTCATATATCCAGAGAATAAATATAACTATACAAGTATGCAAAGAAAGTGTGTTCACTCCCTAATTCAAATGACATACTAGTATCTTTTCTGAGGTGTCTATTTTGGTTAGGTATTTTTTTAAGGCATAGGGTACTCTTAAATTTAACTGTTGGGAGAGTAGCAGGTGGCCTTTGCTATCAAGTGGTGAAAAAGAAAAATATGTAAATGTGCCTTTTTTGGATCTCTGGAGTCAGTTACACACACACACAAATAATCAACTTTGTTGATCTGTTAATATGTTGGCTGGTGATACCTCTTTGTGTTTGATAGTTTAAGTGAAATGGGTTCTTTAAAAATTTTCTGCTCCACTGTTCAATACTGTTGACGAGTATTGACAACTTTTACGTCTTTTACCAAAAAAAAAAAAAAAACTCACATCTGCAGGAAATTTTTGCAAGTGCAATTTAACGATGCCTATCTGGCTGGATGAAGCACATCGGTTTCTGTGGAAAGTTGTTTTTAACTTCTCAGTTCTCATCATACTATTTTGTTTTTTTTTTTTTTCTTTGTACTTTTATTCTCTTTCTTTTCTTTAATTAAAAAAGAAAGCTTTCAATGTTGGTCTCTTAAATAGGGGAAGGATCAATTTGCACTCGGTGTAAACCTTCTCATTCTTATGTGCCTTGACAACTTTTTTGTGGCGCCTATGGTTGGTTGTATCTGAGAGAAAGTACACTATACATGTTTTAATTAGATTGTTTTTCTGTTGTGGAAATTAAAAGGAGCTTCCTAGTGCCTTGTACTACATTATTGCAATTAGATTGATAATGTATTAGTGCCCTGTGGTTTTGACTGAAAATGGCTGATTTATGTAGGAAGCCATGTAACATAAAATCTAGTTACAGTGTTTAAAGATTGCCGGTGCTAACGAATATTGTTTGTGTAGCATTTTCTTCTTCATCATTTAGCTAAACCAGTTTGATGGTTTAAATGAAATTTTCAGTTACTAACTTACTAATCAGACAATTTTCTTTACATGTAGCATTTCAACTCCCATAGTGCACCCATCAAATCCCCTCTTTTGACAAATTTCCCATGGAGTCCCAGATGGGAAACATCAGAAATGGTCGAACGGATGTTGTAAGTTCATCCCAACTCCTTTTGTGGCTTTATACTTGGTATGGGTAATCCTCATGATTTGAATTTTTTGTTTAAATTTTTTTTTTAGTGATTTTCTGGCAGAAGAATGTTTGAACTTCAAGAAGTACTGCAACGAGAGTTTGCTTCAGCAACGATAGTTCAATATCTTGGAAGGTTTTAATGTTCCTATAGTTCACCTTTTGTCAATAGATTGACTTTAATATTGCTTTGTCTGAAGCTGTGCTGTTTTTATTTTGTTGATATGATTGTGGATTATAAAGTGATTTCCTCTTCTATGTGAAATTGGGATTTTAGTGCTTCTAATGTATCATGAGCACCGAAGTTCTAAAATTTATCTGGTGAAAAGGCTGCATTGGTGCCATTGGAGTGCGTGTGTGTATATATATATATATATATATATCTAGATATATGCCTGTGCGGTGGAAATTCAATGCATCTTCCAGCTTCTATTGAATGCGATGAAGGCAGAAGTTTTTCAGTATGGCCCATTGAATAATGGGGCTGGCCTGTGGTGGCAATAGTTGAAAGATAATATTTGTACTAATTCAAAATTTTTAATTATTTTAGAATTATCTAAATAGTAGCTCTCTCTCTTTCTCTCTCTCTTTTTTTAATCTATTTGAAGGTTTTGCTAATAACATTATTTGAATGATAACTTTTAGAAAGAGCAAGATATTAGATTTTCTCTTTATTATTATTATTATTATTATTTTAGTAATTGTTGAGTTGTTGATGTGAACTTTTTTGCGTGGTAAAATAACTTTTGGAGGATGCTATTTTAATTTTAAACATTCAAACAAAACAACCGACATGATTTTATCAAGATTCCAAGTTGTAGTCTCTTCCTTATTCTCCAGAGAAACAGACACGGCCATGTGAACAAAATGTTCCAATTTATTCAAACATATAAATTTGTTTTTCTATTGTATGATTCAGAAATTTAAGTCAGATCCAGCCCAGCCTATCGAAGGTATGACATGTAAAGTCTGTGTGTTTGGATTTGTCAAAATTGTTAGATAAGCGGTTTTGTAAATGAATAGTTTGGTATTTAGATTTAGAAGTAATTATGATAGTGAGAAATGATTTTATCAAGTGTTTGGATTATATTCTTCCTAAGTGATTTTAGAATAATAATATTTTCTTTTGTTCTTTAAGTTATAATAGATGATTTAGGATATGTTTGTTTAAATATTATTTTGGAATATATAATAGTAAACTATATTATATATTACTATATAACTTAAATAATCAAAAACATAAAATAAATATTGTACAAGTGTCTTTTATATATATATATATATATATATTAAATAGGATAAAAGTTTATATATAGATTTAGAATGATAGAGTGACTATTATATTGGTTCAAATCCCAACACTTTTTTTTTATTTGAGCGGTTAGTGATTGGTGTGTGTAAATTATACAAGCCTGTGATGCAAATACGCTAATTAGAGCAACTTCAAGAGAGAGTGCCATCTGGGGTGTCAACTTCATAATTGTCGAAATGACACTCTAAATTCAAATTTTTTCACTCCAACGGGGGTGGCATCCAGGGTTGCAAAATGGCAGCAATGCTCTTGGGGTGCTAATTTTCTAAACTCTGGAGAGAGAAAGAGAAAGGTTGCATTGAGTCGTTCTGGCATTTTTCAGATTCTACTGTTCTAACGGAACTTCTCTCAACGACTCTATTCAACAAAAAAATTCTATAAATACAGAGATTTTACAGAGATTTTGAAAGAGAAAACTTCCCAAAGGCCGAAAAATCATCTGCCGTGAAAATCGTTTGCTGTGAAAATCACTGTAAGTTTCCTGCTCCCTGGTCTTGATTTTTGTTTTGGCCATGAATGTTGGTGATGGCAGATTTAGAGGGGTGTCGCCGCGCTGCCAGCGGTGGTGGAGAGAACTTGCAGCTGCGGCGGTGGAGGGAGGCTTGCGGTAGAGGGAGGCGTGCGGTGGCGGACGGAGGCTCGCGGTGGCAGATGGAGGAGAAGGAGGCACAGAAAGAGGGAAAGGGAAAGGAGGCGCAGGAGAGGGGAAAGGGAAGGGAAAAGAGGCGTGGGGGGGGGGGGGAAGAAATACAAAGGCGCCGAGGGGGGGAAGAAATAAAGAATGAAATGAACTTTGCCTATATATATATAATTATTAGAATTTATTTTAGTTAATTGTTAGAATTTATTGAATTTTTAAATTGTTAGTTAATTGTTAGAATTTAAATTGAATCTTTAAATTAAATTAAATTTTGTAATTAAAATAGAATGTTTTAATTTTAGTTTATTTATTTATTTATATATTTTTGTTAATTTAGGGTGAATTTATTTATTTAGCTAATTTGTATAATTGAAGAATTTTTTTCTATTTTAGTTAATTGTTATTTAGAATTTAAATTAATTTTTTAATTAAATTAATTTTTGTAATTTAAATTGAATTTTTTAATTTTAGTTTATTTATTTATTTTTGTTAATTTAGGGTGAATTTATTTATTTAGCTAATTTTTGTAATTGAAGAAATTTTTTTCTATTTTAGTTAATTGTTATTTAGAATTTAAATTGATTTTTTAATTCAATTAATTTTTGTAATTTAATTTGAATTTTCTAATTTAATTTTTTTTATTAAGGGTGATTTTATTTATTTTTTAATTGATTATTTTATGCTCATTCTTTAAATTGATTATATATATATATATATATTTTTTTTTTGTAAATGGACTTGCAATTTGACGGTTCTTTCACTGATTTGCTTATGAGCGACATTGATTTATATGATGATGTTATGCAGACCAATCTCGCAGTATTAACGCCATTACAAAATGAAACTCCTCTAAGAGTGAGAAAATCGCAAAAGACAAAGAACTTCTCTTAAGAAGAAGATAAATTAATTGTGTTTGCGTGGCTTAACACGAGTAAAGATCCAATTACTGGGAATGAACAATAAGGTGATGATTTTTGGCATAGAATATTGAAATGCTTAGAACTTCATGTAAGCAATCAAGAAGAGCGTTCGTAAACTTCTATTAAAAGCCGTTGAACTGATATAAATGCAAAATGTGGCAAATTTGTCGATTTTTAAAGTCAAATTGAAAGACTGCGACAAAGTGGACACACCGAGTAAAATAATATAATGATTGAGCTTTTTTAGATAGACACTACTATGATTTGATATTTGAACTATTGACTGAATGATTTTATATGTTTTTCAGGTTGATGAAGCAAAAGAAATGTTTGCTAAGATCATTGAAAGACCATTTCAATACGAGCATTGTTGGAATATATTGAAAATGGAGTGGAAATGGACTGATAATCTTACCAGTAATAAGAGAGCAAAAACCTATTCAATTGGTAGTCTTGCTGAATTAAATCATGTTGAATCTTGTTATTCAACTCCATATTTAGGGGATGAAACTGAACCTTCGTCCACTCCCAACCTTGACATGCCATTAGGCAGAAAGGCTTCGAAGAAACAACTTAAAAACAAAGAGAAGCAAACCGAGGCTGAAGCAATACTAGATCATCACCATTGGAATCAAAGAATGGAAATGGAACAACAAAAAGTTGAGCGTCACGATAAAATGTTTGCTCAACAGGAGATAGCATTGGAGCAACATCGTAAACAGTTAGAAATTGAAGAAATGCATAATGAAATGAAAATAATGGAAACTGACATTACTGGCATGGACCAAATTTCTACAACATATTTGAATAACCTGAAGATAGAGATTATGAAAAAGCGGGGTTTTAATTTTTAGTCATGATTTATTATGTTGCTATTATTTTTTAATTTTTAGTCATTTTTATTATGTTACTATTATTTATGAAAAACTACGTATTAAGTTTGATTGTTATGAAAGTACTTGTGAAATTGAAAATACAACTTGAAATTGAAATTGAGAAAATTATTTTTCGCCATGTTGTTGCTACAAATGCTCGATAAGATCTAACTATAGTTGAGAATGAGTTGCACTGTCCCTGATCTGACAATGAGTTTGCATGAAGTCTTCCAATTTTGGAGTATACGCATGCGACACTTCTACAGGCGAATTTGCATCGCTTCCATCAAAGTCATTGTTACCAATATCTCATTCATCTTCAATGACCATGTTATGCATTATTATGCACATTTTCATACTATCTGCAAGTGTTTCTTCATCCCAAAAGCGTGCTGGCCCACGCACGATTGCAAAACGGGTTTGAAGTACTCCAAATGCCCGCTCTACATCTTTTCTTGCCTACTCTTGTGCTTTAGCAAAATATTTTTTCTTCAAACCTTGTGGACAAGGAATTGTTTTTACAAATGTCGACCAGTTTGGATAAATACCATCAACTAGATAATATCCCATTGTATACTCATGGCCATTAATTGTATAGTTTACTGGAGGAGCATGACCATTTGCTAACAATGCAAAAACAAGGACCTATCTAGAACATTTATGTCATTCAGTGAACTAGGAAGCTCAAAGAATGCATGCCATATCTAAAGATCTTGAGAAACCACAGCTTTCAAAATGATTGTTGGTTCGTGACAATGACCAATATACATACCTTGCCATGCTATCGGACAATTTTTTCACTTCCAATGCATGTAATCAATACTCCTTAACATGTCGGGAAAGCCACGTTGTTTCCCCGTCTGTAGCAATCGAGCAATATCGCTATTGTTTGGTGGCCTTAAGTAATGGTCGCCAAACACTGCAATAATAGCTTTCACAAACCTTTTCAGATTCTGTATGGCAATGCTTTCTCCAATTTTGATGCATTCATCCACAGAATCTACTGGTGTTTCGTAAGCAAGAATTCTATAAGCAGCTGTTATTTTTTGAAGGGATGACAAACCGAGAACTCCAACGGCATCTGCTGTTTGGATGAAGTATGGATCATGTTGTTCAACCTCATTTACAATTCGGAGAAAAAGAGGACGACTCATTCAGAACCTCTTTCGAAAAAAACCTTTATATACACAAGGGGTAGCAAAATAGTCACGGTAGAGTCTTTTGTGACCTTCAACTCTACCACGATTAACTGTTCTATGGCCTGGAACGGAACCACGATGCCTTCTTATCCGTCCCTGATTAGACCCTTCTGACTTTCTGGTTACAACATACAACATATCCATTTCATCATCATCTTCTTCTTCAATATTGAGGATCCCTCCTAAAATATTTGGATAACGATTCATATAGGTGGATGAATAAAAATATGAGAGGATAAATAGTCAAAAAGAAAGGGGATATTGAATTTATAGAGAGAATGTAATATAGATGAATGAAAACATGAGAAAAATGGTCATATTTATAAACAAATTTTACTTTTTTGAATTTTTATTTTAGCGGTTAAAATTTGAAATTTGAATTTCGACTGACAAAATTTGAAATTTGAATTTGAATTTGAAATTTGAAATTTGAAATTTTGACTAAAAAAATATATCTGTTAAATTGCAACTGCTATGAAAACTATACCTTTTAAAATATAACCGTTACAGATTTATAATTCAGAAATGCCATAACACTGTTCAAGGTTGCAAATAAGTGATTTGGCACCCCAAAATGGCAACTCCATTTGGAGTTGGTCTTACATTGTCAAGAGTGATTTGTGCGTGTAAATTATACAAGCCTGTGACGCAAATACACCAATTACATTGTCAAGTTTTAAATTTCGCAACTATATTTAGCACTTCTCTTTTATTATTTAGGATAAATTATATTAATATTTTTTTTTCGACAATTACATAAATTTTTTAGGAGATTTTTAAAATGATATTGATCTTTTTTCTAGTCTTATTTTTTTTTAAAATGATAAAAATATCATTTTTATTTATTTATTTTATATTTTTCCAATTTTGACTATTTTTTAAAAATTTTGTTTCATGTTCAATTAAATATTAATTAAAATTTTCTTTAACCAAAAAAATATAAGTTATTTATCTTAATTTTATTTATTTTTATAAAAAATGAAAAAAAATTAGAAAAAGATCAGAATTTTAAAAATTTTAAAAAGGTAAATAAAAAGAGTATTTGTTTTTCATTTTAGAAAAAAAATAAAGTTAGAGAGAAGGTAATTTTAATTTGTCAGTAAAAATAAAAAAAAATTAATATTATTTTTAAAACTTCAAAAATAATTATAATTATTAATTTTTTTTTTTAAAAATCAGTATAGTTTATCTTATTATTTATATCCGGTATCAACACTGCACAATCTTAATAAGACACAAAGTGGGACAAAATTGTGATTTAGCATGCAAACTACCAAACGCCAGGTAGCCTAGGCCCACTGATCAGTAGCTTAGGCCCACCGATCGGATCTGCGCTTCTCCAGTACACTTCGCGTCTCTCGGTGGGAATTTGTTATTATACCAAGATATTATTATATACAAAAAAACACATAATACATATATATATATATATACATGAAAAATATATTATGTAATTCATGTTATTTAATTAATATACACCTAACCGACACTTAATGATTGCCGAAGTGGGTGTAGTTGCGATTGAACAAATAATAGTATTGTGAAAATTGTAGATGCAATATAAATCTTGACTTTTATCTATTTAACTAAACGATTTCTTAATTTAAAATATATGTTAGGCAAAGATAGACAAAAATAAAATATAACAAAATAAGAATAGAGTGATTCCAATTAATGTGTAACCAAAACCAATGGAATTTGTGAAATACCTATATATACAAGTTTGTTACTTTATTTAAGCATGTTCAAATCAATTTTCGTAAGTTCACATTTAACAAGCATATTTTCAAAAAATAAAATAAAAAATTAAACAACAATGGAGAGTGAAAATTGATTCATGCAATCTGTGTAAAAACAGTACTTTTATCTTTCAAATATGACCTCCATCTTAACCTTTTTTTTTTTTTTCTAAATAACATAAGTTTGACTTTTTTTTTAAAAATAAATTATACTGATCTCTTTTAAAGTTTCTGAAAATTATAAAAATATTTTTTAAAATTTTTGAAATAACATTATTTTTTTTATTTTTATTAAAAAATTACAAATATCTCTTTTTCATTCTAATCTTTTTTTAACTAACAAAAGTATATCTTTCATTTTTTTTTTTTGCATTTCTTTTTAATTTTGACCCTTAACCCCTTTTTTTTGCATTTTCAAATAAATATTAATTAAAACCTTCTTTTATTATAAATTTATTTTTATATAAACAAAAAATTCTTTAGAAAAATGTCAAAATTAAAAAAAATGTAAAAGACTAAATGAAGAGGACATTTTTGTCATTTAAAAAATTTAATATAGAAGAGAAGTATTTATAATTTGTAAAAAAAATAAGAGAGTTTAGTATTATTTTAAAATAATTTAAAATTTTTTTAAAAATTTATTTAAAATCAGTATAATTTATTTAAATTTCTTTTTTTAAAAATAGTATGGATTTAGTGAATTACAATCAAAATTGCAAAAACTCGTGTGTGTAACCAAATTTAGGTGGCCATGTGGGGCTCACGGTCTTAACGTGCAGCTTCTCTCACACCGGTTACGCTGTCTGCATTCCCGCTGTCAGCCCCCTCACATGCCGCTTAAAATAATTATCCGAATCTCCCTCTCTGCCTCTCACTTCCCTCCCTTGCACACTCTCTCTTCTAATAATCCAAATAGCCATTTCTATCCAGCCTCAGAACAGAACACTCTAAACCCTCCCTAATCGAAGATACAATGAGAGAGATCTTGCACGTTCAGGGAGGCCAATGCGGCAACCAGATTGGTTCCAAGTTTTGGGAAGTGATCTGCGATGAGCATGGCGTTGATCCAACTGGTAGGTACAAGGGCGATGGATCGTCCGATCTGCAACTCGAGAGGATCAACGTTTACTTCAATGAAGCTTCCGGTGGACGCTACGTTCCCAGGGCTGTTCTGATGGATCTCGAACCAGGTACCATGGACAGTATCAGATCGGGGCCTTACGGTCAGATTTTCCGACCCGATAACTTCGTCTTCGGACAGTCTGGTGCTGGAAACAACTGGGCCAAAGGACACTACACCGAAGGAGCCGAGTTGATCGATTCCGTTCTTGATGTCGTTCGCAAAGAGGCTGAGAATTGTGATTGCTTGCAAGGTAATTTCGTCCAATTCTTATTTTGCACACACAAACGTATTTATATATATATATATATATATATATATATATATATTTTGCTTTAATTTCTCAGTTTTCGTCCAAACACACAAACACCTATACGGCTAGTCGGCTAGACACGTATATATATGTATGTAGAGGTTTCTGGTTTTGTTTGGTTTGATTCGTTCGTTCTATGTGAATTTTACGTTTATATTAAAGTTAATTTTTTGATACTCTGTTGTATAATTTGAGTTCTGATGGTGTTATTTGATACAAAAATATGCAGTGTGATATGTTTTGTCTCTGTTTGAGTTCTGGCACGTGTTTCATTGAATTTACGATCTCTTATATGCTAGATCTGTGGCATTCTGGTATACAAATTCTCTGATTGTCTGGAATCTCGAATACTCAGGCGTAGGCCTCCTGAATATTCGAAATGCTTATGGGCTAATCTTGATTCTAAAAATGTGTGATTTCTGAGGCCTCTGATGATTGCCTAATTTGATTATTTCCGTGTTTTTTTATGATCCTTGCGCAATCTGGAATCTTTTAAAAGTGCTTCTTTGGAAATATATGCCTTTTTTAAGTCGTCGTTTTTTTTTTTTTTATCCCAGTTTAGTTTGTGTAGGTTCTTTTTAAAACTGAACTGTAAATTCTGCAGAGTGGGGAGGAGATTTCTGAGACTTTGGCTATATGTTTACCTTTTTTGCCCTGTTGGTTTGACTGATGCTGTAATCTCTAGAGAAGTCTTTGTAATTGAAAGTTTACTGGACTGTTTGCTTATTTTTTTGATTCTTGTTTCATTATTTTGACGTGGTTACAATTTTGTTTGTGGCTGTTAGGATTAAGTTCTGGATATCTCTGTTAAGTTTTCTTTATCTTTGATAAAAATTTCATTTTTAATTTCTTGACTGAAGACACGAGTGTTTTGGATATTTTCTGATAGGGTGCCAAAGCCTGTTATGTTGAATTCCATCATATGGAGGACACTCATCTTTGTTTTCAACAATAAGTACCGTGTTCTTATGATTTCCTCCTGTACTGTGATGTGGGTGCAAGGTTGCATTATCTTATAGGTTAGTAGGTTTTCTTAATAAAGGTGAACTCCTTCAGTGGTTCAATCTGAGACTGGACTTGCTCCCCTAAGTTTCCTCTCTCTCTCTCTCTCTCTCTCCAGCATGTAATGATGGCTAGGAAGTTACAATTATCTTAGGACTCCTCACCTACTTGCTGTTTCTGCTGGAGAAGCATATAGAGGTCATGCTTCTTTGGGGTAATGAATCATTTGTGAATTCTTCGCAGGAATTAGAAAGATGTTCTCTGTTTCTTCAATTCTTAATGTTAGAACCCTCTTTTTCCCCAAAAGGGGACTTTTTATTGCAACAATGTTTGATTTTCCATTATTTCATAATATGTCATGTTGTTTGTTGTAAACCTGGTTTTGATGGCCAGTTTTTGCTGTTCAATGTTGCTTTTTTGTTGTTGTTGTTGTTAATTGGTAACCTGTAAATACTTTAACATGTAACATTGGTCAGATTGAGCTAAGCTCAAGGTTTTTTGAGTTTGAGCTTGTAATGGTAACTAGTTAATTTATTATCTCTAATTTTCCTGTAGAATGTATCAAAATCAATTATATTCAATTAGCTTAGCTTCAAGATGAGACGCTTGAATATTAAGACAAAATGGTTTACCAATGTTAAGGCTTCTCCATTCAGCAATTTGTTTTGTTATTAAGAAGAACTTGAGTAAAATATTATTTCAGTCTGTGCTCTCATTTCATGGGAATATTAATTATTATTTTCTGGTGGAGAAAGATAACATTTGTTATTTTAGCTGACCGAAGAATGTTGCCTATAATTGCTCTTGTTTATGGGCGGCAGGTTTCCAGGTGTGTCACTCGCTTGGAGGCGGCACAGGTTCCGGCATGGGAACCCTCTTGATATCCAAGATAAGGGAGGAATACCCTGACAGAATGATGCTCACATTCTCTGTTTTCCCTTCACCTAAGGTCTCTGACACAGTTGTTGAACCCTACAATGCTACTCTTTCAGTGCATCAGTTGGTAGAGAATGCTGATGAATGCATGGTCCTTGACAATGAGGCTCTCTATGACATTTGCTTCAGAACCTTGAAGCTCAGCACTCCAAGCTGTGAGTATTAAATTACTATTTGGATAATTATTATCAAGCGAGATCTTTATCATGAGTATTAAAGCTTGCTTCTTGTACCTTTGATTTGCAGTTGGTGATTTGAATCACTTGATCTCTGCAACAATGAGTGGGGTAACGTGTTGCTTGAGGTTTCCTGGTCAGCTGAACTCAGACCTGCGGAAGCTGGCTGTGAACCTGATCCCATTCCCTCGTCTTCATTTCTTCATGGTCGGGTTTGCACCACTCACTTCTCGGGGATCGCAGCAGTACATCTCCCTTACTGTTCCAGAACTGACTCAGCAAATGTGGGATGCCAAGAACATGATGTGTGCAGCCGATCCCCGCCATGGACGCTACTTGACGGCCTCAGCCATGTTCAGGGGAAAAATGAGCACTAAAGAGGTGGATGAACAAATGATCAATGTGCAGAATAAGAACTCTTCATATTTTGTAGAGTGGATCCCTAACAATGTGAAATCGAGTGTGTGCGATATTCCACCTACAGGATTGAAAATGGCATCCACATTTGTGGGGAATTCCACATCAATCCAAGAGATGTTCAGGAGAGTGAGCGAGCAGTTCACAGCCATGTTTCGGCGTAAGGCCTTTTTGCACTGGTACACTGGGGAAGGGATGGATGAAATGGAGTTTACTGAGGCAGAGAGCAACATGAATGATTTGGTGGCGGAGTACCAGCAATACCAAGATGCCACCGTGGAGGATGAAGAAGACTACGACGAGGGTGTCGAAGAGAATTATGAGGGCTAAACATTGAAACTCCAAAACGACGAAGGTAAAGGTTGATGTGATCAGCTTAATCTACTACATCACTATGTGGCTGTTGTTGGTGTGTTTTCTTTTTTGTTTTTCCCCTCTGAACTCCGGGTTTATTTCTTTCCTTTTGTTCTAATCTTCTGTTCCTTTGATTTGATATTGTTGTCTGTTCTATTCAAGCATGTTTCAATGAGATGCATGAATTGATTAGAGAGACTTGTCTATGTGGATTTCAAATAACAAGGTAAATGATTTATTCGAAATCCATGCCATGAATACTTTTTTTTATTTCATAAGATTTAAATAAAATATATCACTCCAGTTTTTATTACATGGGATTTTAGTAAAATATCTCTCTTGAGCATCTACCTTAACATCATCAGAGGTCTAACAATCCAACTCCAATAGCAATTTTTTTTTTTTTTTATATAATTGTGAACCTCAAATATGAGGCAGTGGTCCCAATTTGGAATGAGTTCCCAAATTCAAATCTATTATATGGGAAGACCTTAATTTTCTTTTTTTAAAGAAAAATAAAAAAATTAAATGTGGATGTGGGTTGCAGCAAAATTATCAGATTTATTTTTCTTTTTCACCCTGGAAGTCATCCTCTAGGAGTAGTTGTTTTCTGAAATTCACGTACTTCTATTTTTAGAAAACAAATAACAAATTCACTTGTGAAAAAAAGAATAACAAATCCAAGAATCCATATGCTGATTTTACTACCATAACTATGTTGTTCCATATTTACTACGGATCTGGAGAATGAGAATCAATATACAGAATCGGGCATATTTCGTAGCTCTGTTGGAAAGGCCTTCTCAAATGCTAAGGATGTGCGTGCACGTGCCGTAGCTTGTGCCGAAAGGACAATAGGACATGCAATATATATAACGCTAGTAGAACATCCTCCTAGAACTCGGGTAGACTCCCCCGCCTTTTTAACTCTCAGCCGCTGTTAAACTATCCCTCGGAGCAACTCCCATGGGAATTGGTAAGGTTAAAGGAGCTAGTAAAATTAAATTTTGGTAGGTTTGTTAAAAAACATTCTATATTAATGTTAATTTTTATTCTTATTAAAATTTAATATATATAATGAGGGAAATTTTTCATCATTTTAACTACTTAATCTTGATGAATTATAGAATTGTTTCCTAATTCTGCTTATTCAAACACAACCCTAAGAGGGAATTCTCTCATTACAAGCACAAGACTACTATACTCAAACCTCATATAATTAATAAACATGAAAGATGAAATAATTATTAATTGTTAATTTTTTTCATATTTACTAACCAAAAAAGATTTCTTACATATATATATATATATATATATACACTTTTTGGTAAAAAGAAACCTTATTTATAACTTTTCAATGATATATTTTGATTTTTCATAAATAAAATAAAATAAAATAAAATGTTGAACTCAAGACAAAAAAAATCATAATTTTTTTTTTTTTTTGAGTTAAAGAACTATTTTCTAAGTTGCTCATGTCATTATTATTTTTTTTACATTCAATACCTTGGACTCTAATTATGTAAAATTAATAAATATAAATTTCAAGACATATCAATAAGATATATATAAGTACTGACGTTGCACTTTCTGATCAGTGAGGGTTTTCGTTATTCGTCACCTGTTTGAGAACTCAAAATCAGAAGGTTACCGGGTAGGCTTTGGTGGTAGCCGCTCCAATAATAAAGTTAGTAAAATAAAAGACTATAATTGAAATGAATAAATTGAACGTAAATTGAAAGCACACCTTAGGGTTTTATTTATAGGCTGTAGATTTTCTAAGTTGATTAGGATTCAGAGTCGTAGCAATAGGGATTTGAAGATATCCGAAAATAGTAGTTGTCATGTTGAACTCTGTTTTTTTGTTTTGAGGTCGGTATGACATGGAAGGCAGTGACTAGTTAGGGACCTCTCCCTGTAGATACTCCGCAATTCTTGCTCCGGAGGCAGGACTAGAGACCTTGCACCATTCCGAACAAAGAAGCTTTGAACCCCGTATGTCTACTTGTACTTGATAGAGGATGGTCTGTATATGTAAGTGCTCTGTACACACAAATGTCATGTTTGAATTGGTCTGTCACTTTATGGCCCATCAGCTAATCCCCCCCCCCCCCGGAGCCTCAGTTTAGTGGATTACGGAGCTGAGGTTTAAGGTTTTCGAAGGATCACGTGCAGTAATTATGAATACGCCGCTTTGCCTCTTGCGACAACCGTTGATGTAACATTTATTGCGTCAACCGTTGATTGGAATTATGAGGCCATCATTTCCTTAACTGCCGCGATGGTTCGGAATCGTGGGCCCCCATTACTCCACTCGTTACTCCCCTATAAAAGGTGATTGAGTACATTGGTGTCCTCCATTTCTTCATTTATGTTTCTTTCAGAGAACTTCGCCGCACGCTCAAAAGAAAACCAGAGTGAGACGATCTTTGGCGTAAGAAGCCCCAACTTCGATCTATTCTTCGGTCAGATTTGGTTCGTTTCACAAACATCTATCTTCCTTTAATCTTCTTTTTTCCATTCAAATTTCTTCAATGTCAACCTCTGATGCTTAATCAGGCATTGGCTATGGATCAGAGGGTTTCTTAGAAGTAACTGCCCAATCGGAAGTAAATATTATAGATAGTAGCTCTTTAGGGGATCTAGGAAATAGGGTAGTTAACCACCCCGTCCCTAGTTCAGAACTTATGATAGTAGAGGCCTTCATAGAGCCTAGGAATGTTGCGGGAGAAACCTCGGGTAGGTCATCTCATAGGGAGGAGGGAGAAAATGCCATTACTCAAGGCATGATAGATGTTTTGAGGGTTGCTTTCGACTTCCCTTAAAGTGTATCTTGTAGGGTACCCAAACCAATGGATCATCCGTCTAACATGGATTAGGGCGAGATTTGTGTCTATCTCAAATGGTTCGAGATCGGGTTTAGGTTTCCCTTCCATCCCCTAATTACGGATTTCTTTAGTTGGTTCAACATATGCCCTGCCGACCTAAACATCAATAACTGGAGGCATCTATTAGGGTTCATAGTCCAAGGTCACATAAAAAATGTTGAGGTGGACTTCCCGTTGATTAGGAGTAATATGGACCTGAAGTACTTGAAGTCGGAGGGCATGTTTTACATGTCTTTTGACAAAGGGTTCATACCCCTTTCCTGAGTACCTACTTCCAACAAGACTTAGAAGAGTGGTACTTCTTCGTAAGAGGAGGATGGGAGTTCGAGGACCATGGAGCCGAATTTCAACCTCCCCACGGAAGATTGGGATCAAAGGTGAGGTCCCCTTTGAATACATTTTTACCTCTGTTTTCAAATTTCTTTTTGTTTATACACTGTTTGATCTAACTTCATGCTTTTTGTGCAGACAAGAGGGCTTGGAAAAGGTCGATCTTCACCATTGACCTTCAAGAAAGGTACAAAAGGCTTCTCCAGACTAGCAATCGTGCACACAACATTGTTCTCACCCCCAATAATTTGATGGAAGCCAGGCTAATGAAAGACAGGTCTGAAAGCCTGAAGAAGTCCCTGGTGTCTAGATGGGCTCCAAGGAAGAAGAAGAAGAATGTGAGGGAGAGTTCTTCCCCTGCCGAGCCTCCTCTTCAGGTGAAGAGGAGGAAGCTTCTGTCGGACTCCCCAAACAGGATAGTGTCTGAGGATTTGGGGGGCCTCCTTTATTTAGGAGCCTTTACTTTCCCTTGCGCCAATAGTTCCTACACAGAAGAGGGGGAAAAACAAGTCGGTTGCTGCTTCCCTTTTGCTTGATGACTTCGACTCTCTGACTGTGAAGAAGGCTTATGAGGAGTCTTGGGCAACAGGCCCCAAGATGTTCAAGCAACTGAAGATGCAAAAAATTGCCAAAGACATGATGACGTTCCATATGAGGGTAAATTCTGACTTTTTTTTCTTTTTTATTGTTGTTATGTAATATATTCAGAGTTAACTGGGTTCCTTGTTTTCTTTCAGGCTCTGCATGGCCTTGCGACCATCATGGACTCTTTTGTGGATTCCGAGCAGATTGGCACCCTCTAGTCTGAGCTTGATGAAGCTAGGCTACTACTTGAGAACACCTTCCTTAAGACGAGGTCCCCAATATGGAAATTGACAGGTTTTAACCCTTGGTTGAAGCACTTAGCCATTTTTTGCTGGTATGTTTCAGTCCTGATCTGAGCCTGCTCATGTCTCTCTTTAAGTAGATCCAGATTTTTTACAAGCTGGTAATTATTGGTCTCCTGGTCAAAGTAATTCATCCTAAGGGTCGGCATGCCAATTTCGACAGGAATGACTACCTCGGTACCGTAAGCAAGTGAGAACGACGTCTCTACAGTTGAGGTTCTTTTAGTAGTTCGGTAGGCTCAAAGTACCCCAGGGAGTTCTTCGACCCATTTTCCTTTGGCCTCTTCCAACCTTTTCTTAATGGCATCAAGAATACTGCGGTTGGTGACCTCGGCTTGCCCATTAGCTTAGGGATGCCCCAGTAATGAGAAGTGGTGGTTGATGTGCAGGTCTTTACAGAAATTCTCGAACACCTTTCCGGCAAACTGTGTACCATTGTCTGAAATGATGACATAGGGTATACCGAACCCACAGTCTATATTTTTTCACGTGAAGTTCTTACTTCCACCTCTGTGATGTGAGTTAGTGGTTCAGCCTCTACCCATTTAGAAAAGTAGTTAATGGCAACTAGTAGGAATCTCTTATTCTGAAGGGTTTCTAGTAGTGGCTTTACAATGTTCATCCCCATTGAGCAAACGGCTAAGGACTGACGATAGGGATGAGTTCATGATGAGGTTGGTGTTGGTATGAAGCAAATCGTTGACATTTGTCACACCTCTAGATATATTCTTTGGCTTACCTTAACATACCAGGCCAGAAGTAACCTTGAGTCAGAGCTCGGTGGGTTATAGTCCTGCCACCATTGTTGTTGCCACAGATCTTTTCATGTATCTCATCTCGGACGTAGTGAGACTCCTCTAGAGATAAGCACCGTAGGAGGGGTTGCATGTAGGATCTTTAGTACAAATTTTCGTTTAGGATTAGATATCGAGCTGCCTTAATCCGAATCGTTCTAGCTTGATTTTTGTCCTCTAGAAGCAGTCCTTCATTTATATACTAGATGATCAGAGTCATCCAGTTATGAGTTTTTTTTAGAAATTTGGAAGGATTGTATTTTCTCAATGCTTGACTTTGATTGGTAAGAAATTTTCATCGTTGAATCCCTTTCTGACTTGAGGTGGGAAGCCATATTTGTTAAAGCATCAGCCCTAGAGTTTTGGCTTCTTTTGATCTTCTGAATGGTGAATTTGTGGAAAGACAGCTTTAGTGATTCCACTAGCTTTGAATATTTGATCATTCTGTTATCCTTGGTGAAAAATTCTCCCAAGACTTGGCTTATCACAAGTTGAGAGTCAAAGAATGCTTCAAGATTCAGAACCTCGCATTCTAAAGCCAGCTTCATCCCAAGGATAAGTGCTTCATATTCGGCTTCGTTGTTAGAGGCTCTGAATCCTAAGCTAACTGTTTTTTCAGTTATGATTCCATTGGGGGACTGAAATACTATGCCCACTCCTGAACCTCTGTTGGTGGATGAATCGTCACTGTAGAGTTGCCATACCGTGGTGTCCATAGTGGCTTGAGTTTTAACATGTAGCGCTAGAGTGAACTCTGCTACAAAATCTGCCAATGCTTGTCTTTTGATAGAGGTCCGTGATACATAGGATATGTCAAATTCTTCTAACTCTACTGACCACTTGATCAGTCGTCCTGAAACTTCAGGCCTGTGTAGGACTGATTTCAAAGGATATGATGTAGGGATTATGACGGGATGTGCTTGAAAATAAGGTCTGAGCTTCCGAGCGGATATCACCAAGGCTAAGGTCAGTTTCTCAATTTCGGAATATCTCATCTCGATGTCTAGAAGCACCTTGCTAACATAAAAAAATGGGCCTCTAAATCCCTTTATCTTCCCTGAATAATGTAGAACTGATGGCATTCTTCGACACGGCTAAGTATAGGAGTACCTTTTCTCCTTGTACTGGTTTTAAAAGGAGCACGGGGGAAGCCAAATATTTTTTTAGATTTTGGAAAGCTTTTTTGCATTCAGGAGTCCACTCTAGGGCCTTACTCCCCCTCAAGGCTCTGAAGAATGGGAGGTGTCACGACCCGAAACCCACCCTATGCGGATCTCGTGTCGCGGGGCCGCCCGAAGGCCGTCCCTACTTTTTCCATTCCTGTATCATAGTACTAATATGCAATGTACTAAAAATTTAAAACAATAACAGCGGAAGTCTTTATCAATTACAGTAATCCAGCGGAAGTCTTAAAAATAAATTTAACAGCGGAAGTCTATTAAATACATGACATAGTTCTACATAATTCAAAATGAGAACTAAAACGTAACCAGCACCCGGGGGTGGTGAATACATGGGAGAACTAACATAGACTGATACAGTGCTTCAAAATGTTCCCCCTACGCTCTCAGAATCCTACTGGGGTCTCACAGCGTCATCACCTGAAATGGGGGGTAAGTGGGGTGGAATGAGCTATGAAGCTCAGCAAGTAAACCAGATCTCCGACACTAGTATCGATGATTATAAAGAACGTGAATCCATGAATAAAATATGATAGCCAATCATAAGTAAGGAGATGCTGTGATAGCCAATAAGAACAGTTGCCATGATGGCCAATAAATAGTGGGGTCACAATATACAATCAAGAGTAATGAATAAGCAGTGATAAAGATTTCTCAACAATAACCTGTCACAATAAAAGTACTGCCACAATAAAACGATTACAATCAAACCAATGAACAACGTAAGATAATCCATAAGAAACAGTAATCCATAAGGAACAGTAACCATTCAACAATATATCCATAACAATAATCCAATGGAGATGCTTATAATCTGTAGTAGGGAATGGCAACCCCTCTGCGTAATTCGAGGCCCGGCATACCTCTCAGTTAAACTCACATCTTTTGCCACACGTCCGTTCACGGACTAGTTCGTCACAAAAGCATCGGATGGATATTGTGACTGAGCACAATTCCAGCATTTATAAACATAGCATGATCATTTGTGATTCCATAAGGAGTATGAAAATGGAATATCATATATACAATAAAGCATAACAGTAAGCCTTTCAAGGCATGGTTCAATATGATAACAATAGCACAATAGTCAATCAATGTCCACAAGATAGAACAATATCGCATTGTGGATATCAATAACGTGAGGTACTTTCAAGAGTAAAAGTTTGGCAGTAAAGAATAAACTTGGCTTTAGAAACACCACATGGAAGAGAAAGTGATCCACTTACTTCTATCGTGATCAGAATCCGTGAGTACACCTTTGCCTTTCGAGTTCCCTATATATTAGTGAATACATTTTAGAATAGATTCTATTCATCAAATTTTATGCCTTTCTATCATAAGTATTTCAAATACTATTTTAGACTTTACCATTGAGTCCGGAACGCCGAAGAAAGTCGGTTTAGGCTTTCGCGGAATTCCATTTGGACCTTTGCACTAAAAAGGGCAAAATGGTCATTTTGCACTTTTACGGTATTTTATCCTTCGGGGTCTCATCTCGTAAAACAAACCCCACCATTGGACTCAGAACGTCCGAGATAATAGGTTTTGACTATTCATTTGCATCGTTTGGACTTCGTTTGACCTCTTTTTGGAATAGGGGCATTATTGTAAAAATTAATATTTAATTAATTTTTATATTTGGGCAACAGTGAAATTTTTCAAAACATTTGGGGCTGGTTCACAATTCCAAAAGCTGCGGTCTGAACCAGTTGGTTCAGACCTAAAAACCCTAAACCGGTCAGTCCTTCTCCTGAACCAAACGGTTCAGTTTCATTCAAGAACCGGATTTCAATAATCCAGTCCCTATCCTTATCCGTGGTTGGAATAAACCCAAACCCAATTTCCATTTCTTATCTCCACAGCCAAACAACCCAAAACCCATTTAAATTAAAAAGCCAAACGACACAGTTTTGGTCCCGTTTCATATCCGGTCGGGTCCCGACCCGGATCCAACCCGAATCCGTCTAGACTTAACCCGGTAGCCTCCCCGATTTTCCGATCATCTCCCTCAAGGCTCCGGTGAGCCTGTATTAGGGTTCCGTCACCTTCTCCGGTGACGGCAACCAATTTCCGATGGTTTTTCCCCCCCATTTGAATGCCATTCTCTTCCTTTCTTCCCTACGACCTCATTCCTATCCTCGGCTTGCCCTAAAACCCTCCCCATCTTCACGAAATAGGGTTTAAAGGTGTCGGCCCGATTTTTCGGTGACCTGTATTTTTCCTATTTCGTGACTCTTTGAGTACGGTTTTGGCCCTAATCCATTTCAAATGGTTTTCTGCACCTCTAAGGATCATTTTCATAAACAAATATCAAAGTTTTAAACACAAATTTCATGGAACCCCGATTATTCATCCGACCTGCAATTTCGTTTTTCTACCTCGTTTCTCAACCGTTTTTCATGATTCTTTTTGCAATAAGTTACATTTTTCATGCTTATTTAGACCCTACAATTATATCTAAGCTTCATGCTCTAAATTGTAAAAACAGAATTTAAAATTCTTACCTGGGTGTTCGAATTTAGCTCACTTTGATCCTCCAAACCTCTCTGTTTCTGCTTCAATCTTTCTCTCTTCTTCTCCCCTTCAGTTCTTGACCCTTCTTTTCTTTTCTAACCTCTCAACTCACAAACCCATAGATATATATATATACATACAAAAACACCCACCGCCTCTTTCTCTCTCTACCTTATCACACACACTCTCTCTCTCTCTTGCAGTCATCCTTGACTGCAGAGAACTGCCCCTTAAATCTCCTCCATCCACGTACCTCATATACATACATATATATATATACATGTATTACTTATACACACCCACCACCTCACCAAGTCGGTTGGTGGGTTTCCCAAACACACACACACAGTGATGCACACACACACACACAGTGATGCACACACACACACTGATATTTGTTTGGAAGCTTCCTTTCTTGTTTTTCTCTTTATCTTTAATTTATATACATAATACATTTACATTATACATATATATACTTATGAAATACATAGTTTTATACATGTCATTATAATCATATATATACGTATAACTGTATTTTTAATCACGTACACATACACTAATATTCCGTGAACTATGCATGTGTACGTACGTATGCATGCATGGGTTGCATACATGCACGCTTTTTGAGGTAAGGTTCCGAGTTGCTCGGGTACTACCCGACACTGGCCATATTACTGATACTACTCTGTACATACAATAAAATAATTAGAGCTCTAAATAGCCCATATTATACTATTCAATCAACTTGCCTCGGTATACGTGTCGTATCCCGGGTCGGGATATCACAGGAGGCACCGGTTTGTAGATTTAGAGATGAACCTGTTCATAGTTGCTATCTTTCCGTTCAGGCCTTCGTATCTTTCTTGGTTTTAGGTGACTCTAGTTCGATCAGAGCTTTTATCTGCGAGGGATCTGCCTCAATTCCTCTTTAAGAGACCAAAAAATCTAAGAATTTCGCCTTAGTGATCCTGAAGGTACACTTTAGGGGGTTGAGCTTCATCTCATGTTACCTTAGGATGTCAAATGTTTGGCTCAAGTGTTGGATGTGTCACTCTTTCGAATGCTTTTGACTAGCATGTCGTCGATATAGACCTCCATTGTGTCTCTAATTTGGAAGCCAAGCATCTTGTTTACCAGGCATTAGTACATGGCCCTAGCGTTCTTCAGACCGAACGGCATCACTCTATAACAATAGAGACCTCGTTCAGATATGAAGACATTCTTTTTTTAGTCTGAAGGATACATCTGAATCTGGTTGTGTCTAGAGTAGGCATCCATGAAACTCATGAGCTCATGTCCTGTGGTTGCATCAACAAGTTGATTAATCCTGAAAAGAGGGAAGCTGTCTTTGGGACAAGCTTTGTTTAGGTTAGTGTAGTCAACATAGACCCTTCATTTGCCATTCTTCTTTTTTGTAAGAATTGTGTTGGCTAGCCACTTTGGATAGAACACCTCTTTTATCATTCTATCATTTAACAACTTCTAGACCTTTTCATTGATGATCTTGTGGCGTTTAGGGGCGAACGTCCTCCTTTTTTATCGCACCGAAGGATGGTCTGGATCTGTCATTAGCTTATGAGAGATGAAGTTAAGATTTATTCCTTCCATATCTTTGGTCTCCTAAGCGAATACCGACAGATTGATTTTTAGGAATTTAACAATTTCTTGTTGCTCGGAGAGAGACAGTTCTGAGCCAATCTGTAGATACCGTTCCCCTTTTCAATGCTAACGAGTACCTTGATGGGCTTCTCCATTGGTTTGACCATGCTGCCCTTTTACTTGGGGCTTAATGGCTCATCAATTTCAGAGGGGCACTCCTCTGCCTCATGAAGGTCAGAAGGTGGAGAACTTCCCCTTCACGAGGGTATTGTGATTGCTATTTGGAGGCTTTCTCCTTCAATGCGAGAGCATGGCATTCCCAGGCGGTGGGTTGACAGCCCTTGATAGAGAAGATCTTATCATTCTGAACATACTTCAAGCATTGATAGAGGGTTGAAGTGATTGCTCAAATTTGATAGAGCTAGGGCCTCCCAATGATGACGTTATAAGGGGATTTAGAGTCCAAGACCATGTACTCAGAGATTAGTGTCTTCTGTCCGTCCCTTTTTCCTGTTGTGGTTGGTAGATCTATTTTGCTTAGTGGGGTATTGAGGTTCACATCGAATCCCGCTAGTACAGCAATGGTTGCTCTAATGTCGTTGAGGTTGAGCTTCATGTGTTTGCAAGGTTCGTAGAACAACACGTTGGTGGAGCTTGCTGTATCCACCAGAACCCTTCTAATCTCAAAATTAGCGATTTTGAGTGAGATGATGAGAGCATCACTGTAAGGACAGTATACCCCAACAAGATCCAATTCTGAGAACTGGATTTGTGGTCCTGACTTCAGCCTTTTTCAATGGTTGAGCTCTGGAGGACATTCAGTTCTGCTCTCACCTCCCGAGCATACCTTTTCCTGGCTCGGTTAGACATTCTCATCACCATGTTGTTAGTATGGAGGACAAAGATGAACTGATTGTTTAGGCACGGTTGTTCGTTTCGAGCCTCCCTCTGTTCAGGCCTTTGCTCTTGCCTTCTTTGTTATGGTCTGTCATTATAGGGGTTCTGCCTCCCGTCTTGTCGGATAAACTCTCGCTGTAACACCCTAACCCGATTAATAAAAATTAAGTCACTAATTAAATATTAGGGACTTAAAAAAATTTGACTAAGATGACGAAGGCTAAAAAAAGAGAATAAGAACGGTACGTGAAGGATATTAAAACGACCAGGCTTCGACTAAAGAAGTCAACACGTGAAAAACATAAACAAAATTTTAAGTCTTTGATTTATTAAATCGACACGAATAAGAATGCAAGTGTAACACCTGACCCAATTAAATAATAGTTAAGTCGCTAAATATTAATTAGCGACCCTAAAAGGAATAAATAAGAAAATTAATCGGGATATAAACGAAAACTTCAAAAATAGTTCCGAGACCTTAAATAACGAGGTCGGCTCCTGGGAAATAAAATAAGGCTACGATTATAGAATCAAAACATGAAGGAGTGAATATTAAATTCAAATTCTCAAAAGGGAGAATAATGCAAAAAGTTAAAATAAGTAAATTAAGTGTCAAACAATGCATAAGCACAAAATGGAAAAAATAAGCCCAAATTGAGGCCAAGGGGTTTTGAACCCTTGACCTAAATGGGCAAGCACTTAAGCACCTAAAAATTAACCAAGTAGGTTGCCAGCACTTTTGTGCTTAAATGTCCAACTTATATGTATATATACACATTTAAAATAAAGCCACTTTCCAAATTGGTCAATGGCTATTCATGCAACTAAAAGAATTATTTTTAAAATAAAACAAATAAAACAATAAGTGATATTATATATTTGTGTTGCGTGTGTGTAATCAAATCAGAATCAGAGGTGAGGTGAGTGATGTAGAGAGAGAAAGTAGAGAGAAAGAGAGTGAGTTAGAGTGAGAGAGAGAGGAAGAAGGGAGGAGAGGAAAAAGAAGGAAGGAGAAGAAAAAGAAGGGAGGGAGGCTAGGGCTGAATGCAAGCTGATCACTCATGAAGAGCCCTAACCTGACCTGAGGGAGATCCCAACCAAGGAGAAGGGAAGACACCATTGTTGGGGTAAAATCTCAAAACCAACTTTTTTTTCTCTTCCTAAAAATTTTCCTATATGCAAACTGTTTTAAATTTATCTCTTAGGCATGCATGATATTTAAGGTTGAGATCTTGATTAAGGAGTGAAATTTTGGACCCTAAACACATCAAGAACCCCAAGCCGTACACCAAACCACCATTAAAGGACCTCTGTTGGAGCAGGTCTGAAACAACAGAGGCCAAACCACATTTAACTTGTTAAACCCTAAACTAGACCTTTTGAGGGTTTCAAGAACCCCAATCTGAGACCTAAAAGCCTAGGTAAAGACTCTCAAAACACCACATGCAGGTTATGGTTTTTAGAACAACCTTCAAAACTTACTATAAAACCAAATTTTGAGAATGGGGGCTTGAACTCCATGATGGATAAATTACAACAGAAGAAACCCCAAGGGTTTTGGGCCAAAATCGAGCATATATGACCAAGTTGCAGGTCTTGACTATCGACCACCAAATTGCCATCTTGAGATCAATTCGAAGCCCAAAAACAATGCCAAACCTTACCTTGAAGTCCCAGAAACATTTTAGGGTGGAAAACAGGGAGATTGGGTGACCGAAAATTCACGAAATTGAAGGTCTAAGTTTTTGAAAATTAGGGTAACAGTAGCCTATACGATGAGGAAGACGACAAGTTAACTCGCCCAACTCATTGGACTGGACGTGTTAACTCGGGCACGTGTCGCCATTAGGTGGGTTGGCTCATTAAAAGTAACGGCGTCGTTTAGACGCTGATATATTTAGTTTTTAAAACCTGAATTAACCCTGTTTGGTCACTAACCTAATAAATTGGAAATCAGAACTTAGGTAGCCCTAAACATGGATAAGACTAATAATAGGGATATGTTATCCCGATTCGCTAAAGGGTACTGAACCGGCTAGTTCAAGGGAGAGTTGGACCAGTCTAGGGTTTTCATTCATGAACCCACTGGTTCAAACCGGAATTGTAGGAATTTGTAACCTGACCCCGAAAATTATGAGTATTCACACTAAGACCCAATAGTAATTAATTTAATATTAAATTAATAATATTTAAATAGAGAAATTATGAAAATGCCCATAAGTCAAAAATGGGTCAAACGAAGTCCAAATTAAATAAGTAAATAATGTATTTTGACTATTTTAGGCATTTCTGACCCAATGGTGGGGTTCGTTTTAAGAGACAGGACTCCAAAAATTTAAGACACGTTAAAGTATAAATTACCAAATTACCCTTAAAATGCCTGAAGCCAAATAAAAAGCCGAGGGGGTCTAAATTGAATTTCTTCGACGTTTCAGACCCAACGGTGAGGTCTATAATAACAAAATAGGTACTAAAAAATAAGTCATGTGAAAGATAAAATTTATTAAATTATCACGAGTAGACCGGTAAAAACAATCCCAGGAAATTAGGATACGCCGGGTCAAAATATAGTGAAGATCATCAATTTAGAGATGATTTGAAGTGAATAAGGAAATTAATTGAAATCTTGGTGGATTTGATTTTTAGGAACTTAAAAGGAAAAGGGAAAGCCCGCCAGTAGTGCTGACCCGGAAGAACAAGGTGAATAATCGTGTACTTTGAAGTGGAGGTTTTATTCTCCATGGATTCTGAAGAAGTTTAAGTTCTAAAATTTACGAAATATTACGAGTTCAAGTATTTTGAAGTGTTTTAAAATATCTGCTATATTTCAAATTCTAAATTATCGAATTTATATGCTTTATATTTCAAAGTTCTATCGTTTTATTTATAAATTCTAACATGGCATGCAAAATTCACTTCTTGATATTTTTGACAGTTGAAACGTTTATTGCTACATGTCCATGTAAATGTCAATTTTATTAAACGCCTCTTGAAATAAATGCTTTTATTCCATCTATGCTTCAATAAATTTCTGTACATCGTGATTTAAAACTCATGTGTTAGATGTTTCAAGTATTGTTCTCCAAGCATTTTAAAAACTCAGCTAAATTGTCCATGTTTTAAATACTCATTAAAACTCATTCTTTTTATTGAAGCCATATTTTTATACTCATGAAAAGCATCTATTTGAAAAGTCATATTTCAAACGCTCATGAAAAACATATATTTGAAGAAATCATGTTTTTAAATGCTTATAAAAAGTATTTCTTGGAAAAGCCATGTTTTAAATGCTCATAAAAAATATTTATTGAAGAAGCTATGTTTTTGCAAGATAATGATGCCTAAGCATCAGAAACTATTAAGCTCCCGTCGGGTTCTCAATCTCGCAGATGTCTAGTAGAAGGTTTATCCCCCAGGCATGAGATCTCTTTGAAGTAAAATTAGGGTCTGGTTCGAAACGAATCCTCTAGTTAAAAAGTGAAAAGATGAAATTTTTTCAAAAATATTAGTAGGTTTTTAAACCCTCATTTACCTGAAATGGGTTTTTATATAACCCTTTGTTTTAAAGTTTTGAAGTTTTGAAGAAGAAGAAATTTGCATCCACCTATTTTCATGGAAATGATTTCAAATTATTTCATTGGCTTTCAAATGGCCATCCTGCACATGTTATAAATTCTGATACATATTAAATAATTTATTGAATGCTTTAAAATGCATCATGACATGTGATTTGAAGATTTCTGTATCCTACGATTTTTGAAATATGTGCCTAGCTATGTTTCACGCTATCTTTTTGAAGAATTCTCTATTCTATATCTGAAGTATTGATAACTGGTTAAAAAGTGCATATTTATGTTGTTAACCCTAGATAGTCTTGCACTTTTATTATTTTAATTTCTCCAGTCTATATGCATTTGCTAGTTAATTCTTATTTTATCTTTTTGCAGAGAAAGCTCGTCAAAGTTGATGATTTAATGGTGGATTTGGAGCAAAAGGAAAATATTGGGTTTTGAAGTGCGAAAAGAAGTAGAAAACAAGTGATTTTGGGTTAGAAGAGAAGCTTGATCCATATATAGGTGGACTAGGGCCCATTTTAGCATTATAGGCTCTATTTTGGAATACTTTAGACTCCCTTTTTGGGCCCCTAATGTCTAATTACGGGATTTTATGTTATTCTCCTAAATTATTATTTTGTAAGGGCATTTTTGGAAAGAGGGGGATAACATTGTAACCTAGGGTTTTGGAAAAGAAAGGAGGCCGTCTTGGAGATCTAGGGATGAAGAGAAGAAGGAAAGAGACAACTCTGAAGAAGAAGATGAAGAATTCCATGGCTATGGTCTCCTCTTCCACGATCATGGGCTAAGTCCTCTTATTCCTAGGGTTTAGATGAAACCCTAGTCAAGTAATATTGTTTCTTTGTATTTTATTTTTGGGTTAATTAGTCTTGGATGTTGATTGTATAACATTGGGATTTTATTAAAGCATTGATCGTATTATTCAATTGCACATAATCAATTTCTGTGATTTTGTTTATGTGGTTATACAATAGTAATATGTGTACATACATCAAAACCGTAGGACGAGTCATAACTCAGGGAAAACAAATTGTGACTATGACCTTAGAATTAGCGTAGACAATTTGTATTGACCAAAGATGATTCGTGCTTAGGGTTTTGGTGCGTGATTTTCTTGATGATTGTATTGAGGCTTGTAGCCAAAATACGTCTTTTACATCCAAATTGAATGACCCAAGAATTAATACAATTGAAGCTAATTACAAGATTAGTGGTGGATTCAACACCCTAGGAATTCTCTTTTAATTTGATTCCTCATTAATTCAGTTAAATATTTGCTTTAAGTATAGTTTTCATTTAATTTTAGGAAAAATCAACAACAATCACTCTTTGTGAATTTCAATTAAAATTAATCTCAACTTTAGTTTTTAAATAATTAACAGTCTCTGTGGGTTCGACCCTTACTTCTCTACTATACTAGTAGTTTAGTTTGGTAATTTGATTGATTTCCACGACAGATCAAGTATATGAACAACTGGTAGTGTATGTTTATATGAACTTTCTCTTATAACTAACACACTACAAGTTGAAAACCCATGACAAGGTACTGGAATTACTCACTGGGCTTGTTGAAGCTCACCCCATTATCCTTACATTTTTCAGGTATTGATGATGAATGGGAGCCTTGCCCAATTTGAGGACTATCGATTAACAGCTCCATTATGATCAAGGACTTTTGGAAATATTAGGACCTATAATTGGTCGAATTTTGTTGTAGTAATTTTGGGACAAATATGTACTTAAGCCCTGAGGGGCAAACGGCTATGTATTTTGTAAAACTTTTAAATTTTAGTATGCTCTGAAGGTATAATATTTGTTTACCGCTCCGAAAAAGAAGAAGAAGAAGCGACAATACTGGGTGGGCGTGTTTGATGTAAAAGAAAAAGAAAAAAAAAGTTTTTCATGCTTCGGCAATTGCCAATCCTGGCCACACTGCACCACCGTCCGGGCGCCGTTGCTGACTTGAGCCTCACCCGACGGCCCACGGGCCGAAGGGTGGAGGTCACGATTCCCTTAATCCGCTCAGGGTAGGTTTCGGGGTCGTGACACCTGCAGCTGCCCTTTTCTGATGAGATGTTCAATCTCTTGTTAGAGAACTCTGCATTCTTCGGTGGTGTGCCCATACTCTTTGTGGAAATCATAATACTTGTTTTGATCTCTGGTGTCGGGATTACTCTTTAATGGCTTTGGCCACTTCAAGTCCTCACGGGTCTGTATCTGCTGGAGTATGTGAGTGAGGGAGGCACTCAGAGGGGTGAAAGTTTCGTACCTTCTAGAATTAGGATTGTTCTGGGTTCTAGATGCTGTTCTCTTGTCGGGACTCCTGACCCTTTTCCTAGAACTGACCAGATTTGCTCCGAATGTCATCAACACCAAAAATATGAAAGCCAAAAAGTTTGAAGACAGGTTGAGATTGTTAAGACCCACACCATCGTAGCACAATATTGTCCGCTTTGGGCCAAGCCTGCATGGCTTTGTTCTTCACTGGGCCTTTACCCAGGAAAATGCGTTGTGCTAAGTGGTGTGCAGCCCCCCCTTATGAATATCGTCACTTTCTCCTCCCCGAGCAATGTGGGATGTTACCCTCCCAAAAGATAGAGGCCATTGTAAATTGGCCACGACCAACCAGCGTTACGGAAGTCCTCAGTTTTATGAGATTAGCTGGCTATTATAGAAGATTTGTTAAAGACTTTTCAAAGATAGTATCACCAATCACTCATCTAACTCGAAAGACCATCCCATTTATGTGGACAAAGGAAAGAGAAAAGAGTTTTCAATAGCTTAAGAACCATCTGGTATTAGTCCCGATTCTAACAATACCAGATGGGACAGAAGGCTTTGTAATCTATAGTGACGCGTCACATAAAGGCTTAGGGTGTATTCTAATGCAGAAAGGCAAAGTAGTGGTGTCACGCCTCGGGCCCCATAACCCGAAGGTGTGATAGTTAAATTAAGTTAAATTAAAATGATTAAATTAGTTAAAATATCTCACTAGATTTTAAAAAAAATTGAAAGGGTTCGCCTTAATTATTGACTAGTTTTGCCTTTTATGCCAACCTGATAATCCATGCACAGTAATTATATAATTCAATACATACATCATTTCATTTCTTTCTCATCTTACTAAGCATACATTATAATACATATATTTCAATATATGAAATTCATTTCTAAGTTACTACGTCATGTTCCAAAATACATATCAAGAACATTTACATATCCCAAGAAATATATGAATTTCATACTACATGATTAACAAAAAAATAATGGAGAACATTCCATTCACATCATAGTATGTTTTCGTATATATCACGTAAGCCCAAAAAGAAGAGGCACATCAAGTCTATCACCATGTACTCCTCAAGACGCGGGATCCTTCCCGATACCTGCATCTAGTAGGGGTCAGTACCCCAGTAGGATAACTAAAACAAATGAAATGTGAACGTTGCATAAAAGTGTATGCTTGTGCTCGGTGGGTGGTATGCTATGACAGTTTATAATCAATTAAGCGTACACAGAGTTCGTATTTGTCTTGTTACATTTTATGAGATTGACTTAAGTTCCACTTGAGTTCATTTAAACAATGATCAATTTCCTAAATCTCTAGGTTTTATTAAAAACCCAAAAAAAAAATACCAAAGTCCTAACTCACCATTCATCAAGTAACCACCTCGCCTCCGATATAGCGAAACATGGTTTCACAGGCTACTAACCTGTAGGCAACCATAACCTGTACCATCGCGCGGGACTTTCGACTCAACCGTTGAACCTCGGATATACACATTCACAACTCAACCCACACTGCAACATTTCGAGTACTCACATCATCTCATAAGCACACAGGTTATGGTATTTTGACAGTTGAGTCGAGAGTCCCACACGATGGTACAGGTTATGGTTGCCTACAGGTTAGTAGCCTGTGAAACCATGTTTTACTATATCGGAGGCGAGGTGGTTACTTGATGAATGGTGAATTAGGACTTTGGTATTTTTTTTGGGTTTTTAATAAAACCTAGAGATTTAGGAAATTGATCATTGTTTGAATGAACTCAAGTGAAACTTAAGTCAATCTCATAAAATGTAACAAGATGAATATGAACTCTGTATACGCTTAATTGATGATAAACTGTCATAACATACCACCCACCGAGCACAAGCATACACTTTTATGCAACGTTCACGTTTCATTTGTTTTAGTTATCCTACTGGGGTACTGACCCCTACCAGATGTAGGTACCGGGAAGGATCCCGCGTCTTGATGAGTACATGGTGATAGACTTGATGTGCCTCTTCTTTTTGGGCTTACGTGATATATACGAAGACATACTATGATGTGAATGGAATGTTCTCCATTATTTTTTTGTTAATCATGTAGTATGAAATTCGTATATTTCTTGGGATATGTAAATGTGCTTGATATGTATTTTGGAACATGACGTAGTAACTTAGAAATGAATTTCATATATAGAAATGTATGTATTATAATGTATGCTTAGTAAGATGAGAAAGAAATGAAATGATGTATGTATTGAATTATATAATTGCTGTGCATGGATTATCAGGTTGGCATGAAAGGCAAAACTAGTCAATAATTATGGCGAACCCTTTCAATTTTTTTTTTAAAATCTAGTGAGTTATTTTAACTAATTTAATCATTTTAATTTAACTTAATTTAACTATCACACCTTCGGGTTATGGGGCCCGGGGCGTGACAAGTGGCCTAGTTGAGACCACATGAGAAGAACTACCCTACACATAACCTTGAACTCATAGCCATTGTGTTTGCACTAAAGATCTGGAGGCATTATCTTTATGGTGCGACGCGTGAAATTTTTGCTGATCACAAGAGCCTCAAGTATTTGTTTACATAGAGAGAGCTTAACATGCGGCAGCGATGATGGCTAGAGTTAATCAAGGATTATGAGCTCACCCTGCAGTACCACTCAAAAAAAGCTAATGTGGTGGCGGATTCCCTCAGCAGGAAGTCATCAAAGAGTTTTGCTTGCCTATTGACTACGTAATCAGAATTGCTAAAGGAGTTAGAAATGATGGAGATAGAGGTGGTTCTGCTAGGTTCTAGAGCAGTGATAGCCAACGTGACAGTCGGACTGACGATTATTAATAAGATTAAGGAGCTATAAACCCGAGATAAGAAGTTTGCCAATTCTGAGTAGTTGTTGAGACAGGCAGAAATCTAAAATTTAATGTTCGGGACGGGGTATTGTACTTTCAAGACAGAATTTGTGTGCTAGATGTACCTGAGATTAGAAAAGAGATCCTTGATGAGGCCCACAACTCGAAGTTCTCTACACACCCTGGGAACACGAAAATGTACCATTATGTCTAAAATACTTACTGGTGGTCGAGCATGAAGAGGGACATAGCTGAGTTTATAACACGATGTATTAAATGCCAGCAAGTTAAAGTCAAGCATCAAAAGCCAAGTGGACTTCTACAACCACTTCCAATACCCGAGTGGAAATGAGAGCATATCAACATGGATTTTGTGTCAAGGTTTCCCAGGACACCGCCTGGGAGTGATTCTATATGGGTGATAGTAGATAGATTAACGAAGACAACACACTTCCTTGCGACCAAGACAACTCAGACACTGGAGCATTTGGCGGCACTCTATATTCGAGAGATTGTTCGGCTACATGGCGTCCCAATTTTGGAGAAGTTTACAAAAGGCAATGGGCATGCAACTTAGTCTCAGTACCGCCTACCACCTAGAGACAGATGTATAGTCTAAGAGGACAATTCAGACTTTAGAGGATGTAATATCCCAACCCGGGATACCGGGTCATATGGTACGTATTTCGAGATTAAAGAAAATTAGTGTAAAAATATTTACACCAAAGGAAATAATTAATTAATTATTTATTTATATGAAATCATTAGTTTTAATTATAATTAAATAATTTAAACACACATATACACACATTATGGTGTATTGTGTGTGTATGCTATTAAGTGTATACAAATATGTATAAGTATACAAGTGGGTATATATATATATACATATATACCTATATACAGATGTATAAGTTATAAAGTATAAATAAAATTAAATATACCTATATACATATGTATAAATTATAAAGTATAAACAAAGCTATATATATATATATATTTATGTATAAGGTGAAAAGAGAACACAAAATATCAGTGGGTGAGGGTGTGAAAGCAGTGTGTGTCGGCTGGTATGTGTCTCCATGTGTATTGGTGTGTGAATATATATATATATATATATATATAATATATAACATGTAAATATCAAGCAAGTAATAAATGTAAAGCAACAAGAGGAAAAGAGAAATTTATGAGATGGGATGGCAGCCGAAATGGGGGACTGAAATTGGGGTGAGTCATGTAGAGAGAGAGAGAGAATAGAGGAGAGAGAAGGGTCGGTTGGCTCTTTAAAAGCATGCAAACCATGCTTGTTCTTGTGAAAGAAATCAAATGAAGAGAAACTGAAGGAGAAGAGGAAGAGGAAAACCAGAAAGTGAAAGAGAAAGAAACCACGACCAAAAGGTGAGAAATTTGAAAGTTTATCATTTTCTCTCTCTAGAAATTTTGATTGATAGGAACTGTTCTTGAGTTATATTTATACGTAGGATGTTATATGTATGTCTAAAACATGATCAAGCATGAAATGGAGTCTTAAAAACCACCAAAAACACCAAACCCATGAAAACCGCCATTGATGGACCTTGCTTGAAGCAGGTCTAAAATCATGTGAACAAAACCTTGTTTGGTTTATCAAAACCTAAACTAGACTCCAAGAGTGTTTTAAAAACACTAGATTGCGATAAAAAATCACAAGAAATGGCCCCCATACGATGAGTTGCAGGTTTTGGTTTTTACAACCAACCTTTTAAACTCGCGTCAGAACTGATATTTAAGAATGAAAAACTTAACCCTATGATATATAGGTCACGAAAGGACAAACCCTATGGGTTTTGGTTCAAAAATGAACCTGAACGACCGACTTACAGGTCGGATTATTAAAGTTGAAACCGAACCCATGAACCAGTTTTAATTCCTCAAACGAATGCCAAATGAATTGTTTATATCCTAGAAATGTTCTTGATTAAAAATAGTCAAGAACTCTCGAGCCAAACTCCACGAAAATGGAGGTTTTTAGTTTCGAAAATTAGGGCAACAGTGGGGCTCGAATGAAGAAGGTGACAGTGAGTCAACTCGATTTTAAAACCAAGTTGAGTTGACTCAGGACACGTGTTAAAAGACGGAAGGGCCACCGCATTAAGTGGGACGACACCGTTTTAAGTTATGTTTTAAAATATAAAACATTAGTGCTGACGTCATCATGACGTCAGCATCACGCAATGAACCGTGTAAACCAGACCGGTTCACTTGAAATTGAACTGAACCAACTGGTTCAGACCGGATCTTTGGATATTTATACTTTGACACCCAACTGTTTTACGGATTTACACTGTGGCCCGATTTTTGGAAAAATTAAACGAATATTCCCCTGGAAAAATAATAAAATAATTTATTAAATTATTTTATTAAATAAGTAAAATTATTATTTTACCCCTAGGTCATGAATGAGGCAAATAAAGTCCAAATTAAACATATGAATAATGTATCCTTACTATTTCGGATATTCTGAGACTAATGGTAGGGTCCGTTTTACGAGATGGGGCCAAAAAAATAAAGACACGTAAAGGGGTAAATGACTAAAATACCCCTTGTCCAAAATTAACAAGTTATTAGTGTATTCTTATTATCTCGGACCTTCTGAGTCCAATGGTGAGGTCCACGACATGAGATGAGGTCCCGAACATAAAGACACGTAAGGGGGTAAGGGGATAAAATGACCAAATTACCCCTAGTACCTCAAAAGCCAAATTAAAACCCGAAAAGGTCTAAATTGACTTTCTTTGACATCCCAGACTCAATAATGGAGTCCAAATTACAAAACGAAGTACAGAAAAATATGACACATAAAACGGTAAATGACCATTTTGTCCTTTTACATATAACAGTCCGAATTAAATGTTAGGAAAGCCTAAACCGACTTTCTTCGACACTCCGGACTCAATGGTAGAGTCTATTCGACCAAAAGAAATGTCTAAAATAAAAAGACATAAAATTTGATGAATAGCATCTATCAGAAGAGTATAAATTGAGATGAATTTAATTTCTAACACATTAAATTATGTCATAGGTTAAGAGTACGAGTTAAGTTAAGTGCATATGAAATTATGAAATCGTTTTAGGATCTAATACGATTTAAGCATAAGTTAAGAAATATCGAGAAGATATTACAATGAACGTGAAGTTGATGAGATGTTTATGAATTGTTCTTAGGAACTACAAGGAAAGTGGGAAAGCGCATTATTAGCACTAACCCTAAAGGACCAAGGTGAGTAACCCTGCATTCGAAGTGGAGATTTAACTCCATGGATTTCAAAGAAGTTTTGAGTTCAAGTCATGAGAAGTATTTGAATATCGAATTCAGTTTTCTTACGCTTTCTGTTTTAAATCATTCTGTTCAGAAAACAGATTTTTTTACAGTTTCCTTTAAATACTGCCTTAGCATGTTTGAGTTTTTAAATTGCAAAATCTCTGCGACATATTCTGAATTCATATATTCTGAGTATTGAAAGTTCTATTATGAAGTTATATATATTGTGTTTGAATACTCTTGAAAAGTATTTATTTAAAGAATGTCGTGGGAGAAAGTATTTAAATGAAATGTATTTAAATACAAGATGTGCATAAGCACCGCGAGTTTTTGGTTGGGTTGCAATAAACTTAGCCGCCTTTTTAAAAGAAACAGGGTTTGGGGTTCGCAAGGGACTCCATTATCCTATGGAGCCGACAAGCTTTTGGGTTCTACGGAATTCAATTGATTGTCAAATGCCTGGTAGCAGGATCTAATCCCACAGGCAAAGAGATATCTCGACAAGAGTAAAACGGGAGTCTGGTTCGAAACAGATTCCAAGAGCTAAAGTGAGAAAAAGTTAAAATTTTGAAAATAGAAGCAGGTTTTACCCTCATTTTCATATTTACATGTTTGAGTTTATATATACTCTATTTAAAGAAGAACATATTTTTAGCTTGAACACTTTACATGTTTCAAAGCTATGAGTTTTATGGAATGCATATATTTGTATTCAAAGTTATAAGTTTTATATGAAAAAGCATATGTTAGCTTGAACACTTTACATGTTTAAAAGTTATGAGTTTTATGGAATGCATATATTTGTATTCAAAGTTACAAGTTTTATATGAAAAAGCATATGTTAGCTTGAATACTTTACATGTTTCAAAGCTATGAGTTTTATGAATGCATATATTCTGTGTTCAAAAGATACGAACAATTGACAGTGATTGATTTATAAACCTTTATGAGCTAAAACCACTGTTGATTGAAAACCCCATGACGAATGTTGGAATTGCTCACAAGCTTAGATTAGCTTACCCGGACTTTGTTCGGATCCCCCTTTCAGGTGACTGACAGCAGTCGAGTTTTGAAAACGGTGATCTGCCGGCTTATGGAGATATGATTAAATGGTTCCTTTGTGGAGTTATGTAGAGTTTTTTAGCACTTATGTTTAAGATACAGTACGACAATATGTATAAACCCTACTAGGTAATTAATGTTGATGGTTGTATGATTTAAGTATTTAAAATTTTAGTTATGCTTTGATTGTATAACCATGTGTATGCATATGAGTAGAGCGGCAGTACCGGGCGGTATGCTTAAATTTTAAATGAGAAAAGAAAAAGTTTTCACGCTTCCGCAAAACACGAGTTGCACCGCCGTCTGATACCGCTGCTTACAGGACCATTCTGCCCAATGGCCCCCGGGTCTGAGGGTGGCGGGTCGCGATGCGAGATCCGCACAGGGTGGGTTTCGGGTCGTGACAGAGGACATGCTACGTTTTTGCGTTATGGACTTCAAGGGAAGCTGGGAGGAACAACTACCCCTAGTGGAATTCACGTATAACAACAGTTATTAGTCCAGCATCGGTATGGCACTATATGAGGCACTGTATGGCAGAAAGTGCCGATCTCTAGTGTGCTGGACAGAAGTAGGGAAAAAGGAAGTTGTTCGGCCTAAAAATAGTAGAACAAACGATTGAAAAGATCCAGCTGACCAAACAACGTCTATTGGTTACTCAAAGCTGCTAGAAGAGTTATGCCGATGTTCGAAGAAGGGAGCTCGAATTCAAAGTGGGCGATTTTGTGCTCTTGAAAGTGTCACCTATAAAGGGTGTAGTAAGATTTGGAAAGAAGGGAAAACTAGGACCTCGCCACATCAAACTATTTGAGTTCATGGAACGAATCGGGCTAGTGGCGTACCAACTTGCCCTACCATCAGAGTTAGCGCACGTGTATAATGTCTTTCATGTTTCTATGTTGAGGAAGTATTTGCATGATCCAAACCAAGTGGTTGAGCACGAGCCCTTGGATGTCCACGAGGATCTGACTTATGTTGAGCAGCCAGTACAGATCTTGGATCACTGGGAGCAAGTTTTGCGAAACAAGACTGTTCTGCTAGTAAAAGTGCTATGGAGAAACCATCAGATCAAGGAAGCCACTTGGGAATGAGAGGATGAGTTTCGCGCTAAGTACCCATAGTTTTTTGCAATGTAACGTACGCCAAGTTTAGGGACCAAACTTTCCTAAAGAGGGGAGAATGTAACACCCTGACCCAATTAGGTAAAGTAAATCATTGTAATGACGTTTTTATGAGATTAAATATCTATTAAATTATTCATTTTAAATTAAAATTAGTAGGCCGTAAATGTTACGAAGAAGATTGGGCAAATTAGAGTGATGCGTGATAAAACAAAACTTAATTACAAAATTTACCGATAAATGTGAATAGGAATAAGGCACCACTGGGAACCCAATATCGGTGAAATGAGTAATGATGATACCGAGCCCCAGATTAATACCAAATTTGCTGACGTTTTATAAATTGATATTTTATGAAATAAATGTCAAATACGGTAATATATAACGAAACATATGCTTATACGCATATACATGTATATACGAGTATACATTCAGTATACTAAACATGACATGTAATATATATATATATGTATATATTATAAAAAAATTTGGGAAATACATAAATATATATACTTTTATATATATATATATATATAAGCTGCTGAAAAATTTAATGGAGTAGGTATGGAGGCTTCTAGAATGAAACAAATATATATATATATATATATATATATAACCCTAGGCTATATAATTATAGGTGAAATGAGTGCCTAGGGGAGATTGCATGTGAGATTGAGTGTGTTGTGTTTATATAGAAGTGTGCTGTGAGACCATGCAAGTCAGACTTGCAGTGTGCGGGTGCTTGAGTGTGTTGTGTGTAGAGAGAGAAAGTGAAGAAAGAAGAAGAAGAAGAAGAAGATGGAAGGAGGAGGAGAAAGCTAATAGCTGTAACATAATCATAGGGAGAAGAGGGTGTCACCATTTTGAAGGTGAAACCTCAAAGCCAAAAATTTTCGCTCTCTAAAAGTTTATGGCATAGCTCATTGTTTGATAAGTGTAGGCTGCATGCATATGTTGGAGGTTTAAAATAGAAGCGATTAGAGGAAAAAAAGGGTGTTGGGGAGGTGAGAAGCCCTAGGAAATCGTGGGACCTGATTTTATGAGAAACTGGGTTTTTGTTTAAACTCTTGTAAACTTGAAACCATTTGCATGGCTAAAAAGTATAAAAAATGAGGAGTATTTTGCAAGTTGAATCATTGAAAATAGTCAAGAGACCATGGAGATATAGCTAGATATAGGTACGGTTGGAAAGTGATGGGTGATTTGATTTTGGTCATCTTATGAGGCTTAGGCATCGAGAAACTATTCCATGTAGGTTCAAAATCATGTGGGTAAAATTTAGGGAAAAAACAAGTGGCAGAAAGCCACGAAATAGAAGTTTTATATGTCGTCGGACAATCGGGTGGTCGCCAGAGCAGGCCTACAAGTCCCTATTCCGATGATGAAAACTTGTTAAATCCATAATATGAAACCGTGAATGGAATCCGTATGAGGGTTAAATTAGAAACCCACTGAAAAATAGGTTGAAAACATACCGCAGAGGGTCGTCGGTGCAGGAGAAGACATCGGAGTCATCGCCGGAGAAGAAGGTGAACAGAGAAGGGGTTAGGTCGGGTCGGAACCCACTTGACCGCATAAAAGGCTGTTGGAACGATGCCTTTTGGAAGTTGGTTTTGAAAGTTTAAAAATGGATTTGGGTTTGTTTGGTTACAAGGGTAAATGTTTGATTTGATAACCCTGTTTAGATCAGGGATAACCTCATCCCTGTTTAGAGCCTCTGTCCACTGTTTGACTTAAAGAAACCAGGAAAAATATAGGGAGCTGCGGCTCGCTAGTTTTGAAACCAAAACCTTGGGTGCGTGTAAGACTTAAGTCCTATGTGTGAACCACTGTGCCACCATGGCACATGTGCATAATATTAGCTAAAAATATATATATATATGTAATATTATTAAATTAATTATATTAATTTAATTATGGAAAATAGCCCTGATACCCGAATAAAACATAAAGATAGTGTAAAACTAACTATTTTGGACATTTTAGATCCAATGGCAAGGTCCATTTTACGAGACATGATCCCAAAAAATTAAGACACGTAAAAATATAAAATTATCGTTTTGCCCTTAGTGATGTCCAAAGTTAAATGAAAGTTCGTAAAAGCCTAAATTGACTTTTTTCGATGTTCCAGACCCAATAGTGGAGTCCGTTTTGCCAAACCAAGACCATAGATTCATAAATAAACTCAGATTAGAATTTTACACAGTATTGAACTAAGAAATGCTTCCTAATTTATAGGGACGTCAAAAGGAAAGGAAAAGGTGGTCTAATACTCTTTAAGGAAAGGAAAAACGTTTCAAGGTAGGTAAATCTGAACTTTAGCATGTGGTATTCTTAGCCATGTCACAGTTTCTTTCTTGATGCTCCCAATTTACAATCTATATATACTTGACATTGATGATCTCCACAATTTGATGCTTATTCTATATTGTGGATTCGTTGAGAAATTGATTTTCAATATCCTTATGTGTTTATTTGTCCATTTCCATACTGAATTGGATATTGAAAAATTGTTATGTTTCTCTATTTGCCATTCCACAAATATGTACATTGCCAATTATGATGATCATGATATTTGTATGAGTGCCTGGAGTTGTGATCTGTCTCAACATCCATCTGATTCACAGATGCTTGATCGGTGATTGGGGATGAGCCCAACGCTTAGTCCTTGGAGGACATGATATATGTACAGAGGTCTAGTGCTAACTAGTGGTTCGAAGGGGGAGTGGACCTGGATGAGTACTTTTGAGGGTATGCCGAGCCCTATATGTTTCAACATCTGTTCTGTTTGTATCTTATATAGTTTATGGATATTTTGATGTTGCATTCACGGATTATTGATATGATTCCAGATACGCCACGTTGAGTTGGTCCGTAGTTTATCTATCAATATACTCTTGATCCCAGATACGCCATGTTGAGATGGTCCATGGTTTATCTGTGGACATATTATCTAATCGTTGATATGCTTGCTATGCCTCTTTTGATTATCTGATGATGTATTCCTGTTATTGATATGCCTAATTGATGGTACGTTTTGATTACTGATATGCCTTGCAAGCCTATCATTTGATCTGATTTGGCTATTTGTGATACCTTATGAATTGTGGCAGCTAACTATTGTATGGGCTAAGTCCCCATTGTTGAATTGTTGTTCACTTGCATCATATTGTCATAGGACGTGCCTGTTGGACCCTTGGGTCATTTCTGTTGTTTTATATTTTTTTGTGACTGGCTATTGCATTACCATATCGTTTGCTTGTCCTTGATTACACTTTTTCTGTACTAACCTTGACCCATGATAGAGTAAGGGAATTTACTTACTAAGTTAAGTTAGTTCATTCAGATTTATACATTTTTTTTGTTTCAGGAAGGGATGCCGTAGATGGACAGTAGGGGGTTCCCTACAAGTAGGCGTATTTTTGCTGCAAATCTATCTTTGCAGAAATTTAGTGGACATTTTTGACAAAGTTGTAATAGACTATGACTAGTACTGTCTTAATTCTCCCATGTGTCCACGTTCTGGGAATGTTTTATTTTTGTTTTAAGGAGCTGTAACTTAAACACTGTGCTCATGTTGGTCTGTAAAACTTTATTATGCTTTCCATGCTTATTTATTTAATTTCACATTATTATCATTGATCCTTAATCTGAAATTGTTAGAGACGGTCTGAGGGTCGACCCCGCGATCCTTAATTCATATAGGGCGGGTTTCGAGTCGTGACATGAATGGCATGGCGAACCTCTCGAGCAACTTTCCCAGTTCATCCTGTTCTAGAAGGGCGTGGATTCCTCTAGTAAAGACGGTCTGTTCCTGAGAGTCTGCTATCTCTTCTGTCCTCTGAGGAACTCTAGGCAGGACTGGTTGTGGGTTTGGGCCCCATTGTTGACCTGTCCTGGACCTTCAGACCCTATATTTAGGGGATGAGTTTGTCCGATATTGGTGGGAGGACGTTCCCCTTCTAGGATTGAGGGAGTCGGTGCTTGTGGAGGCTGGAACTCTTGTGGCGCTGGATCAACCCCCGAAGTTGCTGGAGTTGGGATCTTTGTTCTGCTTTGATAGTGGACAGCTGGGTGAAAAATGGGCATTTTTCTCCCTACAGTTGTTGATGTCTGGGGGCCAACTCCTCTATGGGTGGTATCATGGGGGTGTACCGACCGCATGTTGGGGATCTCCTATTTGAGAGGTCCTCTTCCCATGATGGTGGCGGGAGACTGAGCTCCTTCATTAGCAACGTTGGTAGGAGGAGGAGGGATATTGCTCCGCTGGTTCTGGGCCAACAAAGCCAGAGCTTGGGACATGGCAACAAGTTGTTCTTGCATCTGATTGGATTGTAGTTGAATCTGATCAAGTTTTTATTGCAGGTGATTGGGTGTTTTTCGCCTTCCTTTTCCAGCAGAAGGCTGATTTCGGGGGTTTTGAGAACTCTTTCTAGGACGAAGATTAGAAGTCATTTCCTTTTAGAAGAAAAAGACAAAAGATTCGTTGCTTTCGAAGAAGAAAGTTAACAGAAACGATTTTCGTTCTCACAGACGGTGCCAAACTGATGTTGTACTTTCTGATCAGTGAGGGCTTCCGTTCTTCGTCACCTGTTTAAGAACTCGAAATCAGAGGGTTACCGGGTAGGCTCCAGTGGTAGCTGCTCCAATGATAAAGTCAGTAAAATAAAAGACTATAATTGAAAGGAATAAATTGAACGTAAATTGAAAGCCCACCTTAGGGCTTTATTTATAGACTCCAAATTTCCTAAGTTGATTAGGATTTAGAGTTGTAGCAATAGGGATTTGAAGATATCTGAAAATAGTAGTTGCCACGTTAAACTCTGTTTCTTATTCTGAGGTCGGTATGACATGGTAGTGACTAGTTCGGAACCCCTCCCTATAGATACTCCATAATTCTTGCACTAAAGGCAAGGCTAGAGACCTTGCGCCATTCCGAACAAAGAAGCTCCGAACCCCATATGTCTACCTGTACTGGATAGATGATGGTTTGTATATGTAAGTGTTCTGTACACATACATGTCATATTTGAATTGGTCTATCACTTTATAACCCATCAAGTACATAGATTTCTACCAAAAATAAAAAAGTACATATTATGACTATTTCTATCTCTATAATAATTAATATTATAGTTTTGTTTTTTTAAAAAGTATTAATTATTAAATCAGTAGCGGGTCTCCTTTTTAGTTTCTCAAAAATTTATTAATTATGAGAGATTATTATTAAATATAAATTATACGAAAGTTGAGTGTATAGTTCATATAAACACCAAACAAAATGACATTTTGAAATTAAGAGCACTAAATTAATTCATTGTGTCATTACCTCAATTGTAACTATGAAGTTAACTAAGCAAGAAATATGTTATTGTTAATATACAATTTTAAATGACCTTCGTGGTAGATGTCTATTTCAATTGTTCCACCATACAACCTCATTCTTCTACAAAAGGCGGGATTCACTAATGGTTCCTAAGGATGGTAATTTGTCTCGTCCCATCCCTAATGAGACAAGTATGGAAATTAAGGACGGATATGAGATATTCATAAACGGAATCACTTGTTCCATTTATCTATTATTTTCCCAATAAATTAAACTATATAAAATTAATTTTAATGTTTCTCATATCACACTTATATTATTTTTCTTATATTAGTTGTATTAATTTTTTTTAAACTTATTTTGAAAGAAAAAGAATATCAGAGTTCGGAATGAGAAATACAAATAGGATTGGAAAGAATCTCTGAACGAGAGTCAAAATTAAGAAATGGACACCCCCTAAACCCGTCTTCTTGTCATCCGAATGGATCATTGGATGGTGAGTCCCACTTCCACATAGGGTGAATTCCTAATGGGTCCTTGGATGGATTTGCACAGAACGTGAGTTACAACTACAAGGTGAGACAATTTGTGTATAATATATGGTAACTTTTGACTTGTTTGACAAGAATGGAGATGACCTTTTATGAGAGGGTGGGCAAATGAGTAATTTTGTCACGAACTAGATTTATGGACTGAATTAAACATAAATTGACAACTAGACAAGTTTTTATTCTATATCTTTTAATTTTCCTAAAAGTAAAATATCCAATATTTCATCCTAAATATATTTTATATTTCCATGGCTTTTCATCATCTCATATGGCATCTTCGATCGTGTAACCCAATAAATTCTTATTATATTAGGGAAAGCACAGAAGAAATTTGAAATTGTTCACTAATCTTGTTCTCAGAAAACAAGACCATACGGTAGTTTTTGTAGTCGTCTGCCAAACACAGCCTTATAGCCTTGTAACATTTTCTATATAGATTATATAGTTAGAAGATTAGAGCAAAAAAATCAGGCAAAATCTCTCTAGAGTTCCTCTCTAATTTACATTTCTCATTGCTATGCTAAATAACTATTTAGAGAGAGATTACAAAGAACGAAAGAACAAAAGTTTATTTGAACGATGGTGGTTTAATGGCAACAGAGGAGTTCTTCTCTTTCTCTTTCTCTTTAATCTTAATCCTTCTTCTCATTCTTGCTGCCGCCGCTTTGGCTTTCTTCTCTGCAAGAGCTCTATCCTGATCAAACGGCCGTGAAGAGTACATTGCAAAAGTCTCCTCTGCAGGTGCGTTGAGATCAGGAATAACAAGTGGGGCCATATGACTGACTTCACCCAAGCTGGATGACAGCAATATGGACATTTGGCCATATGGGTATTGAAATTTCCCACACACTTGTGATCCATCTACCGTCTGATCCACAATGAACGGTTGGTGATGGAGCATGAAAGGAAATTGACAATCCTCTTGATTTTCTATTCCAAGATTTGAGCTTTTGATGATTTCTGAATGAGACTTTCTTTCCTTTTTATGGTAAGAACTTAACTGTAAAAAGGAAATAAAAATAAAATAAATATAAGAACCCACCTCAGAAAAAGTCAAAAGAAAAGGCAAAAAGGAAGAGATAATCAATCAATCAATGAATCATAATTAGTAAGAATTACCTCTTGTTTTTTCGCTTTCAACACCAAATTAAAAGCCTTTAGCTTGTCACAGTAACTCCTCACAGTCCCTACCTCCTGTTTGGATTTTCCACAAGAAAGAGAATATTAGGTGTTTTGCTGAAAGAATTACACAAAGTCATATATTGAAAAGAAAACAAAACAAAAAAAAAAGTAGAATAAGATAACGTAGGACACAGACTTTGGTGGGATAAACTCAATAAACAGACAAATTCATAATCACGAGATTTACAAACTCACCCCACTTAGCAATTCTCTGCGCCTAGTTAATTCGTCTATCGTCTTCAACAACTCCTCTCTTGTCTGCAAGACAGTCAAGAACAACAAACATGGAATACAAACTTCCATATATAAAGGGTATATATATATACACACACTACGCACACAACAGGGGAGAAATAAAAGCGGAAAAACTAGACATGGATATTGAAAACTAAATGGCAGGAAAGGCAAAACCCAGTGGTCAAAACTCGAGGAAAAAAAGAAGCCGCTAAACAAGAACACAACAAATTAAGGGATTAATTTGGGAATTTAAAAACAAAATCTAACAGAAAATGGACGGGGGGAAAGAAAGGTACCCTTTTCTTGGAGGATTTGTTGTGGGAGTGCTTGGGCTTGTCATCAGATTCGCTGGGAGAGAAAGAAAGAGGCGTCGCAGGACTGGTAGACTCGACTTTGACTTTCGGTATTCTCTCTGTGTCTGTCTCTATCTCGACCTGACAAGTCCTCTGAAGAAACGGCGACGATGATGGACGAAGAGGAAGACGAAGAAGAGGCGATTGGTTTCCATATAACGCAGATCTTCTTCCTTTGGAGCCCCAGGTGATTTGAAATCGACGGCGAGACTCAGATTCGGAGATTAAATATGGAAGATTGAGTAAGATATCAGCAACCTCTATATCATCTTCATCAAACTCTCTGAAGTCAGTAGGGAGAGAGTAGTGATTGTGGGCGCTATTAGCTCTGCTGTCTTTCATTTTTTTTCTCTCTGAAGCTTTCTTGAAACAGAACAGAGTCCCTCAAAAGAGAGACCCAGAGGAGTTGTTGCTTGGAGAGAGGATTCCTTAATAAAGGAAATCCACGGGAAGTACGGAGTGTATGGCTGGTGCCACGTGTCGAATATATGAGATGGAAGTCGTTCTTAGGGTTTATGCTATTTAGAGTGTCTATATATAGTGACCACTCTGCCTAGCTGGAACTTTAGCTACTTGTAATTCAACTTCTAAAAAGAAGTCTTTTGCCTTAAAAGAAATTGCTATCCATCATAATTTATATTGCCAATTATATTTCAGGTGTATTAGAATATGATGATGTTGAGTTTTACTGGATAAAATTTTAAAATTTATTATATTTTTAACATAAAATCATGCCATGTCATTATTCCATGTAATGTGGTTGTTGTTTATGAAATTTATTATATTTAATATATACTATAATTTTTGAGATAATTATATCAATTTTTTAATAATATTTGATAATTATAAATATTAAAATAATTCTTCTTATCAAAGTTTTCTAGGTACATTAATAAAAAAATATAAATTTACTATTTTATCATAAGAAATAATTATGCTTACATCTTCTATAATATTTAATTTTTTGAAAAAAATAAGGTAGGTTGGTTTAATATACAATAATATTTTAATCATATAAAAATATTGTTTAAATCTTAATGCTGTTAATGACAAATTTTGAACAAGGGAGAAAATTTGTATAACCGATGGGACGAGAGATTAGTGTAATTTTTAAAAACATAAAAAAAGTTTTTGTAATTATCAGATAATTCGGAGGAGATTAATGTAATTATCTTATATTTTAAAAATGTAATAAACATCATGAAAAATAGTAAATACTACATACTACGACTGAATGATTTCTCGACTTAGTGATTTTTGTATATTCTTTTTATTTACATTTATAAAACTTGTTAAAAATATATATATATATATATATGTATATATATATATTTGATTATCTAGTTCAAATTTTTAATTTTTTTTTTTTATCAATTTTGTTTTTCAAAATATAAAAAAATTGGGGTTTTGAAAAAAAAAAAAAAGAACTCTAATTGTTTTTCAAATACACTTTTTTCTTGCATATAAAAAAGTAACTTAAAAGATGCGCTAGGTAATTATTTGCCCTAAAAATAAAAAGGAAAGTATTTTTTTGCTAATATGTCCTTTTTTTTGCAATTGAAATCTTGTCGTATGAACGCTTTTACTAATTACTAGTAATAAGCCCTTTTTCTTTCTAACCCACTAATTTTCTCTCTTATTTTCTTTTCGTTGTGTTTTTTTTTTTCTTTTCTACGTACATGCTTGATTCAAATGTTTTCCTAAAGTCAACTCACAATCATCTAAACATGTTACTTACTCTAATTTTTATTATTGTTATTATTATTATTATTTTTTTTTTTGACAATTAGAGTATCTTAGACTAATTTAGACACATTAAACTAAGTTATTCATTTGTGATAATTAGACTCAATTTTTAATCTCTAATTATTAATAATCAGTAAAAAAGAAATTTAAATTTAAGACACTTATATTTTATTCTCAATATTTTTATTATTCCATCACACTTTTGAGTGATATGTTAGTTACACTTGTATCATAAGTTAATGTTAACAAACTCTCTCTCTTCGTGAACATGTTATCTCTTCTTTTATACGGTCTCACTTTTCTTTTATTGTCTTAATTGTTGGCCACACTTTTGAATGGTATGTAAGTTACTCTTATCATAAATTGATGTTAACAAATTCTCTCCCTTCATGAACATGTTACTTTTTTTTTAGGGTCTTATTTTTCTTTTATTGTATTAATTGTTGTGCCTCTCTCTCTCTCTTTTTTTTTTCTTTTCTCTTTCTTCTATCTCACATAAAGTATTAAAGATATATTTTTTTGGTCACTGTGGCTAGTCGAGTTTAACATGTTTAGCATTTAAGATAACTTGTTTAGCATTGAGAAATTTGTTTATTCATTAATTTACATTTGATACTAATTTATACAATAAAACCTCCATTAGAGATACTCTTAGAGTTAGTCCTTTAAGATCATGTACCCTACGAGATAAATAAACCAGTTTGATCAAAAAAATTTCTTTAAGTAAATTAAATATTGTCAATCATCGTAAAAAATCATAGAAGAAAGTTGTATTTATTTATTGATGTTGCACTTTTTGGTCGGTATGGGCTTCGAACTTCATTGCCTGAGGAACACTCAAAAAAAAAGGATCAAAGGGCCATTGGGTTGGCTCCGATAGTAGTCGCTCTGATGCTTAAGTCAATAAAACTGAATTAAAATACTAAAATTGTAAACTAAAGAATGAGCATGAATGTAACAGCGTACCTTAGGGTTTAATTTATAAGCTGCGGGTTTCCTGAGTTGATTAGGATTTGGAGCCATGAATGTAGGGATTTGATCATCGGAGAGTGGCAGTTACCATGTTGGACACTGCGCTTGAGAGATCTCCATGGGTGGCAGTTTCCTTGTTGAAGACTGTTTCCTTATCCTGAGTTCGGTAGGATGTTCAAAGTGGTAATGAGCTTGGAACCCTCTTTGGAAACATTAGGCAACACCTTCCGAGCTGGAGGTAAGCATGTGTTTCCAATTTATGAGCTCTGGAAGCTAAGTGTCTGAGTCTGCTCTAGATGGCTAAGCTTTAACTGGTCTGTAGTCACACGTGTCACATGAAGACTGGTTTGTTACTTTGTGGTATATCAGTTACTCCCCCCTTGAGCCCTAGTTCGAGCTCAACGTATAACTAGGGTTACGAGCTCCTGAAAAGTCACGCGTCCTGTCTTTCTGTTTCCCAAGATGACTGTTGGTGCGTAATTTATTGTGCAGCCGATGCTTGGGCTTTTGAAGCCATCATTGCCTACAACTGTCATGACGGTTCGGCTTGGTGGGCCCTTTTTTTGACAACATATATAAAGAGGGGGAAAGGCTTAGTACGCCATTTTCTTCACCATTTCGTTGCCTTTGAAAGTGAGTGAGAGATACTACCATTGCTGACTTAGAGCGACTAGTGAAGCTTGAAGAGTGTTCGTCGTTTGAAGCTCTTATTTTCGGTTGTTTTCAGGTTCATCCTTCTTCATTTCTGTTTGTTTCAATTTTCTTCCTTACTGTTCTTCCCCGTCTTTGCTTCTTCTTCTTATTTTATAATTTTTTGCCAATGTCAGCATCTATTGCATCTTCCGGTGTCGAAAATGCAATAGAAAGTTCCTCGGAAACTTCTGTGTCCCCCCAATCCCACACTGTAGGTAGTAGTTCTTCCGATAACGCCAAAAATAGGTTGAGAGAGTCCCCCTCCACTTCGGAGGTTAGGATTGTAGACTCTTTCATAGAACCTAGGAATAAAATAAGGAAAGCTTCAAGCAGACCTCCTCACAGAGAGGAAGGGCAAAGCGTTGTTACCCCGATCGTGTTAGAGGAGCTGAAGATTTCTCTAAACTTTCCCAAAAATGTCACATGCAGGGCTCCTAGTTCCTTAGATCGCCTTTCCGATGTCCAAAATGGGAAAATTTGTGTCTATCTTGCCTGGTTTGAGATGGGGCTGAGGTTCCCCCTTCCTGACTTAGTTAGGCAGTTCTTCGTTTGGTTCAACCTCTGCCCTATCGACCTTAACCTTAACAGTTGGAGGCACTTGTTAGGGCTCATAGCTCTAGGTCATCTCAACGATGTCGAAGTAACCCTTGAACTGCCCCGTAGCAAAATGGATCTCAAGTATATAAGGTCGGAAGGCTTCTTCTATATGTCCTTCGACAAGGGGTTCAAACCTCTTTCCTTTGTGCCAACTTCCAACAAAACCTGGAAGAAATGGTACTTCTTTATAGGAGGAGGATGAAAGATGGAAGACTTCCAGGGCCAGACTTTGACATTCCTCCGAAGTATAGGGTTTAAGGGTGAGACCCCCTTTTCTTGTGACAATTTTGCTTCTGTCTATTCTTTCACTTCTGAACTGCTCAACTAACCATTGTTTTTATGTCTTCTGTGCAGACAAGAGTGCTTGGAAGAGGTCAATTTTCACAGTTGATCTTCAGGAAAAGTATCGCAGGCTCCTTCAGACTAGGAACAGGGACTTCAAAGCCATCCTTACATTAAAAAATTTGATGGCTCCTGATCAGAACAAAGATCGGGCAGAGAATTTGAGGAAGTCCTTGCTAGGCAAATGGGCTCCCGTAAAGAAGAAGGTGGGGGAGCCTTCTTCCCTTGTTAGTCCTCCTCAAACTAAGAAGAGGAGAATCCCATCTGATTCTTCTACCTCGGCACCGCCCAGGAAGGGCATTGTTGTAGCAGAGCCTGCCTCTGCCCTCGCCCCTGAGGTCCATAAGAAAGGGAAGGTAAGGTTGGCAGTCGACCTTGCTCTGCTTCCTAACAGTTATAAGGCCATAAAGCAGGCCTTTGATGATTTTTGGATGGCCGCCCCCCAGAAACACAAGGGGCAGAGCACTAGTCAGACCATCACAGAAGTGATGAGCGTCTAACTGAAGGTAACCACCGCACTGTTTCTCTTTGTGTTTTATTTCATTTCTTGTTCTGATCTATTTGTTTATTGTTTTGCAGACCATGCATGGCCTTGCCGCCCTAATGGAGTCCGCCTTGGATCCACAAGCCATGGAAAAACTCCAAGACGAGTTAGACAAGACGAGGCCAGGCTTTAGCTCGACACAACTCGATCAAATGCCTCGGCTGCAGAAGAGAGGCTTAGGGAGGTGAATAACTCTCTCTCTCTATTATGGAGTCCGAGAGGGATTCATTTCTTCGGCAGTTGGAGGAGCCAAAGAAGAAGAATAATGAGCTCCAAGCCTCTACTGCTCAGAAGGTCATGGAAGCCAAGACTGAGACTGAAGCTGAAATGAAAGCTGTGGTCGAGGGGATGGGTGAGGAGCTCCTGTAGCATGGGTATGATTCCTTTGAGTCCAAGCTCCTCGCCAAATTTTTGGATTTTGACCTGTCAGCAATTGAAGATGATGATGATCCAGCCAGCCCCTTAGTTTAGGAGATGAATTTTTGTACTCCTTTTTCCTTCACTGCTGTACTGAAAATATTTATCAATGGAGTGAGATTTCTTTAGAGCTAGCCTGCATATTTCATTCTTCTGAATAGCAGTACTTGTAGATTTTGTAAATTGTTATGGATGCCAGGCAAAATCAGTACTGTTCCAAGTTGTTGCTGCTCTGCAATATGAGCTTGGGCTCTAGCCCTTTAAACTTATACTTAGTGTTAGCAAAGATGCTCATGAACTGACTGTATTTCAGACCGTTCGTTTAGTTGGCTATGATCAGGAAGCTGTCTTCCAAGCGAAGCAACTTGTGATGATTTGAACAAATCTGCTAGGAAGATTGGATAATAATTGAGCCTGAGTCATGACTTAATTGCTGAACCGTGAGACTTGTAGTGTTAATTGAGCTAATTTTTCATATCTAGAGTTGGTTCATCAGGAGTGATAATAACTGGATAGGAAGATTTAAGATAATTGATCAGATCTTCTACAGTCAGAACTTTTTGTTCATAACCTTAGAAGGATACAGAACAAGTTTCCCAGGATTAGAGCTTTTTTCATCATGATTGATGAGAACTAAATAGGGAGCTTCGTATTAACCGAACCAGAATCGGTATTGGTAGATCAAAAACATTTGTAGTTGTGTAGTTAAGCAATTGGATTGAGTTTTCTATCTTTAGTATGGGAGGTAACCGAGCAGGTTCATCCTTATGTAGAGATGATTCAGACCTATAACTCTTGCACAAGCTGCGAGGTTTTTATGGGTCTGTATATTGAGATGGACAAGACCTAAAGGACTTGTAATAGATACAAGGCTTTAGGGGTCAATAAGATGTACCAGACCTGGGGGTCTGCGCATTAAGAGGACCAGGCCTAAAGGACTTGTAATGGATACAAGGCTTTAGGGGTTAGTAAGATGGACCAGACCTACGGGTCTGTGCATTGAGAGGACCAAGCTTAAAGACTTGTAATGGATACAAGGCTTTAAGGGTCAATAAGATGGACCAGACCTGTAGGTCTGTGCATTGAGAGGACCATGCCTAAAGGACTTATAATGGATATAAGGCTTTAGGGGTCACTAAGATGGACCAGACCTAGGGGTCTGTGCATTGAGATGGATCATACCTATAACACTTGCACATGCTGCAAGGTTTTTTAGGGGTTTGTATATTGGGATGAGACTGCTTTTTTCGAAGAATGCAAGAGAAAAACTTTTATTGATAATATTTTTGTAGGTGTTCTACATTCCATGGTTTGGGTACAAGATTCCTAGCTATGTCTTCTAACCAGTATGTGGTAGGTCGGGCGATCTTTATTACCCTGTAGGGCCCTTCCCAGTTGGGCAACAGTTTTCCCATAATGGGATTTTTGGTGTTCGGGAACACCCTTCTTAGTATAAGATCCCCAATTTGGAAACTTATGGGTTTTAGCCCTGATTTGGAACTGTTGGCCATCCTGTGTTGATATGCTTACATCACGATTCTGGCTTGATCACGCTTTTTTTCGAGTAAGTCCAAGTTCTCTGCAAGTTGATGATCATTGGCCCCTTGGCTGAAAGCTTCCGTCCTCAGGGTAGGCATACCGATCTCCACAGGAATTACTACTTCCGAGCCATAGGCTAGTGAGAATGGAGTTTCAGAGGTAAGTATTCTTTTGGTTGTTTTGTAGGCCCAGAGAACACTAAGGAGTTCTTCAACCCATTTTCTTTTGGCTTCTTCCAACCTTTTCTTAAGGGCATCAAGGATGGTCCGGTTAGTGACTTCTACTTGTGTAATACCCCGACCTGGGAATGCCGGGTAATAAAGCACGTTTTACGAGGCTATGGAAAATGAGTGTAAAATAAATTAATTTAACATAATTAATTTATTAAATTGAATATTAGTTATATGTAATATAAATTATGAGGATAATTATAAAATATAATAATAATAATAATAATAATAATAATGACAAAAAAACAAAGAAGAGGAAAGATGTGTATGTGTATGTGTGACCAAATATGCATGTGTGTATATATATATATATATATATGACTAAATGATAAATGAATATATATATATATATATATATAGGGATGAACAGTGCATGTGTGTGTGTGTCACGTGCATGTGTGTGTGTTGTGTTATATATATATATATATATATATATATACATGAATACTTTATAAAACATTAGGTGAGGGGAAGCATGGTGAAAGGGAAAGAAGTATGGGCAAGGTCAGAAAATATGAGTGTGTAAGTGTATAAGGCAGACCAACAGTGGAGAAAAGGTAGAGAGAGAGAGAGAAAGTGGGGCTAGTGAGAGAAATATACATATACACATATGCACATTTCATACATCACACACACACCATTCGTCCAAGCAAAGAAAGAGAGAAAAAGAGAAGTCTGAGAAGAAGAAGAAGGAAGGAAACCAGTGGTGAAGGGAGAAGGAATCAACTTAGAAAGGTAAAAACCACAAAATCTTAATATTTTCTCTCTCTAGAGTTTTACATATTTATAAACTGTTTAAGCCATGATTTATGTATATATGATGTTTAAGATGTGTCTAGACTTAACCAAGCATGAAATTAGACCTCAAAAACCCCAGGAAAATAGAAACCCACGTAAAGCGGCCATTGGAGGACCTTGCCCAAGCAGGTCTGAACCAATGGCAACCAAATAATGTTTTGGTCATCAAGACCTCCACTAGACTCCACAAACATGCCAAAGACCTATGACCGCGACCAAAACTCAAAAGGATCGAAGCCCAAATATCGAATTATAGGTTCGGGTTCCAGAAACAAAGTTCAAAAATATGAGATTAAATCCACTTTGATGAATGGAAAGTGAAGCCCCATGAAGAGGGGACCACAACAGGACAAGTCTCATCGAATTTGGCTCAGAAATGAGCGTATACAACCGACTTTCAGGTCGGATTATCAAAGCTTGAACCGAGCTCGTTGGACCAGTTTGATGCCTAAAAAGGGTGCCAAAATGATCGTTTATGGTTTAGGAACATTTTAAGATAAAAACAGTAGGGATTTGATGAACCAGAGCCCACGAAATTAAAGAAAAAGAAACCCAGAAAAATTAGGGTTTCGTATGAACAGTGTCGGCTTCGATGGGGAAGACGACACTGTTCGGGTCGGGTCGGTCTACGGGTCGGTTACGGGTTCGGGTCAAATCCGGTTATGGGTTTATTTAAACGGTGACGTTTAGAGGGTTAAGAATTTTAAATTTTAACCATTAGGGCTGACGTCATCCTGACGTCAGCATTACGTGGCAAACTGGTTAAACCGGTTGGTTTGTGAGTGAACCGGACCGGTTCAGTTGGAAATGGACCGAACCTATTGGTTTTCTAAATTATTTAAAATTAAATAAACCAAACCTTTCCTTAATTACGGTTTGACCCCAAAAATTCTACGGATTTACACTGTGGCCCAATTTTTGGAAAAATTATGCAATTAAGCCCCTGGAAAAATAATTAAATAATTAATTTAATTATTTAATAAATAAAAGAAAATTTCTATTTTGCCCTTGTGGCATAAATAGAGCAAACAGAGTCCAAATTTAACAAATGAATAGTGTAATTTTACTATTTTGGACATTCTGAGTTCAATGGTAGGGTCCGTTTTACGAGACGGGGCCCGAAAAATAAAGACACGTAAGGGGTAAATGACCAAAATGCCCCTGACCCAAACTTTACAAGTTATTAGTATATTCTTACTATCTCGGACCTTCTGAGTCCATTGGTGAGGTCCTCGACATGAGATGGAGTCCCGAAAAATTTGAGACCCTTAATTTTGTCAAAAATGACCAAAATGCCCTTCTCCCTAAACAAGTCAAACGAAGTCCAAATTTAATAAATAAATAGTAAATTTTTACTATTTAGAACATTCTAAGACTGATGGTAGGGTCCATTTTTCGAGACTAGGTCCCGAAAAATGAAGACTCATGAAGGGGTAAATGACCAAAATACCCCTTGTCCAAAATTAACAAGTTGTTAGTGTACTTTTATTATCTCGGACCCTCTGAGTCCAATGGTGAGGCCCACGACATGGGATGAGGTCCCGAAAAATTGGAGACCTGCAAAGGGGTAAAATGACCAAATTACCCCTGGTACCCTTAAAGCCAAAATGAAACCGGAGAAGGTCTAAACTGACTTTCTTTGACACCCCGGACCCAATAATGGAGTCCAAATTACGAAACGAAGTACGAAAAATGTGACACGTAAAACGGTAAATGACCATTCTGCCCTTTTACATATAAAAGTCCGAATTAAATTCTAAGAAAGCCTAAACTGACTTTCTTCGACGCTTCGGATTCAATGGTAAAGTCCATTCGGCCAAAAGAAGTGTCTAAATAAAAAGACGTAAAATTTGATGAATAGCATCTGACAGATGACTATAAACTGAGATATTGCCGAAGTATTAAACTAAGGCAAGTACGGGAAATAAAGTACGAGAAGACACGACGCGTTAACTTGACAAGTAAATAAATTTAATTTAAAGTTAATGGAACTACCAGAAGAGTATAAGTTGAAATAAATTAAGTTTCTAACACATTAAATTGTGTCGTAGGTTAAAAGTACGAGTTGAATTAAGTACGTGCGAAGTTTATAGAATGTTAGTAAATCAGTTAGGATAAAATACGATCGAAGCATAAGTTAAGAAGCATCGATAGGTGATATTGTAGTAAATGTGAAGTTGATGAGATTGTTATGAATTGTTATTAGGAACTACGGAGGAAATGGGAAAGCGCATTTGTAGCACTAACCCTAAAGGACCGAGGTGAGTAACCCTGTATTTGAACTGGAGATTTAACTCCATATATTTGAAGAAGTTTTAAGCTCAAGTCATTGCAGCCTTTGAATATCAAATTCAGTCTTTATATGATTCCGTTCTTTTAAAATACTCTGTTACGGCATGCTTATTAAATGTTTTAAATTCAGCTCTTTTCGTGAAAATACATCAGCATGTCTAAATCAATTGCAACCCTCTTTAATATCCTGAATTTGATTATCACGTGTATTCGAAGCTTTATTGTAGAATTTATACATTTCATGCTTTAAATGTTCATGAAAAATATCTATTGAAGAAGTCATGTGACAAATGTTTTATAAGATAAACGGTACTAAGTACCACCCTATACGATGGTTGAAATCCTTCGGGATTCAACAGTACATGCCCGGTAGAAGGATCTAATCCCCCAGGCAAATGAGATATCTCCATCGACAGTATTGGCAGTAAAATGGGAGTCTGGTTCGAAACAGATTCCGCCTAATAAAAGAGAAAAGATGACAAGTGATTTTGAAAATAGAAGTAGGTATTATCCCTATTCTATTTCACGTGTTTATATGCTTTTAAATTGCATATACTCTATTTGAAGAAAATGTGTATTTAGCTTGAATACTTAAATTGTTCAAAGCTATTGCTTTAAGAATGCATATATTCTGTGTTCTAAAATGTACGAGCAATTGGTAGTGAGTATTTCAAAAAAACCCTCATGTGTTAAAACCACTACCAGTTGAAAACCCCATGACGAATGCAGGAATTACTCACAAGCTTTGATTAGCTTACCCGGATTTTATCCGCCCCCCTTTCAGGTGATTAAGGGCAGATCGATTTTTGAAGACTATAAGGACGAACCTAGCTTTTGGGAAGATTTGCTTGAGGAGTTCTTATGGGGAAAAATCACATGAACTCTGATTAATATGTTTTGTATTAGCTGACATTTTAAGGATGTGTATTAAGCCCCACGGGGCAGTTGAATTAAGATTTTAATTATGAAGTCTTTTAAGTTTTAGTTATGCTCTGTATGTATGATTATACATGTATACCGAAATGTGAAGAGCGGCAGTATCGGACGGATGTGCAAATTTAAAAAAAAAAAAAAAAAAGATTTTCACGCTTCCGCAACCACATGAAGCACATCTATTCGATACCGCTGCAGATGCGAGCCTTGTCTCGAGGCCTTCGGGCCTCGGGGCGGCGGTCGCGATCCGGTAATCCGCATAGGGTGGGTTTCGGGTCGTGACAGAGTGGTATCAGAGCACTAGGTTTACTAGAACAACCCTAGTGACATTAGATGAGTTAGAATAGAACTATAGGTTGGGTAGGGTTTTATACTACCTAAGATATGTGAAATACGTGATGTGATATAAAGGCGGGGTATGGGACCCGCAGTAATGTGAAGTAGGTATTCTGAAGCAACATGATATGAAGGCGAGGTATGGGACTCGCAGTATATGAAGTAGATATATAAAGTACGTGACATGATATGAAGGCGAGGTATGGGACTCGCGTTGTGGGAAGTAGATATGAGGAATACGTAGTATGAAGGCGGGGTATGGGACCCGCAGTACATGAAGTTAGTGTTCTGAAGCAACGTGATAGGAAGGCGGGGTATGGGACCCGTAGTACATGAAATAGATATGTGAAGTACGAAGGCGAGGTATGGGACTCGCAGTATATGAAGTAGATATGTGAAGTACGAAGGCGAGGTATGGGACTCGCAGTATATGAAGTAGATATGTGAAGCACGTGACATGATATGAAGGCGAGGTATGGGACTCGCAGTATATGAAGTAGATATGTGAAGTACGTGACATGATATAAAGGCGGGGTATGGGACCCGTAGTAACATGAAGTAAGTGTTCTGAAATACGTGGTACGATAGGAAGGCGGGGTATGGGACCCGCAGTAAAGTAGAAAAATAGAGTCTGAAGAATAGAAGTAAAACATGAACTAAGAAGGTGAATAACAATAATTAGAAAGGGATGAAAGAGAAAGGGAGGATTTTGATAGTCACTGGTGTGCTATCAGGACCTCTGTTACCGGTAAGGAACGGCCGCCTTATCATGTAACTAAGGTAGCTGAAAAACACACAGTGTCAATTTATCCAACCTGATCGAAGAAATCCTTAAACCATTGGAAGACATGAATCTAATAGATGACATGAAGAATTAGAAATTGTACGTTAGTAAGTTAGAAGCAAGTAGTGATACGAGTCAACATATATTATATCTGAAAGTGATGAATCAAAGTTCATCTCCTGAATCATTAAGTAAATGAAGATAATCTTATGTATTACGATATACGAAAATGATAGATATGACATAAGGAGACTGGAACTCTCGAAATAAAGAATATTCGAGTTTTGAGGACAAAACTCTTTTAAGGAGGGAAGAATGTAATACCCCGACCCGGGAATGCCGGGTAATAAAGCACGTTTTACGAGGCTATGGAAAATGAGTGTAAAATAAATTAATTTAACATAATTAATTTATTAAATTGAATATTAGTTATATGTAATATAAATTATGAGGATAATTATAAAATATAATAATAATAATAATAATAATAATGACAAAAAAACAAAGAAGAGGAAAGATGTGTATGTGTATGTGTGACCAAATATGCATGTGTGTATATATATATATATATGACTAAATGATAAATGAATATATATATATATATATAGGGATGAACAGTGCATGTGTGTGTGTGTGTCACGTGCATGTGTGTGTGTTGTGTTATATATATATATATATATATACATGAATACTTTATAAAACATTAGGTGAGGGGAAGCATGGTGAAAGGGAAAGAAGTATGGGCAAGGTCAGAAAATATGAGTGTGTAAGTGTATAAGGCAGACCAACAGTGGAGAAAAGGTAGAGAGAGAGAGAGAAAGTGGGGCTAGTGAGAGAAATATACATATACACATATGCACATTTCATACATCACACACACACCATTCGTCCAAGCAAAGAAAGAGAGAAAAAGAGAAGTCTGAGAAGAAGAAGAAGGAAGGAAACCAGTGGTGAAGGGAGAAGGAATCAACTTAGAAAGGTAAAAACCACAAAATCTTAATATTTTCTCTCTCTAGAGTTTTACATATTTATAAACTGTTTAAGCCATGATTTATGTATATATGATGTTTAAGATGTGTCTAGACTTAACCAAGCATGAAATTAGACCTCAAAAACCCCAGGAAAATAGAAACCCACGTAAAGCGGCCATTGGAGGACCTTGCCCAAGCAGGTCTGAACCAATGGCAACCAAATAATGTTTTGGTCATCAAGACCTCCACTAGACTCCACAAACATGCCAAAGACCTATGACCGCGACCAAAACTCAAAAGGATCGAAGCCCAAATATCGAATTATAGGTTCGGGTTCCAGAAACAAAGTTCAAAAATATGAGATTAAATCCACTTTGATGAATGGAAAGTGAAGCCCCATGAAGAGGGGACCACAACAGGACAAGTCTCATCGAATTTGGCTCAGAAATGAGCGTATACAACCGACTTTCAGGTCGGATTATCAAAGCTTGAACCGAGCTCGTTGGACCAGTTTGATGCCTAAAAAGGGTGCCAAAATGATCGTTTATGGTTTAGGAACATTTTAAGATAAAAACAGTAGGGATTTGATGAACCAGAGCCCACGAAATTAAAGAAAAAGAAACCCAGAAAAATTAGGGTTTCGTATGAACAGTGTCGGCTTCGATGGGGAAGACGACACTGTTCGGGTCGGGTCGGTCTACGGGTCGGTTACGGGTTCGGGTCAAATCCGGTTATGGGTTTATTTAAACGGTGACGTTTAGAGGGTTAAGAATTTTAAATTTTAACCATTAGGGCTGACGTCATCCTGACGTCAGCATTACGTGGCAAACTGGTTAAACCGGTTGGTTTGTGAGTGAACCGGACCGGTTCAGTTGGAAATGGACCGAACCTATTGGTTTTCTAAATTATTTAAAATTAAATAAACCAAACCTTTCCTTAATTACGGTTTGACCCCAAAAATTCTACGGATTTACACTGTGGCCCAATTTTTGGAAAAATTATGCAATTAAGCCCCTGGAAAAATAATTAAATAATTAATTTAATTATTTAATAAATAAAAGAAAATTTCTATTTTGCCCTTGTGGCATAAATAGAGCAAACAGAGTCCAAATTTAACAAATGAATAGTGTAATTTTACTATTTTGGACATTCTGAGTTCAATGGTAGGGTCCGTTTTACGAGACGGGGCCCGAAAAATAAAGACACGTAAGGGGTAAATGACCAAAATGCCCCTGACCCAAACTTTACAAGTTATTAGTATATTCTTACTATCTCGGACCTTCTGAGTCCATTGGTGAGGTCCTCGACATGAGATGGAGTCCCGAAAAATTTGAGACCCTTAATTTTGTCAAAAATGACCAAAATGCCCTTCTCCCTAAACAAGTCAAACGAAGTCCAAATTTAATAAATAAATAGTAAATTTTTACTATTTAGAACATTCTAAGACTGATGGTAGGGTCCATTTTTCGAGACTAGGTCCCGAAAAATGAAGACTCATGAAGGGGTAAATGACCAAAATACCCCTTGTCCAAAATTAACAAGTTGTTAGTGTACTTTTATTATCTCGGACCCTCTGAGTCCAATGGTGAGGCCCACGACATGGGATGAGGTCCCGAAAAATTGGAGACCTGCAAAGGGGTAAAATGACCAAATTACCCCTGGTACCCTTAAAGCCAAAATGAAACCGGAGAAGGTCTAAACTGACTTTCTTTGACACCCCGGACCCAATAATGGAGTCCAAATTACGAAACGAAGTACGAAAAATGTGACACGTAAAACGGTAAATGACCATTCTGCCCTTTTACATATAAAAGTCCGAATTAAATTCTAAGAAAGCCTAAACTGACTTTCTTCGACGCTTCGGATTCAATGGTAAAGTCCATTCGGCCAAAAGAAGTGTCTAAATAAAAAGACGTAAAATTTGATGAATAGCATCTGACAGATGACTATAAACTGAGATATTGCCGAAGTATTAAACTAAGGCAAGTACGGGAAATAAAGTACGAGAAGACACGACGCGTTAACTTGACAAGTAAATAAATTTAATTTAAAGTTAATGGAACTACCAGAAGAGTATAAGTTGAAATAAATTAAGTTTCTAACACATTAAATTGTGTCGTAGGTTAAAAGTACGAGTTGAATTAAGTACGTGCGAAGTTTATAGAATGTTAGTAAATCAGTTAGGATAAAATACGATCGAAGCATAAGTTAAGAAGCATCGATAGGTGATATTGTAGTAAATGTGAAGTTGATGAGATTGTTATGAATTGTTATTAGGAACTACGGAGGAAATGGGAAAGCGCATTTGTAGCACTAACCCTAAAGGACCGAGGTGAGTAACCCTGTATTTGAACTGGAGATTTAACTCCATATATTTGAAGAAGTTTTAAGCTCAAGTCATTGCAGCCTTTGAATATCAAATTCAGTCTTTATATGATTCCGTTCTTTTAAAATACTCTGTTACGGCATGCTTATTAAATGTTTTAAATTCAGCTCTTTTCGTGAAAATACATCAGCATGTCTAAATCAATTGCAACCCTCTTTAATATCCTGAATTTGATTATCACGTGTATTCGAAGCTTTATTGTAGAATTTATACATTTCATGCTTTAAATGTTCATGAAAAATATCTATTGAAGAAGTCATGTGACAAATGTTTTATAAGATAAACGGTACTAAGTACCACCCTATACGATGGTTGAAATCCTTCGGGATTCAACAGTACATGCCCGGTAGAAGGATCTAATCCCCCAGGCAAATGAGATATCTCCATCGACAGTATTGGCAGTAAAATGGGAGTCTGGTTCGAAACAGATTCCGCCTAATAAAAGAGAAAAGATGACAAGTGATTTTGAAAATAGAAGTAGGTATTATCCCTATTCTATTTCACGTGTTTATATGCTTTTAAATTGCATATACTCTATTTGAAGAAAATGTGTATTTAGCTTGAATACTTAAATTGTTCAAAGCTATTGCTTTAAGAATGCATATATTCTGTGTTCTAAAATGTACGAGCAATTGGTAGTGAGTATTTCAAAAAAACCCTCATGTGTTAAAACCACTACCAGTTGAAAACCCCATGACGAATGCAGGAATTACTCACAAGCTTTGATTAGCTTACCCGGATTTTATCCGCCCCCCTTTCAGGTGATTAAGGGCAGATCGATTTTTGAAGACTATAAGGACGAACCTAGCTTTTGGGAAGATTTGCTTGAGGAGTTCTTATGGGGAAAAATCACATGAACTCTGATTAATATGTTTTGTATTAGCTGACATTTTAAGGATGTGTATTAAGCCCCACGGGGCAGTTGAATTAAGATTTTAATTATGAAGTCTTTTAAGTTTTAGTTATGCTCTGTATGTATGATTATACATGTATACCGAAATGTGAAGAGCGGCAGTATCGGACGGATGTGCAAATTTAAAAAAAAAAAAAAAAAAAGATTTTCACGCTTCCGCAACCACATGAAGCACATCTATTCGATACCGCTGCAGATGCGAGCCTTGTCTCGAGGCCTTCGGGCCTCGGGGCGGCGGTCGCGATCCGGTAATCCGCATAGGGTGGGTTTCGGGTCGTGACAGAGTGGTATCAGAGCACTAGGTTTACTAGAACAACCCTAGTGACATTAGATGAGTTAGAATAGAACTATAGGTTGGGTAGGGTTTTATACTACCTAAGATATGTGAAATACGTGATGTGATATAAAGGCGGGGTATGGGACCCGCAGTAATGTGAAGTAGGTATTCTGAAGCAACATGATATGAAGGCGAGGTATGGGACTCGCAGTATATGAAGTAGATATATAAAGTACGTGACATGATATGAAGGCGAGGTATGGGACTCGCGTTGTGGGAAGTAGATATGAGGAATACGTAGTATGAAGGCGGGGTATGGGACCCGCAGTACATGAAGTTAGTGTTCTGAAGCAACGTGATAGGAAGGCGGGGTATGGGACCCGTAGTACATGAAATAGATATGTGAAGTACGAAGGCGAGGTATGGGACTCGCAGTATATGAAGTAGATATGTGAAGTACGAAGGCGAGGTATGGGACTCGCAGTATATGAAGTAGATATGTGAAGCACGTGACATGATATGAAGGCGAGGTATGGGACTCGCAGTATATGAAGTAGATATGTGAAGTACGTGACATGATATAAAGGCGGGGTATGGGACCCGTAGTAACATGAAGTAAGTGTTCTGAAATACGTGGTACGATAGGAAGGCGGGGTATGGGACCCGCAGTAAAGTAGAAAAATAGAGTCTGAAGAATAGAAGTAAAACATGAACTAAGAAGGTGAATAACAATAATTAGAAAGGGATGAAAGAGAAAGGGAGGATTTTGATAGTCACTGGTGTGCTATCAGGACCTCTGTTACCGGTAAGGAACGGCCGCCTTATCATGTAACTAAGGTAGCTGAAAAACACACAGTGTCAATTTATCCAACCTGATCGAAGAAATCCTTAAACCATTGGAAGACATGAATCTAATAGATGACATGAAGAATTAGAAATTGTACGTTAGTAAGTTAGAAGCAAGTAGTGATACGAGTCAACATATATTATATCTGAAAGTGATGAATCAAAGTTCATCTCCTGAATCATTAAGTAAATGAAGATAATCTTATGTATTACGATATACGAAAATGATAGATATGACATAAGGAGACTGGAACTCTCGAAATAAAGAATATTCGAGTTTTGAGGACAAAACTCTTTTAAGGAGGGAAGAATGTAATACCCCGACCCGGGAATGCCGGGTAATAAAGCACGTTTTACGAGGCTATGGAAAATGAGTGTAAAATAAATTAATTTAACATAATTAATTTATTAAATTGAATATTAGTTATATGTAATATAAATTATGAGGATAATTATAAAATATAATAATAATAATAATAATAATAATGACAAAAAAACAAAGAAGAGGAAAGATGTGTATGTGTATGTGTGACCAAATATGCATGTGTGTATATATATATATATGACTAAATGATAAATGAATATATATATATATATATAGGGATGAACAGTGCATGTGTGTGTGTGTGTCACGTGCATGTGTGTGTGTTGTGTTATATATATATATATATATATATACATGAATACTTTATAAAACATTAGGTGAGGGGAAGCATGGTGAAAGGGAAAGAAGTATGGGCAAGGTCAGAAAATATGAGTGTGTAAGTGTATAAGGCAGACCAACAGTGGAGAAAAGGTAGAGAGAGAGAGAGAAAGTGGGGCTAGTGAGAGAAATATACATATACACATATGCACATTTCATACATCACACACACACCATTCGTCCAAGCAAAGAAAGAGAGAAAAAGAGAAGTCTGAGAAGAAGAAGAAGGAAGGAAACCAGTGGTGAAGGGAGAAGGAATCAACTTAGAAAGGTAAAAACCACAAAATCTTAATATTTTCTCTCTCTAGAGTTTTACATATTTATAAACTGTTTAAGCCATGATTTATGTATATATGATGTTTAAGATGTGTCTAGACTTAACCAAGCATGAAATTAGACCTCAAAAACCCCAGGAAAATAGAAACCCACGTAAAGCGGCCATTGGAGGACCTTGCCCAAGCAGGTCTGAACCAATGGCAACCAAATAATGTTTTGGTCATCAAGACCTCCACTAGACTCCACAAACATGCCAAAGACCTATGACCGCGACCAAAACTCAAAAGGATCGAAGCCCAAATATCGAATTATAGGTTCGGGTTCCAGAAACAAAGTTCAAAAATATGAGATTAAATCCACTTTGATGAATGGAAAGTGAAGCCCCATGAAGAGGGGACCACAACAGGACAAGTCTCATCGAATTTGGCTCAGAAATGAGCGTATACAACCGACTTTCAGGTCGGATTATCAAAGCTTGAACCGAGCTCGTTGGACCAGTTTGATGCCTAAAAAGGGTGCCAAAATGATCGTTTATGGTTTAGGAACATTTTAAGATAAAAACAGTAGGGATTTGATGAACCAGAGCCCACGAAATTAAAGAAAAAGAAACCCAGAAAAATTAGGGTTTCGTATGAACAGTGTCGGCTTCGATGGGGAAGACGACACTGTTCGGGTCGGGTCGGTCTACGGGTCGGTTACGGGTTCGGGTCAAATCCGGTTATGGGTTTATTTAAACGGTGACGTTTAGAGGGTTAAGAATTTTAAATTTTAACCATTAGGGCTGACGTCATCCTGACGTCAGCATTACGTGGCAAACTGGTTAAACCGGTTGGTTTGTGAGTGAACCGGACCGGTTCAGTTGGAAATGGACCGAACCTATTGGTTTTCTAAATTATTTAAAATTAAATAAACCAAACCTTTCCTTAATTACGGTTTGACCCCAAAAATTCTACGGATTTACACTGTGGCCCAATTTTTGGAAAAATTATGCAATTAAGCCCCTGGAAAAATAATTAAATAATTAATTTAATTATTTAATAAATAAAAGAAAATTTCTATTTTGCCCTTGTGGCATAAATAGAGCAAACAGAGTCCAAATTTAACAAATGAATAGTGTAATTTTACTATTTTGGACATTCTGAGTTCAATGGTAGGGTCCGTTTTACGAGACGGGGCCCGAAAAATAAAGACACGTAAGGGGTAAATGACCAAAATGCCCCTGACCCAAACTTTACAAGTTATTAGTATATTCTTACTATCTCGGACCTTCTGAGTCCATTGGTGAGGTCCTCGACATGAGATGGAGTCCCGAAAAATTTGAGACCCTTAATTTTGTCAAAAATGACCAAAATGCCCTTCTCCCTAAACAAGTCAAACGAAGTCCAAATTTAATAAATAAATAGTAAATTTTTACTATTTAGAACATTCTAAGACTGATGGTAGGGTCCATTTTTCGAGACTAGGTCCCGAAAAATGAAGACTCATGAAGGGGTAAATGACCAAAATACCCCTTGTCCAAAATTAACAAGTTGTTAGTGTACTTTTATTATCTCGGACCCTCTGAGTCCAATGGTGAGGCCCACGACATGGGATGAGGTCCCGAAAAATTGGAGACCTGCAAAGGGGTAAAATGACCAAATTACCCCTGGTACCCTTAAAGCCAAAATGAAACCGGAGAAGGTCTAAACTGACTTTCTTTGACACCCCGGACCCAATAATGGAGTCCAAATTACGAAACGAAGTACGAAAAATGTGACACGTAAAACGGTAAATGACCATTCTGCCCTTTTACATATAAAAGTCCGAATTAAATTCTAAGAAAGCCTAAACTGACTTTCTTCGACGCTTCGGATTCAATGGTAAAGTCCATTCGGCCAAAAGAAGTGTCTAAATAAAAAGACGTAAAATTTGATGAATAGCATCTGACAGATGACTATAAACTGAGATATTGCCGAAGTATTAAACTAAGGCAAGTACGGGAAATAAAGTACGAGAAGACACGACGCGTTAACTTGACAAGTAAATAAATTTAATTTAAAGTTAATGGAACTACCAGAAGAGTATAAGTTGAAATAAATTAAGTTTCTAACACATTAAATTGTGTCGTAGGTTAAAAGTACGAGTTGAATTAAGTACGTGCGAAGTTTATAGAATGTTAGTAAATCAGTTAGGATAAAATACGATCGAAGCATAAGTTAAGAAGCATCGATAGGTGATATTGTAGTAAATGTGAAGTTGATGAGATTGTTATGAATTGTTATTAGGAACTACGGAGGAAATGGGAAAGCGCATTTGTAGCACTAACCCTAAAGGACCGAGGTGAGTAACCCTGTATTTGAACTGGAGATTTAACTCCATATATTTGAAGAAGTTTTAAGCTCAAGTCATTGCAGCCTTTGAATATCAAATTCAGTCTTTATATGATTCCGTTCTTTTAAAATACTCTGTTACGGCATGCTTATTAAATGTTTTAAATTCAGCTCTTTTCGTGAAAATACATCAGCATGTCTAAATCAATTGCAACCCTCTTTAATATCCTGAATTTGATTATCACGTGTATTCGAAGCTTTATTGTAGAATTTATACATTTCATGCTTTAAATGTTCATGAAAAATATCTATTGAAGAAGTCATGTGACAAATGTTTTATAAGATAAACGGTACTAAGTACCACCCTATACGATGGTTGAAATCCTTCGGGATTCAACAGTACATGCCCGGTAGAAGGATCTAATCCCCCAGGCAAATGAGATATCTCCATCGACAGTATTGGCAGTAAAATGGGAGTCTGGTTCGAAACAGATTCCGCCTAATAAAAGAGAAAAGATGACAAGTGATTTTGAAAATAGAAGTAGGTATTATCCCTATTCTATTTCACGTGTTTATATGCTTTTAAATTGCATATACTCTATTTGAAGAAAATGTGTATTTAGCTTGAATACTTAAATTGTTCAAAGCTATTGCTTTAAGAATGCATATATTCTGTGTTCTAAAATGTACGAGCAATTGGTAGTGAGTATTTCAAAAAAACCCTCATGTGTTAAAACCACTACCAGTTGAAAACCCCATGACGAATGCAGGAATTACTCACAAGCTTTGATTAGCTTACCCGGATTTTATCCGCCCCCCTTTCAGGTGATTAAGGGCAGATCGATTTTTGAAGACTATAAGGACGAACCTAGCTTTTGGGAAGATTTGCTTGAGGAGTTCTTATGGGGAAAAATCACATGAACTCTGATTAATATGTTTTGTATTAGCTGACATTTTAAGGATGTGTATTAAGCCCCACGGGGCAGTTGAATTAAGATTTTAATTATGAAGTCTTTTAAGTTTTAGTTATGCTCTGTATGTATGATTATACATGTATACCGAAATGTGAAGAGCGGCAGTATCGGACGGATGTGCAAATTTAAAAAAAAAAAAAAAAAAAGATTTTCACGCTTCCGCAACCACATGAAGCACATCTATTCGATACCGCTGCAGATGCGAGCCTTGTCTCGAGGCCTTCGGGCCTCGGGGCGGCGGTCGCGATCCGGTAATCCGCATAGGGTGGGTTTCGGGTCGTGACAACTTGCCCATTGGCTTGGGGATGGCCAGATGAGACAAAATGGTGACTGACGTGCAGATCTTGGCAAAATTTTCTAAAAACTCTCCCTGCAAATTGTGTACCGTTGTCTGTGATGATGACTCGTGGTATGCCGAACCTACAGACAATATTCTTCTAAGTGAAGCTTTTGACTTCTACCTCTGTGATATGTGTGAGGGGTTTAGCTTTCGCCCAGTTGGAGAAATAGTCAATGACGACTATAAGATATTTCCTATTCGGTATGGCTTTTGGCAGTGGCCTTACGATGTCCATTCCCCATTGAGCAAAGGGCCATGGGCTGACAATCGGAATGAGTTCATGGTGGGGTTGGTGCTGATATGGAGCGAATCGTTGGCATTTGTCACATTTCCGAACATACTCTTTTGCTTGCTTCAACATGCTAGGCCAATAATAGCCTTGTGTTAGAGCTCGGTGGACTATAGTTCTGCCCCTATTATGGTTTCCACAAATTCCTTTGTGGATTTCTGCTAGGACATACTGAGATTCCTCTAGAGTTAGACACCTTAGTAAGGGTTGAGAATAAGATCTGCGGTAGAGCTTCCCATTCATAATAAGGTAAAGAGCTGCATTGATTCGAATTCTTTGGGCCATGTTTTTGTCTTCTGGGAGCAGCCCTCCTTCTAGGTACTGAATGATAAGAGTCATCCAATTTCGGGTTTGCTCGGTAACCTGAGTTGTTTGAACTTCTACTATGCTTGGCCTTGGCTGGTGAGAGATCTTTAAAGTAGAATCTTCTTCTTTCTTGAGACGAGATGCCATATTTGCCAAAGCATCAGCTCGGGAGTTCTGACCTCTTTTAATCTTTTGGATTGTGAATGTTCGAAAGGAGCATTTCAGCAAATTGACCAGTTCTAAATACCGAAGCATCATGTCGTCTTTGATGAAAATTTTTTCGAGAACTTGGCTTACCACCAGTTAGGAATCGAGAAGACTTCGAGGTTCTGAGCCTCACATTCCAAAGCTAGCTTCATCCCAAGGATAAGGGCTTCGTACTCAGCTTCATTGTTGTAAGCTCTGAACCTTAGACTAACTGCCTTTTTTGCCATAAGCCCGTTAGAGGATTGTAGTACCAAGCCGACGCTAGAACTATGGTCTGTGGACGATTTGTCGGTGTAAAGTTTCCATGTACCAGAGCTTTCACAAAGCTGTGCCCTGTTTTGCAGTGTTGGGGTGAACTCAGTAATGAAATTGGCCAAGGCTTGTCCTTTAATGGAGACTCGTGAAACATAGGATATGTCAAATTCCCCTAACTCCACTGACCATTTGACTAATTGTCCTGAGACCTCAAGTTTCCTTAGGACTGACTTCAGTGGATAGGTCATTGGAATCTCAATAGGATGTGCTTGGAAATAAGGTCGGAGCTTCCGGGAAGAAATTATTAGCGCAAAGGCCAGCTTTTCAATTTCAGGATATCTTTTCTCTGTATCTAATAGTGCTCTACTGACATAGAATATGGGCTTTTGGATACCCCTATCCTGCTTAACTAGTACAGAACTGACGGCGTTTTTAGAGACAGCAAGGTAGATGAGTAGTTTCTCCCCTTAGACCGGTTTTCATAAGAGTTCAAAGGAAGCCAGATACTCCTTTAGTTCTTAAAAGGCCCTTTCAGATTCTTCAGACCACTGCAAGGCCCGGTTTCCTTTCAAGGCTTTGAAGAACGGTAGGTAGCGATCGGTGGATTTAGAGATAAATCTACTCAGGGCTGCAATCTTGTCGTTCAGAGCTTGAATATCTTTCTTTGTCTTTGGTGATTCCAACCCGATTAAAGCTTTGATCTGAGTGGGGTTTGCTTCAATACCTCTCTAAGAGACAATGTATCCCAAGAACTTTCCCTTGGTTACACCGAAGGTGCACTTGAGGGATTCAGTTTCATTTTATGTTGCTTTAGGATGTCAAACGTTTGAGCTAAGTGCTGGAGATGGCTACTCTTTTGTAAGCTTTTGACCAGCATATCATCTATGTAAACTTCCATGGGGTTTCCGATCAGAGGACTGAACATCTTATTGACTAGACGCTGATATGTCACCCCAGCATTTTTCAGTCCGAACGGCATCACTCTATAGCAACAGAGTCCTCGTTCAGTAATGAAAGCTGTCTTTTTTGGTCTGATGGGTACATCTGGATCTGGTTGTATCCAGAGTAGGCATCCATAAAGCTCATGAGTTCATGCCCTGTAGTGGCATCGACTAGCTGGTCAATCATCGGGAGAGGAAAGCTATCTTTGGGACAAGCCTTGTTGAGGTCTGTATAGTCAACACAGACTCTTCACTTGCCGTTCTTCTTCCTGACTAGAACGGTGTTGGCTAGCTATTCTGGATAAAATACCTCTCGTATCATCTTGGCCTCAAGTAGTCTGCGGACCTCCTTATTAATGAGATGATGTCGCTTCAGAGCGAGTGTCCTTCTTTTTTGTACTGGTGAGTGGTCAGGATCTACCATCAACTTGTGAGTAACGAGGTTTGGATCTATGCCCTCCATATCCTTCGTTTCCCAAGCGAACACAGAAAGGTTATTTTTCAGGAATTCAATCATCTCTTCTTGCTCGGCAGGTGACAGGTCTGGGTCGATTTGCAAGTAACGCCCTTGCTCTTTCGAGCTGACCAGTACCTTGATTGGTTCTTCTACGGGCTTGGCCTTGTTGTCCCTTCCTCTAGGGCTTAGAGGTTCATCAATTCTGGAGGGACAATCTTCCGCCTCGTGATGGTGGGAGAGCACAAATTCCATGCATTCACGAGTGTGCAATAATTGCTATTTGGAGGCCTTTTCCCTAAGTGCAAGAGCGTGGCACTCTCGAGAGGTCGGTTGATATCCTCTGATGGAGTGGACAACATAGTTGTGGACGTACTTCAGACATTAGTGGAGGGTTGAAGTGACCGTTCCCATTTGATATAGCTATGGTCTTCCAATTATGACGTTGTAAGGGGACTTGGCGTTCATAAGCATGTATTCCGATATCGTGGTCTTTTGCCCATCTCCTTCCCCTGCTGTGGTGGGAAAGTCAATTCTCCCCAGTGGGGTACTGAGGTTTCAGTCAAATTCTGTCATTATGGCGGCGGTAGGCTTGACGTCATTGGGATTGAGCTTCATCTGTTTGAGGGGCTCGTAGAATAGCATAATTACAGAACTCCCTATGTCCACCAGGACTATTCAGATCTCGAAATTGGAAATTTTGGGAGAGATAACGAGGGCATAACTGTGAGAACAGTGCACCCCTGCAAGATCTTGATCTGAGAACTGGATCTCAGGTACTGGCCTCAATTTCTTCTCAACGTTAGTGATTTGTAGGATACTAGGAGTAATTTTGGCCTCTCGAGCATACCGTTTCCTTACTCTGTTAGACGCTCCTGATGCCGGGGTGTCTTCATGGAGGACGAAGATAACCTGATTATTCTGCTGCTGAGGCTCATTTTGTCCATCCTTTTGTTCCGACCTTTGCTAGGGCCTTCTCTGCTGGGGCCTGTCATCATGGTGGTTCTGCCTTCTATCTTGCCTAACAAACTCCCACAGCCGTCCTTTTCGTATGAGCTGCTCAATTGCAAGTTTAAGGGCCCTACATGTATCAGTTGTATGCCCGTAGTCCTTGTGAAAATCACAATACCTATTCCGGTCCTTGTTAATGGGATTGCCTTTCACCGACTTTGGCTACCTTAGGTTTTCATGTGTTTGGACTCCCAAAGTATGTGAGCAAGGGAGGCATTCAGAGGAGTGAAGGTGGTAAACCCCCTTGGTCCAGTGTTACCCGGAGTTCTGGAGGCTGTTCTTTTGTTTGGGCTTCTGACCCTCTTCCTAGTTGCACTGGAGTCCTTCTTCTGGTCGTTCTACTGGGCTTACTCTTTAACCTTTTGAGAGGTGTTCTTTGCTTCCTCCAGGTTTATGTACTTCCTAGCCCAATCCATGAGGGCTGCCATGTCGACAGGAGGGCTCTTTGTCAGATAATTCCTGAAACCTCCTTGAGTAAGGCCAGAGGTCATAGCAGCCACGAGAAAGCTTGAGTTGCAATCTGTAATTTCTGTAAGCTCGGGGTTGAAACATGCAATGTAATCCCAGAGAGGCTCCCTTTTGGATTGTTTTACGTTAAACAAGAACTCTGGGCCCTTCTTTAACCTTCTACTGGTCATGAACCTGTCAAGGAAGCACCCGCCGAGCTCGTAGAAACTGGTGACTGAGCTTGGTGAGAGGTGGTGAAACCACTTCAGAGCAGTGCCTTTGAGGCCAGTTACGAATGTACGACACATAAAGGCATCGGAAGCCCCATGTAGTGCCATGGTATGCTGGTAATGAGATAAATGGTCCTTTGGGTCCTCAATCTCATCATAAAGGGTGAACTTTGGGACGACAAATTTTCTTGGCCTCTCCTCAGCCATGATAGCAGGAGTGAACGACGTGGCAAATCTTCCAAGCAGCTTGGCTAGCTCATCCTACTTTGGAGAGATTTGGATACCTCTCACAATAGCAGTGTGGTCTATTGTAACACCCCGACCTAATTAATTAATAATTAGTTCGCTAATTATTAATTAGTATCGGCTTAGGGAATAATCGAGGGAATTAACCCTAATCTCCTGACGGTCATGATAGACCGATAAAATAATTAAAACATGTCCGAGAATAGGGTACAATACCCGAACCTAATTATTCATTTAATTAGGTGAAATAACGCCGTTTTAATACTAACGGAACTCGAATTAGTTAACTCTGAAAATCCCGAATGATTAATAATTGACACGGAACCTCTGACACTGAAGATAACAGAAATAGAAACTGACCGGAAGAAACCGCGTCAAAAAAGGAGTTACGGAATGAAAGTTACGTAGCTAACATCAAAAACTGAATTAGTGTGCAGCCAAACAGGGCCTTAGCCCAAAATGGTGAAAAAAGAACCAAATGGGAGGCCAAGGGAATTGAACCCTTGACCTTTGAGAGAATAAATTTTTCCCAAAAGCTTACCAACTTGGCTGCTATTACTTTGTGCATATATATTCAACTCAATTGTATATATCTCTAAGTTAACCAAGCCCTACCGCAAATTGGACCAATGAGGTCACATGCAAACCCCACATGATGGCGTCCCTCAGCCCACCTCAGCCCTAAGGTCCCCCTAATTCTCTGATTTATATACATCTATATATATATATATAAGAGATGTATATATATGGGGATATGTAATAACATATATAGATATATATTATATAGCAAGACTTATAATCTAATTTTGGGGGAGACACAAGGGGTTATGAGAGACCTAAGAACCGCCTGTGTGTGGGCTCAGTTAGAGAGGGTTGCCATGGTAAGCTTGCCATGCAAGTGTGTGTGTGCCCATGGTATATATGTGTGCATGTGTGTGTGTCCAAAGGAGATGCACTATAAAAGAAGAGGAGGACTGTGCACGACTGATCTGGGGCATAACCGAACTGAGGCAACCTTGAGGTCGTACCTGAACCGAGCCATGGATGAAGAGAGAGGAACCAACGAGGTAATCTCAAAGATTTCTCTCTGCCATAAACAGTTTTAAAACATTTTGATTACATGCATGGACCACTGTGACCTTTAGGAGCCATTTTTAATGCATTTAGAGGGCCAAAGAGGTCTCGACAAGGCCAAGCCATGGACGGCCGCCATTAGAGGACCTCGGATCTGGGTCCAAAACAAATGGGACCTAAGCTTCGTTCTATGCATGTGAATAAGTAGCATACAGTGTCAGGAATCCAATGCAGTTGGAATAATGAAGTTTGGTTGAGAAACGGCCGTGCTAGAGCAAACGATAATCTGATCGAAAAACCGAAATGGGTCACTGAAAACTGTAGATTTTGAGGTTTAAAACGGCCCCAAACGAATGTACAATCTTCCAGAAAAATTTTGGTGTAAAAATATTGCGAAACGGACGTGAAATCGACGAGAAACAATGAGGGAAACCTCACCGTCCGTACGCCGGCGCCGGGAACGTGGCCGGAGAAGTTCCCTGTATTTCATCGGAGAAGACAGAGACCATTTTGGTCTCGAGTGGGTCCTGGATCGGACTCGAGTCGGGACCCGACCCGTTGCAAACCTGATAAGTGGCACGTCGCCGTTTTGAGGTTGGATGTTTAAATTAAAATCTGATTTCATCCTGTTTGGTTACGGGCCTTAAAAATTAAAATTTAGAAACTGGGTTAACCTGAATATGGATAAGGATGAAATTGGGAACATGAGGGATATGTTATCCCAGTTTTCCTGAAAGAACTGAACCGGTCGGTTCAGTTGGAAAGAGGACCGGTTCAATAGTTTGAACCTAAAACCCTTTGGTTTTTGAACCCCAACTTTATGTAATTACATTTTGACCCCTGAAGTTTCCTGAAATTACGGATTTAACTCCTAACAGTTTTAAATATTGTACAGTGGCCCATATTTTGGAAAAATTGTACATTTAAGCCCTGGTAAATTAATTAGATAATAAAATAATTATTTAATTATTTTATTAATTAGGCAAAATTATAATTTTACCCCTGGACATTAAATATGTCAAACGGAGTCCAAATAAATTAAATAAATAGTGCATTTTCACTATTTCAGGCATTCCGACTTAATGGCGAAGTCCGATTTGAAAAATTCAGTACCAAAAAATACAGACCTGTAAGTGGTAAATGACCGTACTGCCCCTGATGATACCTAGGCCCAAATAAAAATAAAAGACAATCTATTTTGACTATGTCGGGCATTCTGGACTCAATGGTGAGGTCCATTTAATGAACCGAGGTCCTGAAAATTTAGCTATGGCATGTGAAATTACCAAAATGCCTTTGATGTCTAAATGAAGTCCGATTGGGACAAAATTGATACCAATAGAAGCTCAAATGCTTGTGGACTCACATATAGGGTTAAATGATGAATCGGAGTTAGAATCTTATGAAACGTAAAATGACCAAAATACCCCTGAGCACGGTAAGTGCAAAGTAGAGGTCCAATAAAGGCCAATCTGATCCAATAAATCGTCATAAACATAGTTAGAAAAATCGAAGGGCTAAATAAGACTCCGAAATAGTCAAAGTGTAAAACGAGAAATGACCGATGTATCCCGATGATCAAAAACAGATACCAAATGAAGTCCAAAAGACTCAAAACTTTATATATACGATATATGGACTATTCTGAGGACCGTGATAGGGTCCAGGGCAAGAATGTCAAAATTACCATTTTTCCCTAAGGGCAAGTAAGTGCTTAATTGATAACGACTGCAGTCGAAATGACTTGAAATATTATTCAGACAGCTGCTAAGCCTGTTTAAGGAATTTAATAACATAAGTTGAAACCCGGTGAGTGGGTAATAGGCCAATAAACCTAATTAGAGGATCTAATAGACTCCTAAGATGATGAATAAGACATGAATGAATAAATTCTGATCTGTCTGTAATTAATGATGATTATTCAGGCTATGCGAGGATATGCCTGAAGTATCTGGAGAACATCAAAGTATTGGTAAATGGAGAATTTGACACTAAGAAACCAAGGTAAGTAAATCCCGGACTTTGTTATGTGGTCTTTCCTTAGTCATGTCACAATTCTTTCTACATGCTGCCACCTTGTACTCCATTATCTGATATGTCTTGATCTCCACTATTGATATTGTTCTATCTTGTGGACTTGATGAGTGATTGCATGTCGATACCCTGATATGATTTATACGTAATTCTTTGATGCTTGAATATTGAACCGTACATGTTATATGATAAGAAAAGTACTACCCCACAACTTGTGAAATTATCTATGCATGACCTGATCTTTCTGTGGTAGTACTTGACTCGTTACACACTTTAGCCCTTAGGGGCAAGATGCTGACAGTCTACACGTGGTTGTGAGCGTCACATCGCACGACCGGGCTACACGTGGGTGTGAGCGTCACTTCGCACGATCGACACGTAGTCATGCGAGACATGACGTACGACTTGAGTCCTGGAGGACACGAAAAGTTAATAGCGCTGTGTTGTAAGCACAAAAGGGTATGCTGGGCCCTGACAGATAGCATCTAACAGATAGTTTCTTTTTATCTCTTACATGACATACTTTTGATGTTTGATATGTTGTATATCTTTGAGCACCGTTGATATTGTATTCCTTGGATCCTTGATATGTTTGTGAGCTTTCCTTGGAATACCCTTGTTGTACTATTCGACATGATGACATGCCTATGTAGACGTTTTCTGATTTTGGCAGCACATTATTTGGCTATTCCTTGTTGTGGTTTTGTGTACTCGCCTTGGGATATGCCCATAGGACCTAAGGGTCATTTCTATCGATTTATACATTGGTGACTGGCTATTGTGACTTCTATCATGTCTTCTGTTTGACATGCATTGATTGGTATTTGTTCACTGCTTACCTTCTTGAACTAATCTTGACCCATAACAGAGGAAAGGACTTTACTTGCGGAGCTTTGTTAGCTCACCCCTTATTATAACCATTTTTCAGGTAGCTTATGACGGATGATATGCAGTGAGATAACTAGCAGAACTAGTGAAGCACAAATGATTCACACTGACGATATGAACTCCAAGTCAAGTCGATTACGTGCTCTGTAAGGTTAAGTTCATAATTTGTATTAGAATATTACATCGTTAGTGATGAGGTTAGCATAGTATGTCGGATCACTATGATTAAGTGGTATTTGGAGACATTCAGATTATTGATCATTGGAGAGGAGTTGATTAGCTGAACTGTATTGGTGTAACTTCCGCTTTAAGTAATCCATTGATATAGAATAGATGCATTGGGGCATGTATATTGATACTTTAGAGATAATTGGTGATTAATTTTAGACGTGCTCTGATGTGTTTGGATGAATTGCATTTCAAATTAAAAAGGTTTTAATTTTCGCTGTTTTGACCCTACATGTAGAATGCAATTCATTGTAAACTTCAGAAGTTGCCTTTGGTTGGTCGGATTGTCGGTGGGGAAAACTGGCAAGGTGGCCAACTGGCATCACGTCTTCGGGATCCGCGTAGGGTGGGTTTCGGGTCGTGACATCTATAGAGTCCGCAACCTCTTCAGCCCTCCGTGGATCCCTAGGCGAGATTTGCAGCGAGTTTTACCTTTAGTTTTGGCTCCCATATAAACGAGATGGACATGTGCCAGGGCTGGAAAAGGACTTTGGTGTTCCTGAACTAGGGGAACTGACGTTGCTTATGGCTGGAACTCAGGGGGTGCTGTGTTTGCCCCAGAAGCCATTGGAGTTGGGATCCTTGTGGTACTTTGGTAATGAACAGCCGGATTGAAGGCTGCTGCCCCTCTGCCTGCAGCAGTCGATGGTTGGGGGTCTCCTCCCACATACGTGGTGTCAGGGGGATGTACTGGTTGCTCGATTGGGACTTCCTCGTTGGGCAATCCACTTATGACAGCGACAGAAGGTTGTGCCTCAGTGTCGGCCATGTCGGCGGGTGGATGATGGGGGTTGTTCTTAGGACTCTGGGTGAGTTACGCCAAAGTTGTAGAGATGGTAAGGAGTTATTCCTGCATCATGTTAGTCTGTCTCTGAACTCGGTCTAGTTGCTGCTGCATGGGATCAGGAGTTTTCCCCTTCCTCTTTCGACGGGCTGTTAGGTTGAGGGTTTTGAGGATTTTGAGTATTCCTTCTTGGGCGAAGATTAAGTGCCATGATTCCCTAATTAGAAAGGGAATAAGGTTGTTCATAGAAAAGAGAACCTTTGTTGAAAGAATGATTTTCGTTCCCACAGACGGTGCCAACTGATACTACCTTTTTGGTTGGTATGGGCTCCGAACTTTGTTGCCTAAGGAGCACTCAAAGAAAAGGATCAGAGGGCCACCGGCAGTAGCCGCTTCGATGCTTAAGTCAATAAAATTGAATTAAAAGACTGTAATTGTAAACCAAAGAATGAGCATGAATGTAACAGCGTACCTTAGGATTTTATTTATCGGTTGGGGGTTTCCTGAGTTGATTAGGATTTGGAGCCATGAATGTAGGGATTTGATTATCGGAAAGTGGCAGTTACCATGTTAGACACTGCGCTTGAGAGATATCCATGGGTGGCAGTTTCCTTGTTGAAGACTGTTTCCTTATCCTGAGTTCGGTAGGATGTTCAAGGCGGTGATAAACTCGGAACCCTCTTTGGGAACATTGGGAAACACCTTCCGAGCTAGAGGTAAGCATGTGTTTTTGATCTATGAGCTCTGGAGGTTAAGTGTCTGAGTCTACTTTGGATGGCTAAGCTTTAACTGGTCTGTAGTCACACATGTCACATGGAGACTGGTCTGTCACTTTGTGGTATATCATCTATAATTTCATAGGATAATATATATAAATATAGTAAATCTAATTTTTGTTGGTGAAATTGTAGATTATAAATCAAGAGTTACCAAAAACACTAAAATAAGATATCTTAGTGACAATAGTATAGAAAAATTAAGAAACTACCATTGTACTTAACTTTTTTACTTCTTATGTGTGTTACGCCACACCACGCAGGCACAGCGCATGCAAATTGATACGCCAAAAATGACGGATTATCCCAAACTTGACACGTGTTTAGTTTTTTTATGTGCAGGTCATAGCTGTACATGTCTGACGTCAGAATGTGAAGCTTTGGAGCATCAACTTGAGAAGGTACTGACCTCACCATCATCACGGTCTCAGCCTACCGACCTCAGAATAAGGAAACAGAATGCGATATGGAAGTTGTCGTTCCTGGATATATTTTGATCCCTACTTTCTTGAGTATTGGAACAAAAATTGCCATCGGATAGCCATGGATCCCGAATTTCATAGTTGAGAATCCTAACTAATTTAGGAGAAGAGCAGCCTATAAATACAGCCTTTTAAGGTACGCTTTTAATTACAATCAACTACATTCTCTCAATTTAAGTTATTCTTTATTGACTTTATCATCGGAGTGGCTATCGTCGGAGCCATCCCGGCGGTCCTTTGATTCCCTTTTTTCAGAGCTCGTGGCGCGAGGAGTGGAGCCCCGATCGATCAGAAAAGTGCAGCATTAGCTTGGCGCCGTCTGTGGAAACCGACAATCATTCTCATTAATTTTTTTGTCTCAGAAGTATCTTCTCCGTTATGGCTCCTACTCTTTGTCCAAGGCCAGGTTCCCAAAACCCCCAACACCAACCTTCAACCGAGAATGAAATAGGGGAGACTCTTGATCATGTACAGTAGCAGCTTGATCAGATTCAATGACAGTTTGATCTAATATAGGAGCAACTCCTTTCCCTATCCCAAGTTCTGGCTTCTCTGACCCAAAACCTGCAAAGCCACCCTGTTCATCCTCCACCAGGCATGCCCGTTGAAGGGATTTAACTCCCTACTACCTCAAGCGGGGGAACTCATGATGAGGAAGACCCCTAGTCACATCCCCAAGGTGTCGTTCATACCGGGGGTGACCTTCAGCCATCGCATGTCCCTGGAGGAGGGATCCCAATTCCTCGTCTTACTGTCCATTACCACAATAAGACAAGGATTCTAACCCTACGAATTCGGGGGCTGACCCACCGCCGTCAGAACTTCAGCCGCCACATGCACCAGTTCCCCCAATCCGAGGACACCCTTTGTACGTGGGGCCCGAAGTCGCAATGCAAGGACGGCATCAGCCAGCCCTGTCTAGAATACCTTTGAGGACAGAAGAATTAGCAGAGTCCTTTGAACAAACTACCCTCACTAAAGGGACGCATATCCCTCTTGAGCAAGATGAGCTGGCTAAGTTGCTTGGAAGATTCGCCACTCCATTCACCCCAGCTATAATGGTGGAGGAGCACCCTAAAAAATTTATGGTCCCAAAGTTCACCCTGTACGATGGGTCAGAGGACCCCAGGGACCACCTCTCCCATTATCAGCACATGATGGCTCTGTATGGGGCTACTGATGAGTTCCTATGTCGTACGTTCGTAACAAGTCTCAACGGTATCGCTCTGAAGTGGTTCCACAATCTCCCTCAGGAATCAGTTATTAACTTTTATGAGCTCAGCAGGCGGTTCCTTGACAAATTCTTGACCAGCAGAAGGCTCAAGAAGGGCCCCGAATGTCATGACCCGGAACCTGGCCTATGCGGATTAGGGGTTCGTGATCGGCCACCGAGGCTTTTTTCAATGATCACAATACTTTTCTCATTTCCAATCAATCAAACGTAGCGGAATAAATTCTTTTCTATTGCGGAAGCGTCAATATATCATTCAACATCAGTCATTCATATATATTCCATAGTAACCACAAAAGTACATGGTGTGAGTTCTCAGTATCCGTTGACATCATATTCAATATACATTCCACACTTACAAACAGTGACTACGTCATGTCTAACAAAATCTTAATACAAAAAGGTTAATAGTTATAAGTTTTCGGCTATCCTGGCTGAACCTGTTATTTCCTTGCCAATATCGTAACCTAAAATATATTGGATAAAAATTCGTATGAGCTCGATAGCTCGTGAGTATTCCATAGCATGCCAAGGGTTTCAAAACTACTATGTAGTATATTATGAAATGTCTATACTTATATGGAATTAGAATACATCATATCAAAGTATAACAGATCAGAAACTAGTATCAAATTCATTTTCAATAAATCTCAGTTCAATCACAGTTGTAAATCAAAATCGATAACATAGCACAATCGTAATAATGATCCAATAACATAGTTTGATAATGATGATTAGTATTATAATTCAAACATGGTTCAAAGTCATTTTTAATATCAATAGTCATAGTCAAATCAACATCATTGTATAATATTGTAACTCGATCATAGTTACGGTTGAAAGTCGTTTTCAATATCAATAGTCATAGTCAATATCAACATCATAGTCTAATATTGAAACTCGATCATGGTTACGGTTCAAAGTTGTTTTCAATATCAATAGTCATAGTTCAAAATCAACATTGTAGTTCAGTTTTGTAACTCTATCATACTTACGGTTCAAAGTCGTTTTCAATATCAATAGTAATAATTCAAAATCAACATTGTAGTTCAGTTTTGTAACTCTATCATAGTTACGGTTCAAAGTTGTTTTCAAATTCAATAGTCATAGTTTGGTAACATAGTTCGATAACAATTTCATAGTCTGATAATCAAAATCGTAGTTCAATAGTCCTCAATTCGATGATTCAAAGTTCAATCATAGTTCACATTCGATATTCATAAAAGTTAAAATCATTAAAATTCCTTTTCTATGGCCAACAAATTAGAACCTCGCTGTCTGAGATCAAATTCAATAATAACACAATATACTCTGTGGTTGGGTTCGATAATACCACAATATACCCTATGGTTGGGTTCGATAAAGTCACAATCTATTCGATAATGACAAATCATAGAAGATTCTATGGCCAGCAAATTAGAACCTCACTAACTAAGATCAAATTCAATGAAATGCCGTATCACACTGGCTCACCACCAATATACCCCGTGGGTAGGTTCAATAAAGTCACAATTTATTCAATAATGACCAATCATAGAGGGGAGTTTCATTCAAAACATCAAAATCATATCCAAAACCAATAACAGCAATAACGATCTCAACTATTCAAATAAGAGTTTCGTATTTAGCCTTTAGTCAAAATAGTTCAAAGATTGGTGAGAAAAACTGTATAGTGTCATGAGTATTTTTTAAAACATTTTCTTGAAACAGAGGGGAGACAGTATAGATATCAATGGGTCACTTAAAACATATACTACGTACAATGTATCTGTTAACAAAGACTATAAAAAAATGACAGTATATATATATATATATATATATATATCAATAATTTATTCAAAACAATATCAATGGAAAGCGTCTATTATCAAATTCATAAAAGAGCCGATATTTATATCTATAATGAAAATCCACCTCAACATGGTATGAAAAACTCACCTGAAGTCCCAAAAGAAAATTTCAAAAATCCTTCCTTAACGAGGGTCCCTATAATCACAATTCAAGATCTTGTTACTTTCTTGTTCAAAGTATCATATAATTTAACTATCAATCTAGAGCTCTTTCTATTCCAGTTACCCTCTTCCTATAGCTTTATTAAGTCTTAGGGACACGTTGGTCATTTTTCAGTTCGTTACCAGGTCTTATTTTCTTCATAAGGATGTCACCGTTAGGTTCAAAGTGTCGAAGATAATTGTTTTAGACTTTTCTAGATCTAAATTTGGGTATCTATAGTTTATTTTAAGCCCAAGGCATTTTTATGTTTTTACGTGTCATATTTTTCGTTACTTCGTTTGCTAAAATGGACTTTACTGTTGAGTCCAGATTGTCCAAAATAGTCAATATGGACTACCTTTTATAATCAATTGGCCCCGAGTATCCTTAGGGGTAAAATGATAATTTTATATTTCACGTGTCTTAATTTTTGGGACTTAATTTCACAAATCAGACACTGCCATTGAATCTGGAATGCCCAAAAACATTGGGTTACACTATTCTTTTATTTTATTTGGACTTCGTTTGACTAATTTTGGCTTAGGGGTGTTTTGAGAATTTTCCCAAAATAATTTAGGATTTAAAATTAATTTTAAATAAATTTTCTGGGCCCATTTGAAATTAACAGGAAGTTCTGGGGGTCAAAATGAGATTTTAAGAAACTGTTAAGTAAACTGTCTGGTTCAGCCCCAATTCGATTGGATCGGTTTGGTTTGGTCAAAAGTCAGGGGGTACAGTTTGGTTACTGCGTCAGCATGACGTCATGCCACATAAATTCAAACGAGGCCGCTTCACTATGCATTTAAACCCAATTACACTCAGGTTGCCCCAGACCCGGTATCCGGCCCGAATGACTCGACCCATGAACAGTGTCGTCTTCCCCTTCACAACGACCACTGTTCATCCGAAACCCTAGATTTCTCAATCCTTATTTTGTGAGGTTTTGGCCACGTTTTTGTTCTTCTTTTGATTCTAATCAGTTCCTAAGTCCCTAATTTAAAGTTCATCGTCAATTTCTGGTCTCGAAGCCCTTTGAAAAAGCTCTATATGAGCTTCTATGGCCGACTGGATAATCCTTCAGCATACGCTCCTTTTTCCACCAAAAGCTATGATTTTTGGCTCCTTGTGACCCTCAGGTTATGGGGATTCAAACTACATTCTAAAAATGAGATTTGGAGCCTTGTAGAGGGAGTTGGGTCATGAACTCGCGACCTGTAACTCCATTTTTAGGGCTCGTTTTTGAGCTATTTCACTTGGTTTTTGTTTCTTCGTGAATCATTTCCTTTCTAGTTTTAATCTCCATACCTAAATCAAAGTTTAACTCAAGTTGGTTCAGACCTAGTTGTCAAGGTCCATCAATGGCAGCCTTCACGGGTTTAGTATTCTAGGGTTGTTTCAGGGTTCAAACTTCATGCCTTAATCAAGTTTTACATACTTTAAATGTCATGCATGCAATGTAGATACTAAACAAAACTGAACCCGTGAGCAAACATCAGAGATTGAGTTTTTGTTTTTTATACCTTCCACAATGGTGCTTTTCTCCCTTATTGGTGTGCTTCTAGGTATCTTTTTTCTCTCCTCAGACTACCATGCATACAGGTATAGAGCTCTCATTCTTCTTCTTCTTCTTCTTCTTCTCTCTCTACCTTATTTTCTCTCTCTCTCTCTAGCTCACTCTCTCTCACTAGCCGAACATGCACTGATTTCTGATTTCCATTTCACTCACGCAACACAAATATATAGATATTATGATAGTTTTATTTTTAAAATATATATGTGCTGCAAGAATGGACATTGGCCAATTTGGGAGGTGAGGGTTCATTTTATGTATATATATATATATATATACACACACATATATATTGCAAAATATGGCACAAAAAGTGAGCAGCCCAAATAGCTAAATTTTTGGGCTTAAGTTCTTCTTTGTTTTTGGGTCAAGGGTTCAAATCTCATGGGTTGCACCTTTTTGGTTCAATTTTTTTCCTATTTTTCTTATGCCTCGTTTGGTATTTTAAATCATCCATTTTATTTTAAATTTTTTTTTATATCCCAGTTTAATTCCCGTAACTTTTTATTTCCTCCGTAAGATTTCTAATACTTAACTTAGTGACTTAATTTCTCGATGAACAGGTTGGGGTGTCACACCGAATTTCTCTTATCGATAAAGCAACAAAAGGAGGAGTCACTTCGAGAATATATCGCTTAGTCAATACTAAGCTCACGAAGGTTATGGACTACAGCCCGAGCTTCTTAGTAGCAGCCCTCCATGCAGGTCTGGGCACCGGGCGATTCCATGACTCCTTGACAAAGAATCCTTCTGCTGACATGGCATCACTCATGGAGTGGGCACGAAAGTATATAAACCTAGAAGATACAAAAACATCTTTTCGAAAGGCCGAGTAGGCTCAGAAGGACGATAACACCCAAAAACGGGACTCTAGTGGCACCAGGAAAAGGGGTAGAAGTCCTGACAAGAGGGCGACACCTAAAACTCAGAACAATCCTAATCCCGGAAGGTTCGGAGCGTACACACCTCTGAACACTCACATCCTCCAGCAGGTTCAGACTCGAGAAGATCTGAGGTGGCCAAAGCCTTTAAAAAGCAGTCCGGACACCAGAGACCACAGCAAATACTATGACTTCCACAGGGATCACAGGCACACCACTGATGAGTGTAGAGCGCTCAAACAGGAAATTAAACAGCTGATCCGACGGGGACGTTTGAGGGAATTTGTTCAACAAGATGGAAGGAAAAATCCCCGAAACGACAGGTCACAGCAAAAGAGACAAGATCAAAGGCCCGAACAAAGGGAGGCTCGGAACGAACCACCACGCCAGAACAATCAAGTCATCTTCATCCTCCATGATGATAACTCGTTTGCTGGGATGTCCAACCGAGCAAGAAAGTGCTATGTTTGAGAGGCAAGGGCAGAACCAAGTATCCTCCAGATTTCCACAGTCGAGAAAAGGTCAATGCCCTTGTCATATATCCAGTTCTCAGAGTTGGATCTTATCGGAGTACATTGCCCTCGCAATGATGCCCTCGTGGTCTCACTCAAAGTGGCAAACTTTGAAATTATAAGGGTACTGGTAGACATAGGGAGTTCTACCAATGTGTTATTTTATGAACCTTTTCGGCATATGAAGCTTAGCGTTAACGACCTCAAGGCCACAACCGCTGTAATGGAAGGATTCGACGGAAATCTGAGCTCACCAATGGGCAGGATAGAGCTCCAGACCACAGTGGGAGAGGGGGACGCCCAGAAGATGCTAGTCTCAAAATACATGGTCGTGGACTCCAAATCTCCTTACAACATCATCATTGGAAGGCCATGGCTCCACCAGATTGGAGCTGTCACCTCGACCCTCCATCAATGCCTGAAATACATCCAGAATGATAAAGTCTGCATCGTCAGAGGCTGTTAACCAACAGGTTGGGAGTGCCACACTGTGGAAATTAAAAGAAAAAGTTCAGAAATAGCAATTATAGATACCTCGGAGGGATAGAAGTCTTGCGCCTTTTGAGCTTCATAAAACTACGTAATGGCCTTCCAAGATTGATGAGCCACTAAGTCCCAGGGGAAAAGATAGCTTGGCAACACCCATGCAGGAGCCCATTAAGGTGTTAGTGAGTTCTGAAGGAGGGGGACGTCACTTACAACTCGGCGCAGAGCTGTCCCAGTTTGAGCAGCAGGAAATCGTTGAGTTCCTAAAGGATAATCAGTTAGTCTTTGCTTGGGAAACTAAGGACATGGAAGGGATAGACCCCACTTTCATCTCTCATCAGCTGATGACTAACTCGAGCCATCCCTCAGTCAGATAGAAACCGAAGGCTTTCACTCCCGAGCGGCACAAAATCATTAACGATGAAGTCCAAATGCTGTTAGACACCAAGATTATAAGGGAGGTGTTCTACCCAGAATGGCTAGCCAACACAGTCCTTGCCAAGAAAAAGAACGACAAATGGCGAGTCTACGTCGACTATACAAACCTCAACAAAGCTTTTCCTAAAGATAGTTTTCCCCTCCCAAGGATCGACCAATTGGTCAATGCAACCGCGGGCCACGAGCTAATGAGTTTCATGGATGCATATTTAGGGTACAATTAGATTCAGGTGTACCCTCCAAACCAGGAAAAGACGACACTCATATCTGAATTGGGTCTCTATTGCTACAGGGTGATGCCTTTTGGATTGAAGAATGTCGGTGCCACGTACCAGCGGTTGGTAAACAAAATGTTTAATCCACTGATCGGTAGCATGATGAAGGTCTACATAAATGACATGTTGGTCAAGAGCCTGAAGAAAAATGAATATATCCAACATTATGTCAAACCTTTAGCATATTGAAGCAGCACAGAATGAAGTTAAACCCCTCAAAGTGTACCTTTGGGGTCACTAAGGGGAAATTCCTGGGTTTCCTGATTTCTCAAAGGGGAATAGAGGCGGACCCCTCACAATTTAAAACATTGACAGAACTGGAGTCACCAAGGTCCAAGAAAGACGTACAGGCCTTGAACGGCAGAATCGCAACTCTAAATAGGTTCATTTCCAAGTCTACCAATCGCTGCCTCCCGTTCTTTAAATCCCTAAGGGGGGAATAAAGCCCTTGAATGGACCTCTAAATGTGACAAGGATTTTCAGAAAGTAAAGTAATATATGGCATCCCCCGAGCTCCTGTCCAAACCAATACAAGGGGAAAAGCTTTTTCTGTATCTCGCGGTATCAGAAAACGCTGTAAGTTCAGCACTTGTTCGAGAAGAGAAGGGGACTTAGAAGCCCATGTTCTATGTCAGCAAGGCACTCCTAGATACCGAGAAGAGATATCCCAAGGTCGAGAAGTTGGCATTCGCCCTAATAATGTCTGTCCGGAAGCTCAGGCCCTATTTTCAAGCACACCCTATTGTGATCCCAACATCCTACCCTCTGAAGGAGATTTTGCACAAGCCTGATGTCTTAGGGCGGTTGGTCAAATGGTCTTTGGAACTGGGGGAATTCGATATATCCTATGTACCCTAGACCTCCATTAAAGGCCAAGCGTTGGCGAATTTCATCGCAGAGTTCACTCCGGCTCTACACGATAAATCCACGATCGATATAGGTACGGCGGTATGGCAACTCTACACCGACGGTTCATCCACTAACAAAGGTTCCAGAGTCGGCATCGTACTCTGATCCCCAAATGAGATTGCAATAAAGAAGGCGGTTACCTTGGGGTTCAAAGCTTCGAATAACAAAGCCGAGTATGCAGTACTACTCCTCGGTATGAGATTGGCCCTAAAATGCGAAGCTCGGTGTCTCGAGGCATTTTTTGATTCCCAGCTAATGGTGAGCCAGAGTTTGGGGGAGTTCACCGCCAAAGATGACAGAATGATCAGATATGCAGAACTGGTAGATTTGCTGAAGGAGTTATTCTCGGCGTTCACTATCTACAAGATAGAAAAAGGTCAGAACACCCGAACAGATGCCTTAGCAAACATGGCTTCTCATCTTAAACTAGGTGGGGATTCCGAGGTCGGTATCTCTTACCAAGTTAGGCCAAGCATTGAAGAGGTTCAATCCGCACATTCCTCAGAACAAAGTTAGGACTGGAGGACGCCTATCCTCCTATACCTGAAAGATGGGCAACTTCTAATGGGCAACTCCTATAAAGAGTACGTCCTAGCCAAAATTTATGAGGGAATATGTGGAAATCTCAATGGTGGCCGGACCATCGCCCACCGGGCTTTGACTCAGTGCTACTATTGGCCAAGCATGCTCAGACACGCCAAAATGTACGTGCAGAGGTGCGATAAATGTTAGTGATTCACCTCATATTAACATCAGTCGCACCATGAGCTCACCCCCATCACTAGTCCATGGCCCTTCGCCCAATGGGGGATGGACATTGTAGGGCCGTTGCCAAAGACCCGGTAGAACAGAAGACATTTGCTCATCGCCATCGATTACTTTTCCAAGTGGGTAGAAGCAGAACCCCTAACTCACATTACTGAAGCAGAGGTGAAAAATTTTATGTGAAAAAACATAATCTGCAGGTTCGGTATACCCCGTGTTATCATCTCTGACAACGGCACACAATTTGTCGAAAAGGTGTTCGAAAAATTCTGCAGTGACCTACATATCAGCCACCACTTCTCCTCGCTAGGGCACCCTTAAGCTAATGGACAGGCCGAGGTCACCAACCGCACGATTCTTGATGCCATAAAAAAGAGATTGGAATAGGCCAAAGGGAAGTGGGTCGAGGAGCTCCCATCGGTACTCTGAGCCTACCAAACCACAAGAAGGATACCAACCGCTAAAACCACGTTCTCACTTGCATACGGTACCGAGGCGGTCATTCCAGTCGAGATCGATATGCCCACACTAAGGTCGGAAGCTTTCGACTAAGGGACCAATGATCACTAATTAATAGAAAACCTCGACCTGTTGGAAGAAAGAAGAGAGCAGGCCAGGATCAGGACTAAGGAATACCGGCATAGAATGGCCCAAAGGTTTAATCAGAGGGTGAAGCCTCTAAATTTTCAGCTTGGCGATCTTGTCCTGAGAAGGGTTTTTCCCAACACCAAGGATCCCACCATAGGGAAGCTCCCTCTGAATTGGGAGGGGCCCTACAAAGTTATCAAAATTATTAGGCCCATGACCTACTGGCTAGAAGATATGTCTGGCAAGCCCATTCCTAGGCCTTGGAATATCGAGCACCTCAGAAAATACTATCAATAAAATTTTTCCTTTTCTTTTATAGAGTACTCTTCAACTTAATGCACAAATCCCTAGATCTGGTCCATTTCAAATGACTCTCATAAGCCTTCTATCCATTATAAGTGCTTCAGGCTTGGTCTCACTTTAATGCACAGATCTAGTCCATTTCAAATGACTCCCATGAGCCTTGTATCCATTACAAGTGCTCTGGGCTTGGTCTCACTTTAATGCACAAATCTCTAGATCTGGTCCATTTCAAATGACTCCCATTAGCCTTGTATCCATTACAAGTGCTCCGGGCTTGGTCTCACTTTAATGCACCGATCCCCAAATCTGGTCTATTTCAAATGACTCCCATAAGCCTTGTATCTATTACAAGTGCTATGGGTTTGATCTCACTTTAATGCACAGATTTCCAGATCTGGTTCATTTCAAACAACTCCCATGAGCCTTGTATACATTACAAGTGCTCAGGGCTTGGTCTCAACTTAATGCACAGATTCCCATATCTGGCCCATCTTGAATGACTTCCGTGTGCCCTGTATCCATCACGAAATACTACGGGCTTGGTCTAACTTAACTTCAGATCTGAAGTGTTGCTACTCGTTTTCTTGTTTACCACCACAAGTATTTCAGGTCTAAGTAACTCATTAGTCTAAATACTACTGTTTAGGTCTGGAAACCTGACTTTGAGTTAATGCTTTCAGGTCTAAGTTTCATGTCTGGAACTCTGATATAGGGTTAATGCCTCTATATCTGGATAGGGTTAATGTATCCAGGTCTGAGTATTACTTATTATCTTGTTTATTACAAGTGTTTCATGTCTAGAACTCTGATATAGGCTTAATGCTTCCAGGTCTGAAGTATTACTTATTATCTTATTTATTAAAAGTGTTTCAGGTCTGATACCCATTTTCATGTTAAAGGTAACTCGTTAATTTTTTTTGGTCGGTATGATTCCAAAGCCAGCTACTTAAAAACAGCAATGAATAAAAATTACTTTTCATTGATAAAGCCCGAAAAGGGCTTAAAGTTACAAAAAAAAAATACCTTACTCTATGGTAACGGGGGCAGCTTCGAAAATTGGCGTGGCATCCTCGGCAAGGGCATCCATAGCAGGCTGGAATGGGGCAAACTCTAGAGAGGTCTGTTCTGAACCTTCCACTTCTACCTTGTCCACCCTATAGATATCCAGGTCAGGGTAGAGCTTTTGGATCCTCTTCTTGAAGAGGTGGTATCCAGTATCCATGAACTTGAGCCCTAACCTGTTTACCTCATCCATTAACTCCTTCTCCATCTCCCTCTGGCCGCCTCCACGCTGAATGACAGCTTTAGAGATGCCGTAGCCTCCGTTTCCTTCTTCTCATTCTTCATGGTCTCTAGGATGAGAGCGAGTTTGTTCCTCTCGAACTAAAAGACGCCCAAGACGTTCATCGTCTCCTTGTACTTCCCTGAGAGAAAGAGAAAGAGAGAGAGAGAGAGACGGATCGAGATGTCTCGAGCTCTGTACGAGTCACTTCCAGCTCTGCCTGAAGTTGGCTCACCCTCTTGGAGTCTTCAGGGTAGTCCAAAATGGCGGCCATCGCGTGGGCAGCCTACAAACAAGAACGGAAAAGTTAGTAAAAAAAAAAAAAGAAATATTTCGAGAATAGCACTTACCCTTACGTGGCCTACCAGGAGGTCCTTCAGACCCGTGAAGCACGAAGACCAGGACCCCTCAAAAGTGAGCCTCACGGCTTCATCCCCTGAAGCTGCGCTAGCGATTTCAGGAGGAACGTGGTTCGGCCTCCCTATACCACGGGGTGTCGAACCAGCTTCTAAAGTTGAAGGTGGAAGAGGCTCCTGAGAAAAAGTTGGAGCCCCCTATTCCTCAATGACCTTTGGAGTGGTAGCAGGAGCAACCTCAAACATCCCGATATCAGTCCTCCTTTTTTTATGAGAAGAGGGAACAGAAGTAGAAGAGGATGGCCTCCCGGCCTTCTTCTTCGTACTCGGGTAGTAACTCGACAATACTGATTGCTTTAGTGCAACAGCCCTACTCTTCACCAAGTTCACCTCCATCAGGTTCTACAGAGAAAGGATCCGGTCATGGGGGCGGTCAAGAGGTTGCAGCAGCTGCCGGTACTTCTCCTGAAGCTCGGGAGTAAAAGTCGACCTCTTTAAAGCCTTCTTATCTACAAAATAGCAGAAAAAAAGAAGAAGAAGAAAACAACAAGTTAGTCAAAGTAGAAGGGAAGGAAGGACAATTAACAATCATAGGTTTGAGGTCCCACCCTTGAAACCCGTGTGTCGAGAGAAGAGACTCAATTAGTCTTCGTGTTCCCAGCCTCCGCCAACTAAGAAGTATCACTTTTTCTATGTTTTGTTGGAAGTGGGTACCGAAGTCAGAGGCTTGAACCTTTTATCGATCCGACCTGAGGTGTTTCATGTCCATGTTGCTTCGGATGAGGTCGAAATTCACCTCAACCCAGTTCTTATGACCCAGTACTAGGAAGGCCATAAGTTGCCTCCAACTGTTGATATTCAGCTCGGCAAGGCAAATCTTGAACCAATTAAAGAATTCATTCAAAAGGGGGTGCAGGGGAAATCGTACACCGATCTCAAACCACTCGAGATAGGCGCAAATCTCCCCCCGCATGATGTCTGAAAGACGATCACGCTTTTTGGGAACCCTACAAGACACATTCTTCGAAAACCCATACTGTTTTCTAAGGGTTTTTAACATCTCTTTAGTAATGGTACCCTCCCCCTCCTCCCTTGGAGATCTGCCCGAGGTGCCGACCTTCTTGCTTCTAGATTCGAGGTGGGCCTCAACAAACACCATGTCAGAATCGCTACCCGAGTCATTGCTAGAGTTACTACCTAATCCCCCGACGGGAGGAGTCTTATCACCACCCATTTCTACATTTTCCTCAGTCTCCCAACTATCGGAGTGGGTGACGAAATCCGACATGACAAAAAATAGAAAACGAAGAAGAAATATAGAAGAAGAATAAGGAAATGGTTAAAGCAGTAGGGGAAAATGAGTTACCGACTCGCCGAAGAAGTAGAGTTAGGCGATGAAAACTGTTGAAGGAGATGCCAGAAATCACACTGAGATGCCAGAAATGTCTCAGAAATGCTTTAAGAATATATGAAAACTGTAAAAGAGAACCAAATGACCATCTCCACTATTTATAAGAAGCAGTAGAAGTATCATTTAATGCATCAAAAACTGAATGACGGTTGAATAATAATGATCTCGATTGCCGAAACGACAACACGCATGATAATTACGCCGTGATGGCTCCTATCCCCTCGAAATATGGAATGGCGCATCATTTAGTGTACGGGTGACCCTTCAGAAACCCTAGCCTGAGTTCTGTAGGCGTGCTTAGAACTAAGGTTCGGGGGGGGGGGAGTAGTTGATACGCTAAAAATGACGGACTAACCCAAACTTGACACGTGTCTAGTTTCTTTATGTGCAGGTCATAGTTGTATAGATCTGATGTCAGAATGTGAAGCTCTGGAGCATCAGCTCGAAAAGGTAATGACCTCACCATCATCACGGTCTCAGCCTACCGACCTCCGAACAAGGAAACAGAATGCGATATGGAAGTTGTCGTTCCTAGATATATTCCGATCCTTACTTTCTTGGGTGCCGGAACAAAAATTGCCATCAGATAGCCATGGATCTCAGATTTCATGGCTAAGAATCCTAACCAGTTTAAGAGAAGAGTAACCTATAAATACAGCCTTTTAAGGTACGCTTTTGATTACAGTCAATTACATTCTCTCAATTTACTTATTCTTTACTGACTTTATCATCGGAGTGGCTACCGTCAGAGCCATCCCGGCGGTTCTTTGATTCCCCTTTTTCAGAGCTCGTGGTGACGAGGAGCGAAGCCCCGACCGGTCAAAAAAGTGCAGCATCTCAAATCTTGAGTCTAGTTTCGCCGGATGACGCATACATGTGGTGCTAAATCCCAAAACATATTTAACAATTCAAGTAATCTAATACATTTAATTCTATATAAACTCAAATATATATATATATATATATTTGAGAGTGAACTTTATTATAATAGTAGTATTATTTTATTATGATTTGAAAGTTATAAATTCAAGTCTAGAAAATAGTTTAATTTTATCATTTTCAGAACAACTCTTATCTTTCATCGATATATAAATTGAAAACTTCAACGAAAATGAGAAAGAATTACAGAGATTTTTTCTGATATTAAAACTTCACTAACTTATACTGATATACCACAAACAGACACACCAATCACTTTGAGACACGTGTGCCCACTGAGTTAACAAATCTCGATCCTACAGAGCTGACAATTTCGATCATACAAAACAGCCACAAGCCTTCAGGGTATTCTCATATATGTCTATCATACAGAGCAGCCACAAGCCTTCAGGGCATTCTTATTTACATATCATTCAGAGCCGATAAACTCGGTCATATAGTACAGATGAAGCCTTCAAGACATTCTCATATATACATCTTCCAGACCTTCCGTTCTGGACAATATTTATTCAACACTTCATATGGATCCAATCTTATGGTTTCCTTAACAACTGTCAAGCGGGGAATAAGGAAACGGTCTTCAATGCGGAAACTACTATTTATTATTATCTCCATCTACGACTCAAGGATCCAGAAGGTAACTACAATCTTCGATGATCATATCCCTATATTCATGGCATCGAATCCTAATTAACTTAGGAAAGCCACGACTTATATATTAAACCCTAGAGGTACGCTTTTACATTCATGCTCATTCTTTGGCTTTCAATACAGTCTTTCAATTCCCTTACTTACTTAAGCATCGGAGCGGCTACCGCCGGAGCCAATCCGGTGGTCCTCTGATCATCTCTCTGAGTGTTCTACAGGTCACGGAGCCCTCACGTGTTGCGAGTCAAAAAGTGCAGCATCAGTTTGGCGCCGTCTGTGGGAATCGACTAATCTCCAAAGTGCTCTACTCATAAAACTCATCTTTTTCCCCACCGGAAAACCATGGCACCAAATCTCCGACCACGACAGAATGCTCAGAATGCGCAAAACACCCAACGTCAGCCGCCTGCTCCCCGCACAAGGGGGCCAGCGGCCAATCCTATGCGGCAAGAAATCGAAGCCATAAAACAACACAATGAACTGGTGCAGGAACAGCTGCTTACCATCACTAGAACGCTGGCGACACTTACACAGAACCAAGCGACGGGTTCTCCTAGCCCGCCGGTCAACTTCGTTGCAGGGACGCAACCTCCTGTTGCTACAGAGAACGCCGAACCGCATGCGCAGTCTCCAACTAACCTGCCTGGGCACCTCTCAGGCGTTGCTCGCGCTGGTCGGGATCCACAGCCATCAACAGTTCCTGGATGGGGAACATCCGCTTTCGTTCCCAACGTGCATTATCGAAGCACTACTCGAGCCCCAACTCCTAGGGTTTCGGAAGCACCGCCAGCACCGCAGGAACCTTATCATGCAGCACCAGTCCCTCCGGTTCGGATTCCTCCTCCATCCGAAGGGCGTAATCAACCCTACTACCCTGAAGCCGAGGCTGTCAGACAGGGTTCACAAGATGTCAGAGTCAAAGACCCACGGAGGGTAGAGGAAATTGCCGAATCAATAGACCGGACAGTCACCATGAGAGGACCTCAGAACCCTCCAGAACAAGATGAACTGGCCAGGCTGCTCGGAAGACTGGCCACTCCGTTCACTCACGCTATCATGTCAGAAGAGAGGCCCAGAAAGTTCATGGTGCCCAAGTTCACTCTCTATGACGGATCTGGAGATCCAGGAGATCACCTTTCTCATTACCAGCATACGTTGGCCCTTCACGGAGCTTCAGATGCTTTCATGTGCCGGACGTTCATCACCAGCTTAAAGGGAACTGCTCCGAAGTGGTTCCACAACCTCCCTCCGAACTCCGTTACCAACTTCTACGAGCTTGGTAGGCAGTTCTTGGACAGGTTTATGACCAGCAGGAGGCTCAGAAGGGGGCCAGAATTCCTGCTGAATGTAAAGTAGACCAGGGAGGAATCCCTCCGAGCTTACATTGCACGCTTCAACACTGAACTCACTGAGATCACGGATTGCAGCCCGAAATTCCTCGTAGCAGCCCTTACAGCCGGGCTTGCCCAAGGTGGGTTCAGAGATTCCTTGACAAAGAGCCCTCCAGCCGATATGGCGGCACTAATGGATCGGGCCAGAAAATATATCAACCTGGAAAAGGCCAACCGCTCAACCCAGAAGGGCAAGGATCAGACCCAGAGGGATAATCCGAAGCGGGAGGATCACAAGAAGGAGGATCACAGAAGAGACTCCAACAAAAAGAGGGCCAGGAGCCCAAAGAAGAGAACAGCTCCCAGAGCTGTGTACAACTCCGCACCAAGGGAGTTCACCAACTTCACTCCCCTGAACACCACTCCGAACCAGGTACTCCTGCAGATCAGAGATCGGGACAACCTGAGGTGGCCAGAGCCAATCAAGGGAGATCCCAGCTTGCGGGACCAAAGTAAGTATTGTAATTTCCATAAAGATCATGGACATACAACTAACTCTTGCAGGACCCTCCGATATGAGATAGAGCAGCTCATAAAGAAGGGACGTCTTCGGGAGTTCGTCAAGCAGGACGGACGACAGAACCCCCAAGAGGACAAGCCTCAGCAGCGGCCAGATCAGAGGCCCGAACAGAGGCAGGAGCAGAGGGAAGGACGAAACGAGCCTCAGAGGCAGAACAATCACGTTATCTACGTCCTCCATGCTGACTCCCCTGTTACAGGAATGTCCAACAGGGCAAGAAAGAGATATGCTCGGGAGGCCAGAACTGCCCCGAACGTCCTGTAGATCTCCAACGTCGAAAAGAGGCTCAAGCCAGGGCCGGAGATCCAGTTCACCGAGTAAGATTTAGCAGGGGTACACTGCCCTCACAGTGATGCCCTCGTTATTACCCTCAGAATCGCCAACTTCGAGACCAGAAGAGTCCTGCTCGACACTGGTAGCTCAGTCAACATTCTGTTCCATGAACCGCTTAAACAGATGGGCATAGACCAGGACAACGTCAAGCCCACCACTGCCGTGATGGTAGCTTTTGATGGCAACCTCAGCACCCTACTGGGGAGAGTTGACCTTCCTACCACTGTAGGAGAAGGTGAAGGGCAGAAGACCACCATCACGGAATACATGGTGCTGAACATGAAGTCTCCCTACAACGTCATAATCGGGAGACCCTGGTTGCATCAGATAGGGGCAGTCACTTCGACCCTTCATCAGTGTCTGAAGTACGTCCACAACCAGAGCGTACACTCGGTCCGAGGATGTCAGCCAACCTCCCGAGAGTGTCACGCTATTGCCCTCAAGGAGAAAGCTCCGAAATAGCAATTACAGTACACTCGGGACTGTGCAGATCCGGTCTTCACTCACACTCCCGAGGTGGAAGATTGCCCATCCAGCGTTGAAGAACCCCTGAGTCCAAGGGGACGTGACAGCCGAGCCAAACCTGTTGGCGAGCCCATTAAAATACTGGTCAGTTCAGAAGCAGAGGGGCATTACCTGTACATCGGCCCAGACCTTACACATACCGAGCAGGAAAAGATAGTCAGGTTTCTGAAAAACAACCTCTCTATCTTTGCTTGGGAGACCAGGGACATGGAGGGAATAGATCCTAATCTAATAACTCACAAACTGATGGTAGATCCGGATCACCCCCCAGTCAGACAGAAGAGAAGGCCGATTGCTCCTGATCGGCATCGGATTATAAACGAAGAAGTCCAGAGGCTGCTGGACGCCAGGATGATACGGGAAGTTTTCTATCCCGAGTGGCTAGCCAACACCGTGCTTGTTAAAAAGAAGAACGGCAAGTGGAGAGTCTGTGTTGACTATACAGACCTCAACAAAGCATGCCCCAAAGACAGCTTTCCACTACCGAGAATAGACCAACTGGTTGACGCCACTGCAGGGCATGAACTTATGAGTTTCATGGATGCATACTCTGGATACAACCAGATCCAGATGTACCCTCCAGATCAAGATAAGACTGCCTTCATAACCGAAAGAGGACTCTACTGTTACAGAGTGATGCCTTTCGGTTTGAAGAATGCAAGAGCCACTTATCAGCGGTTGGTGAACAAGATGTTCAGCCCACTACTCGGTAGCACCATGGAGTTTTACATCGACGACATACTGGTGAAGAGCCTTCAGAAAGGCAGTCACCTCCAGCACTTGGCCCAGACCTTCGATATCCTCAGACAACACAGGATGAAGCTCAACCCCTCGAAATGTACCTTTGGAGTTACGAAGGGAAAATTCTTGGGATACATCGTCTCTCGAAGAGGTATCGAAGCAGATCCCACTCAGATCCAAGCTTTGATTGGACTGAAGTCACCAAGAACCAGAAAGGAGATTCAGGCACTGAACGACAGAATTGCCGCACTGAGCAGATTTATATCCAAGTCCACCGATCGCTGCCTACCTTTCTTCAAAGCTCTAAAGGGCAGCAAGACTTTGCAATGGACAGAAGAATGCGAGCAGTCCTTTCAAGAACTGAAGGAGTATCTAGCCTCTCCAGAGCTCCTGTCAAAACCAGTACAAGGAGAAAAGCTGCTCCTATACCTTGCAGTCTCCGAGAACGCGGTCAGCTCCGCACTGATTAGACAGGACAGAGGAGTACAGAGGCCTATATTCTACGTCAGTAGGGCACTACTTGACACGGAGAAAAGATACCCAGAAATAGAGAAGCTGGCCTATGCCTTGGTTATATCAGCTCGGAAGCTTCGACCTTATTTCCAGGCCCATCCAATCGAGATCCCAACTGCCTATCCCCTGAAGTCAATACTGAGGAAACCTGAAGTATCGGGAAGATTAGTAAAGTGGTCTGTGGAGCTAGGGGAGTTCGACATAGCATATATACCCCGGAACTCCATCAAAGGGCAGGCCTTAGCTGACTTCGTAGCCGAGTTCACCCCGGCACTTCAGAGCAAAGCACAAGTCACCGAGACTTCGGGAACCTGGCCGCTGTACATTGATGGATCATCAACTGATCAAGGATCAGGGGTAGGCCTGGTGCTACAGTCCCCTGATGGGCTCACATCAGAAAAAGCAGTCAGCCTGGGATTCAGAGCTTCTAATAATGAAGCCGAATATGAAGCCCTAATCTTAGGGATGAAACTTGCCTTAGAATGCGAGGCTCAGGACCTCGATGTCTTCTCTGACTCCCAATTGGTAGTAAGCCAGGTCTTGGGAGAATTTGCCATCAAAGATGACAGGATGCTTCGGTATTCCGAACTGGTGAGCCACTTGAAGAATTCCTTCCAGACGTTTACCATCCAGAAAATTGAGAGAAGCTAGAATTGCAGAGCAGATGCTCTAGCTAACATGGCCTCCCGCCTCAAATCTGAAGCAGACTCCACAGTTAAAATCTCTTTTCAGCCAGGATCCAGCATCGAGGAAGCACAAGTCGTTCAAATTGACGAACAGCCCCAGAACTGGATGACCCCGATCCTCCAGTATCTAAGGTCCGGTCTCCTCCCAGAGGATAAAAACAAAGCCAGGAGAATCCGAATCAGAGCGGCTCGGTACCTGATCCTGAACAACAAGCTTTACAGAAGGTCGTATTCTCAACCTCTGCTAAAATGCTTAGCCCCAGACGAATCACAGTATGTCTTGGCTGAAATACATGAGGGAATCTGCGGGAATCATAATGGGGGCAGAACTATAGCCCACTGAGCTCTATCGCAGGGCTATTACTGGCCCGGCATGTTGAAGCAGGCTAAAGAATATGTTCGGAAGTGCGACAAGTGCCAGAGATTTGCCCCGTACCAACATCAGCCTCAGCACGAGCTTATCCCGATTCCTAGTCCTTGGCCCTTTGCTCAATGGGGAATGGACATTGTGGGCCCGTTACCACGAGCACCTCCAAACAGGAAGTACCTCTTGGTGGCCATCTGTAATATCCCGACCCGGGATACCGGGTCACATGACACGTACTACGAGGGAAGAAAATCATATGTATATAATTAATTAATTATTACATTAATTAATTAATTATAAGACTTGATATATATATATATATGTATTAATTAAATGTATATATATGTATATCTATATATATTAATTGAATGAAATATGGAAATATGAAAAAGATGAAAAGTAAAAAGGTGAGTAAGTGTGAATGTGTGTGTGTGTGTCGGCTAGTGTGTGTGTGTGTCTTGTATATATATATATGTATATGTATATATATGTATATAATATGTATAAATATCTTATGGAAATTAAATGCAAAGTTGAAAAAGAAAAAGTAGAATTTATGGGATGGGAAGTCTAGTGTAGGGCTATGAATCAGAGAGAGAGAGAGAGAGAGAGAGAGAGAGGTTGGAGGAGAGAGAAGAGTCGGTCACCTTCTCTATAAAGGCCAAGCATGCAAATCATGCTTTCTTCTTGCTAAGAAACCAAAAGAAGAAGAACTGAGGAGAAGAAGAACTGAGGAGAAGAGAAGAAGGATTAGAGCAAGAAAGAGGAGGAAAACCAACCAAAAAGGTGAGAATGTTCAAAACTGTCAAAATTCTCTCTCTAGAATTTCTCTACATATGAACTGATTTAAAGCTTCCATTTTATATATATGATGTTTAGAACACATCCAAACCTTAACAAGCATGAAAATCTAGCTTAAAAACACCTAAGATCGCATGACCCATAAGCCACGCCCATGGATGGACCTTGCTCAAGCAGGTCTGATCAGAGGGAAACCAAACTTGGTTTGGTGTATAGGGACCTCTAGTAGACCCTACAAGCATGCTAAAAACGTGTGACCGCGACCAAAAAGCACGAAAATCGACCCTCAAATAATCAGTTGCAGGTTACGGGTGTAAGACTCAACCCTTTAAACTTTGTGTTAATTCGATATTTAAGAACAAGGTATAGATCCTCATGAAGAGGGGATCACAACAAGCCAAACCTCATCGAAAATGGTTAAGAAATACGCATGAACCGTAGGTTTTATAGTTCAGATTATCCACTTCAAAACCGAACATATGAAGGAGTTTTAAACTCCAAAACGAATGCCAGTCTACTCGTTTATCTCTTAGAAACATTTTGGGACAAAAACAGTAAGGATCCATGGATCCAAACTGCACGAAATAGGAAAAATATGAACACTGTAACTAGGGTTACAGGTCGGTCGAATTGGGGAAGACGACCGAGTCGACTCGCGAACCGTTTAAAACGGTGGGTGGACTCGGGACAGGTGGCAGCCTTGGGGCTTGCCACCGCATTAATGAGGCGACGTCGTTTGGGCCTTAGGTATGTATATATATATATATATATATATAAATGTTAAGTTTTAAAAAAAAAGGAAGGAAATTGCGGTCAAAGGGGTTCGAACCCCTGACCTCACGCGCCCCACGCGTGTTTTTCCACTCGGCCACGCGTATATGTGTGACCAATTACGAACATGATATATATATATATTATAATTAATTAAATCCGAAAATTAAAAAGGGCGCAATTGCGCCTTACAGGATTCGAACGTGGGATGTATGGGGAGGGAGGTGACACGCTGGCCAGCGTGCCACCCTATTCAACCTGTTCCTTATTCCCCATTAATAATATATATATTACATGTTATAAATTAATTTAATTAAATGTAATTAATTAAATTAATTACTCCGAAATGGCCCGTTGTCCAAAAATTACAAGTTATATATGTAACCTTACTATCTTGGGCCCCCTAAGCCCATTGGTGAGGTCCACGACATGAGATGAGGTCCCGAAAAATTTGAGACCCCTAAAAAATGTCAAAATGACCAAAATGCCCCTGCCCCATAAACAAGTCAAACAAATCCAAATTTAATAAATGAATAGTGTATCCTTACTATTTCGGATATTCTGAAGCCAATGGTAGGGTCCGTTTTACGAGACGAGGCCCGACAAAATAAAGTCACGTAAGGGATAAATGACCAAAATACCCCTTGACCAAATTTGACAAGTTATTAATGTATTCTTACTATTTTGGACCGTCTGAGTCCAATGGTGAGGTCCACGACACGAGACGGGGTCCCGAAAAATAAAGACACGTAAAGGGGTAAAAAGACCCAAAATACCCCTGGTACCCCTAAAGCCAAAATGAAATCAGAAAAGGTCTAAATTGACTTTCTTTGACATCCCGGACTCAAAAATGGAGTCCAAGTTACGGAACGAAGTACAGAAAAATATGACACGTAAAACGATAAAATGACCATTTTTGCCCTTCACATGAAATAGTCCGAATTAAATGTTAGAAAAGCCTAAACCGACTTTCTTAGACACTCCGGACTCAATGGTAGAGTCTATTCGACCTAAAGAAATGTCTAAAATGAAAAGACATAAAATTTGATGAATAGCATCTGTTAGATGACTATAAACTGAAATGTTGCCAAAGAACTAAACTGAGGCAAATACGAGAAATGAAATACGATAAGACACGACACGTAAACATGTTAAATAAATAACCTTAAGTTAAAGTTAATGGAACTCCCAGAAGAGTATCATTGTAGAAATCTATTTTTCTTGACACGGTAAATTGTGTTTTTAAACAGATAATTAACTAAACACAAAAATGAGCCAAGAACGGGAAGTCACTCCTATGATGACAAGGGCCCAATTGGCAAGTGACCCGAAACAGCAAGCTTTCCGGGAACAGCTAGAAAGACAACTTCAGCTAATTCAAAATCGCATTCGGATTTCCAAAACGAACGAAGTGTGCTGTGTTAGCCCCTTTATTTACAAGACAATAACTAAGGAGCAACTAGCTGCGAAACAGCTTAAGAAACGGGAGGATACGGAAACGTTGCAAGAATGGCTTCAAAGGTTAAAGGAAGCCAGGGGGAAAGCGCCCAAATAGAGCAGGACTAGAAGTACAAAGTGAGCAACCCTGTGTTTGAATTGGAGATTTGACCCCATGATTTAAAAAAGGGTTTTAAGTATAAGATATGAAGTATTTGAAGTTTCAAATTCAGTATTTACATGATTCAGTTTTTAATTGTTCTGTTTTAGAAATTCATTGTGACATGCTTAGTGATTGGGTTCTGCAACAGTTTTTCCTTCAAATATTTTTTTAGCATGTCTAGTTAAAATGCAATTATTGTTAAATATTCTGAATTTGCTTATTTCAAGTATACGAATGTTTATTACGAATTTATGAAAAGTATCTATGAGACAAGTCACATGATAAATGTTTTATAAGATGAATGGTGCATAAGCACTTAGACAGGATTCTGAGTTTTCAGTTGCCCTGTAAAATAGGCAGGATTTTGGGTTTTACGGAACTCGATTGCCCTGTAAAATGCCCGGTAGCAGGATCTAATCCCTCAGGCAGATGAGATATCTCTATAGATAAGTAATATGGGACTCCGGTTCGAAACGGATTCCACTAATGGAAGTGATAAGATGACAAATGATTTGAAAATGAAAGCATGTTTTTACTCTCATTTTCAATATGCATATGTTTGAGTTTTATATACTCTGTTTAAGAAATACATGATATGTTATACATTTTAAAGTTTATATGTATAAGTTTAGCTTGAATGTTTTAAATATTTCAAGGCTACATGTTTTAAGGAATGCATATATTCTGTATTCAATTATACGAACAATTGGCGGTGACTATTTTTACAAACTCTTATGTACTAAACCACTGCTAATTGAAAACCCCATGACGAATACTGGTATTGCTCACAAGCTTAGATTAGCTTACCCGGACTTTGTTCGGACCCCCCCTTTCAGGTAATTAGCAGCAGTTTTGATTTAAGGACGACGATGACGAATCTGCTGATTTTGGGAAGACATGGTTAAATAGTCTCTTTTGATAAGTCTGTAAACTCTAATAGTACTTTTGTATTAGTAGACATAGTAAGGACATGTAATAAGCCCTCTGGGCAATCGAATATGTATGGTATGAATGTATGAAGTCTTTAAGTTTTTAGTTATACTCTGAATGTGTAACCATGTATGCTATGTATGGAGCGGCAGTACCGAACGGATGTGCATAATTTAAAAATGATAAAAGAAAAGAAAAAATTTTTCACGCTTCCGCAAAATGTATGTTGCACATCTATTCGATACCGCTGCATATGTGAGCCTTGTCTCGGGGCCCTCGGGTCTCGGGGCGGCGATCGCGATCCGGTAATCCGCTTAGGGTGGGTTTCGGGTCGTGACACCATCGACTACTTCTCTAAATGGGCCGAAGCCGAGCCTTTAACGCATATTATAGAAAAGGAAGTCGAAAGCTTCACCTGGAAGAACATTGTCTGCAGGTTTGGCATACCACGTGTAATTATCTTGGACAATGGGACACAATTCATGGGTAAAGGCTTCAAGGCATTCTGCGAAAATCTCAACATCAGGCAGCACTTTGCCTCTCCAGGCCATCCGCAAGCAAACGGGCAAGCAGAGGTCACCAACCGAACAATCCTTGACGGGTTAAAGAAGAGGTTGGAACAGGCCAAAGGAAAATGGGCAGAAGAACTCCCTGGAGTCCTTTGGGCCTACAGAACAACCAGAAGAACTCCCACCTCTGAAACTCCCTTCTCACTAGCCTATGGAACAGAAGCAGTAATTCCGGTTGAGATCGGTATGCCAACTCTAAGGACTGAGGCCTTCGAGCAAGAATCCAATGATCAGCAGCTGATGGAAAACTTGGATTTGCTCGAAGAGAGAAGGGATCAAGCCAGCATCAGGATGGAAGCTTATCAGCAGAGAATGGTCGACAAATCCAAGGTAGGACTCAAGACAGTCAACTTTTAAGTTGGAGACTTCGTCTTAAGAAGAGTCTTTCAAAACACCAAAGATCCCACCATGGGAAAGTTGTCACCAAACTGGGAAGGCCCCTACAAAGTAACAAAGGTCGTTCGACCTACCACTTACTGGCTTGAAGACATGACTGGGAAACCTGTTCCTAGGCTATGGAACGTAGAACACTTGCGGAAGTATTATCAATGAAGATTTCTTTTCTTTTACTTCCATAAACTGTTCATCTGTTAATGCACAGGCCTCCAGAGCCTGGTCCATAATGTACGAGTTTTCACTCGGTCCATCTATTAATGCACAGGCCTCCAGAGCCTGGTCCATAATGTACGAGTTTTCACTCGGTCCATCTATTAATGCACAAGTCTTATGACTCGGTCCATCTATTAATGCACAGGCCTCCAGAGCCTGGTCCATAATGTACGAGTTTTCACTCGGTCCATCTGTTAATGCACAAGTCTTATGACTCGGTCCATCTATTAATGCACAGGCCTCCAGAGCCTGGTCCATAATGTACGAGTTTTCACTCGGTCCATCTGTTAATGCACAAGTCTTATGACTTGGTCCATCTGTTAATGCACAGGCCTCCAGAGCCTGGTCCATAATGTACGAGTTTTTACTCGGTCCATTTATAAATGCACAAGCCTTCAGAGCCTGGTCCATGACATACAGATCTTAAATACTTGGTTCATTCTCTAGATACGCAGGCCTACAGAGCCTGGATTACTCTTATATACAGGCCTTCCGAGCATGGTCCGTCTTCAATATACAGATTCTATGATTCAGCCCATCCACATACAGAAGTTCCGGGCGTCTACAGACTAAAGTTTCCTAGATCGGAACACCTTAGATCTGATACTTATATTATTTGGTTTATCTGTCAAACAAACAAGTACTATGGTTCCGACCAGGGGTAAAGTACTTCGATTCAGACATTTTTCTAAGTTTCTTTGATTTATTCTCAGAACAATCAGAAATGCACAAGCAAGTGTTTAAGCTACAAAAGAGCACATTCACAGAGAACATTAGATCTGAGAAGAAGAAATCTAATTTTATTGATAATTCAGAAGATTTACATCAGTACAAAGACACCACTACAGAAGCTATTACAGAAGCTATTACAGAAGCTACGCTTGGCAACATAACGGCTCTTCTCCTGGGATGATAAAGGGGCACAGGAGCCAAACTTCCATTACCGCCGCTGACAGGCTCCATTTGAGAGGAAGGAGCCCTGAACCCCAGTCTGCATCAAGAAGTGCCCAGGCCATTTCATCATCACTATCACTGGTCTCATAACCAACGGACGATGAGGGCGCTAGGCCTCAGGAGACTTTTCATTCTCCACCTTTGTAATCGGCATAACGCCCCAGCCAATTGAAGCAAGGGTTCCTGCCAAGTCACAAAGGGGAGGAGGCGGCCCCCATTCATCTCCCTCAGAGCAGTTGTCACTGCCAAGTTACAAGAGGGAGGAGGCAACCCACCTTCAATCTTCTTCTTCACACCGTCTGTTTCACCCCAGCCACTTGGAGCGAGGGTCTCTGACAGGGCGTGAGGAAGAGGAGGCAACTCGCCTTCATCTTTATCACCAACGTTCCAGGCCTCGGTTGAATCAGGGAGGGGCCACCACCAATCGGAGAAATCTCAACCGGATGCCAGAGGAAACAAGAAAACTTGTGCCTCCTTCGAACCTTCCTTGGAGACTGAAAATAAGGGAAGTTTAACTCTCAGCCACAGTTTAATTATTCCTAACTCAAGCAAGGAATCATCCATCATCTCTGGACGAGTGGAAAAACTCCGGCAGCATATAAAGATCTCTCTTACGAACGATTCGGGGAGCAAAAGGGTTGAGCGCAACCGTATGCCCTCGTTTTCATATATATAGACACTGGAAGACCAAAGGCCACCCAGTTGAACCGTCACAACGGTTAAGCGAAGTGCTAGCTTCGAAATCCCAAACGACGGAGGTGCAATAAATGGAGTATTAAACCACCCTCTCGGAAAAAGCAAAAGGCAGGGCCATACACGTAATACACAGGCTTTTAATCTTTTCCACGTATATGACGTGACGGTTTCTCCATGTCATTAACACTTAGAGGGCCACATGTACAACAGAGGTCCATCAACTATGACGTGTCGTGATTTCTAATAGGTCTAGAGGCAGAAGTTCTGATCAACCAAACTACAATCACAAGGTATCCGCTTATTATTATGTCTTCGAATTCAGAACGGTCAGCTTTGAAATACTTCAAAAAAGAAAGTCTACAATTACTGACCTAAGACAAATAAAGAAGCTCGGAACACAGCTACCTACAGAGGAAAATCTGATCTGGCATACACTAAACTTCAGAGCAGCGCTACTAGCAACACTTACCACTATCAACTACATGTTGAGGCACTATAGAGCAACAGAACTCAAGACATGCACAAATACTACAGAACAATATAACAAAGGAAACGAGCATTAACCAAAAGATTGTTCCATTAACAAATGTATGTTCCAAATACATTGAAAGATAGCAAAATATTCATCCTAAGCCTGATCAGCAGGAACAGGATCAGCAACCGGAGAAGGATCAGCAGGAGCAGTATCAACCACCTCAGTCGGTACAACCTCTTCCGTGGGATCGGCAGGGAGGACATCAGCCACTTCACCTTGGATAACAACCTCTGAAGGTTCAGATCCAGGCGGCACAATAGAGGAGACATCTAGGTCAGGAAACTTGGCAAGAAGCCGAGAGCGGAAGTTATTAAACCCAAACGTAATCAAGCGATGGGCCATTCCTTCCAGCTTCGACCTTATCTCCTCCTCATTGTCCATCAATGCCTGTTCCACGGCTTCATCGAGCTGTCTACGGTGCTGGTACCGCAAGCCGTTCATCTCCATCTGCAACCTCTTTGCCCGCTCAACGGCAAGGTTCCTCTCCGACTCCATCATAGTCAAGGAGTTCTGACACTCCTTCAACTTCTCCGCAGAGTCGTGAGCCTCCGACCGAGCAGTACCAAGCTGGAGTCCCAGATCGTCCAGATTGGCCCTAAGTTGGTCAAGCTCCTCCACAGATGGAGAAACCTCCACCAAAGCGGAAAGGGTATGCAAGGTCTGCATAACACAAAGAAAACAATTCAACACCAGTATAAACGCTTAAAGGAAAGAAAAGTATGGGCCTGACGAGCTCACCTTAACCTGAAGAGCGGTCAAGTCAGCAAGAAGCTTCCCCGACGCCTGAGGCTTAATTTTAACTGAGCCTTTGGCCCAGAAGTCACTCAGAATCTTCTTGGCCCCCTGACCAGCAACATCAAGAGCCACCGATGATGATGCCCCCTTACCCGCTCGACGAGACGGGATTAGAGGAACCACCGTAATAGGGACAAGAGCCTCTTCCTCCCTTTCAGCAGGCTCGGGAGAGGGCAAAACTAGCCTCCGCTTCTTCGGAACGGGAGGAACCACTGGAAAGGAAGCCTCCCCCGTCGCCACGGACGGTGATGTCCCGGACTCCCACTGAGCCATCACATTATTAGCAATCTCCTCGACACTACCCCTGGCAGCCATTAATTTATCAGGGTTAACGATGGAAGAATGGTCCCTAATGTTGGGCTTCAAGAGCTTCTTATATTGCTTCTGAATCGAAGAAGAGAAGTTTGGTCTCTTCCACGCACTCTTGACTGCAAAACAAGCACAGAAATTGATCAGTTCAACAAATTGGCAAACAAAACGGAGTCAACTCAGCCACGGAAAAGTTGAGCCTCACCCCTTGGCCCAGTGGTTCGAGGGAATGTGGAAGGTTGACCCTTGAAGTTCTTGAATTCCCATCCTCCTTTAATAAAGAAGTACCATTTCTTCCAGGTCTTGTTGGAGGAGGGCACAGAAGTAAGGGGTCTGAACCCACTATCGAAAGACATATAAAAAAGACCCTCCGCCTTTTGAAATTTTAGATCCATATTGCTACGGATCAAGTCAAGGGACACCTCGACATTATTCATATGCCCTAACACAATAAAGCTCAACAGATGTCTCCAACTGTTAAGGTTCAAGTCTGCGGGGCAAAGGTCAAACCAACAAAAGAATTGTTTTATTATATCAGGAAAGGGGAGTGTAAGACCCATTTCAAACCAGGCCAGATAGGCACAGATTTCCCCCTCTCTAACATCGCCCGGGCGATCCTGAGAATCTGGGACCCTGAAAGTTACATTTTTGGGAAGTTTGAACTTCGCCCATAACTCCTTCAACATACTTTCAGTAATTACACTCTCACCCTCCTCTCTGTGACCAGATCGACCAGAAGTCTCACCAGCCCTATTCGGGGGCTCATCAAAAGCATCAACAATCCTAGCCCCCGGACTAGAGGGAGGATCTACCAGCCTATTTTCATCAACGTTCACTAATTGCATTTGAGGATCGGTCTCAGAAGGACTTCCCAAACTAGAGTGTGATTCTAAGCCAGACATGGCGAACAAGAGAAAGAAATGAAACAAATGAGAAAGAGTCTAGAAGGGGACTAAAAGTCGAACCTGAGATCAGTAAAGGATTATGAACACCGGGTAACCTCCAAACTTCAAGATATGTCAAATGGCGGTCTGGTACTATAGAAGTAAACGCAGAAGAAAGGTATGAAAGACCTTTCCCTCTCTTTATATACACATTCGAAATATGAGCCTTACAAGACGAGCCAACACAACGGTTGAGAGTAATGATGAATTCTCAAGTATCGGCTGCGTAATAAATGACGCGTTAAACCGACGTCTTGAGAAATGGGAAAGCAAAACGTATGACTCTTCACAAAACCCTCAACCCTAGTTAAAACCCTAGCTTTTAACAAGGGCTCGGGGGGGGAGTAGCTGATATACCACAAACAGACACACCAATCACTTTGAGACACGTGTGCCCACTGAGTTAACAAATCTCGATCCTACAGAGCTGACAATTTCGATCATACAGAACAGCCACAAGCCTTCAGGGTATTCTCATATATGTCTATCATACAGAGCAGCCACAAGCCTTCAGGGCATTCTTATTTACATATCATTCAGAGCCAATAAACTCGGTCATACAGTGCAGATGAAGCCTTCAAGACATTCTCATATATACATCTTCCAGACCTTCCGTTCTGGACAATATTTATTCAACACTTCATATGGATCCAATCTTATAGTTTCCTTAACAACTGTCAAGCGGGGAATAAGGAAACGGTCTTCAATGCGGAAACTACTATTTATTATTATCTCCATCTACGACTCAAGGATCCAGAAGGTAACTACAATCTCCGATGATCATATCCCTATATTCATGGCATCGAATCCTAATTAACTTAGGAAAGCCACGGCTTATATATTAAACCCTAGATGTACGCTTTTACATTCATGCTCATTCTTTGGCTTTCAATACAGTCTTTCAATTCCCTTACTTACTTAAGCATCGGAGCGGCTACCGCCGGAGCCAATCCGGTGGTCCTCTGATCATCTCTCTGAGTGTTCTACAGGTCACGGAGCCCTCACGTGTTGCGAGTCAAAAAGTGTAGCATCATATACTAAATAGCAATCTCCCTTGCCCACCAATTTAACTTTTAGTTTTTAATTTTTGATTTTTGATGTTTTGATTTATATTTCGCAAATTACCTACTTATAGTCTAAGTGTATGTTTGGTGTGGCGGGGAAGGGATTATATCGTAGTGTAGAGCAAAGAGAAATGAGCAGCACAAGATTACAATTCGATTCATCAGACGTGTGACCAAACAACCTCTAAGGTCTCTACACAGACTCTACAAATGTCTGACAGTTTCTCTATACACATACAACAATAAACCTACTTCAAACTTTAATTTCATTAATTTTTTTCTTGTTCTCTCTTAGATACTTTATAAATTCTAATCATCCTGTTTGCTTTCAAAACTTCTCACATGCAATCAATGAGTGAGCAAAATACAACAAAATAACTTGGGCAAAAATACAACTTGAAAAATAAATGAACTAAAAAATATTCATAAATATTGGATTATTTATTTCTTGACTATACTTGTAAATAGTTAGAGATATACTCAAATTTACAATGTATTGGTGAAAAGAAATCATCTGCTTAATGAAAATTATTGAAATATTATGATGAAAGACCATTATCATCTTCATCCAAGTTGTTGGCTAGGAAGAAATCGTTGAATTGCAACAGTGCTCTGAGATGGAATCGACGACAACAAATTGTCTCAAATCAATATTCTTTAAACTTGTTCTCATATCAGATTTCAACAATGTTGTTGCTTGAACCTTTTATTTCAAAAAAGAAAAAGAAAAATAATAAGTGTAAAATAATTGTTACAATTAATGATAAGAACAATTAGCACAAGAAGAAGATGAGATGGTTAGATTACAATTTACATACAGACCTCTCCATTGTCTGCTTTCAATATTTTCAACTCCAAATTGAAAGCATTTTGCTTCTTGTGGTAACTCTTAACCCTCTCTATAGCCTGGTTTGAAAAATATAATGAAACAATAAATTTGAACTTAAATAAAGATATTTTAACTATTTGATAAAGTGATTGAATGAGATAAAAATAAAAATTCAAATTTTACATCATTCAAAAACATAATGTTATGTATAAATTCGAACTTACCCTAACATTACCCACAAATGTTAAGGGTTTAGTAAGAAAAAATGTATAAGTAGATCCTATGGTTTAAGATTTTATACATACATACATACATATATATATATAGAACAAAAACTAAAATAAGAAAGTTTGATACTTAAACCTTTTTAAGATCATCGTTGAGTTGAGTTTTCTGAACTATCTTCTCAAGTAATTCTTCTGATCTCTAAAATAGCAAATTATTATAAGTACTATATATATATATATATATATATATAACGAGCCCAATAAATTCTAAAGTCATAAATTAACAAAGTAAAATTGAAAAGAAGATCAAAACTGGTTAAAACTTTGTGCCTCACATGTAAGTAACTTTCCAGTACGCCAGTATGAATGATGGGTTCTTCGTCGTAAATCTTAAGTTAAGGAGTATATATACATATATATATATATATATATAACGAGCCCAATAAATTCTAAAGTCATAAATTAACAAAGTAAAATTGAAAAGAAGATCAAAACTGGTTAAAACTTTGTGCCTCACATGTAAGTAACTTTCCAGTACGCCAGTATGAATGATGGGTTCTTCGTCGTAAATCTTAAGTTAAGGAGTATATATATATATATATATATATATATATAACGAGCCCAATAAATTCTAAAGTCATAAATTAACAAAGTAAAATTGAAAAGAAGATCAAAACTGGTTAAAACTTTGTGCCTCACATGTAAGTAACTTTCCAGTACGCCAGTATGAATGATGGGTTCTTCGTCGTAAATCTTAAGTTAAGGAGTATATACATATATATATATATATATATAACGAGCCCAATAAATTCTAAAGTCATAAATTAACAAAGTAAAATTGAAAAGAAGATCAAAACTGGTTAAAACTTTGTGCCTCACATGTAAGTAACTTTCCAGTACGCCAGTATGAATGATGGGTTCTTCGTCGTAAATCTTAAGTTAAGGAGTATATATATATATATATATATATATATATATATAACGAGCCCAATAAATTCTAAAGTCATAAATTAACAAAGTAAAATTGAAAAGAAGATCAAAACTGGTTAAAACTTTGTGCCTCACATGTAAGTAACTTTCCAGTACGCCAGTATGAATGATGGGTTCTTCGTCGTAAATCTTAAGTTAAGGAATAGAGGTAGGTGAAGTAGCCGGACTTGGGGGAGGAGCAGGAGGTCTATTAATGGGAGATAGTGATGGAAAAATGGATTATTGAGTAAGAATTTTTTATTATTTTTGAATCAAAATTAAAATGCGTTGCATACATTATTTTAGGTAAGTTCACACAAAAATATGTTTTCTTCTATTAGTAGATTAAGAACATATATATTAGGTTATTCAAAACCATTAAAGAGTGAATAAAAAATTGACTCCAAATATTACCACTTGGAAACAGTAACAAAGCTTGAAACCTATGAGAAGCTTATGTCTCACATAAGTTGGGAACAAAATTTTTAAAGAGTATATATACAATTACCTGGGTTAGGCTTGGTCTTTGGCCCGCTATATATATATTTTTTTGGAAAAAATTTATTTAAATAAATTTATTTATTTAAATTATATTTTCAAAATATTATGTTTTTAAATTTTGACCGAACAGTCACCATGAATAAGTGTGTCCCTTTAAATTTAAAGAATAGTTGCATTCTTTCGGATTGGTGCGGCTGTTTAGTAATGGATGCATCTATTCAAATTGAAGTATTATATTTGTTCGCATGAATAGATGCACCCTTTATGTTCATGTCTGCTTGAACAGACACCAAGTTACCTATATAAACCCAGTCTGCCCTCATCATCATTCATTCAATTCACGAGTTTTAGTATTCACTTCATGCATACTGTGAGTCTGCAAATTAAGAGAGTTCAAAGACAAGTTTTGGTTCGCTGCGCACGTAAGATTAGAGTGCTTCCTTCTACTGTGCGTGACTTTTATATCCTGAGAGACAACTGTCATTGAAAACTCGAAAGTACTAATGCGATGACGATATTTTCATAAGGACATAGCGTAAAACACTAGCCTTAGTCAATCACCTTTGCTGTACTTTTGGTATTTTCGTGAAAAATTATAAGTTCAAATTTCTATTTGTTTCCATTTAATTTTAGTTTATGTATTTACAATATTTTGAGAATTTTGTTTCTGTTTTATGTGATTTTGATTGTTTCAAACTATTTTTTATAGTATAGTATTTATTAAAGTGCTGTAAGTTTTCTCAATTCAGTATTCTGATAAAGTATAATTTTCATCTAATAATCTTAAGACAATATCTAATTTTATCTTTATCAGTTTATATACTGTATTAATTTTGAGAATTTCAAAATGAGTTCTAGTTTGATTACTTTAAATTCAAATTACAGAATTTCGGATTCTGTATTTTATTTACTGGTTTGTTAATATACAAATTTTAATCTGTGTATATTTATATCAAGTTTACTTATAAGATATAGTACTTGATTAATTCTAGTTTTATGTGTACTAGAAATTGTATGCTTTTATAATTGGTATGTTACTTGAACTTGGCATGATATTTAATTTATCAATATAAATATTTTGTCATGTTACTATTTAAAACAAGAAGATAATAATGTTTTAATATAAAATTCTAATATTGATTAGTATTACTAGGAAAAATATAATTATTTAAATTAGATTGAGAATTCTAATTGAAAGTTTTTTCATGTTTATTGAAATAATTAATAATATAATTTATGTATTCTTTGTATTTTAAATTACAAAGGTGACATTATATTATTAAAAAATTCTTCTGTAGTTATTGTATATGAAAGGTCATATAATTTAAATAGATATACATGTAATATGCATGCAAATGTGTATTCATAATTATTTGCTAGTTGCATTTAAGTTTTTTGCACGAATACAAAATGATTATATATTAAAGAATTATTGTTATTTCAATGTATAATCATTAATCTCTTCAAGTTTCTATGAGATGGTTAGTAACTTGAAAATTGTTCAAATTGAGATGACATGACCTTTCAATTTAAATTGAAACGACGTGACTCTTCATTTTAAAATTAAAACAATGTATCTTTTCAATTCAAAATTAAAATAATGTAACTCTTCAATTCAAAATTGAAACGATATTACTTTTCAATTCAAAATAGAAACGACATGACTCTTTAATGCAAAATTGAAACGACGTGGCTATTCAATGACGTCTCTCTTCAGTTCAAATTGAAATTCAAGATTAAAATATCGTGACTCTTCAGTTTAAATTGAAATAATGTATCTCCTCAATTCAAATTGAAACGGCGTGACTCTTCAATCCAAATTAAAACTATGTGTCTCTTCAATTCAAATTTAAAGACTATATCTATTTAATTCAAATTGACGTATTAGACACACACACATATTTATATAATTGTGTTTGTTTAATTTGAATTAAATACCTTTTTAAGTTTGATATATGTATGTAAAAGGTATATGAGAAATGAGTTTTCTCAAAATAAATATTATGATAATTATTTTGTCTAATAATTAAAACATATATATATATATATCTTCATATGCTTGAGTCATATAAAGTGTAACAATAATATTATTAACTAAAGAGAGATTATTTGTCACGACCCGAAACCCACCCTACGCGGATCCCGAGAACGTGATGCCAGTTGGCCACTTTGCTAGTTTTCTCCACCAACAATGCGACCAACCAAAGGCAACTTTTGAACTTTACAATGAATTGCATTCTAAATGTAGGGTCAAAGCAGCGGAAATTAAAACCTTTTTAAATTAAAAAATGCAATTCATCCAAACACATCAGAGCATGTCTAGAATCAGTCATCAAATATCTCTAAAGTATCAATATACATGCTCCAATGCATTCATTCTATATCAATGAATTACTTAAGCGGAAGTCACACCAATACAATTCAGCTGATCAAAACTCATCTCTAATGATCAACAATCAGAATGTCTCCAGGTACAATTTAATCATAGCGATCCAACATACTAGGCTAACCTCATCACTAATGATGTAATATTATAATACAAATTGTGAACTTAACCTTACAGTGTTTACGTTCAATCTTTGACTTGGAGTTCATATTGTCAGTGTCGTTCATTGTGCATCACTAGTTCCACTAGTTATCTCATTGCGTTTCATCCCACATAATGTCATCTGAAAAAATGTTAGATAAATGGAATGAGCTTAAACAAGCTCAGTAAGTAAATTCCTAGCTTTGCCATGGGTCGGGGTTAGTTCACAAGAATAATAGAAGAAAGGGATAACAGATAGCCAATAGCCAAATGAGCAACAAGGAATACATAGCCAGTCACCAAGATGCGTAACAATGACCCGAGGGTCCAAAAGGCTTATCCCAAAATAAGATATAAGAAGGTAATAACAATGAGTCCAACAACCGGGATCTAGCCAATCATGAAAATCTGCTGCCACCGCAATTACGATAGCCAATCAAAAGTATGACATGCTTGCATAGGTTATGATCATTCAACGAGTACCAAAGATACATGATCATCAAGTAAAGTATAACATGATTTCAATAATATGATCATTCACAAGACATAGAATATGATCATTTAATGATTACAAGAATAAATCATCATCGAGTTCTAATAACCCAGATATGCGTGAATCACCTGGGGCCCGGCATACCCTACTAAAACGCATACTCAGATCCACCACAGTTCCTCGGGCTCTCTGAAAAGCGTTAGAGCTTTTTTCTCTACAAGTCCCGAAGGACATACAAGACCTCAAAGGTCTTTCCCCCATGCAATCTGTGAATAGATGGGCCATTGTGACTGAGCACAACCCCGGGTACATATCAAATATCATGACCAATAAAATTCCACACAGAATATACAACTGTACAAAGCAATTGATATCACAATCAACAAAACACGAAGTGTGTGGAATATCAAGATTTCTATCAACAAGATATATCTCAAGACTAGGTCATGGTATGATAGTGCAAAAAATGCTCGAATATCAATGACCAATCTCACAACGATGTAAGTAAGTAAGTCAAATCCAAAAATCAGGCATAACCGATAACCACAAGTCGATTGGCTCAAATCAAGTACATCAGGTAGTGATAGAATACAAATTTGGCAGCATGTAGAAATGAATGTGACTGGCTGGGAATAACCACACAACAAAGTTCAGATTTACTTACGTCGGTTTCTTAGTGTCATATTCTCCATTTACGATACTCTGATAATCTCCAGATACTCCAGGCATATCCTTGCATAGCCTGAATAATCATCATTAATTACAGACAGATCAGAATTCATTCATTCATGTCTTATTCATCATCTTAGGAGTCTATTAGATCCCCTAATTAGGTTCATTGGCCCATTACCCACTCACTGGGTTTCAACTTATGTTATTAAATTCCTTAAGTAGGCTTAGCAACTGTCCGAATAATATTTTAAGTCATTTTAACTCTAGTCGTTATCAATTAAGCACTTATTTGCCCTTAGGGGCAAAATGGTAATTTCGTCATTCTTGCCTCGGACCTTATCATGGTCCTCAGAATAGTCTACATATCGTATATATAAATTTTTAAGTCCTTTGGACTTCATTTGATATCTACTTTTGATCATCGGAACACATCGATCATTTTTTTTTATTTTATACGTTGACTGTTCCAGAGTCATATTTAGCCTTTCAATTTTCATAATTATACTTATGGTAATTTATTAGATCAGTTTGACCTTTATTCGACCTCTACTTTGCACTTACCATGCTCAGGGGTATTTTGGTCATTTTACGTTTCATGAGATTCTGACCTCGATTCGTTATTTAATCACGTGTACAGTTTCACGAGTATCCAGGCTTCTATCGGTATCAGTTTCGTCCCAATCGGACTTCATTTGAGCTTCGTACAGTATCAGGGGTAATTTGGTAATTTCATGCGTCATATTTTTCGGCACTTCAATTCATAAAATGGACCTCACCATTAGGTCCAGAGTATCCGACATAGTTAAATTGGATTATCTTTTATGTTTAATTGGCCCTGGGTATCATTAGGGGCAATTCAGTCATTTACAATTTATGTGTTTGTATTTTTTGGGATTTCGGTTCATTAAACGGACCTCACCGTTGAGTCCGGAATGCCCAAAATGGTATGAATACACTATTTATTTATTTTATTTGGACTCCGTTTGACATATTTAATGTCCAGGGGTAAAATAGTAAATTTACCTATTAAATAAAATAATTAAAATAATTATTTTATTAATTAATTATTCTTCAGGGGCTTAAATGCATAGAATTTAGGTATGTATTTTCACTGCTACCCATCTCAGATTGTTCCTGGATGTCAACCCATCAATTTGGCATCGGTTTTATGCCTCGAATCAATCCAAATGCTTGATCGGGGATAAACGGACCTGCAACTCGGTTGCAAATCCTTACTTCTTAACCAAATATTGTGAGGTTTGGTTTAAAATGATCCTTGAGTCATGGGGCTTCAAGTCCCATTATCAAAATCCAGTTTAGGAGTCGATTTTTGGGTCTGGGTTTCAAACCCGAGACCAGCAACTTCGGTTTTGAGGGTCTTCCTGTGTGATTCTGGGTCATGCATTTAGGTATTTAGGACACCTACAAGGTCTAGATCAGGTTTAGATCATCAGAAGTCAGCTTGGTGAGGGTTGTTTCAGACCTGCATATTCGAGGTCATCCATGGCTGCCAGTGTACAGTTTTGGGTTTTCTAGGCTGTTTCGTGGTCTAAACCTCACGCAATTAACCCAGATTTACAGTCTAACTATCATGCATGCTATCTATATGGCTCAATCTATCAAAAAAATAGCAGCAGATTTTTAAACTGAAAATTTTAGCAGTTTTGATGTGTTTACCCTTTTTGGTCGACACTGATCCACCCATGGTTCAGTTCCTTGGCACCTCAGAGCCTCATAGTCCCAGTCGTGTGCGTCAGTTTTCTCCTTCATGGTGTATTCAAATGGAGCAAACACCATGGTCAACACTCATGCAAGTCCTCACATGGACTTTCTCTCTCTAGCCCACTCTCCACTTTCTCTATATCCGTATACCACACACACACTTCTGATTTCACGCCCACCCAATTCAGATGTATATATTTTTATATATATATATAGATATATCATATATTACATTTAATATATTTGATATGACTTGCATGAAAATTAAGTGGCGGGTGTGGTGGTCCAATGAGGGGCTGCCACCTCATTGTTGACATTCAGAACTTATGGGCTTTATATGATATATGTATATATCTTATGTGCAATAAAGCGCAAAAGTGCTTGTGGCCAAATGATAAATATTTTTGAGTAAAGGTTCTTTCTACCATAGGTCAAGGGTTCAATTCCCCTTGACCCCATGTGTGGTTATTTTTCCACCATTTTAAGCTAAGGCCTCATTTTGTTGGCACCAAATTTCGTTTTCAGTGTTTCCTTTCTAACTTTCATTCCGTAACTCCTTTTTCGACGCGGTTTCTTCCGGTCAGTTCCTATTTGAATTAGCCTCGTGTCAAAGGCTCCGTGTCAGTTATTATCTATTTGTGGCCGTCATGGTTTGCTAATTCAAGTTTCGTCAGTGTTGAAACGGCATTATTTCACCGAATTAATCAATAATTTGGTTCGGGTGTTACACCCTCTTCTCCGGACATGTTTAATTATTCTATTAGTCTATCGTGACCGCCGAGAGATTCCCAAGTAACTCCCTTGATTATTCTTTAAGTCATTGCTAATTAATAATTAGCGAACTAGTTATTAATAAATTGGGTCGGGGTGTTACATTATTTATCTTTTTTTTTATAGATAACATATACAACTATATGTTGAAATGATATTTTATTGTAATGTGATTATCCAATATTGATAAATTTGGAATATGATGATCATTCTTTAAATTCATGTTTGATTTAGATATATGCATTAATTTTTATATGCAATTGCTTACTGAATTTATTAGGAGGATTTTCTTTTACTACATGTAGTAGATATTCGGGAAAATTTTAAACATAATTTATTGTTAAGTTAAAAGGTAATAATAAATGTTTAGATCATTGTTAAGAATTTAGTTATTTAGCATGACATATTATGTGTAGAAATAAAGTTTACAATGACTTATTTTCAATTTTGAAAGAAGTATTGTACCTCTAGAATTAATTCAAATAATTGTGATTTGAATGTATGTTAAAACTAAAGGTGGTAAGAAATATTTTCTTACATTTATTGATAAGAGATTTTGTGCCTTTTCAATTACAAATTGGTTATCACAATGTATACATATTGCGGGCATACATTTTGATCACTTTGGAATATCTTTTAAGAGACAACGAAGCCACTCAAATTCTTTGTGCAATAAATTTAAATTCCATTGTGAATCTAGCAATACACTTTGTTTAGAAGATTTCCAATATATTACTCCACTTCCAAATGTAAAGAGGTAACCACTTGTAAACTTGAAGTCTTCGGTATTCGATATCTAGTTTTCATCACAATAGTCTTCAAGTACAACTGGATTCCTCGAGTAATACAATGCATAGCTTAGGGTGTATTTAAAATATCTTAAAATCTTAACTATTGCCTTTAAATGATCTAGCCTTAGATTACTTGTATATCTACACAATGTACTGACAGCATATATTATGTTTGAAAGAGTACAATTCATTACATACATTAAGCTGTTAATTATTCTTGCATACTCTAATCGAGAGATGACTTTGTCATTATTATTAGATAAACGTAAATTTACATCTACAGATGTTTTCGCTGGACTACTACTGTAATACCCTGACCCAGGATACGACACGAATACCGAGGCAAGTCGACTGAATGGTGTAATGTGAGTAGGTTGCTTAGTATACCTAGTGTCGGGCAATACCCGAGCAACCCAGAACCTTACCTCAAAAAGCGTGCATGCACGTAAACCCATGCATGCATACGTACATACATATGCATAATTTACAAAATATTAGTGTATGTAGACGTGACTAAAAATACAGTTATATGTATATATATGGTTATAAATACATGTATAAAATATGTATCTTATATGTGTATTTACGTGTATAATGTAATGTATTGTATACATATGTATATAAATACAAGTAATTAAATTAAGATAAAGAAAAGGAAACGGGGAGGAAGGTGGCAGTATGTCACTGTGTGTTGTGTGTGTCGGTTGGAGAGTGTGTGTGTGTGTGTTGTGTGTGTAAACATATATATACATATATATATACACACACAAATATCTTAAGAAAATTGAATGCAAAGCTACATTCTTAGAAAAGAGAAAAAGGGAAATTGAATGAGAGCAGAAAGAGGAGTCAAGGAAGGCTGCAAGTAGAGAGAGAGAGAGAGAGAGAGAAAAAAAAAGTAAAGAGAGAAAGAAGTCGGTTGGTTTATGTGTATATATGTGCGTGGAGATAAAAAAGAAAACAAAAGGAAATAATTGAAGAGGGGAGATTTAGAAGTGGAACAAAAGAGAGAAGAGGAAGCCTACACCAGGAAATTTGAAATTTCAAGGTAAGTGGGTCTTATTCTGTTTTTGATTTTAAGAGCATGATAGATTGTTTGAATAATATAGTCTAACTCAGCATGAAAAATGGAACAAAACACAAAAAGAATGATAGGAAATGATGCTAAAATGAACAAGAAATGTTGAGTTGCAGGTTTGGTGAAGAATTCGGGTCCCAAGGTTTTGTGTCTTAAAATCTATTTAGGTGATGAGGAACTGATCCTCTACTATACAGGAATAAATTAGAGAGAAATCGGGGTTAAAACAGTCATGAAATCTGTATGAAAATTTGAGAAATCCAGTCGCCGAAAACTGGGAAAGAACAGTGATGGAAACCATAGTTTTCTTAGGATTAAAACTATTTAAATGAAAGCTTGAAACTATGGGAGTAATTTGGCACGAAAAGGATTAAAATGCAACAAAAATGGACGTGAAACAGTGAAGATTGTAGCTAGGGTTCACTGTTCCGGTGATTATGGCCAGAAAATCAGTCGGGGAAGATGATCGGAATGTCAAGGGGCATTCGGGTTAAGACGGAACCGGGTTTGGGTCGAATCGGGTCGGGACCCGAACGAAAATAAATGGATTCCTGAAACGGGATCATTTTGGAGATGGATTTAAAATGTTATTGGGGTGTTTGGTAACAGGGATACAAAATTGAAATTGGGTTTTAAGTTTAGCCAAACCTGGGATAGGATAGGAACAGGGATATTGTAATCCGGTTCTTTGAATTAAACTGAATCGTTTGTTTCAGTGACAGGTCAGGCCGGTTTAGGGTTTTTGGTTGTGAACCAACTGGTTCAAACCGTAACTTTGAGAAATTGTGAACCGACCCCAAATGTTTTAGAAAATGTCACTATGGCCCAAACTGAAAAATTAATAAAATATTAATTTTTACAAAAATGCCCCTATTTCAAATATGGGTCAAACGAAGTCCAAACGATGCAAATGAATAGTCAATTTTTATTATCTCAGACATTCTAAGATCAATGGTGAGGTCCGTTTCATGATACGGGGTCCCAAAAAATAAAATACACAAAAATGCAAAATGACCATTTTGCCCTTTTTAGTACAGAAGTCCAAATTGAATTCCGCGAAAGCCTATATCGAATTTGTTCGGCATTCCGGACTCAAAGGTAGAGTCTAAACTAGTGATAGAGATACTTATGATAACAAGGCATAAAATTTGATGAATAGCATTAATCCTGAGACGAATCTATTGATATATAGGGAACTCGAAAGGGAAGGCAAACTCACGGGATACTGATCTTGGATCATGAAATAGAAGTAAGTAAAATCCGATCTCTATATGTGGCAAAGAACTCGCTGTGTTATGCATGTGTTGACTGTTATTTATGTATTGTGTTATGCCATCAAATGTTACTAAATTACATTGATGCCTGTTCTAGTTTGTAAAGATTATTGAATCAAATGCTATGTCTTGAGCATGCGATTATTATATTGTTGGATTATGATGCCTGAATATTGCATCGTCATATGTTATACTCTGGACGAGAGTTACGATCATTTCATACATCAGTAAATAACTACAATCCACTATTGTTATTGGACGTAGGTCGGGTCTACATGAGCAAGTCAGACGGAAGTTTCTGGTTGCAAAAGGGTATGGCTGGATCCTACTAATAGGTGTAGGCTGGGTATGCATGAGCAAGTCAGGTGGTGAAACCTGGTTACAAAAGGGTATGCCGAGTCCTACGTATATATATATTAGATCACGGTAATCATTTTACACATCATTGCATTCACTGGACAAATCATCATCATTGGCATCATCATTGGTTAGCATCATCATTGGTATCAACATTAGCATCATCACTGGCATCATCATTTGCATTATCGTGAAACGTGACTTACTGTTGTTGATATCATGTTTACTTAAATGGATATCATGTTGTTATAACTATGTATTTAGTTGGGTGAACCTCTTATTGTTGACCTGTCCTTGATAGAGTAAAGGACTCTTTACTGAGTTTTCATAGCTCATCAGATACTACACAACATTTTGCAGATAACGACACCCCACCTTGAAGTAGGGATTGAAATTTCGAATAGGCGTAGGGTGGTTGCAGATAATGTACTGCAGGGATATTTTTGATAGTAAAGGATAGTGCTTGTCCTATGTTCTCCCATCACTCCGCGTCCTGGAGATAATTATGTTTGAAAATTTTTGGGTCTGTAAAACTATATGAACTTTAGCGTTATAAATGAATGAAAATTTTACTCAAGTCTTCTGCTACATATTTAAATTCTGATTACATGTTAACAACTTACCTATAAATGTTGACTTAAGGTAAAAAGGAAAACATCGGGTTCGGCCGTCGGGTCGGATCGGAGTCGCGATGCCAGATCCGCATAGGGTGGATTTCGGGTCGTGACAACTACTATCATATTGATTAAATTTCTTAGTTATTCACTCAATATAAAACGATTGAGTTAATACTAGTCCATCCAATGTTCTAGAGATTTTTATCTCTCATACGACATTATTAACACATGTACCATTAATGTTAAACTTATTGTTCAACATTCTCTTTGTACCTTTAATGACTTTATTATTGCCACTCACAATCATTATCTTGTTATTTCTCTTTGTCTTGACTATTACTGTTTATAGTGTTATGAATTTCTTTAAGAGAACTTGCCTTTTGTGTGGATTTGTAAGTAAATACATGTTCAAAGAACAATACATTTATTAATTTAATAATAATATTAGCACGCATATCAAGAATTTCATACTTATAAATAAGAAACTGAAATGCACTATTATTATTAATATACATAGTTAACTGTTATAAATCTCATCTAAACCCTTTTAGGAATAGGAACCACTACTTTAGCCTAGCACCCCAACATTTCTTAAGTATTTATAGGAAAGTCTACGACATTTTTCACAATTCATAAGGAGTTTTATTGATTTTTCTTTTGAGGTATTTAGTTGAAAATATAATTTGTGTAGAACATAGATTTTTTCACAAATTTTGAGATAATCTAAGACTTCTTAACATAGTATTAAGTATATCTTTAAAAGTTTTATTTTTCGTTCATCAACTTCATTTTTCTGAGATGACTAAGGTGTAGAATAGTACCACGTTGTAACAAAATTTACCAAGGAGCAATTTGTGTTCACCATTTCTTAACACCTTAATCTTTTTATTAAGTTGATTCTCAACATTACTCTTGTAATGTGTAAATATTTTCAAGACCTTATCTTTATTTCTCAACAGTCTTGCCTTAAATGTCAAAAACATAATACCATATTATAACTGCTCTCTAATGGCATTATGATCATTTAATACATAAGGTCAAAAGCCAATATAGCGGATCCGTTAAACTAAATATTTGACAAGAGAGCAAGTAAATCGAGGGGAATAAGTTTAAAGCTTATACATTAAGAGTTGTCACAATGGCAACGCAATCTAATTAACTAGAGCTCCCAAGATCTAGGTTAAAATGGACAACCAAATTATGTGTGATTGATTGAAATTACTATAGAGATAATATTTCCTAGTCATTCCTATAATAAAAAAATGTGATGCCTGCAGCGTTGAACAAGATAAGCTAAGATTTTAATGATTCTTATACCTTGTTAACACAAGTGGGGTATAGTAGAATACTCTTAATAAGAAATCACTTATGTGAGTGTGAATTGGGTCGGTTCTATGAAAATGATAAAGGCTAGATTTTCTAAGAGCACTCATGAAATCAGGAATTGTTAGGGCTAAAATGAACACAATCATGAGAACCAACTCTGTAAAGAAAGGTTCAGTGTGAATGTTATTGTCTTGGTTTACACAAGTAGTTGAACAGTTCAAGACATCATGTTCACTTATCAACCAGTAACCATGATAGTATTTCACAAGGAAATGTTCAAGGCCACAAGCTACCTTTCTCTATACAAAAGATTTCCAAATGAACTCTCTTAGTGTCTGCATATCATTTGCGTTGTTTTCAGTCAATTTCATTCATGTGGGGAATTGTTAGAAAAATGGATTATTGAGCAAGAATTTTTTATCATCTTTGAGCCAAAATTAAAATGAGCCCCACACATTATTTTATGTGGGTCTACACGAAAATATGTTACCCGATCCTTCATGAGGAGATTATGAACATTGATATTGGGTTGCTTAAAACCATTAAAGAGTGAATGAGAAATTGATTCCAAATATCAACATTTGGAAACGGTAACAAAGCTTAAAGCTTGTGTCTCACATAGGTTGGGAACAGAGTTTTTAAAGAGCATATATATACAATTACTTTGGGTTGGGCTTGGGCCTTAACCCACTGCATATATATCTTTTTGGAGAAAATTTACTTAAATAAATTTATTTATTTAAATTATATTTTCAAAATGTTACGTTTTTGAATTTTGACTGAACAGCCATCATGAACAGGTGAGTTCCTTTGAATTCAAAGAATAGTTGTGTCCCTTTAGATTAGTGCGTCTGTTCACCAATGGATGCATCTATCCAAATTGAAGCATTATATTTGTTTGCATGAATAAATGCATCTTTTAAGTTTGTGTCTGTTTGAACTGCCATAAAGTCACTTATATAAACCCAGTCCACCCTCATCATCATTTATTCAATTCACGAGTTTTAGTATTCACTTCATGCATACTGTGAGTTTGCATATTAAGAGAGTTCAAAGACAAGTTTTGGTTCGTTGTGCACATAAGATTGAAGTACTTCATTCTACTGTGTGTGACCATTGTATCCTGATGTAGCGGAAGCTCGTGAAAAAATAAGATACCGCCTGTTTCTTGAAAAATCATCTGAATCCACGAACAAAGGTAACACACTCGAATCCACGAGCACAAAAAATAAGATCTCAGAAAGGAAATATTTTTATTGAATCAAAAGTTAACATTACAATGAAAAGAAAGAGTCTTTATATAGGTTGCAAAACCTAACAAAACCTAATTCGTTTAGGACTAGAACTCCTAATTCAACTAGAACTATGACTTTAGGAAAGAAATAATTAAAATAAGAAAAAATACCAAAAATTCCAGAAATAGAAATATTCTAATTAAAATAATAAATCAAAAGTTCTAAACGTATGCAGCAATCTGGTAAAAAAGCAGCTCCAAACGCCAACCGCAACCCTAGTAAATTAAGCAGCATATTTATTACCAAAAGTAGTAAAAACGTGCTTTTGACGACCAAAACGAAGGAATTTGCCCGAAAAGCGACATATGTCATGGCAAAGCGATGTGTACCCACCGAATTTCACGCCATTCCAACCATTCTGGCGTCACACGCAATTTTGTGCTAGAAATTGAATTCTTTCACAACCTGTTTTACATCATATCCTAGTAGACAACTGTCATTGAAAACTCGAAAGCACCAGTGTGAGCGCGATATTGTTTTAAAGACATAGTGTAAGACACTAGCCTTGATCACTCACCATTACTGTATTTTGGGTATTTTCGTAAAAAATGGTAAGTTCAAATTTCTATTTGTTTCCATTTAATTTCAATTTCGGTATTTACAGTATTTTAAAAATTTTATTTTTGTTCTATGTGATTATAAAATTATTTCAAATTATTTTTATAATATAGTATTGATTAAAATATTGTAAATTTTTTTAATACAATATTATGATAAAATATAATTTTCATCTAACAGGTAGTACTGGAGAAGTATACAGACTCACATTAATCGCTGATCTCTTCCTTTTGGAATCATGAAACATCTCATTCATTGAAAAATTGTGTTAATTGGAGCAAAATTTCAGCCACTTCTCTTTCATCTTTGGTAAAATCTATGCTCAACGAATCACTGGTATTAGTGGGCTGATTCATTCAGCCGAACGTTGCAGAACGAAGACACAGGACAACGACATAAGACAGAAAACAGAATGATTTAAAGGTTACAAAAAATAATGAGTGGGACAATTTTACATATATATTTTAGAAAGTTTCTTTATTCTAGTATCATGTGAAATATTGATGGATGTTAAGTTTAACATAATTACATGTTCTAGTAAGATTTGAATTTAAGAGAAGTATTCCAAATTTGATTATTATTATAGAAAAAAGAGTTTAAATTATATCAAATCTGCTTTGTTTTTGTTTAAAAACTAAATCTAATAAATTAGTCGAGAAAAACAATTCACTAGAAATTTTTTTCTCTCTTTTTTGAATGGGAGGGAAACTATTCTAAAGAAAAAGATTTTAATCACCTAATTTCTTGATGTGTTTTCACAATTTTAAACTCTCAACTTATTAAAAAAAATATATTAAAATTATGTTTTTGCTAGTTTAATCTGGTACAATGATACTGAAGAAGATTTCCTTTAATAGATGGAGTATCGATTGGCAAATGAAAGAACTTTGTTAGAGAATAGAGAGAGCTTCTAAAACAAATCTTGAAGGGCTTGAGCTACCTAGCATAATATAATATACCACCACTATACCAAGTCGCATTCAGAGTGTTGAGGCAGTTGGGACATCAGATTTAATGTTTTGATGGAGTCCCAACATCACTGACGAGTCAGTTGGGACATCAGATTTAATGTTTTGATGGAGATACAAACCAAGGGAAAATTAGCTGGTTGAGGAAAAAGATTAGACAACTAAATTAAGCAGCTCTCTGTTTCTTTGTTATTTTCTTAACCAAAGTGAAGTCGTCATCTGATTCCTCCTCAGAAGAGCCATCCCCAACCTTGCGCTTCTTGGACTGCTTTGAGGGAATTTTGGATTCTGGTGTCTTCTTTTTCTGCGAAGATACTGGGGAGGATGGTGTTTTCTTCTTAACAGTAACAGAATGAGTGATTTTCTTCTTAACAGTAACAGAATGAGTGATTTTCTTTACAGAGACGGCAGTTTTCATCGGTGAACTGATCTTCTGCTGCTGATTCCTTTTCTGTTTCTTCTCATAAACTTTCTTTGCCACCTCCTTGGAAAGCAAACCAGACTCCATCATCCTGCAATTACATTGGTGTAGAAGAAATGTTTGTTCAAAATTTTAACTCCATAATTATAAAAACAATCTTAGCAATGATAGTACACAGTGATTTTGTATTGACTCGGTAGTTACCTAGGCTCCCAAAGAACTTAAAAAAAAAGACTGGGTTGCCTAATTTGAACAGGCATGGGTGCAAAAAGAGCTAAGGCCATGACATACTGATTTAAGCTTTAACAAGAAGTCTACGGAATTGAATCTACTTGACCCCTCACTACAACAATGCCTCTATTATACAAAAAAAATAGTAAAAAGATTTGGGTTCACATTTTAACTATTCACCACTTCAAACTTGGTATTAAGAAGGGCTTTCAAATGATGGTCCATCCACAAACCATAAGTGTCCCCCAAAGTGTCCATAAAGCTGAAGCATCACAAAAAAATTAAGAAAAGACAATTCACAGGTTTCATGGGCCATGCACCACAAATGTCCTAGTTTCTTCCAAATGCATCACCAGAAAACAAAAATTTGAAACGTTTCTAGGATGAGTATATACTGCCATAAGAATTTGCTAACCATAAGTGTCCCCCAAAGTGTCCATAAAGCTGAAGCATCTCAAAAAAATTAAGAAAAGACAATTCACAGGTGTCATGGGCCATGCACCACAAATGTCCTAGTTTCTTCCAAATGCATCACCAGAAAACAAAAATTTGAAACGTTTATAGGATGAGTATATACTGCCATAAGAATTTGCTAACGTGCACTCAAAGTAAGGATGGGATCTATAGACCACTGAACATTATAGAAAACATGATGTAGGTCTAATACTTCTTACTGAAGAAAACGGCCAAAATATTCAACTTAGCACCAATCAAAGTAAACTTAACAGAAAATTTAGAAATTGCTTTTAATCCACAAAACATATAAGATGATCAAACACGATCTAAGAACATAGAGAAAAGGATAAAAGAGAAATGACGCGTGTTCACCTTTGATGTGACAACTAAGGTGTGCTTTCTTCTCCTCCTCTATTTATTTACTTTTTTGGAGTGATTTGGGGAGGGGGGTGTTTGAATTATTTTTACACGAAGTGACTACTCTCAAGCTCAAACCAGCATTCTCGCGCTCAACAGCTCAAACATTTTACTATTACACCAAGCTATGGCCCCTAAATCTCAACCCACACACATATATTTGATAAGTTTCTACATATATAAGTACACACCATCAACTTCCTAAAGAGAATACTTCAATAGTTCCAACTTATGCAAAAGATATAATATGGCCAGTTAAACATTAGAAAATGGCATATCTTCCAATTTCTGATGTTAAAATCAAACTAAAATATATCCAGGTTGTATGCCTAAGCTAATCAATTACTTTTTATAATAATATTTCATCCAGAGAAACAATAAATATTATATACACCAGATATTCACAAAAAAACAAACTTCATAAAATATGGTTGTGTGAGGTTACAGGCCCCTCACAAACAAAGCACCAGAGGTGGTATGTACAATAAGTGTGCTTGTTATCTCATTTATCTCTCCCTCTTCCCCTCTTCAGTTAATCCCATTATCTTATTTCTCCTTTTGCTGTATCTCTCAAATGGAGGTGATTTAGAATTAAAAAAAAAAAGAGGCAAAGGAAGAGAAAATGGCTTCAAACCACTGAATTTGGCCAGTCTCACAATTGAGAATGCTACTCCATACTTAAAAGCAAGCATTTTGACACCCATAGAAAGCCCACACAGTGTGCATTGTAATAGTAAGATTTTAAGCAATTATTTCCAATTTCTGAGTGAGGAGCTCAAAACTCAATTATGTTTCAAAACAACTGCACTCACAGCAGGTAACTCAAATAGGCAACAATAAGGATAAATTATTATACTCAACTCAACAATCCCTTTTCTCAACTATTTGGAATTGGTTACATGAATCCTAGTATCATCAATTTGCTCAAGGTCATAGATTCAGTCAAACCACACACCTTTTTTCCTTTTTTGGCCAGGTAAGACACACACACACACTCACTATGTCCCCTTTGCAACTTGAAATCTCAACCTCCACAAGATACACGTTCCAAATACGCCACTAGGGGTTTTTTTTTTTTTTTTGATAAGTAAAGTCGTATATATTAAAACTACGCCACTAGGGATTATTTTATTGTCCATCAGGATCGATTCTTCCTCTAAGTTGGCAACTTGGCACTAAACAAACCCTATCCACTAAAAGAATAAAAGATAAAAAAAATAAAGTATAATAAGAACTAGCCAATATTGGAGATTAAAATTATGAGAAGGCTACCAAACAAAAAGAACAGGGAAAATTTGAGGTTATGAAGTTGACTCCTGGAATATGATTCTATAAAGAATTGAAGAAGTGAATTAGGATACTTTGTTAGTGTGAGCTACTACAAACTTTGAAGATGATTATGGATTTGTACATTAAAATTACATAGAACACAATAGTGCAATTCAATTTCTTGTGACATACAAACATACCATATTGATTGGTCACCTAGCAAAGTGGGACCACTTAGACTAAATAGCTCACATTTCAAATTTGGGTCTCTTTGAAGATGGTACTCCATTTTTAGGTTTATGGAAAAATTAGTCAACAGCAAATTCAGTTACCATGTTATGTGCCCTGCAGCTTCATTACCTTACATAGTTTAGATCCTTTAGACTAAAATCAATAAATAGTGAAGTTTCTAACTTTCCATATGGGTTTAGACTCTTAAGGTTAAAACTGATATCCAAGCTTAAGTCTCACTTATTCCAACACATGAGGTGAACCATATATGAATTAGCAGCCAGGCTGCTAGCTTGATCCCCAATATTTGCATTTCAAAGGAAGAGTCCTCTTCATTGGTTTTACTGACCCTAGCTTCAGGGCAGTTGTGTTTTCTGTGTTCCCCACTCCCCGAGTGTCACACCAACTAAGTCTCAGCAATAAAAAGAACATTGGAACAAAGGGTTCACAAATACACTTCCAGCTGACAATAATGGTTGAGTCATACAAATTAGCCAGTCAAGTGTTTGATCATGATGGCAATCAAGATTTCCCTTTTTTCTCACCAAGCGGTAATCAAATTAATAAATAAACCATAACTTTACACAGAAACCAACCCCAGGAACAGCTTCTGTTTACACTTCAACAGTTTATAAAAAAGTTGTGCGCGCGCTTAATGTTCATGAGGGTGGTGGAACAATTTCTTACCAGAAAGCTGCCATTTCGCTATTGGGTACTTGCTTGTACAAAGTTTCATAGAAAATCCTCAACGGGTCTCTCTGGAAATCGAAAAATACACCCATTACTCAAGCAATCCCCAAAGACCTTGGGGCAATAGAATCAGAAAACAGACAATATATAAGGAAAGAAGGAAACATACTTCCTCAGGAGAGTCTCGCTTCTGACCGGGCAAATCATACAACTTTTTTTCCCTTTTCTTACCATTCTGCTGAACTTCTTTGGCCCCTTTTTTCTTCTCCTCCTTTTTCTTCTTCTTTTTCTGCACCTTCAACCCCAACCCAACCCAACCCACAAAGAAACCAAGACACACCCATTATTCAATAACAAGAAGCTAAAATAAAAGCAAAGAAACCCAAGTGAAAGGTATGTATCACAAACCGCATCAGTCTTGCTCGAGCTTTTCTTAGCAGCGGGTTGTTCAAAATCATCGTCAGCTTCTTCTTTCTCGAGCTTAGCTTCCTTTGGTGAGCGAGATCTGGGACTAGCATTCTTAGGTTTCTTCTTGCGGCTTTCCATAACAGAAACGAGACTTTTCTCATCCTCCGAATCCATTTCCTCTTTCTTTACAGGCCTTGAATCTTCGGAAGGCATTTTACGAGAAATATATTTCACAGATGGGTTAAAATTGGAGGAGAACGCAGACAAGGAATCAATTTGTTGAAGCTGTGAAACTCAAGAGACAGAAGAACTGAAGAGAAAGCGAGGGTTTGGGTTTTGCGAAACACGAAAACATTTCGAAATTCAGGAACTAAAAAAGCGCTCCGTTTTTACCTATTGTCTCCAACTGGACTGGATTAGTCCAGTATTTGAGCCCATGTCAGCATCTAGTATCCCTGAGCCTCCGTCTGACGGTGGTCCGTTACGAACGGTATAATATATATACACGTGTAACTTATGATTTGAACATTAAAATTTTTAAAATCAGATAATTTTCAAATATACCACAAAACCTATACATATATATATATATATTAAAGAATTCTAATATAAGATTTTGACATATAAAAATATCACATAATTTGTATACATATCAAAAAAATTCTAATTAATATTAACACATGTCGTTTTAATATGGACCATGTGACAAACAAGACTAATTTTATACAATAACTAAAAAGAACAAATTAATTTCATATTTTAATTAATCTGTCAGACAATTAAATAAGAAGATAAGATCAGAGAAGAAATAAAATTTTATGAGATATTAAATATTTTAATTCATTGTTTGAAATTGACACAATCTTATTTTTAAATGTCCACCTGATATAAGTTTCGAATATAACTATTTATCAATATAAATATACACAAAATCTCAAAATTATGGTGTCACTTCTTTAGGACAATAAGAAGATAAAAAATGGATGGATTGAAAAAAATAATTTTTTTTTTTTTATCGGATATTGAATGTCTTAATTTAGTATTATTTGATTTAGGCTAGATAAAAGTTTTGGATATATGATTATATTTTAATTCTAAATTTAAAATAGTATCATTTGACTTGCTTTTTATTATATTTCATTTTTTTCACATAATACTAAAGTTTTTTTTAAAAAGAATTTGTATTTTTATATAATATTTTTTTCTATGATCCTAAAAACAATATTTTCTCAAGTACCTATTTTTTTCATAGATATATAAATTTTAAAAAATTAAGGACAATAGAGAGTGAGATAGATAAAAAGGGAGGGTTAAACAAAATTAATTTTTATTTTGTACAAATATTAATAAAAATAAGAACCAATAAATCCAAGAAGAACCATGAAATAAATGTTCGGTACATTTAAAATCTTTTGTGGCCGCTCTTGATTGTCGTTTAGAGTGATGATAATGTGACAGGAAATGTCATTGAGTTCTTCCCCTTTCTCTCTTGTTTTTATTGTTATAAGAAAATAACTAAGTATTTTTTTTTTTTACTTCTTATTTCATTAAAATAAGAATAATGTTATACTTATCAAATTTTTTTATTAAAAATATTTATACAAATAAGTTGATAATATTTTATTAACTCTTTATCACATCATAGTATAATATTTTCATCTCTAAATTTAACTTAGACATAACTCCATTATTTTGAAGTGTGAAACTAAAATACCTAACAAGCATTAGCTCTCCTTGAAAAGGAGGTGATCCAACCACACCTTTTAATACAGCTACCTTGATCCTAATTCTTTCCATTTTACCTTTATAATAATTCGTAAATATAGATTGACTAATTGTTCTCAGATAGCACATCTTCCGGTAAAGATTTCCCAATTTTGAAATGCATCAAAGCCTTAGGTAGTAAAAAAAAGTGGAATGCTGTATTTTTAGAATTAAATTTTATATTCAAATGAAATCTCGTAATCGTAAGATGTGTAAATATTTTAAGGAAAACGTTCTAGTCAACTTGCATTACTTTTAAAATAATATCATTAGAGCCAATGAAATATAATTGTAATTAACTTTATTCCAAATGATTGTCCAAACAAAAAAATAATGAAAATCACTAATTCTATCATATTCTTTTATCCACCAAACAAATGTGTCTTCTATACGAACACGAACACAAATACGGGCATTTCTAAATACATCATCAACCAAACTTTCAATTTATAAGTCTCATTTCCAAATCCAACATTATTGTAATTTTTCTTAGTAGGTAAAATTTGATTGACAGATGATGGATCAAAACTTTGTAATACTAATTATTGAATCAAAAATATTTTACCAATTGTTAAAAACAATTGATTATGCAGAAAAAGGAACGAGAAGAAGTTCAATATTATTGTTCTCGAAAAACGTAACCACAACTTAACAAATCCAATTTAACAAAATTAATTCACTCACTTTTATTCACGGCAGAAAAACACTCTTTTACGGCTGACTTTTTGACTTGTGGCAACAACATTGTATTTTTTTTTTTTTGCCACACAATGCTTATATATATATATATAAAGTCTAATCTTAATGCAATTAGTACTTCTAATCACATTCAAATTAATAATACTACTCCTACTAGAATAAAGATTCCTAATCATTCTAACAATAAATCACCCAATTCTTACTTAAAATATATCAAATATTACTAAAAATTATTAATATTAACTTAGTTTAATTGGTTCACAGTAGACAAATTAAGACAGACTATACTTTATTACTGGTGATCAAAGGACCACCAGCAAGCGCCAAGATGTTCATTGACGAGGTAAGTGGGAGAAAAAATAAATACAAACATTAAGACCCGCTGGAAGAAGGCTAGGCAAGAATCTGTTCAATGCTTTTGGGTTTCATGTCCATCTCGGCCTTCTCCAGTTCTTGCTCTCGCAACTGCTTTTCCTTGGCCAGTTTCTTCAACCTGGCAAGCTCAAGGTCCCTGCCCATCTTCCTTTTATACATCTCTGAAAATGTGATGGGCTCCTCCAGCACTGCTTTCTCTCCCTCCCTGATCTTGAGTGGGTACACAACTGCCTCAGGGGCCGGGTTCTGGAATGTGGCAATTGACAATCGGCTGTAATTCGAGTTCACTACTGCTTGGTGATCCGCATTCTTGAACCTCCCATTGCTCAGATACTGTTCACATGGAATTGAAAGCATGCTTATGTCAGACTAATTCTGAGACATTTTTCAACCACTACATAGCTCTATGCCCTTTTTTTTTTTTTAACAGCATCTTGCCCTTTATGACTCATCAATTTCGGTGAGTAATGTGTGTGACATGATGTTATTAAAAAGATATATTAATATAATATTGTGTCAATTTCATTTAATAATTTTCATTAATTATTAGTGTTTTCAGTTGAAAGCCCTAATCAAAATTCTTAAAAATAAGTTGTTTCCATTTTTTACCTATTTTTTAAAATTATAATTTATAAATGAGAAAAATACATATATTAAAAAAAAAACATTTCTAACATTTTTTTCCATCATTAAATATGTAAATCGAATGTTAAAGCAGGCATAGATAGACAACATTAAGAACTCGTTTGGCCTTACTTTTCTAGTCAAAATTGCATTCCTCGACTGCGAACCGCTAGTTTCAAATAGTTCTATTTACAAAAACACAACTCTAACCAGAGCCCCAAACACCGCTAAGTAGGGTTAAGTCCAAAGAAGGTTAATAAGAATTGAAAACCAAGAAAAAATGATTTAGATTCAATACTCACGTGACCATGATCGCCTAAATTGACGACGAAAGCTCCCTCCACGGGCTGAACAGTGATCCACGTCTTGCCACCGTCCCTAGTGGCCTGGAGACCACCAACCTGGTCCTGGAGCAGCAGTGTGATGGTACCCGGGTCCGTGTGTCGCTTGAGTCCGAGCGTGAGATCGGGTTGTGGGCATTTGGGATAAAAATTGACAACCACCTTCTGATCCATATCAACACAGGCCTTTGTCAGAGCCTCCTTTTCAAGGCCCATTGCCTCTGACAACACCTCCAGTAACTTGCAGGCCAGGCCCATCAAATTCTCGCTGTAGGCCTCCGTCACTGATCTCCAACCCTCTGGTTTGTCGGGCCACCTCGAGTAGTCCCGGGTCCGAATCGGGTATGAGAAGTAGGTCACTATCTCTCGCCAGTCCTGCACTGCTTCCCCCTGAAAAAAACTGGATAATTCAATTTACAACGATGATACGATTTGAAAAACCAAATTTTGATTAACGGATCAAGATCTTCAAAAGTAACATTAACCTATTGAATTATTAACAAATGAATTGATTATAGAATTGTATAATTATATAGCATTGAATTATTAACAAATGCATTGATCATAGAATATTGACAGTACCTGGAGATGACTGGAGACGATGAAGCCACCTTTCTTGCCGCCGGTCATGTCAAAGCGAAGCTTCTCTTCCGGAGGCAAAGCAAAGAACTCACGAGCAAGTCGTGTCATATCGGAGATGAGATTGGCGTCGACGCCATGATCAACCACCTGGAAAATCCCCCAATCTTCACAGGCTTCCACTATCTTCCGGCATATCTCCGATCTCCGGCCTTCCACTTCGTCTATTCCGGCGAGAGAAATCACCGGTATTTCGTCGCTGAACACGTTGTACGCCACCTTCGGACGTTCGTCTTCATCCCTAACAAACTTCGTCTGGAGCGTCTTCTCTTCCGCCAGATCCGTAAGCGTTGTTGGCGCCATCACTCTCGCTATGTGAAGATTGAGGGAGGCTGAAGTGAAGTTGGTTTGCAGGCAAAACCCAAACCGCGGAGTGTTTATATAGTGCGGAGGGGGGAAATGGCGTGGAAATTCAACCACCGCTCGTCACAACAACCCCATTTTTTCAGTTGATGCATGCGTTTCTATAATTTTTATCTGCTACAACGCTGTATATAGTTGCAAAAATGGAGAACATCGAAGTCACGTGCTGCCATCCAGTCTTTCTATAGTAGTGCGCGTTGAATGATCGATCTCACGGCGGTGACCAACGTGCTAGCTAGCAAACGAGCCTTCAACAACTACTATCACGTGGTATTAAATCACTGGGCCACATCAAATACTTGATTTAATATAAAACAAATAATGCAATGTTATATTATTTGAGATTTAAATTTATGAATATTACTGCTATTGTTATATTATTTGAAATTTAAATTTATAAATATTACTACTATTGGCAAGAAATTCTGTAACTTTTATTCAAGTTTGGCGTGATTTTGAGAGGTGAAATCATTATATCTTATTTCTTTGATTAGATAAAATAAAAAATAATTTTTATATTATTTAATAATATTTATAATGACCTCATCTAATTCTATATTAAAAGTTTAAATAAATTTTATAGAGTTATACATTTTATAAAAAAAACCATCTTTATTTTTTATTATTATACATATTTTTTTATTTTAATAAATATAATATCTTATTTAAAATGTAAATAACTAAATAAAATTATATGGGTGCCTTTACGTAACCCACCCTATTCAATCACCACTTATAAATAAGTTTGGAAAAAAATCTTCTCATGCAACAAAATTGGGAAGAAGGTCGCCCCCACCCGTTTCCATCTCAACTACTGCCAATGAATTGAGTTTATTGGAGAACAATCCTTCTATATTGTTATAAAATAGGATTTTCACTATAATTTCAATATTTGTGAATTTTATTGAAATCATGTGACAATCAAATGAAATAACTTTCTCAATTAAAAAAGTTAAAAAATTTGAAAAATAAATTTTTATAATTTTAAAAAAAAATAAGATTAAAAGAAAAATCTTTATAATTTGTCAATAAAAATAAAAAACGTCAGTATCATTTTAAAAACTTTAAAAAATATCTTTATAATTATCAAAAATTTCAAAAAAAAAAATAATTAATTCGATTAATTCTTTCCTTTCCCAATCATGTATGAATCCAAGCCCAGCCCAATCCCGAGGTTCTCAAACTCTCAACCCAAGCAAGGTTGGGCTAGGTTAGCTTAAGTTGATCTGAGATTTGAGACACAAACAGTAAGTTGTACCTCACATTCATATTTAGTATTTTATGATTATAAACAACAAATAAATATAAAAACAAGTTGAGAAAAAAAAAAAAAGGATAAAGTGACTAATGAGGCAAGTGTAATTTTTACAATTATTACTTTACAAGTTCACGACTCTGAATTATGGATTCTGAAAAATCCTGTCTAATACAACTTACCAATTAGACTAGCCTCAATTGGCAAGTTTAAATCACCCATATTAAGTAACCACCATTCTGCTTTATTTGGACCTAAAAGCATATTTCACAAAATAGGTATCAATGGATGGAGAATTTAAATATAAAAAAAAAAAAAACTTGCAAAACCATATAAATGAAAAATAAAAGGAAAAGAAATATAGTGATTAAGACAATAAAGAGTTCTATGAACTGTCAATGACAAAACATTTATATATGAACAATTGAAGCAAAATGTGTATTCCCCACAACGAGGTTATAGGTAAATAATATTAACTTGGCCTATAAAGCCCTGCCATTGTTCTTCCTTTCTCCACTGGAGTCCAATACAAATTTTTTAAGACAGTTCCAAGAGCACAAGCTGCCTTGCCTTATGTCCATTAAATCTGCTTGTCCATTTCTATGTCACAGTTCAGTTCCTTTTTCACTATCCTCACAATAGAGATACTTCATTCCAGTGTTCCCAACTCTTCCTCCATGTTCTGGCAGGCAATAGCTGAAATTTCTAGTGGACTAACAAATCAAGTCCTACTGAACATGGACAAATTTCTTCTTTCTTGTAATGCTTCAACAAATCTGGAGAGGCTAATGGAACTTTTATGAGCCATAAAAGCTGTCTTTCAGCTAGAAAAATACTCAACTCAACAAAACATTATCCTAATTTGGAGTTGGTTACATGGATCTTATCGCGTCATTTTAATCTATTTGAGACAATTCCTGCAGTTATACCATATATTATCATATATTTTTTCACTACTTCTACCAAAGTTCATATTAGTCGCCCCCCTCCCCCTAGCAGGCCCTCAATACGAACCATGTCACTAACCATGTCACTTATTTACTGGACTTCGTTGTAGATGGCCATACAACCTTAATTGGGTCTCTCTCATTTTATTTCCTATATGTGCTACTCCTATCATCTCTCAAATATGTTCATTTTCAATTCTATTTTTTATTATCTTATCACATATTCATCTCAACATTCTCATTTCAGTTTCACTCAGTTTATTAACATGATCTTTCTGGTAGAAAAATAAAAGCCGAAAAGATAAGGGCTGGGCCTGAGTGAGGAGGGAAGAAAAAACTCAAGAGGAATTGCAATATTTCTAGAGTTCAGTCTTTCAGGATTGAAGATGGCAAAACAGGTGTACAGAGCTAAACATTCTCATTTCGGTTACACTCAGTTTATTAACATGATCTTTCTGGTAAAAAAAATAAAAGCCAAAAAGATAAGGGCTGGGCCTGAGTGAGGAGGGAAGAAAAAAGAGGAATTGCAATATTTCTAGAGTTCAGTCTTTCAGGATTGAAGATGGCAAAACAGGTGTACAGAGCTAAAGTGCTCATCCCAGCTCCTTGCATTTTGTTTTTTCATGGAAAGGGATTCACTGTAAACAAGGCAATTAGAAGGGAATAACAAAAGTAAACAGGTATTGAGAAGAAAACCAAACGAACTCATTGTAAACATGGCAATTAGAAAGGAATAACAAAAGTAAACAGGTATTGAGAAGAAAACCAAACGAACTCATTGTAAACATGGCAATTAGAAGGGAATAACAAAAGTCAACAGGTATTCAGAAGAAAACCATGAATTGTTGCCACCAAAAAGGAACCACTGGTGATTTGCAGGGAAAGAAGAATCCTGGTGATTGATGAAATAAAAATAATATACGACCTACAACAAAACGTACAGATCAATTAAAGCATTTGTTTAGAATGTCATCACAAAATTTCAACAAAAAAAATGAAAAATGTAATATTATTCAAACTATTCTTCAGCAAAAAACAAAGCCTATCCATAAATACCAAAAAGAAGCTGCACCCTTTCTTGTATCCAACAAAAAAGAAAGAAGTCTGATGCATATATCCAAATGGTAAATAGTCTTGGAAGTTCACAGATCCAGAGGTAAAAGATAACTCACTGACATATATTACACAGAAACACATTTGCTTCCAGCCTGAAACAAATCCATCAATTATATAATAGAAGAAGAATACATGAACATAGTTAGCAATTAGTGAAGCTCAATAAAGATATACACATCTGGGCAGCTGCCCTACTTTAAACAGGATAGGATGGTGAGGGAAGTCAAGTTACATGAGGAGACGAATTCTTCAATTTAGGAAATTTGAAACTGGATGTGAACAATTTTGGAGTGTCGGAAATGGGAATGGTGTCGACTGCTTTTCTTTTTGAACTTCTGCATCCCTAAAATAAATTAAGATTTGAAGTTTAATAAACTTACAAAACCTTGACCAAGTACAAAGACAAAATTCTTTAATCTTTTATACTTTTGTATAACTAAAAAATATCTTTTAAATTAATGTTTATGTTATTGACAGAAACACAATAATAATGTAGATTGATTTTGCATGGCATTGACATCTACCAAACAAGCAGTGTATGACATCTCCGAAAACATTGTTAGATGTGACATCATATGATGCTAATCCAAGACTCTTGAGGTGTATCTGTTGAACAAAGAAGGGATGATATTCTTTCACCCCTCGATATTAAAATCTCATGATATTTAAAATGTAAATTTCATCTTTGTACTGTAACAAACACCTCGATAGAAACAATGAGCACAAAGGTTTCGTTTAAGGAATAGCCTAAAGGTCACCACTAACCAGGCAATTCACCAAACTTGAAAGTTCAGCAATTGAATAGCACTGTCTCCTCAACTTAGTATCCTTGGACCACTATTAGCAATTAAGCATAAGCCATTATTGGTCTCGCTTTATCAATTTTCACAACATTAGTATCCTTGGACCACTATTAGCAATTAAGCATAATCCATTCTTAATCTTATAGAGGGCTTAACTCAATTTTCATAACATTTTCCAAGTATTATAAAAAAGCCATTATTGGTCTCGCTTACCAGGGTGCTAAAAGGGGTAGACCCCGACAGACCTAATATTTGCATTCTCATGCTTGACAATGCGGACATTTTATCATTGTACCAAGAAATGACCTCTAATAAGTTGGAAGAGATCTGCTAACCATTTAACCCAAGGTCCCAAACTGTTCGCATTCTTTATAAATAATAAACAATGACAGTACTGTTTGTAAAGAAATGACAAAATAAAATTCAAGCTATTTGAGATTTACAGTTATTGGTTTACAGTAAACAATGTAATTCAATATCTTATGAGGTATACTATGCTGTAACATTGATGCATTAGACAGCCTGAGGATGATGCCTAGGCACATAGCACGAATGCCACATACCAGGGTAACAACAGTCACAATCCATCAATGTGCATATCAAATTCACCTGTTATATAAACAAGGGAAAATAAGGCCTCGAGTTATAGCCTCAGTTATCATCCTGTACTGTTCCAAAAACTTTCTAGCAGAGATTTTTTGATAAGTTGCACAATTATACATCATCAACACAAGTGATCCATCAAAAATAAGCGCGAACATTTTGCACTAGACAATTACATAAACAAGTGTACTATGTATAGATAATAGAATAATGAAGCAACAAGATAGTTTCTCATGTCACATTGCACGAGTCATATCCAACCAATATTTTAAAAGGCATTTTCACAGTGAGCCTCAAGGTGCATAAGGAAAAAGCTTCAAGGTGTAAAAAATAAAGCAAGCTTCCTAGGAAGCGCACGCGTAAAGGGCTAGGCTATGCTTAAGGCGCATGGTTCACTGGAGGAGGAAGCATGACTCCTTTTTATTTTTTTATTTTTGTAATTATTTACTGTGGTTAAAAGAAGTCTTTTTTATTATAAGGATGTTTACTATAGTAAAAAAAGTCTACTACAATTATGACTTTTTTTCCCTTCACAACTCATTCTTTACTGAAAGAGGTGATCTATTGCTTTTGCTTGTGTAGTAAAACTAAATGTTATCCATCTTTTACTTAAATTTTAAATGTGTTTAAATAAATTCATATATTTCTAATATAAAAGTTAAAACTTGAAAAGCTTACGCCTTCCTTATACAACAATAGATAAGTAACACAGATCTTATATTATGAGACTTTCAGTAGTTATCCGCCCACACATAACTACCTAGTATTTACCGTGGGCATAATAACTGCAACACCAGGGGTGTGTCCTTCCCAGTCCTCTTGTACTACAGAAAGGTCCTCTCATTGTTCTAACATCCACGTTAGATATGGAATGAACTGTCAGATCAGTGACAGAGATTAAAACACTGTATCCAACAATAGGCAAGTGACAGAGATTATAAATTATAAGATAGCGATAGACTGATGAACTGAAATAACTTTGCAAGTAAGACACTAATATTAACAGAAGAATTGAATAATATGTTCTTAAATTTTATTTAGCTACTATTTTTTTGGCAGGGTGTTTTGTAGAGTAACATGGCTTCATACTGCGAGGTCCACAACTGTATGTTATACAGTTCAAACAATATGTTTAATTCCTAAAATGCAATATTCAGCTTAGAAAAAGCATATTTTACTACCTCCACATAAACATCATGTAATACTGATATTAAAAATGCACGGTCCATCCAATATACAAAACCTATGTTAATATTACAAAATAATAATGCTCCAAATGTTTATTTTCAATGAAATATCTAAATCTTACACCAAATTCTGTTATGCACTAGGCACTATGATTCAAATTACAAGCTTGCAAGTAATAAACAGTGTTCTAGCCATAAGAAAAACAAGCATTATTATTAGTGAATTTTCCACACAAAAAAGATTCTTCATACATGTTTAAACAAAAACAGAAAAATTATCCTTTACCAATTACAACAGAAGCCAACTGCATTAATCTCACAAAAATATTCCCTACAGTTTCAGTGATGGACAAAAAATAACCTAGCTGATGCATATAAGATCAAGCAGTTAATAGCTCCATCAAGAAAAATATTCTGCATACATGTTCAAACAAAAAGAGAAAAACTATGATGGGCCAACTGCATTAATCAACCAAAAATATTCCATACACTTTCAGTGATGGGCTAAAGATAACCTAGCTGATGATATAAGATAAATCAGTTAAAAGCTGCATAAGAAAAAACTAATTCACAACTACCTTTTCAGAATCCTTCAATTCAGGTATTTTGGAAGGATATGATTCTTTCTTATCAATGATATTCCATCTATCTGTGACACTGTTCTTGCCTCCCAAACGAGACGTTCCTGTTTCTGCTGTGCAAGGACGTAATACAGGTGTAACAAAATCACTTCTAGACTTCCTTATTGAGTCCAGTTCCCTGGATAGTCTAGAAATTTCTTGACTCTTTTTAATTGAGTCAGCCTCCAGCTTAGCCATGTTAGTTTTTAATGTTACAACTGTATTATCCTTTTCACTGTTTGATGACTGCAAGTGCTCCATATCATTGAGAAGTTTCTGTATCTTCTCATTAGCCTGTTCAACTTCAGCACATTTACTCCTTAATTGATTAGTTTTTTCTTTCTCCATCTTATTAAACTGGTTCCATACAAAACTCTTCTCCAACAAGAGAGCAGAAACCTCAGAATTGTTTTTTGAAATCAGCTCCTTAATTTCAGACTTTAGCCTTCTCACTTCATGTTCCAATGCCTCACACTGCCGAGCTTCGTCCTTGATCTTAACAGTCTTCGATATATCCTGCAAATCAACTGAAAACTCACAACTCCTTTCAAGCAGAAAACCCATAAAGAATATCAAAATAATGCAGTCGAAGTGTTGAACGTACATTTGGCTCAGTGCATTTACGAGACACATGGTCTAACAACTCCTTAAAATCTTCCAAGTCACTGGCCGCATCTTCTGCATTTTTAGGAAGAGATGGTCCAACAACGTACAACAATTAGATTATGCGGGAAAAAAAACCTTCATTCACTACCTCCCAAAGTTGTCGCAACGTGTATCGAAAGTCGTATCGTTTTTAAAAAAAAATGTATCAAATCGTGTATCAGAAGATACATGTATTTTTAAAAAATACATTAATAAATAAATATATAGATATATGTACACATATTTCTATATATATATAATATTTAAAATTATATAAATAATATTTCAATTCAATTGTCATAAAAATTAGAAATATAAATTTTATTATTTATCCAAGAATTAAAATTCAAAGTAATACCAAATATAATTATCTCGTTTTCCAAATATGTTGTATCATGTTATATATAAACAGTATATAGAATGATAAAAATAAAATTTTGACTCACTTATAAAAAAAAATTAACTTTAATTTTATATAATACAAGAATCAAGATTTATATATACTACAAGTTTCAATTCAAAATTTAATAATCTAGTTTTCCAACAAAGTTAATCAATGTCAAAATTTAAAGAAAAAATCTAAAATTATTCATTTTTAAAATCTATCCCATTTTCATCTTAATATCTAATTTCGATGGCACCATCGTTGTTAGATGCCGACAAATTTTTACTTCTTTTTTCTTATTCAACTTGTTGTATGTGCTTACTTATCATTCTCATCTTCTTATAATGCTTACTTTACTTCTTTCTTGCTTAAATAAAGATGTCTAGGCATTTCAAAGAAGCAATAAAAAATCAAACAAAACAAAAATAAAGTATATAATAAAACAATAAAAAAGAGGTCAAAATGATGTCGTTTAGTCTCATCGCATGTATCATGTATCGAAACACATTGTAAGATATGTATTGCGTATTGTAAAATACAGTTCAAAAAAATATAATTATAAAATACGTATTATTTTATGTCTATTTCGAAACGTACTAACAACTATGCTACCTCTCACTTCCCAGGAAAAAACCAAAAAAGTGACAAATCTATATTTTCCCAACATAACATCAAACAAAAGAAAGACTTCAAAGTTCACAGAAATATTGACAATAAAGCAAATGTAGGAAGAACTCAAATTGTGAGTTTTAATTGAATTTCTTAAAATTCAAGAGAACTATCAGCTTGTTAGCCACAAATGGAAGCAATGATTTTATGGAAAATTTTGCCACGTGGCAAGTAACACGCCCACACAGCAGAATTTCAAGGTTTTTTTTTTCTTCCTTCCTACTGAAAACTTACCTTTTTCACGAAAAAAAAAAAATCTTTGATTACATAGAAATCATCAGAAAAGAAAATAGGCGTAACAATTGTCAGAATAAATAAAAACCCTAGTGCATAAGAAGAAAGAACTTACCCAACTTAAGCTTGTTTAAAAAAGCCTCCCTCTGCTTCAAACCCACCATGAGATCCGACTTCGCCGCCTCAACAGCGCGTATCTTCTCTTCCACCGTAAAATCCCTCTCCAGCTAAACAAAAATTCAGAGAAAAACTCAAAATTTCACAGAAACCCTAAATTCTACAAACACAAAACCCTAGATTGACATTTATAAATAAAATTAGGAATTACCTGAGAAATTTGATCACATTTTAATTTAATACTATCTACGAGAAGATTTCTCTCTCCTTCCAGAACCTCGATCACTGTTTGTTGTTTCCGTAACATGAGTACAGCAGTGTCAAAAAATTTCTGCCATTTTTGACGATCGGAAGAGACGTTAGAATCTTTGAGTGTGGCCATCGCAAATTTGTAGGACTGTTGAGTTCAAAGATGGCCCGTCGACTGCTAGCTCAATTGCCGTTTTCCCCTATGCACGCTCCAAATGTCTCGGAAAGGAAGAAAAAAGTTTGACTGGGGCAGTGTCAAATATGCCACGTGTCAACCGAACAATTCATTCCAAACCGGCACAGGTCGCAATGATCTGGGGAGAATCGCTTCTCACAAAGGAAATACCAAGATTATGATAATCCCAGCTTTGGACATTTTTAAGGTTAAAAAAGACAAGCTCGTCGGAGAATATTCCAAACAATCGTCGGATCTCCCGAGATATCCGACCTGTCGGTCACCCTCTCTCATCCCAAATCAAAGATTTACCGGCTCATTAAGTCGTCAAACTTTTTGACTGGCGTTACCCGGTTACCGGCGCAGCTTAGCAGCACCACGCGAATCACTTTATATATGGCCACAATTTTAATTTGGCCTTCTTTCTTCAACTCTTTGATGCGTTTGTAGGAAGACTGGGTTCATTCCCTTGCCCCCCCACGACGCTTCCGAGGTTTGTGTCTTCAACTGTTTACTGTATGTATCAAAATCTTCAGAGTTGGGGTTCCTTCAATCAAGCCTCATTGTTGTTTATCTTGATATATATATATATATATATATACACACGCACACAGATACACACACATGCACTAAATAATGTTGGTGTTTTTATTTTTCAGAAGTCATTGTTTCCTTTCTTACATTTTTTATTAAATCTCTGGTTCTTAATTGATATACATGCTATGTTTGTTTATTTATTATAAACTAAGGGGCTAGTTTATTACACGAGCCTTTTGTCATTGTGAGATCAGGAAAGATTATACACAGTGGGAGAGGCATTTTTCGACTAAAGGGCTAACTTTGTGCACGAGTGTTCGGTCACTGTGAGGTTGGAGAGGAGAGGTTGATTTCGCGACTCTACCTCCCGGTTATAATAGATGTTTAAACTACATATCATTAATGTGTGGATGTTTATGAGTTTCTATTGTGTTGCATGAATAATGGATTACTTGATCTTTATATGTTTGTAAATGTGCACTGCTGTAATTGATCATAAGCTGACAAACGAATTGTTGGTTGACTTTGAATCTATGTATTTCTGATTTTATAATGTTTGTTTCTTTTATTCAAATGCAGATCTTTGTACCCACAAATTGTTGAACTTCTCTTAATAATCTTTGAATAAATTCAATAATGTCTCCGATCGCTGTGGATCTAGCTCAAAATAGAAGTGTGAAAAATGTTGATTTGGGATCAGCCGTGTTTGAAATTGAAGACTGTGATTTGTCAAGGTTATTGGATAGACCCAGACATATTAACATAGAGAGGAATAGATCCTTTGATGAAAGGTCCTTCAGTGAAATGTCAATTTCTTTATCACCACCACTTCATTTTTACCGCGTTTTTGACCATCTTGAGAGAGTTTATTCTCCGGGTATACAATCCGGCTCGAATACTCCTAGATCAAACAACTTCGATTCACACCCCATAGTCTTGGATGCATGGGAAGCCTTGAGGCGTTCGTTGGTTTACTTCCGTGGGCAGCCAGTTGGGACTATTGCTGCTTTGGACCATTCTGAAGAGGAACTTAACTATGATCAGGTGAAGCTCTTTACTCCGTTGCGTGTTTTGTTGGATTACCGATTTACTCTACTTACATTTTATCTCTTGAATGTTCATCTTTGATCTTATTTTCTAGTTCTAAGTAGGGAAAGCACTAATTTTATTAGTATATGCTTCATATGTTGTACAAATATAATCATAGATGCTGGACATTATGCTTCTATGACTGTTCTGTGTCATTTGATTACCATTTGCGGCTATTCTTCGACCACTGATCTGAAGTAATTTCCAGTGCAATTCATATAAAATTTCATTACTCAGGTCAAATGACATTCCACTACAACCATTTATTGGATCATTTCTTTAAAAAAAAAAAAGTGCGCCTTTATATCACCAACCATAGGAACGGCTAATGACTATGATATGTCCAAAGATTGCAATCACACATTTTACTTGGAGTAGATTGATTGTAACTTTGCACATTCATCATGTAAATTTGATCACCAAATGACTGCGTTGAATCAGTCTCCTAGCTGTAACTGCACACTCGAGTAAGCATTGGTTGTGATTCTTCTTATTGATTAACCAAGAAGAATATAAAAGAAAAAGGAAAAAATAAAGGATTAACGAAGATCTTATATCCTGGTTATTTCTCCTTTTTGTTTATAATTTTGTACCTACCATCATAGCATTTCTGCATGACATTGCTTTCTGTCCTTCAATTCTGATGCGAATTGTGAGAGAATTTGTAATTCTTGATTTGGTTTTCATTAGTTCTAGCTTTATTAATTTGGCAGGTATTTGTGAGAGACTTTGTCCCAAGTGCCTTGGCATTTTTGATGAATGGGGAACCTGAAATAGTGAAGAACTTTATTCTGAAAACTCTTCGTCTCCAATCATGGGAGAAAAAGATTGACCAATTCAAGTTAGGAGAAGGAGTGATGCCAGCAAGTTTTAAAGTACTCCATGACCCTGTTAGAAACTTTGAGACTATAATTGCAGATTTTGGTGAAAGTGCAATAGGTAGAGTTGCTCCTGTCGATTCTGGTTTTTGGTGGATTATTCTACTTCGAGCATATACGAAGTCTACAGGGGACATTTCTTTGGCTGAAATGCCTGAATGCCAGAGGGGAATGCGCCTTATTCTGAGTTTATGTCTTTCTGAAGGCTTTGATACATTCCCAACTCTGCTCTGCACTGATGGATGTTGTATGGTTGACCGTAGAATGGTTAGTTTCTTGCAGCCTTTTTGTTTTTTTTTGTCATTTAAGTATTTATTGTGCTTGGTTCCTGTTTAATTATATATTTCCTTCTCCCATTCATGCATTGCTACATAGACAATTGAAGGGAATTTGTTAAATTTTCTGAAAGTCTTTTCCTATATTACTTCTTAATGTAGAGAGAGATAGAGAGGGATTCTTTTCGAACGTTTCATATCATATTCAAAGTGCCTGTTTTCTGCGTGGGGAATTGCAAAGTTTCTGATTTTCTCCAATAGGCATATTTAGTCATTGCGTTAATCGATGATAAATCAAGTGGCTTTGAATTTACTCCATGGGCATTTATTTATTTATTTGTTAATTGTTTTTGCACTTTTCTTCATAATTGTAAGAATACAAACCTCACCAGATTATATCAAACATTACAAAAGGGCTCAATATGAGAAGAAAAGTTTAAGTAGCAAATAAAAGAAGAGTAATACTATCCTTACCTTACCTTACCATGAGATTTTACCAAATTCCTCTACCTGCTAACATGGCTGTTTGGGTGCTAGTTAATGCAGCATCTTTGCATGTACATGTTCTAGTCAATGAAGCCTCTTGGTGCTAATGCCACGTGAGTCTAAGAGGCTTCATTGACTAGCACAAAGAGTCTGAATTAACTACTACTCGCACATACCAAGAGGTTGAATTCAGTAGTACCCACATATACCAAGAGGTTGCATAGCATTACTCATAAAAAAAAGTTGAGGCCTATCAAGCCTATATATTGAATAGCATTCACCATCCATGTATTTAATGTGCTTAATGAGTGTTGAGGAAAGAATAACAAAATGAGAAGATGAAAAAAGAAAGGTGAAGAAAACAATAGACTTGTAGCAAACATTTCTTTTCATAACTTTCATTTACTTGGTTGAAATATCTTATTTGTCTCTTGATTTACAGATTGCGAACAATGCCTAGAGGCTGCTGTCTAATGTCACAGAAACATTTATCACCTTCAAATTCAAGGAATAGAAACAAAGTGGACTTTTGAAATAGTAATTTTTTATTGCATTTAGACAAAGAGTTAAGGGAAACTGAAGCACTCCCATCTGCCTTCTGTTAATTTAATTTTCGATTATATTCATTCTGTATCAATTTCTTCCCAGATTTTTATCAACCAACTTCCTGAATGAAATCAATTTCCTCATAAACGGGCATGTATTTTGTGCTAAGTCATTTTGCTTTCACTTGCTGATCAAGCTTTTCAGTTTTGATACCAATTAGTTACTTGATTTTTCGAGCACTCAAATGAGAATCTCTTGATGGTTAGCTGTACTACTTGATTATTTTGTTTCTCTTTTAAAGATGTTTTCATATTATGGCTGTTGACAAAATATATTTATATATTTTAAATGTTCATCACTGCTGTTGAGAGGCAGAAATCCTGGAGTAGTGATCACATTGTTGGCCCTGAATAGATGGGATAAGGTTCTTTGATTCCTTTATGTTATAATAATATTTTGCTCTTAATCAAATTATTTTTGGATAATCTGTTGAAATATGAGCACTTTCTGTATTCAGGGAGTTTATGGGTATCCTGTTGAAATACAAGCACTTTTCTTTATGGCCTTAAGATGTGCTTTACTTCTACTTAAGAATGATGATGAGGGCAAGGAGTTTGCTGACAGAATAGTTAAACGCCTCCATGCTTTAAGCTATCACATGCGAAGTTATTTTTGGTTGGACATAAAGCAGCTTAATGATATATATCGGTATAAGACAGAGGAGTACTCTCACACTGCAGTTAATAAGTTCAATGTAATGCCCGATTCTCTTCCAGAATGGGTATTTGATTTCATGCCAAGTCGTGGTGGTTACTTTATTGGAAATGTGAGTCCTGCAAGAATGGATTTTCGTTGGTTTTGCTTGGGTAACTGTGTGGCAATATTGTCATCTTTGGCAACACCAGAGCAAGCTTCAGCTATAATGGATCTGATTGAATCACGCTGGCAAGAGTTAATCGGAGATATGCCATTGAAGATCTGTTATCCAGCAATGGAAAGTCATGAATGGAGGATTGTAACTGGCTGTGATCCAAAGAATACTAGCTGGAGTTACCACAATGGAGGTTCTTGGCCAGGTGAGCTTCTACAACATTAACTTTTTTCATTCTTTGAATACCCAAGATTTGACTTTATATTATTGGAGCTCTACAATATACTATTAATTGTTTTACTCTTTTTTTTTGGGTAATTGTACAAAAGTTTTTTTTTTTCTAATGAAAAATTGATGTAGTATGAAACATGATATTAGGATACGAGTATGTCAATATCCTAATAGGGAACTAATCACAAATAAGATTCGAAATATGAATATTATTGATGAAAGCACCGGAAACCAAATCACAAAGTAAATGAAGTAATTGAAATTTTAAAAACTATCGTAAAATAGAAAAAACGAGTACAGACTGTCAGTTTGATCCGTCTTGTTCTTCCAAATCAAATATAGGGGTCATGAGTCATGACCGGTCAAACACGTTTGGAATGGAATTTCTTGTGTTGCCATTACTCCAAGAACTCTTCCGCCACTTCTTCTACATAAAAAATGATTTGAAACACTATATATATTTTCTATTGCATATTTTGTTTGTTTCAAAGGATTACTTGTTGAGTGTTGTTGGTTCAGTGCTTCTATGGCTCCTCACTGCTGCATGCATCAAGACTGGACGGCCCCAAATTGCAAGGCGTGCCATTGAACTTACTGAAAGCCGTTTATCGAAAGACCACTGGCCTGAATACTATGATGGAAAGCTTGGCCGGTATATCGGAAAGCAGGCTCGTAAGTTCCAAACATGGTCCATTGCTGGTTACTTGGTGGCCAAAATGATGCTTGAAGACCCATCTCATGTGGGTATGGTGTCGCTTGAGGAAGACAAACAGATGAAACCTCACATGAAAAGATCCTCCTCATGGATTGTTTGATGCCCCTTTTTTCTTATACTCATTCACATACTTATTCTCACTATATATCCAATTCTGCTTTTCAGTTTATATATACACTTAGCCTGCTTTGTTTTGTTGAGGAAACATCTCAATGCATTTTATTTTCCTTTTGATGACTTCAAATGTTTATAAAACAAAGCTTTATCTTAACTAATTGGAATCAACTACATGAATCTAATCTCGTCATTCCATTATTCCATTTCTGCAGTTAAACCATACATTGTCATTATGCACCGACTATACTCTTAAAAAATTTTTATGGAAAACAGGGACTGGCATTTGATGACCAATTTAAGGAATGATGTCAATTATTGTTGTGGAGGTTAAAAGGAAGTTTACAGCAAGGTTATGAGGAGGCTATTGTTGGCTTAATATACTGATTATGTATATACTGTTACAAGAATTAAAACAGGATGAATAACTATATATATAGAAATAAAAACAACATGATCTCACTGTTATTGAATTTGAATAGAAAGGAAAAATCCGAACCTTATGAAATTCACAATTTCCTTAAGACGAATTTGCTCCCTTTCGATGCTCAAGGTGATGAGCAATCGTCTCCCCAGATAAAACAGATTTCAATTCTAAAGATGCAGCACTTCCATCTTTAGAATCCAAAGAACACAACAATGGCAGCAACTCGAACTTGACTTATGCAGAGAGAGAATGTAATATTTTGAAATGAATGAATGCAATGAGGGATTGGGTATTTATAAACTTCTTCATGACTATTTGGTATAGTCATGAAGGTTCAATTGTGTCTGTTCACCATGAACAGACACAAGTGCATCCATGAAGAAGATGACTATTCGATCAAATCAACGCAATCGCAAAATAACGTCATTTTGGATTTAAACCAAAACCAAAAAGGCGTACTTGTAGAACGGTGACGTTTTTAGTTTTAATTAATCTGGTAACTAAACGACAATGTTTTGATTTGTTTTTAACAGTAACAAAATGACAGCATTTAATGAAAAATTGTTTAAATTAATTTTTTACAAAAAGATATGTATATATATAATGGCCCAAACTCGACCCGACCCGACCCGACCTAGTCTTCATGCCCCTTTTTCTTATACTCATTCACGTACTTTTATTCTCACTATATATCCAATTCTGCTTTTCAGTTTATATATACACTTAGCCTGCTTCGTTTAGTTGAGGAAACAGCTCAATGCATTTTATATTCCTTTTGATGACTTCAAATGATTATCAAACAAAGATTTATCTTAATTAATTAGAATCAACTACATGAATCCAATCTCGTCATTCCATTATTCCATTTCTGCAGTTAAATCATACATCATCATTATGCACCGACTATACTCCTAAAAATATTTTATGGAAAACAGGGACTAGCATTTGATGACCGATTTAAGGAATGATGTCAATTATTGGATGTGTGGAGGTTAAAAGGAAGTTTACAACAAGCCTATGGGGAGGCTATTGTTGGCTTAATATACTGAGTATATATATATATATATATATACACTATTACAAGAATTAAAACAGGATGAATAACTATATATATAGAAATATAAATAACATGATCTCACTGTTATTGAATTTGAACAGAAAGGAAAAAATCGAACCTTGTGAAATTCACAATTTCCTTAAGACGAATTTGCTCTCTCTCGATGCTCAAGGTGATGAGCAATCGTCTCCCAAGATAAAATGGATTTCAATTCTAAAAAGACAGCATTTCAATCTTTAGAATCCAACGAACACAATAATGACAACAACTCGAACTTGACTTATGCAGAGAGAGAATGTAATATTTCGAAATGAATGAATGCAATGAGGGACTGGGTATTTATAGACTTCTTCATGACTATTTGGTATAGTCATGAAGGTTCAATTGTGTCTGTTCACCATGAACAGACACAAGCGCATCCATGCAAAAGATGACTATTCAGTCAAATCAACGTAATTGCAAAATGACGTCGCTTTGGATTTAAACCAAAATTGTGAACAGACACAAGCGCATCCATGCAAAAGATGACTATTCAGTCAAATCAACGTAATTGCAAAATGACGTCGCTTTGGATTTAAACCAAAACTAAAAAAGCGTACTCGTAGACCGATGACGTTTTTAGTTTTAATTAATCTGGTAACTAAACGACAATGTTTTGATTTGTTTTTAACAGTAACAAAATGACAGAGTTTAATGAAAAATTATTTAAATTAATTTTTTCCAAAAAGATATATATATATATATATATATATGTGTAATGGCCCAAACTCGACCCGACCCGACCCGACCTAGTTCAGTTCGGTGCTGGGCGTATGTGGTGAGCCAAGCATGTGCTAGGTTCTCCCCCTTTCACAAAACTTGGGTACCTCTTGGGGCCCAACCCCTCCTCCAAGGTAGGTGTATATATACTCTTTAAAAGCCTTGTGCCCATCCTATTTGAGACACAAGCTTTTTCACAAGTTTCAAGCTTTTGTTACCATTTCCAAGTTGTGATGTTTGGAGATAATTTCTCATTCACTCCTTAATAGTTTTGAGCAACCCAATATATAATCTTAATCTCTTCATGGAGGAGAACACATTCCTATGTAGACCCACTAAAATTAATATGTGAGACCCACTTTAATTTTAGCTTAAAGATAGTTAATTATTTATGCTCAAAACTCATTTTCTCCAATAATCCCCCACATGAGTGAAATTGACTGAAAGTAATGCAAATTACATGCAAACATGAGTTCGAGTACAATAGAAAGGTTACTGCATTGGGTTAAGTAGCCTAATGGCTTTGAACTTGCCCTAGTGAACGACTATCGGATTTACTTAGCTAATCAGTGGACATAAAGTCTTTGAATTGTCAACCGTTTGTGTAAATCAAGACAATAGAAATCACACAGTACCCTTTCGGACACAGTTGGTTCTCACGTTTGTGTTCCTTTTGGCCTTGAACACCTTTTGGTTCCGTGAGTGTTTTAGAGAATTCAGCCTTTCAAAATTCTCATAGAAACGGCCCCTTCTTACTCGCATAGGTGATTTCTATGAATACTATCCTACAATACCCTACTTGGACATTTTTCCAAGATATAGAGATTATTAAAAGCGTAAATTATCCTAGTTCTCGCGGTAGATGTGCACTATCTCATCATAGGAATGGTTAGGAGTAGGTATCTCCTCAGTGCGTACTAAGTTATTTCATAGTTTGGTTGGCCTTTTGAACCTAGATCTTGGGATCTCCAGTCAACTAGGTTAGGTTGCCACTATGAAAACTCTTGTTTAGACATAAGATTTAAACCCATTCCCTTCGACGAACTTTCTACTTGCTCTCGTGTTAAGCCTTTTGTAAGTGAATCCACAATATTATCTTTTGACTTTACATAGTTAATGGTGATAATTCCATTCGAGAGCAATTGTCGTAAAACGGTATTATGTCTTCGACGTATGTGTCGTGACTTACCATTATATATATGACTTTGTGCCCTTCTAATTGCTGATTGACTATCACAATGTATACAAATAGCGGGCATAGGTCTTGACCAATTTGGAATATCCTCTAAGAAATTATGAAGACATTCTGCTTCTTCTCCAGCTTTATCTAAGGCAATGAATTCAGATTTCATTATAGATCTAGCAATACATATTTGTTTGGAGGATTTCTAAGACACGGTTGCACTTCCTAGAGTAAAAACATATCCATTTGTGGATTTTGAGTCTTTTCAATCAGATATCCAATTAGCATCATTATACCCTTTAAGTACAGCTGAATATCTCATGTAGTGCAGTCCATAATTTTGAGTATATTTTAAATATCCCAAAAGTCTTATTATGACTTTCCAATGATTGCTTTTTAGATTACTCGTGAATCAACTAAGCTTACTTACAGAATAGGTTATATCAAGTCGAGTGCAATTCATGACATACATTAAACTGCTTATTATACGAGAATACTCTAATTGAGATATGCTTTCTCTAGTATTTTTAGCAAGATGAAGACTTATATCCACTGGTGTCTTTACATGATTTATGTTATACTTTTTGAACTTATCAAGTAATTTTTCAATGTAAAGAGATTGAGATAAAACAAGTCCATCAGACATTCTAGAAATTTTTATTCCTAGAATAGTGTCGGCGACACCTAAGTCTTTTATATCAAATCTGCTAGATAACATTTGTTTTGGAGCATTTATTATATCAATAGTGCTACCTAAAATTAGCATATCATCAACATAAAGACATAAAATGACATATCCTTTTTGAGTGGTTTTGATATACATACATTTGTCACACTCATTGAGCTTGAATCCATTTGATATCATTACATTGTTAAATTTCTCATACCATTGTTTTGGTGCTTACTTTAATCCATAAAAGGATTTGACAAGCTTACATATTTTCCTTTCTTGTCCAAGAGCAATAAATCCTTCGAATTGTTCCATATATATTTCTTCATCTAACTCACCATTTAAGAAAGTAGTTTTTACATCCATTTGATGTATTTCTAATCCATTTAAGGATGCTATTGCAATCAACATACGAATGGATGTGATTCTAGTAACTGGTGAGTAGGTATCGAAGTAATCTAATCATTCTCTTTGTTTATAACCTTTGAGAACAAGTCTTGCTTTATATTTCTCTATTAACCCATCAGCTTTCATCTTTTTTTTAAAGATCCATTTGTATCCTAATAGTTTCGAACCATGTGGAAGATTCACTAATTTTCATGTATGATTTTGTATGATGGATTCAATTTCACTATGGATTGCTTCTTTCCAATATGAAGTTTCGAGAGAGGACATTGCTTTATTGAACATTTGAGGATCATTTTCCAACAAATATGTTAGAAAATCATGTCCAAAAGACGTTGATTTCTTTGCTCTCTTGGTATGTCTAGGTTCATCAATTATAGACTTTTAGTCTATATTTCTATGATTATTACTAACTATAGCTTCTAGAGGCCTTTTTTGTAAACTTTATTCATGTGTTATGTTATAAGGAAATATATTTTCAAAAAATGAAGCATCCCTCGACTCAATTATTGTATTAACATGTACATCAGGAATCTCAGATTTATGAACAAGAAATCGATACGTACTATTGTTATTTTCATAACCAATGAATACACAATCAATGATTTTTGGTCCTATCTTAACCTTTTTAGGTTTAGGAACTGCCACTTTTGCTAAACACCCCCACACTCTTAAGTATTTGTAGCAAGGTCTGTGACATTTTCATAATTCATAAGGTGTTTTATGAGTTTTCTTGTGAGGTACCTTGTTGAGAATATAATTTATGGAAAGCAAAGTTTCCCCCCACAAATTCTAGGGTGAATCAGAACTTAATAATATAACATTCATCATTTCTTTTAATGTTTGATTTTTGCGTTTAGCAATACCATTGGATTGAGGTGAATCAGGAGCGGTAGTTTGGTGAATGATTTCATGTTCTAAACAGAACTCCTTAAAAGGTTAATCATATTCACCACATCTATCACTTCTTATTGCCTTAATCTTTTTGCTAAGTTGATTCTCAACTTCATTCTTGCAATGTTTGAACATTTCTATGGCCTCATCTTTGCTTCTTAGCAAATACACATAACAGTATCTAGTGCAATCATTAATAAAAGTAATAAAATACTTTTTTTCGCCTCTAGTTTGCACAAACTTTAAATCACTGATATCACTATGAATTAAATCTAGAGGTTCAGTGCTTCTTCCACTAGAATGGAAGTTAATCTTGTCAATTTAGATTCTACACAAGTTTTACATTTGTTATTAGGATTAATATCAAATTTAAGCAAAAATTTTAAATTAATTAATCTACATAAAATATCATAATTAACATGTCATAATCTAGCATGCCAAATATTTGAAGACTCGAGTAAGTAAGTAGAAGAATTAATATTATTATTAATAGATTTTGGTACAATAGTCATGGCATTCATCTTAAAGAGCCCCTCGTTCAAATAGCCCTTTCCCACAAACATCTCATTCTTAATAAGCACAAATTTGTCAGACACAAAGATTAGTTTGAAGCCATTATTGCTAAGCAATGATCCAGAAACTAATTTTTTACGAATGTCAGGTATATGAAGCACATCATTGAGAGTGAGTTCTTTGCCAGATGTCATTTTCAGTATCACCTTTCCACGTCCTTCAATTTTGGAGCTCGAAGAATTACCCATGAATAGTTATTCTTCATGCTCTACAGGTTTGTAGGTGGAGAACATCAATTTGTTTGAGCAAATGTGGCGGGTAGCCCCAGTGTCTACCCACCATTCCTTGGTGTTTCCCACCAAGTTACATTCGGATACAATAGCGGAAAGATTCATATCACCAATATCAACGGAAAGCTTGTCATATTCTGTTATGTTTGCTTGAGCATTTTGTTTCTTTGAGTTCTTTGGTTTGCGACAGTCCTTTGAATGATGTTCGGGTTTACCACAGTTGTAGCATTTCCCTTTGAACTTCTTAGAAACTTAAGAAGGACCTTCATCTTCACACTTCCTTTTATTCTTTGAGCCTTGTTCAACAACATTTGCCTTAGCAAAGAGAGAGAATGCAATATTTCGAACATGACTTCCTTTTATTTATGCTTCTTTTTTTTGGGTTTGGGGGGGGGGGGCTTTGCCCCCATCCAAACCATGGCTTTGGTACATAGAAAAATGAAAACCAATTTTTAAAGTGTGTGATTGCATAAGAAGAGAACTAGAATTTGAAGGTGAGGATGGACTTGGGAGTGCCAAAGATCATGGTTTAGTTTGATTGTGAAGTTTCCATCAAGCTCCTAAAGAGAAGGGAACTCATGTGTGGACTACTTAGAGTCTGTTTGTTTTTTTTTTTGGGGTGGCTTTGCCCCCATCCAAACCATGGTTTTGGTACATAGAAAAGTGAAAACCAATTTTTGAAGTGTGTGATTGCATTTTTCACGATGATGGAGTTTTGCAATAGGGCTCACAAAGTATAACTTGGTTTGAAAAAGTTTAAAAAACTTGTCTTTTGAAAATCTGTTTGATTTTTTACAATTTTTACTCAGACTCACCACTTACATATTATTAAATATATATAATATAAAGGATAAAAAGAAAAATTAACAATTAAAATCACCATCACATAATATTTACTGAAATACCAAAATAATAAATTAATTATATAATTTAAAATTTTTTTTTCAATAATCAATTTTTTAAATTTTAATTTTCAAAATCTGAAACTCTCCTTAAACGGCTTTTAGCCAATGAAAGAGTCAACTAAAGAGAAAAGGACTCATCATCCTTAACAGGCCAAACATAATTTGCGTGGTAATTGGTATATTAGGTGGTGGATAATTAGACTGTGCTACATGCAAGGAGGCAAAATCTAATAATACAAGACCAAGTTGGGTTAGGAGTTCTTTGATTTGATGTTATTACGAGTAATAATTAGTATTGCTGTGAAGTGATAGATCAATTTCAGCCACTTGCTTCATCCATGTTTGGAGAATAGCTATATTACAGCTGTCCACTTTATTTAATTCTGTGGATCAATCTTTGATATGAAATGTTTTAGATATTTATTAATCCATTCGTGTCTAGAAAAATTAAAGAAAATTGATTTGATGGCTAACAACCCCCTTGATCATACTTATTTATTTGATGTTGATCCAATTCATGCATGCATGCATGCATGCCCAAACATGTTTGGGAGTTGCAGATAAGCACTAGCGGTGCAGCTGGGAAAGCTCCTCAAAAAATGGGTAGAGTTATTAAACTTATCCAAATTTCTAATATTGATGATACGAGGATATTTCACTAAATTAATGTTCTGTACAGTTTAAAATTGAAAGTTCAGTTATCCAATCTTGCTTTAGTCATATTAAATTTTCCATTTTCTTCAGATTGTGTTGTAGCTTGCACTGCCAGATCAGATGCCGGTTATCGTCCAGGCGTCACCTCTGTAAGAGGGCATGTGGGACTTGCTTTGCCTGCTGCAACTGTGTTCCTCCCGGCACTTGGGGAATTTGGAGGTCTGTCCTTGCTACGCCAACATGACAACCCACAGCAACCGGCGCAAGTGCCCTTAAAATCAACTTTTTATTTGTTGATGTTTCCTAGTCTTTCTGATGGAATCTTATCAAAGGATAGTGGGAATTAAAAGCATAATAAATAAGGAATCTAACTGTATTATGAAGCTATAGCAATGGCTTTATATATATGATTTCAAATTTCACATTTAATGGAATGAAGACTTTTGTGGTTTTTTTGTTTCAAATTTCACATTTAGTGTAAGTAGTGCATATTGGCTGTCAAGCCATCATAACTCATATTTTCACAAGATGGTTTGTGCTTTGTCACGCATGGAGAAGGGAAAAGAAAACATGCTGAGATAATATGAATAATGGCACAACTCGATCACCAACTCTTTTGAATGTGGCAATCATTAGCACCAAGGTGTAAGTGTGGTGGCTAATTAAGGTACAAGTGTGATTGATTACAACTAAGGTGCATTCGTTGTAGTTACTGTTATTATTATGTTATTATTATATGTTAGTGAATTAACGATTTATATAACAAGAATTATTTCCGAATGGATCCCCTAATCATTCTTGTTCAAAGTTTTGCTCATTTATAATTTTATAAGTTTGAGAGGTTGTAAATTAACTATTTATTCTGCTATATATCATACTAATTCACATACATGTACATCAATTATAATTCTCAAAATGACATTACACTTCAAACTGAGAACTATATTTACTTTCTCTACTATCATATTAAACTATCAACTCTCTTAAAAATTTAATTTAAACTGTTGAGAATTAAGGATATAATTTGAATATTTAATCTTCTAACACTTGAGATAAATTACTCAAAACTTTCCTATAGTTAGGTTCATGTGAATATAACCCTCCTATTGTGTAAAAGTAGACATTTATCATTTGTGGTTAAAACTAAAATGAAATTGCCAGATTTCAGTTAAAATGCACGACGCGAGTCTTTCACAAGTTAAATATTCAAGTTATTAGAGTTGTGTACTTTGTCACATACCACCACCAAGAAAGGGGGGGGGGGGGGGTTATATGCACTTTTATACACTAAATTTTAGCTAGGAAGGAAATAAAGTTATTTTAGACATTTGATATTTTATGTTAATGGTATCATGGATTGCCCGGGGGGGGGGGGTGGTAAATGCCTGCCTACTTGTATACCACAAAGAGGTAATGTACACGTATATGGGTCTAATCATAAGTGGATGTAAACATTATCTTCACCTAACCGTGGACTAAGTTGACTTGTTTGTATATGACTCATATTTGAAACACTTTTGTTATTTTTTAAGTTTGATTTATTTGTTTTACGTTGTGTGTTATCCTATAATAATATAATTGTGTTGTTGAGCTGATTGATTGATTATAAAAGAAAAATAGGTAAAATAAACAAATCACATTTACAGCCTTTATCATAAAGTTGTTATTGAAGAAAACGACTTTATATTGTATGATGCTTGCAGGGTCAAGACGTTCATCAAACATATCTAAGTGCTTTTACAAAGGCATAAGATATATAAAAGGAATATAATCAAATAAAAGTATAGTAAAATCAGATTTAGCTAAACAAAGAATCATATTAGCGAGCAGTTTAAAAAAAGGAACGGCCCATAGAAGAAATATGTTAGGTGTGGTGCAATTAAAGTTATTACAGCCCTTTTAACTAACTCCATAGATTCGTAGGCCGAGGTTAATCCAATTACTCACGCATCCACCTGCAAAGAATCGAATAATTTAGCCTTTTTTTTTTTTTTATTTCCAACAACCCTGTAATTAATCTGGTAGTCAGTACGTATAATATGTTGTGTACACTGTAAGGTGTTTGAGCACATTCAAAATTTGCTTTTTAGTCACACACATTTAAAGGCCCATGGTTGGATTATCATAAAAGTATATATGTTACATCTAACCTAGTTTTTTTTTTATAGAATAAGGCGGAGAGAAGAAACGAACCCATGTCAGTACTTGCACTAGGATAAATTCACGATCCTTACATCTAGGGTAGTTGATTGTGTCCAAAATCGATATTAAGCAAACAAATTGCTAAAATCTTATCTGATTTTGCATAGCTAATTTAAAAAGACGAACCCCTCAATGACAATCCTTTGCCTGTAAATTTTTTTTTGACACACACAAAGTCTCGCTCGCATCGAATGGCCCCAGAAAAATTAATGCTCTCCTGAGATTTTGAACATACAACCTTACACCCAAAAAAATACTATGACTCAATTTGTCACTAGATTAATTTCTTGGGGGGGGGGGAGGGGGGTTTGCCCCAAGTTTGATGAGAGTAATTCTCCTCCTTTGTAAAATATTTCATTAATACTCAATTCTTTTGATATTTTAAATTTTTAATATCCAAAATAAATATGAGTTAAAAATTTTTAAATCGTAACAAATTATCAACAATTTGAGTGAATTCATTACATTTCGAACCATCTCATCCAACAGTACATTGGGTGGGAAGTGTCATAGGCTGGACCATTTGGCTCTGAATCATGATGTCCTATTGAATTAAGCGTGGACCCCCTGGACCCCCTAAAGTAGTTGGCTCAATAGATCAGAACAATCCTGTTTTTTTAGTTTGCAATTTAAGCAGGTGAATGTAGTTGGCATTACGCATAATCTCTAACTCCAGATCATTCTAAGCCTCACTTTATTCTCCAAATATTCCCCCCCCCCCCCCCCCCCCACCCACCCAATAAATACATCACCATTTCTTGCATGTTTACACATAAAATTTCAAGTTTGTGATTGAAACAAAAGTCTCTAAAGTCATGGCAATCTCCAGGGCTCTCATTGCTTCACTTCTCATCTCTGTTCTTGTCTTCTATCTTGTTCAAGCTGATGAAATGGTATAGTTTTTTTCTGTCTTTTAAAACATAGACCACAATATAGTTCCTTTCTTATTTAAGTTCCTCCCAATTTTTCCCGAGCCATCTTGTTTACAACCTTTGGTTATCTAACATGATATTTCTGACCTACTACTGGTGTTTCGATTTGCAGATGAACAGCTATGGGACAGGGCGTTCTCTACTCCAGAAAATAGGTTAATAATAACTAATCTCCTCAACACACACACACACACACACACATATATATTGATATATGTATTCTCTAGCTTAGTTAATGAAGTCTGTGTGTGTGTGTTTTCAGACTGCGGGGCGGCATGCACGGCAAGGTGCCGGTTATCATCTCGGCCAAATCTCTGCAAGAGGGCTTGCGGGACATGTTGTGCTCGCTGCAACTGCGTACCTCCAGGAACTTCTGGTAACGAAGATGTGTGTCCATGTTACGCCAACATGACAACCCATGGCGGCAGACGCAAGTGCCCATGACTAGTCATCATGCGTCTTCCATGGATGGAATGGTTGTTAAGTATTTAAGTCTTGTGGGCAAAAAAAAGTTGATGAATAAATAAAAGTATGTAATGGTTCCATGTAATTTAAAAGGTGTGCAAGTAAATTTCGAAAGTGAATATAGATATATGAAGTTTGTGGTTTTCTTTTATATATATATATATATATATGTGTATATATATATATGTATATGTATATGTATATGTATGTATACAAGGACTATGGTTCAGAATGTGCTGCTCTTCTAAATGAAATTAAATTGGCTTTGCAGCATGGGATTCAATATCTCTTCATTGAAAGTTAACCAATGAAAAGTGTAGTGCAAGTTGAAGTTCGAGCTCTTATGAAAATAGTGTTTTAAGTCTTGAAATGATTTTGAGATTCAAGATACAGTAGTTGATAAAAATAAAATTTTGATTTCAATATCCTTTACTGGTTAAAATATTATATCTGTTTTAATAACATTGTCTAAATGAAAATAATAAATTTTGGTCAATTTGAAGAAAAAAAAAGTCTCGTAATAAAATAATATAAAAAAATTAAGTAATAATATAAATCAAATTCAAGACCAAACAAGAGTTGATGATGAATTAATTACTATGTACGCAAAATAAAAATAAAAAAATAAAGGTATCATCTGTTTACAATTTTTAACTAATTTCATTTGTTTAAGATAAAAAGCAAAGAATTAAAAAACAAAAAGTAATTATTAATGACTGAAACTACTAGAACCATGATCAAGTATGAAGCCTTAATTATAATTTATGGGTTTTGGGACGTGGACCTTAATATTGGGTGTCCATAGAACCATGAGTTTTTCTTTTATTTTTTGTTCATTGGCTTTTTAATACAAAACTGAAAAAAAAATCACAAAAAAAGTAATACTAGTGTTTGGGATTAATAAAAATTCAATATCTAAAGAGTCAATATTGTAAATTAAAGTTTATATGAGACAAGGTCTTTTAATTTTTGAATGGTATAAAAATTAGAGATAAGATCGCTAAAATGAATAAAAACTCAATTTTTAGAGATAGCTAGCCTATGAGTTAAAATGAAAGACTCTATCTCATATAAGATCGAACTTACAATAAAATTACCTTTCTTAAAATGCTCTTAGTGATCTAAAAGTGCTTAAAAATATTTTTTTTCTAATTATAATTGTAATTACAATTTTATGATTCACCTCTTAATAATTAGTAAAGTAATATTGACTTTTGATACGCAACCTATTAGTAAGGGCTTACCCTCCCGTAGGCTTGGCTATGTGGGAGTTAGTTGTTAGTAAGAAGCTTATCCTTTAAGTTCTCGAGTTCGACTCTTCTTGTTAGTAAAAATTTGAGACCACCCAATTCAGGACGAAAGTTTTGTTTCGGCAGACTTGTGAAGACATCAAAAAGTTAAGTTAGTGTACGTAAATTGACCAAAGATATTCAACTTGTCAAATATATATATATATATATATTGACTTTTGGCATGAAAATTTTATAAAGTATTAAATATGATAACAATCATACATGACAATAAGCACTCTTAATTTGTGGGTTAAAAGAAAAAACATAAAAATATAAGATTTTACTTGTCTGAGCAACCCACTTCATGTTACTTCAAAGGAAAAGAGTGTCTTATGACTTATTATATTTCATGTTTGTAAAGTTTTTTTATTTTTTTGATAATTATCTTATCAATTATAATTTTCGATCACGTGACCCGATAATAAACTTGGAGACAAGTAATTACAAAAACTCATTATTTTCAATAGGATTTGAAATCAAGAATTAGGTACGGTAAATATCTATTTCACTGTCCATCTTTCCACTTCACATTTGTAATTTAATGTTGTATCTAAATCATTAGTTATGTCATTTTAAAATATAAATTTTAGTACAAAAGTGGGAAACATGATGAATCATCATCATCATTCATCCCGAATAAATTAAGAGACTTCTTCGACTTTCCAGCCTCGGTTTTATTAATATCGCTATTCGTTTCGGCTGAATGACAAAAACAACCCATGGACCCAAAGCTAGTTGCCCCATGTTTTGTTTCATAAAGAAAACGCCTTCCTCGGATAACTTCGAAGCGGTATTGTCCTTAATTCAAGTGCTCTACAGCTTCCTTTCACACACAAAGTTCATCATTATCCTTAACATTCCTCACAATAAATTATTAAATAAATTGATTCTAATAAATTTTATCATCAAATAATAAATTATGTGTGCATATATAAGTATTTTATTACAAATGTATTTTTCAATTTAATAATTGGAATCATAATTTTAAAAAAATCATTGAATAATTGCTCATTTTTCACCTCAATTCACCATTAGATTTGCAGCCTAATTTTAAAACTAACAGTGTCTATAACGAATTTTTTTTATACTAGTCACAAGGTGATTGATCTACTATAATAAATACTTATATGAATTCCATCATTTTATTTCTCAGAAATGAGAAAATCAATTGTGTTTAATATTTTTCATACATAAACTATAAAGCCTTTATGCACACAATAAATTGCTAAACAAAGCCATAATTTTCTAATCTTAACAACTGGGAACCTAAAATGTGGCCACTTTGAGTCAAAGCTCTTTACAAAATATAAGTTAATGATATCATAAGTTTGAATTTAAGATGTTTTAATTATTGAATGACTTAGAAATTAAAAATAAATAAATTAAATAAATAAAAACTTAATTTTAAAATCATTCAATCATAAAACACTCCATCTCATATGATTTCGAATGTACATTAAAACCAATTTATATTTATATTTTTTTTCTAATGTAATGTATTGCAATGATTTTGGGTCTCAGATAATAAAATTTTTAAAAATATTATATCTTAATACATCATATTAAAAATATAATTAAAGATATATATAAATAAGAAATACTAACACTATTCTTGACCCAAAATATATGAGATTGTTTCGTCCTAGCATGAAACCCATCCCCACAACCACCCCCCCCCCCCTCCCCCTCTATATGTATATATAAATACAACACTTTCATTGTTCTTGAGCACCAACTATTTCTGAAAAACAAACTACAAGTTTCTAGTTCCAAGTTTCTTAATTTTTAGCCATGGCCATCTCTAAACCTATGATTGCTTCACTTCTTATTTCTCTTCTTGTTCTATATCTTGTGGATGCTGAAGCTGATCAAAAGGTAGACTCTGCTCTAATATATATGTGTGTGTGTGTGCGCGCTCTCCCCCCCTCTCTCTTTTCTAAATAAGTCTTCTAATGAAAATAAAACTGCGTTTGCAATTACAGAGGAACACAAAGAGTGCAGAGAGTTCTTTCGTCCAGAAAATGGGTATTCGTCTTATCATCATTAATTATAGGCATCTCAACTTTTTATACTGTTTAATCAAATAAATTGTTGTTGTTAACTATTGCTCTGAAGAGAGAGCATCACTTTTTTCCTTTTTTTTGTTTTTTCAGATTGTGGTGCAGCATGCACTGCCAGGTGCCAGTTAGCATCGAGGCAAAAACTATGCAAGAGGGCTTGTGGAACTTGCTGTGCCCGTTGCAGCTGCGTACCTCCGGGAACTTCCGGTAACCAAGAAGTCTGTCCTTGCTACTATACCATGACCACCCATGGCGGCCGACGCAAGTGCCCTTGAAAACAAATATATTATTATCATGATATCGTCGATGGTGCTGAGTGATCAGTCTTGTATGGATTATTGAGACAAAGTATGTGGTTTGTGAAAAAAACTTAGTAGTATATAAATAAATAATATTTCGATTGTGTGATACTTTCTTAAGTATGTAAAATATGTTTGTGGGTGTGATTATGTATATAAGTTAATGATATCATAAGTTTGAATTTTCTATCCCACTTTTAAACTCAAAATAGAAAGAATGCTATCCATGTATTAGTACTCATGTACCTACCTAAGGTGAATATATAGGTACTATATGGGCACAAGTATATGTGACATGAATTATTATTTTAAAATTAAATTTTTAACCGAACAAATAACAATTATGTACGTTATTAATGAATCGAATCTTGATATGAATCTAATCTATTTGTCCAGATATGATATAAAAAATTTGATTTAATTTGATCTGATATAAATCCAGTAATTTTTTTAATTAAATAGATTAGATATGAATTAAGTATATTTAATTTATTTACAATTCAATTCGTTTAAATATAAAATATATATATATATATTAATTTATATATATATATATTATAAATCCATTTTAAATTTTTTATAATATATTAAATATTAAATTATTCAAAACTTTCTCAAATTAAATTGAGTTAACTTTATATATATTAAATTTTACATATTATAACATGTATAATCCCTCACTATTAGCTGAGACCGTTGGTCCGAGTTATACAATAATGTGCAGGAGGGATCACGTGGCCTCCCCCACGACAAACTCTCACCTTGTGGACAAACAGGCGCTGAAAATACATTGGGTCAGTTGTCACTGGAGGGAGGGACGAAGCACCAAAGAAAGCCCACTAGGTTTCGGGCCGTGAGGAACTACACAAAATATAGCATCGATATTCTTCTTTCCATGTCGCGGGGCCCCAGTGTTCCTGTTCAAATTTAAAAAGTCACGGGCTCCAAAACTGGGCGAGCCTACGCTGGGTGCTCCTGAAACGAGGATCCCTCCTTTAGTCCTTTTGCGGTGGTTGAACAGTATAATTATAATATTATAAAATAAATGAAAATAGACATTCAAATTCAATTTATAATTTCGTAAAAATAAGTTTTATTCGAGTATTAAAACTAATTAAATATTATAATGAATTAAATAAAATAAATAAAATTTTAAATATAAATGATGAATATTTATAATAATATTTTTAGTCAATTATTCAAGATTTAAACAAATTTGATGTTTGAAAAAAAAAATTATTCTGATTTTTTATTTTAAATGGTGGATGAAGGGTGTAACTGTCTATTAGGAAAAGTATTGGGGTTGAAATTGTAATTACAAGTGATATTACTTGAACGGAATTCAAAAGAATCATGCAGTACACATGACTCTCCCACGCCGAAAATTACAAAATAAAATAATGACAGAATTTACATCTGAGACATCACATTAAATAATCGCCGTCTTCCACATCCCCACCCAAATAACGGCCGATTATGTCCTTCCCACAATTTATTTCCCACATTATTGTCTCTTGCTTTATGAGATACTGAATTATGCATAGATCATTTTAAAAAAAAAAAAATTTAATAAATAAAATTTTTTTTATTTTAACTTTATTTAATAAAATACATGATATCTACTTCTAAAAGTAATTTTAATTTTAATTATTTTTTATAAGCTTATTAAAATTATTTTTCAAATTAAAATATATATATATATATATATTATAATTAAACAGATGCAAATATACATGCAAACATATTCATGTATGTCCGTATAACTAAACACATATATAAGTATAGTAAATATATATATATATAATTATGTCTGGATGTAGAAAAAGAAATTTACGAATAAATGGAAGTAAAAGTGTTTTTTTTTTCTTTACATATATATATATATATATGCATTATTTATATTTTAACTTAATACATAATACAATACTTTTGTTGCTTTATGATTTGAAAAAGATTAAATAAAATGCTATTTTTATGATTCGAGTATATAATTTTTTAGGTCAGAATAAAATACTTTTACTGTCGCATTAAGCTCTGTACTCATTTTAAATAAAATAATAATAAATATTTTTAGAAAGTGTTATTAAATAGTGTCTCTAAATAATTCAATAATTTTTATGAATAAGAAGAACATAAATAAATTATTAAAAAAAAGATATGAATTCATTTATAAAGAGCATTAGAATGATAAAGTTTTAATTTATTCTCACATTTTTGAGATATACAAGCTTCACAAATTTAATGAAATTAGCACACTTTTAGAGCATTTGTTAATTAATTAAATTAAGAAATTAAGAATTTAAAAAACCTTAATGATGGGAGTGCAAATAAAATTTTTTTTCCTAAAAATATTTATATATTTTGACACGTGGCACTAATCTAAGTTGATAAAGTAACCGTTGGATGAAAGAAAATATTAGTTTACAGTTACCGGATTTAAAAGCCAGTGAGAGGCAGACATCAAGGCCCACGTCTTTAATAACAAATCTTGACCGTCGCTGCAGATCCACTTCGCATGAGATCGAACGTGGCAAAGTACACGTTGGCATATTGTGAAAGCTGAAAGGGTAGTATGTCCGATCTGGCTGACACGTAGCATCGGATCTTTTACGCAAGGATCCAACGGTTTAGAGGAAACATTGGGCACAAATCGTCGATCGTGGAATGACGTAAGAATGGGATTTGTTTATACAAAAGGAAAAGGAAAATGCAGAAAGAGATACAAATATTCATTTGAACGCGATTTTGCAGAGCGAAAGCTTCGGTTTTTCCGTCTGTTGTGGAGTGAGAGTGATTCTGAGCTTTCTGGACAGTTTGCAAGGCGAAGAGAGAGAGAGAGAGAGAGTCGAGCTGAGAGGTTGAGAATGTGCTAATTTCGATGCTCTTTTCCTCTTCCTTCTGTCAATGGTGGGTTCAATTCAGAAAAAGTCTCATTTCTAACTGTGTGATTCTTGGTTTTGTCTGACTCTTTCTTGAAATTGATTTTGGTTTTGATGCTACCTTTTTTTGGAAAAAAAAATCACTGGGTTCATGAAGATCCGAAAATGAGAATTGAGCAGTTTCTTCTCTCTGTGTTGTCGGAATTTTATTTTTGGGTGGGTATGCATTATGAAAAAGACTGATAGTTATTGGATTCAGTGATATGGGTATTGTTCTACCAGATTCGTGGATTTATGGGTCTTTTTTATTATTGTATTATATGGAGTAGAATGTTATGTATATGTGTGTCGATATATATATATATATAATGAAATCTACTGTATTTCTGAAAAAATTATTTACGGGTGTGTGGTGTGTTTGATGTTATTAGCTTTCCTTTGTGAGTTCTTCCCTCTCCTCTTTATTTTTCTTTATCGTGAGTTCTTTGCGTGTCATCTCTCTCTCTTTGCGCTATATTTCGTGACGAACCCGATTCTCTGAACAGAAAAGACGAATTCGCTTTTCCTTCTTCTCTCTTTTAACAACCTCTTTACTAGCTTTTTGTCTCCGTTCCTTTCACAAGTTCTGTGCTTTCTCTCTCCGGCGAGAACTTCACTTTAAGACTCAAATATCTAGTATTCAGAGAAGACAAAGAAACGCATATATAGAGACAGATAAAAAAAGCAAAGGCACGTATAAGCAGAAAGAAACGCAGAGATTTCTGGCAATTAAATTGATCTTTCTTTGCCTTTCTTTAGAATAGAAGAAAACTCAAAACCCTTCCTCAAACTTTCTCGCTCTTCTTTCCGGCGATCTTTTCGGTAAAAGCAAAAACCAAATTGCGATTCCAAGCAATCGATCCTTTCGCCTTCCTTCTCGCTTTCAGTTTTTCATTTTATTTTTTTTTACTTCATTACAGGTTTTCTCAGAATACTGATTTCTCTGTTCTCTCATTGTCCAATCAATGATTGTAGAGAATGTAAAGATCTGAGGATCCGATTTTGGACGCATTTCTTGAGGTGGGTTCGATCGATTTTGGGCCATTGAAGCTGTTTTCAATTCGATGTTAGTGTTATTATCATCGTCTCAGAAATGGACAAGAGTCGGGACATAAGGCGTGGAGGAGCAAGTCGGTTCTTGCCTGCGAAGCGACAGATTAACAAGCAATCTGGTAACCAAATGAATGATAAATTTACTGAACTCTCCTTCATTCCTCGTCGAATTTACCTTTCTCGTGGTGACTAAACAACAAAACCCATCAATGGTGTTGTCTTTATCTTATATATTCCTTTGTGATGAGAGCTTGCAGATAATGCGTGTCTTCTTATTATCTCCTTTTTTGGTGGTTCTTTATGTCTCTCTCTCTCTCTCTCTCTCTCTAAAAAAATTCTCTCTCCTTGGTATGCTTTGAATTGAAGGTTTGGATGATGGCGGTGGGGACGTCGTATTTTCGGAGAAATCGAAGAAAGAGAGACTGAGAAGATTGAGTATTGTTGGTAGAGTGAGCACAAGCAACGCAGACAGTGAAATGGGTTGTGTTGGGTCTGATGGTGAAGAAGATGAGCTTCATCCTAGTACCAGTGTTAGCAGGAGACCTAGAAAGGTAATTTATTATGATAATCCTTTTTAATCAGATTGTGTTATAATTTATTTTCATATTCGATTAATTAGAGACAATTTATTTTGATATTTTTTTGTTTTTATTTTTACAGTTCTTTGATGACTGCAATACAGTGGACCATGCTTCTGTTCCAAGGAAGCTGCGGTCAGGTGTGTAATTTGTGGATAAAAATGGAAAATTTTAAGTTCTTTCTAATTTTTACGGATTGTTTGTTAATTAATTGGAGCCCACAGATTTTAATTCGGTTCTATCTGGTGGGTCTTCTGGGAAGTTTCCTCATCTTTTATGCGTTGTTAGTTTGTATGAGAACTGAGGTCTTTGCCTTTTCTTTCTTTTTGGGATGGAAGATTCTGTATGTTTTTCTTTTTTAATTTATTTACTCTGCAACTTTCATGGTGTATAGATTCTTTAAATATAGAATTTTTATCTCTTTGTTACTCTGATGAACTTTATTTTTCCGACCGATTCTTGAGCTTTAAAGGAATCAAAAAGGATTTCAATAGAAAAAGAAAAAAATTAAAAACAAAGTTCATGCTTGATGATTTATTAGACTTAATGCTTGGGAAATTTTGTTTTGACATTTATTTACAGCCATGAAGAAGCGCAATCACAAATCCATTTCTCCACCACTCGCAGATTTGAAACAGCTAAACCATGCAACCAGTGGAGTAGAATTACCCAGAAAAAATGGCTTAAAGAAATCCAAACTGAATGTAGTCAGTCATCTCTAGCTCCATAATTTGTAATTTTCGTTCATTTTTTCTCGTAATGGAGCATTTGAATTTTTATAATTGGAATTGCTTTTGCAGCAACAAGGAGACTCAGAGGCCATTGCAGGGCCAATCACCAAAGATGAGGAAGAAGTGGTGGAGACATTGTATGCTTTGGTTGGAATGTTCACTAACAATGACAAAACGAGTAAGACTGATTTGGATGGTGAATTGTCAGAAGCAAAATCTTCGGCTTTGCCTGAGGGAGAGAGTTTTATGCCTGCATTTGAAGGTCTGCTTCTTTTATATGCTGTTACATGCTTTGTCTTGTTTGATTCTTTGTGGTATTTAAATTGTATAGTTTGCAGATTCTGAAGTTCCTAAAAAGGAAGAGGACTCGAAGACAATTTGTCCCTCAACCACTTCTAATCCTATATCAGATTCAGAAGGATTGGGTCAAGCAACTGTAGAAATCAAATCTTTGAATGAAGTATCACAGACTGTTTTGCCCAATTGCAACCAATTGCAGACTGAATTAGATAATTCTTTTCCTCAAGTGAATCTCCCAACATCTCTGTTGTCCAAAAATGAACCTTGTAATGAAAAACTGTCATGCAATTATGCCAGTTTCGATGTTCCCTCTGTTCTAAGCTTATCATGTGGCAGATCAAATCAACCCGAACACGAGGAAACCCCTCCTTGTGAGACAAAACCAGATATTTCATTGGAATCAGTAAGCTTCATTTTTTCCTAGTTTGAAAGCGCACATACTCTCTATTGTGTAAGCTCTTACCAAAAGCAGTGGCGTTGGGTTATGCTTTTCAGGCTGCAGCTGTCCATAGTCAACATGAACTACAACATACCATCAATGAGAGCAATAGAAACGGTACAATTCTCACTTTCATCATATTACGTCAATGCAGGCTTATTGTGCAGGACCTGGTGGTGTTGTATAGTTTTGCATATCAATTTTCTGACACTGGCATCAACTTTGATTTGTTTATCTAAAGGTTTAGCATTGTGGCCAGGTTTATCTTCAACAAGGTCACATGATGCTGGGACTCGGGGACCTCCATTGCAGTAATTTTCTTTCCTAATTGTTTTGACCTTGGGGTGTGTGTATTTTATCTCTTATGCATTTAATTTGTTTCAGGTTATCTACTGCAAAACTTCCAGCATGGTTGGGTAATGCTTGTGCCACCCGAGCTGGTACAGTTGAGAATGTTGTTTTAACTGAAAGGGTAAATAACCGTTGTCCTTTTACTGATTGGCTTTTGTTAAGACTAAATCTTGTCAACCATAATTAACATTGATACTTATCAAAATAAAATACAAGGATTGATGAGGTTTATGATGAATTATGCAGCATTCCAGAATTCCGATTAGTAGAAGGAAATCATGGAAGAGGTGTTCAACTCATGTTTACATAAGTAATGTCATTGAGGTCTTACAAATTGCTGAGAGGAAAGACAGGTTGCCTATGCAGGCTACTCCATTGACACCAAATGAAGGATCAAAGCAAGGAGTTCTTACAGCTGCCAACAACCTAAATGGGGTAAGAAACAGTTTGAACGGTGTTGTCTCTGCAACCAGCATAGTTGGTGCTGCTGCTGAGAAGAATCCAAATGCTGTTCTTTCGCACAAGAGGCTCCTTCAAGATCAGCAGCAGGCTTCTACGAAATCCGAGATCTATAGTTTACACAAGCAGGTAAGCTTATTAGTGGATCAACGGCTTGTTTCTTCTTTCCTGTAATTCTGAACAGATTCTGGTTTTGGCAGAGCTTTGATTTCTTGTCTTTGTCAATTGGAGATGGTGGTTGGGCACAAGCTGATAATAGTAAAAATAGAGCAGGAAATGGGCTGGAGCCATTGACACAATTTCATGTTCCTTACCTGCAATCAGTTGCACAGAATCACACAGCCATGCCTTCTTCTCTGCCCCAAAGTTGTTATTCCTCTACTCCTTTCACTGACTGTCTGTCAGCAGCTGCAGCACCGCAGGTCAGTTTCTTGCTTTCCAACACTTAAATCTTTGCCTTGGAATGTCATTGCCTGAGATGAAACCTGTTTATGAGATCATTGTACCCACAATGTCACACCTATCAAATGAGCCATCAAAGAGTTGCTCCTCTAAATGGAGAATCCAGGGAGCCAATTTGACAGTTAATGTGGAATAACCCACTTCATAACCACCACTTAAATGAAGTTCTTTTTGGCTTAGCCATGGATGAACTTAATGGCTTCTAAATTAGAAATTCAGAATTCAAGCACCAATTTAGGGTTCTATAATATGATGCAATTGCTATTCGTCAGTTTATTGCATATCATGAAAATTATGAAGTATCAACAGACAATGTTCTGATCGACACAGGTCCAGGTACAATTGCCTCCATATCTTGGCAGCCCATTTTATGGCCCTACCCATTTGGGTACCACAGATTCGGCAGAACAGCAGCAGCAGCAGCAACAACAGATTTGGGCAACTCAGCTGGCAGCTCAATACAAGCCCGGGGGAGTTACTGCACCCCATATTCCAAACTGGCAAAATGGAAGAAGAGACTCTCCTTCCCTGATCCAGTATGCTCAAGCCATCCTCCCACCTTCCCGTTCTTCATTGGAAGTACTTGGCCCTAAGTATACTCCAATGTCGCAACATCAGCAGCAGCAGCATATTGCTATTACTTCATCATTTCCCCCTGCCAGGTTAAAAAGGCAACATCATCATTTTCCTTCTGGCTACGAAGGCAATGGAGTTGGGTTCCATCCTGATAGTGCACTGTCGTTGCAATTACTATGCAACGAGCACCTTTAAACTGAGATGGGACTATACATCTCTTAAGACTGATTGGGGAGCAGCATACCTGTTGCATTTGTCAGGGTTCCATTGAAGGATGGAAAGAAGGCAAGATAATTTGGGTATAGAGGCAAAATCAAAACCCATCAGCTGCATTGACATGTAAGTGATAATTTTTTAGTGTATCCTTTTGACGAGTTTATTTAAGTTACATTCTTGATAATACAAAGAAGCTCAAAGAATGGAGCATAATTTAGTATACAGGAAGTGTTATCCAAAGTAGTCTTTTGGAAATTGTGGTTGGATTGTATTCTTCCTTGTTTGTTTAGCTACTCGGCAGTCAATATTGAGTTAAAACAAATGGAATATATTGTATTGAAATTACTTCCACCACTTAAATGAAAGAAAGAATAGAAGCTACCAAACGGTGTTTGTTCAGTTGTGAAATGAAGTCATGGATGATGTTCCAGGTATTTGGTGGGTGCTTGTGGACTACCACAGGAGATCTCTTATTGGCACGTTTTGGGATTTTTTTTATTTTTTTTTTATTTTTATGTCAAAGGATTCACTCTCTGCTTATGAAGTAGTCTGAAAACTCATGAGTTGTAATTGTTGTAGATTAATCTTGAAAATTTTTATTTATGACACGTCTTTCAAATCAACTCGTCCATTACTCAGACTAATCATGTTTTGAATTGAACTTGCAGACTAATCATGTTTTGAATTGAACTTGCAGAAATTAAGTTTGTAAGATTGACATTAATCGAAATCATTTTATCATTTTGACATATAGACCTGTGGGCCAGTATAAAAATTGTCAAGGTAATGCCAATATAAGATTCATTACAAAAAAACCCTTACATGTTGTAGGACTCACATTGTGAGGCAAATTAACATCTTCATTTTATTTTGAAATTGACAATAATCTATATTGCAAATTACATGTCATCGACTTTGATGTGTGACAATATCACTTTCTATAACAAATTATGGTAGAAGGATTTTCGTGTTTTTTTTTTTCTTCGTATTCAAGATTCAAAAAATGATGTAAAACAAGTGGCAGAATAGTTCTTAAATTAATAGGAATGTAAGAAGTACAAATGGAAACCAAATTATTAATGCTAAATTTTGGCTATATTCACCTATTTAGACCTTTAATTAAATGTAATTATATTTTTTTTTACCATTTATAATAAATTTTAATTTGTCAATTATTTCACATAGAAAATTCATATTAGGGAACTGTTTGTTATTGTCTTCTTCTCATCTTATCTACTTTCCACTTTTACAAAAAAAAATCAATTATAGTATATTTCCAATTTCTCCACTTTTTTAGACTAGGGTTAGTGTTAGTGTTAAGATATCGTAATCAAAGTAGTAGTTTTCTAACTGTATAAATATAATGTAACAAACTCTTATTATACAATTTTTATCAATAATATTTAGTTTCGAATTTTAAAAATTTACTATCTTATTTGAGTAGAAGCTCCCGTAATTAATTTAATTCATAACATGTTTTGTGTTGCGTTAAGAAATGAGAAACCTTTACCTCTGATTTTGAAGGTCGAATCCTGCTTTTGCATCAATAAATATATCAAACAAATATAGCTTGGTGGTGTTAACTTCAAGAAACCGTACTTAACAAAAAAGAAATAAAAAGTGGTTAACTTCAAGAAACCGCAAAGGAGTATATTATTTATAAAATAAATAGTATGTATGTTCAATCATGGTGGTTTGTTGTTGTCTAAGCTTCAACTGGAGTGCACTTAATTTAAAGTTGAAGCTTTTAAAGTAATGTTGCCAAAAACAAAAAAACAAAGTAACCAAAAAACAAAAACACGAAGAAAAAAAAAAAAAAATGGAGCAAAGTTTCCTTGGGGACCACCCATTACAAGTTTGGTTGCTCAAGTCTTAAGTTGTTTGCCTATAGTTTGAAATGGAGGGCTACTTGGAATTTGAGCAGGGCGCCAAGTCAAAAGCAGTAGCCTAGGTATACTTTGTGGAAACTGGAAAGTTAGGTTGTTTAACAGAAATAATTGCCACCATTTTTCCTCGGGGGCCAAAAATAAATACAATGAGATAGGTGCCCCTATATCTATAATAGCACATTAGTACTCTTTTTGGTAAACAAATGCGAATTTTTTATTAAAATATAATTTTTTTGCAATTTTTTTTTTTAAATAAAATTTTAGTAAACTTATTTATCAAATTATGATCATTTGTAAAATTGTATTTATGAAAGATGATTTAAAAAAAAATATTGTTTGAAATCATCTTTTTAAAAGACGCTTTCAAAAACATCTTTTTGAAAAACGATTTCTTAAAAAAAAAAAAAATTAAAAGCATATTTCTGAAAGAGAATATTAAAAAAAAAATTGTTTAAAATCATCTCTTTCTAAAAAACACTTTCAAAAACATCTTTTTGAAATACGATTTTTTCAATAAAAAAATATTTTTTGAAAAGACGATTTTAAAAACAACCCTAATCCCATAAATAAGTTTAAAACAACACCAAACTGAAAAATAAGATTTTTTTTTAACTCTACTTCAGGATTTAAGCCAAACAGATGCAATGCATTTTTCTGGTATCAATCCTTGTCCAAACTGAAAGATTCATTTAGGCGACTTTTGTTATTCGGAGAGTGCTAGGAGACTGATGCCTTTTTCATATATGTTAATCACTTGATTAGAGACTAAACAACTAGTAATGATCTGTAAGTCAAATGTAGTAGGAAGAGAATAACACAGAGAGAGCAACCATTTGGTAGGATGGGGAAATCATCTCATGATTTTCGCCATTGAAATAGATTCCAAGGGAACCCATCCAAGCCTAAATCATTGTTCAGAAGTATATGGGTTGTCACTGAGCCAGCTTTCATTTCGCGATCTATAATAGTGACAATCATATGCATCTTATCACCGATGCTACTGTCCGGACCAAAAAATAAAAAGCACAAGTGTAAACATAATTCCTGTTTTCTTGTAAACTACATATATAGATGAGATTAAGACTGAGACTAGTTTACAACATCGATCGACCATTGTTATTAATTAAAAGTTCAGCCAATTATTTAAATTTCTTAATGTTAGCTTCTTATCCTTACCAAATGGCATAAATATAAATCACAGAAAAGGGGGAAAGGGAGGAAAAAAAATGATAAGGAAAAGAAACGAAGAAAATAGGGTGACATGGATTCATGTAAAACAAGAAACACCCACCAGGATGCAGTGCAAACACGTTCCAGTAGTAGTAGTTGAATGCGGTCTAACAGTAGATGATTCCTCATTTTCAACCATTGAGTGAGAGTGACATAATTGAATATGCAATTTAGAGCATATTATAACACTAACCGGGAATTGTTAGGGTCAGTCACGAAGTTCCGAACTTGGAGCTATATAGCCACCAGGTGTCCATTTATGGATGTCAGAAGCAATGGCATTGTTTTAATTTGGATCTATTCATTCGTAGCAATCTGCAAAACCGGAGGAACAACAATCAGTTAAAGCACATCTTACCCACCAGGAAGTGCATAAAAAGTTGTAATAATGACAAGAGGACCATGTGTTATGCTACCTGGATTGATTCTTGCAGGACCATTGAATCTAACCCATGTCCAATCGCTTGCAGTGCTATGTAAAGTATAACACATAGCGGGGGAACTTTTGTTGGTGTCAAGTCCTCTCCCACCCCATTCGGAAATGCAACAAAAATAGCCAGGAAGATCTGTAATAAGCTTCCATCACCGAGATTAAGAGCTCAAGTCCATCTTTAACTGCAATATACTATGAGAAACGCCTAGAGAGAGAAATCACAAGCCATCTTTCCTCTGTAAACTTGGAATATGAAAATGTGTCTACAGATTTTTTTTTGATAAGTAAAGTTTTACTAAGAAAGGCGCCCGAGGAGGGGAAACCCACACTACAAAAGAGAGGTTGGCTACAAAATTAAAGCCTAAGATCCCCCAAAAAATTCAGAAACTTTTCTAAATAAATAGGATATTCTTCCTTAATTCAAAAGGAAAGACAACACAAATATCTATCATAGGCAACACACATCACTCACACTGCATCAGAATAAAACTATCGAAAGTTGAATGGTTACTAACTGGAACATTTGAACACAACCGAGTGCAAATTATCAAAGACAATTCCAGAAAGACCAACTACCAGCCTGAGCATATATACACAAAACCTCATCCAAGCACAAAAGATTGTTTTTTGAATTGATTACAATACCAAAGATGTCACAAACATAAATACACTAGCTGAAGGTGTGCCGAGAGAAACAACAACAAAGAAAGTCCTGTCCTTGGGGTTCAATTTTATGATACTATGACAACAGTATTGGCAATGACACTGGGTAAACAAATCAAGCAAAAATGATTACTGGAATGCAAGAAAATAATGTCGAGCTTCTGAACAATCTCTGCTGCAGCATGATTCTTCACTCCTGCTTTTCCAATTCCCCCATTCTCTCAATTATTGCCTACGGGTTAAAACGGAAAGTGGGTCTTACTACCAAATTTCTCAGAAAATTACAATTTTATCTCACACATCAGAATAAACAAAAACCTTTTGAGAGAGATCTTGAAAAGGTTAGTGATGCCAAGGGAGTAGGTGCAATAAGAAACAATGCTATTCACTCTATGGCTACACAGTTAAACCACATATTTCTATCAACATCTTTCAAAAGAGAAGAGATGGGTTTTTGAAAATTTAGTTGCACATGCATATGGGGTTAAAATAAAGGTTATGCAAAAATGCATACCTTCTTGCTTGTTTCTTGGAGCTCCCCAGCAAGAATGAACTCATCCAATATGAGGTATACCTTTTTCAAAAAGAAAAGGGAAAAAACAATAATCACTAACAAGAAAAAGAAACTAAACTTATCAAAATAATAAGAAGAAGAAGAAGAAAAAGAAACCAAGAAACATACTACAAATACTCTAACCAAACATAGTGCGGCATAAATTTGAAATTGTTTGTCAACACACACCTAAGAAGCTAATATAGTTACCATTTGTTCATCTTAACAATTAAAACATAAAATAATTGTCCAAAAAAAAAAGTAAAACATATATTATTCCCTGGGTGGTAGTGCAGCACAGTTAGTCCAAACAGGTACAAACTGAGTAGTAGAGGTGCTAACAATCTTTTTTCTCACAAAATCATGTTAACATGCACAAATATTGGTCAAAGCTGATACCCATCAGTGTGGCCAACTCATTTGGTAAAGCAGTTAAAATTCAGATTTGCTGTAGCTTCAGTATACAAACGTTTTTTCTTTCTTCAACTCAAAGTTCAGCACCTATTCATTAATCTTTACCACAATTATCACCTCACCTGCCATACTCATTTATCCAGATCACTTACCTTTTTCTTTCTTTCTTTCCATGTTTTCCTTACAAGTGAAAGACAAGTTTATAGCTACCTATATAATGATCTAAAGCTCAAAGCAATTGTCCAAATTATATTACCAAGCTACCTCTAAGAATTTACATATACTACTAAAACACCAAAAGGAATCATTTAGCCAAGGCCATGGGAAATCTTATAAATCCAAACCACCCCCCACCACGCTAAAAAACCACAACACTACCGCATTATTTGTTTAAAGAGAGAAAAAAAATTATGCATCACTAGTGCTTGGGAAGTACGCGTTCTGCTTTGGGATAATAAATTGTTTAGATTTTTCCCCCTCAAAACTAGAAAGAAAAAGTACTTCCAAGACACTACGCCGAAGAAATTTTGTAGTGCAAGTGTCATCAACCAAAACAACAATAAATATATAAGATCGTTCCAGAAAAATTGAGGATTACTTATAAAAACGCCTGTATATTAGATAGTTCCAGCAAAGAAAGCATCAAATGCTAACTGAAGAAATATAGGCACCGAGTGCCCATAAAGTAAAATGTGCAAAAACACCAATAAAAAAAGGGAAAAATATGCTTAAACTAAGCCATCTATAATTTCTAACATTTTTTGGGCATGGCAAGATGTTCTCCCAAAAAAATCACTCATGCAAGTCCACAATGTGACCAGCACAAACCCATTCATATGCAGTAAGACTTCAAGTAAAGCCTATAAATTGGGAGCAAAAATGCAGTAAATCAGAAAAGCGGCAACTTGCAAGAGCTTCTATCACAAACAAAATTGCTTAGTGGATTGTTTATAAAAACTTGGCGCTGTTTTGAATTATGAAATAATTTTGGAATGATTTGACACATTTTTATGTAAATTATGGACTGCTTTTGGGACCTATTGAATTACTGACAAATTTGTACTGATTTTGTATATCAATATGTGACTTGTCTTCTGTTTTTGGAGAATTTGACATGTGAAATTGTGGGACTGATTTGGTACCATAATATTTTTTTTTTTATCAGCTGGTACCATAATATGTTATTTTGGTTTGATATTGGTTAAATTATACTTCGGTGAAATTAAAGGCCAATTTGATATTGGAATATGCTATTTAAATATTATCTTGCGTCAGTTGAACTAGTTATGGAATTGTGAGATGTTTTGGTACCATAATATGTGATTAAATCTATTTTGTATTCTTTTAACTATTAATCATATATGGACAATTGTGGGATGTTTCAAAATGTTTATGAACAAATCGTAAGCCCTTGTGAAATTAACAATGTATCTAACATTTACCCCCCCCCCCCCCAACCAAAAAAAAACTGACTCTTATGAACTGTTCTCAACTTAAGTATTGATTTTGGCTGCCACAATTAGATGCGTAACAAGAATTCTCGTAGCATTTAGAATATTTTGTCTAAAATTTGTATTCTGTTTTTGTGAACTGAAAAGGGAAAATGTGGAATATCTTTTTTTTTTGGGTAGAAAATGGTTTGAATTTCCAATTAAGCAAATGCTTTTGGAACAGACATATGAAACTTACTGTGATATCAAATTTTATTCGGAACCGTTGATATGCATCCTCTATGCAATGGCTCCCTACAACCAAGATGATAATAAGTAGGTTGGTTATTAAACCTTTTCAGTTGGGTGGAAAATAAATTGGATTTGGCTTCAATCTACCACGATGATAATAGGTAGACCCTGGCTCCCTTCCTACCAAGATGGTAATAGGTATAAACTCTGGCCGTAACCAATGAGGTTTTAGGGTGCCTTGTCAATGGGGACCCTATCTATCAATGTTGGCCTTAGATGGATGCAATACTATTTTGATACGAAAAACTGTTTGTCTCTACCAAGGATCAAAATTTCATTTTGTAGTGTTGTTTCGGTGACTCAAAAAATAGAAATATTTCGAAAACGTTTTAAAAACATAGTAGAAATGATGAAAAAAAATTAAAATGTATAAAAACATTTGGAAACATAAAGTAAAATATATGAATATATGAAGATTACTATTATAATCAATTAATTGAAAATGTTTTAGGATACATATCCATCCACATAAGAAGATACTAAATATAAATTAGTCATTAATACCAAATAACTATTTAGTCTTTACTAATTAAAAATTAGTTTAAAAAATTTGGAGCTAATTTTTATATAATATGAATTTATTATATATTTATTATAAAATATGAAAAATTATTATCATTAAATACAATACCATTTTTTTTTATGACCAAACACAATACCATAATATAATAGATATATACTTCTACTTTTCTTTGTCAATTGTTTTTGAAAAAAATAGAAATATTTTTTTATAATTTTGGGTCTTAAATCTCCTCCATTTGAAAAACGAATAGATATTATCTTTTATCAACTTCTAAAATTATTTCTAATACAAAAAAAATGTTTCCACTGCTTCGGTATTTTTTTACTAGTTTCGATATATTTTCATGGAAAGATGTGAATTTCGGTATTCCACTAGTGTTTCGTTTTGGTTGACTGAGGAACGGAAATGTTTCGGCCATTTCAATGGAATAGAAACGAAATTTTGATCCTTGGTCTCTACATAAGTTTTTTTGAACTTCTAAATTATCTGTTATTTTGTATATTATGAATTGTTCTTCAATAATTTTACTCACTAGGCCTATAAACTCATCCATTGTGAAATTCTTTCCTCACAGGTGACAACTGTAGGGCCTCGCTTGATTTTAGTTAAGAGTAGTGTGACTCGAAGGAGCATCTATAGATGTATAGAGTTAATTTTATTTATTTTTGAGATGCTCATGAATAACTTTATGCATAGTAGTTGGCTTTTGGTCAGCTAGTGTGATACAAATATTAATTTACATAGGGCATGATATGTGTTATGTCCTGTCAGGGATATGTAGCAGAACTTGTGGAATTGTACCTAATATGTTGTTGAAATGGATGTGTACGATAATTATATTTTTGAGAGCGGAGACTTGAGACATGACCTGAATATTCTAAAAATGTTTAAACAGAGAACGCCATACTGTTATTACTTGAAATTATATGCTCTAAAACCTCCAGACCTTATCAATGGATTACATATCATATATTTATCTTAGATAAGAATATTTCCACTGTAATGATAGTAGTTGAGCAACAGAAGCACTATAAAGGCCTTGGTGGTGATCATGATCCCCGATTATTTATGATTTGAGATTGGGAGTGTAACATGGATCCATCATTAATTTCAAAAAAACAAAGATAGAAAGGAATATACCCAAGCGAGTCTACATACACATACAAAATATAACTTGAGCTTCATTCCAATGTTCAACATTGCAAAAATTTGGCCCCCAGCAAAAGCTTACGGGTGGAGTTTTTTTGGGGCAGTTCATCATTTTTATTTATTTTTTGAGCAGTAGGGCAGTTCATCATATAGAGAAGAGAATATGAACTCTGACCAAACCTGCCCCGAGGGGGAACTACAGACTAGTTCAGAAACTTTCCAGAGAACAACGATACAATAACAGGTAGAGAGTGAACTAGAACATCAAATCTTTTATCCATGATAGCACACAAGCACAAAGCAAGTAATACAAATCCACATAAGCAGGCATTAAAAAGAAAATGATAGGAAGTGACAAACCTTGTGGAAATTGAATACCAAATCTAGCTCACACACATTGCTGAAAAAATGGTCCAAAATCTCCACAAACAAATGGATGCACTCTAAATATGCTAACTCATTATCTGTTATATCAACACACAGCGAGAAAAATAATCCAGCATATCGCCTGTAGATAACCTTGTGTGTACGAAACTACAAGAAAAAGTGATAGACATTGATCATTAATTTTGAAAAGAGTATTAAAAGAAATCATGACAAAGTACTTAGAAAAATTCAAGCCAGAAAAAACTCGGATATATGAAACTAGAAGTTAAAGCAGGTAGCAACACAATTGTATAGTGAACATATAATTATGAAAGATTTCAAAAAAGAATATGCATCTAACAGTCACTTTGGATGGTAATCTAAAATGAGCAACACGTTATTTGCTTTCAAATTTGGGCTCAACCTCCTGTTAAACCTGTTTACCGGTATCTTGCCCAATCAGTCATACCCATTTACCTGGTATCTCAACCAACCAGTTGCATCAATCCTTTGATACTTCATTGACTCATAATTAGCACAAAGAAACGCATTTCTTCGAGGAAAAAATGGGGTTACCAAAACAAAATATGTATTATTTTCAAGGTTTTAATATTTTGAGAACAAAATGGAACTAGAAATCCAAAAAAGTCAAATGCAAACACATAACTACAGTCCAATTACCAATAAAAGGAGTCATATTGGGTATAAACTGAACTCTAGAAGCCATTATCCCAGTCGCCCAAATTGAATTGATTCAATTTTTCAAATTTTGTTAGTTTCAAAAGGTAAATTATAATGATTGCAAGTTAAGTCCCATAAAAATGCATAAGATTTAAGTGCCATTTGTCAATAGTTACAAATGTCACATTACAAGTCTTGGCAATCAATAAATCAACGTGTATGTTTCCTAGCAAATTTTTTTTATGCAAAAATGCGGAAGAGACAGTGGATCACATTCTCTTACAGCTGCATAGAGATGCTTGGAATTTGATACTTTTCCTCTTCGGTTGTAGTTGGGTGATGCTAGCCTCAATCGAGAAGGTTCTCTTGAGTTAGAGATGTACTTGGATTTGGATGGACTTGAGGATGGCTTTGATTTGTCTTATTTGGTGTCTTCGGAGAGAAAGGAATATGAGAAATTTTGAAGGAGTGGAGCTAAATCCTTGGATTTTCAAATATTATTTTTTATGTTTTTTCTTTTTTTTTTGGATTAGGGAGGCTAACCCCTTGTATTTAAATACGTTTATAGACTTTTTTGGAGGATTTTAGGCTTTGATATTTGTAGCCAACCTCCTTTTATTGTAATTATGGGTTTGTAATTGGGTAGCCATTTATATAGATACCCTTTACTAGTCAAAAAATTGTGTACAAGAAAAAAATAGAATAAGAAAAGTTAGCAAAACCTTTCCAATAGGAAAAAAGAAAAAAAGAAAAAAAGAGGGGTGCCTTCCGTAACTGCTTTCATACAAGTCATGAAGTCAAACAATATCCACAAACTCTATGGTTCAAATAAAATTCACCACCCAGCCGAAGGCACCCTCATGAAGCAGCTAAGCAGCATCTAAGAGTCCATTAGGGTCTTTAGGTTCAAACTAAAAACATATGGCTTTTCAACCATTAACAAGATTATATATTGGACTCACAAAAGGGTTTAAATTCAACGAGGAGATCAGATTTCTATAGCCATAAGCTATGAAGCACGGATACGAATATGGACACGCTAGACAGATACGACATAACACAGACACGCAGATAAGTCATTTCTCGAAAAAGTAGGACACGTACATGTCAAGAACATATTGAATATATATAATTTTTTTATGTTTTTTATAATAAAAACTTAATGTTAATTCAATTAAAATTGGCATAAAAAGTAAAAACCTTCATATCACAAAAGTATTGTCAAGTTATTAAAATAATAAAGTTATTAAATAAATATTCAAGAACTTCTTTATTTAATTATTAACATACATGATTCAAGACTATTACATAGAACATGTATATATATAATCAAAAAAAGAACCAATGAGAAAAAGAGGGAAGAAAAGGGGGGGAAAAGTGTCCATAATGTGTCTGAAATTCAGAAAAAATATAAAAAATTGAACACTCTTTTTTCTCGAGAAAGAGTCCCGAGACATGACTCAAAATAGAGTGTCCATGCTTCAAATTTTCTATGCATTAATAAACCAGAACGATTGACATGTATGCTTATCTAGCTGCTCCATAAGATAATCTCAGAAGGCAAAGAAGCATCCGAGTACCGGTTCAAATATTTCAGAAACCATCGTCTTTAGCCAATGTGATTAATTCATGTAGCCTCAGAAAGTCGTCCCAATGATTATTACAATATAAATAAGATAATTGTTGTTTCTCTGTCGCATTAAACATATAGAAATCAATAAAATTACAAGGTAGTAACATTTGGAAACGTAAGCCCACCTCAACGAAGTTGGTGAATTTGGGGTCTCTGTTCACAACCAAACGATGAACCTACACACAAAAGAAAGAAATACAGAACCCTACATATTTCGCACCAAAAAAATATTTTATATAGTAGTAAAAAACAAAAAAAATCAAAATCAAAGAAGAATTTACCTCGTATTCAACCTTGTGCTTCTCGGACTCCTCGAGAGGAATATAATACTTGGCCAGACGAGTCTTCCCTTGCCTGTTCTGAAGCAATATGAACCGGATCTGCCATGCAAAGACAAACAAAGAAAGCCAACAAAGGAAAAATTTCAGAGACAGGCGTAATTCGACACTGTACGATTGGTTCTATGGAAGGAGGAAATAGAGAATTAGAAAATGCTTGAGAAATAGAAATTTTCAATTTTCTTATCTCTTTCGTTTTATTCTTCTCTTCCTTAGAACCAAACGGAAAATTTCAAGGGAAATCAGAAGGAAACGTAAAAAATTTTACCATTTTCGAAAAATTGTAAAATAACAATTGCGAAACTTATCAGCAGCGATTGATGATCATACAAAAAGAAGAGGAAGAAATTAACAAAGATTGATACGTTTCGTAGAGCGAGTCGCAGGTTGGAATTTGCAAGGAGAGGTCAGAGCCGAGGTCAGACAAATGGGTTGAAACTTGAAACATGGTATATTTATACGCACACAAATAAACCGTGTGATGACTTCCTAAGCCCCTGTGATAACCGTTTATTTCTGCTACTTTTCCCCTCTTGGTGATGTGCTTAATCACGCGGCTAGAATTGAAAGAAGGCGGTTGTTGACATTAATGTGGACCACCATAGACCTTTTCAGGGTTTTTTTGTCTTTCTCTTCCACGTGTTTTTAGTTCATACTCTTTGTGAACCGGAAGCAAACTGTCGATTAACTTACATATCCCTTGTACAAATCAGCCACTAATTCATAACTTTTGTTGTTATTAGTTTATTAAAATTCTACTTATGAAAAATTACTGAATATATGAATATTCTTTTTTTTATTTGAAAGTCTAGCCACGTTAATGATATTAAATTCCGCTAACTTTTTTTTTTTTTTTTTTACTACAACTCGAACTTGATCAACGTCTATAAAATAAAAAAATAAAAAACTCTTGTTATTTTGGATGAAACCTTAATCTTACTAATATCTTATTTCTTTCTTTCTTTCTTTTTTTATTTTGAAAAATTGAATATTTTTCTTCCCTCTAAAAATTAACAGGACTGAAATTCGTTGAAACAATCCTAAATAAATTTTTTCCTTTTTTTTTTTTGAGAATTGAGAGAGTGAAATTCTCACCTAATTTATGTTAATATTGTCCAAAACATCATTATAATTTCAGATAATAGTGGTTTAGAGGTAGAATAACTTACTTGACCCATTTTTTACTACAAACTCACTAGGGCTATAAACTCGAGCCCGGCCTGAAAAATTACGGATTTAGACAATAATTTTATATTGTTAGGACGGACTTGAGCAATAATTAGTGAGTCTAATTTAAACTCAGATTGTGCATGGGTAAAGGTCATGGGAACTGAGCCCGAGTTGGATAAACATAATATTTTTTTTATAATATTAATTAATATGCACTATTAGATTTTATAATTTCAATAAATCTTAACCGTTAATTAAATGATATATAAGATATGATTGTAGGATTATCAAACGAAACTTGAACCCAAACTCGACCACAATTAGAATTCAAGACCAAACCCAACTAAAACTTGAACAAACTGGAATATTTAGGCAACCCAAAAAAACCAACACCGGTCAACTTTATCTCAGCCCGGACTCGAGTTGAACTCATTGGGCTCCAGCTCGAGCTCAACCATAGCCTGACCGTCTCATATCATGGGTTCAGTCTGGACAACACTCAAACCTGGGCTGTCCAAGTTGCAGCGAAAAAATTCACCCACTTAACACAGTGGAACCAATTTAAAATTGTTCGAAGCATTCCATATGTCATCCCAATTTTTATTTTTTAAAAAAGAACCTACTTGATAGTCAGATTGTACTTTTGGCATTGTAGAATTGGGACTTTAGAATTGAAATTGGTTGGAATTGAAATCTCAATCATTGGACAAAATACAATACAGATGGCACCCTGGCCACACATGCCAGGCAATCACAAAGAAAATGGTGTCCATATCCCCATCACAAAGTCTTCAAATGCAGCTAAATTACAAAACTTTGAATTGAATTCCTAAACTCACATGCTGTTCTCTTGCTTCTCTCTTTATTTTCAACCCAGTGTTTCTGAATCCCAACTACATTACAAAATCCCAACCGCTATTCTTCAACTAGAGGAAATTCACTAGGAAATAGAAATACCTTACTGGTAATCAGGTCACCATCTTGTATTAGAAATCGTGCTCATACTGTGAGTTTGTGGCAGCCAAGAGAGCAGCCCCGATCCCGGACCCATCTTTCGAATGTTCTATGACTACATTCTTTGAAATTTCCCACCCCAGAAGCTCTGTGACTGCATCTTGGAGGTATCTTCTGTACTGCGGGTAGTGCTCGTACAAGCCTCCGTCCATGGCGACAACCGTCCTCTTTCCAAATATGAGACCTTTTGAATCCTCTTCCATCTTTTGGAGTATCCCAACAATTCCTGCACCAGCTAAGCGCCCACCTCGCTTTACAATAGTGTCACAAACGTCCATGATTATCTTCCTCATGCTTAAATTGGATTTTACCTGATATCAAGATTGGGAGAAAAATGTAGACTGTGTTACAAATTTTCATGAAATGTTTGCAAGATTTCAGGAATCATAACATAATAATCTCCCATTCTGCAAACCAGCTGATTTTATATGATATGTTCCCACCAGCAGGTAGCAATGGTAATAAAGAGCTAGTCTAGGGCATCTAGACCCGTACTACGGGATTTGGGGTGGGTTAGATACTTAGATGTATGCAGTTTTACCCCATAAATGGATAGACTCATTCTGCAACTCGGACCCGTGACCTCCAAGTCACAATGGAATAATGGAACAACCTTACCCTTGCACCAAGGCCTCAAGTAGCAATAGTAATAATGAAACATAAATATCCAAAATATCTGTTTTATTGTATACTGGGAATTAACCTTCGCGAGTAACTATATATTGGATGCAAATGTTTCCACTTTAGCAATGTACTGTTCTTCGAATCCCTCCCCCTCCCCATCTATCAAATTCAGTTTAATTTTTCCAGATTTATTTATGATGTCTTACACATTAATTATTCAGTGGCAATTAATTCACAAATTCCAAATCATGGTTAGGATGTAAATAGGGCAGATATAAGGGGTTGATGCGAGTATTTACCCCAGCTACATTATATAAAATTGATTCGACAGCTTCAAGATCTTGGGAAGTGTCCTGCTGCATAGCACTTATATCTGGTGTCCTATAAAATACAGTTCAAAATAGACTTAATACAAACAAAAATTTAGAGGATTATGTTAACAGAAAGAGAGAAACCCAGAAGAAAGACCACAATACTATTACACCAATCGGATAAATAAATTCAAGATTTCTAATATAAACTTGCTGTTTCAAGTCGACATGTTAAAGAACTTAGTCATTCTAAATCAAGACTGCAGGTACACAAAACCAGGAGAGAGTATAAGTGTTGCAATTAATGGAATGCATCTGTTGCCATATAAACACATGCAAAGAAAAAGAAAAGGATAAGTCAACTTGTAATTCTTTTCATGAAGGTCAACTTGTTATTCTTTTATTTAGGGATAGCCTTATATATCAATCAAGAATGCTTAAAGCTTGTTTTACACCAGAACACAGTAGCGCAAATAAATTCCAAATAGACTTTAAACACTTGTGGTGACAATGTTTACAAAAATTACTGTCTTTATATTTTCTTTCTTTCTTTCTTTCTTCTATATACAGATTTCTTCAGGGCCTACCATAACTGTCATCAAACGAGGGACTACCATGAAAGATGTAACATGAATTTTAGATATCAAAGGTGATTCATTTCTTCTCAAACTGAAAGAGAAGGACAATATGATGCATCACAAAATGAACATGAAACTACTAAGCACAAGACAGATTCCAATAATGGGATTCATCCAGCAAAGAGCAGATGGCATGCCTACCCACTCATAAGTCATAATACAACCAAATAGCAACAAGTTTAATATGACTTGAGATGAGTTTTCAAACCTTTGACACTACCCGTATATACTAAAAATATCAGATCTGATTACCTGAGCACAAATGGGGTGCATAAATTTTCTGGAACAGATTCGCCAAATAAAGCACCTGCTTCAGCCATTTTGAGAAGCACTCGTCTTACAATTTCGCCGAGATACATACCAGAGATTGTCTTCTCAAATATCTGTCTCCATGAATATGAAAAACAATCTGAATTTAGATAGGTTGTACATCATTACAATGACTATACAAACTAATGATGACATAGAAACAAGAGGTTACCTGCTCACCAGGATTGACACTCTTAGCATCCATGTCCCTATCAAACTCAGTTAAAGGAAGACCATTTGAGAATGCTCCCCACTCTGTGTTGATGATCTGAATCAAGTGTTATTCATCAAAAGAAAGCCTGAAATCTAAAACATGATCTATGAACCTAGGTAGGAATTTCACAAACCGTTCTTCCAGATGTAGAATTCTGGCCCTGTAGTTTAGGAATAGCATCGGTGCGTTCTACATAGCATGCGTTGGTTCCAGTTCCCAGAATGACAGCAACCATGACATCGTCATCCCAGTATCTTGCTCCAGCTAGTGTTCCCACAGTATCATTAACCTAAGTTGCACCAAATTAATAACACATCAAGTACCAGAACCAGAAAAATTAAATAAATAATACACTTGTTTTCCTTCCCAGTTCCCATCTAGCATAATAACATGTCTTAGCATGTCAAAACCATACCAGGGCAGACACCCGCATATCTAGGCCCAGCCTCTCCATTGCTTCGTTCAGACAAGCCACTACATCTCTTCCAGCCTGCAAAGAGTTGAAGTTCTCTATAATGCTTATATCAGGAGAAAAAGAACACAGGCCACAACTATTAAAGAACTACATCTAGAAGTCTAAGGACATCTGTGTTGGTTTTACTCCATTTTCTTGTGTCATGAATGTTAAAGAACAAAAACTAGAAGTATTAAAAATGTAGCATTGTCATTATTTTTATAATATATTGACCCAATGAGCAAACACAAGTTATTACCTATAGCATCAAAACCAAATGTTGAATGACTAATATCGGTATCTATCCCTCATAGAATGGGTCAATGGACCTCACATTAATGGTGAGTCAAATTGATCAAATGAAATTCAACTCCCAGTCAAGATTTTGCATAATCATACCTTAATTTCAAATAAAATTTTAGTGCCCCCTACCCTTCTCTACCTTCCTCATAGTAACATATCAAACTTAGAATTCCTCAGAGTTTCTTATTCAAAAAACCATAAACCATCATTACTGGAAAATCTCTTCCAAGGAAAGCAACCCATCTCCCAAAAACCTATTTCAACTGTTTAAAATGCGCAGTCAAAAGTGAATAAACTTCAGTGTTTCCGTAGGAGATGTTAACACTGATGAAGATACATGGGCTCGCTATGTTTTCCAAACATTTATGTGATAACTTCTTCAAATTTAAATTCTTATGTGTTTTTACACACCTATCCATTTAATGCAATTTTTTATTATTCACTGAAAAAAAAAATGAAAATATGCAATTTTTCATTAGGTTTCCTTTCGATCTTGTTTGACAGGTGATTCCTAAATTTTGTAGTTCCAATCCAAGCCTCAATGTTATTATTCATCTTTAATTACCAGGATATACAGCAAACAAACCAACGAATGGGGCACAACTTATGATATGTAAACCACATGCTCATAGAATTCAGAAATACCAACCGTTCCAGAGACTGCAAACCCCTTTGTCCACTTCATCAGTATGCCAGAATCAATAGATGTCTGCTTCACTGGGAAAGAAAAAGTGAATCCAATTTCCCTTTTCCTTCCATGCGGCAGGTGAAATTTTCCACCCTCCTCTTGTGCAAATTTTGCCAGCCCAGAAGCAATAAAATCAAAAAGTTCCTACAAGTACACCAACTTACGTCAATCCATAAATTAAAATCAAGATATTGACTGGTAGATAAGCATTTTTTTTCCCAAGATGACTTAACAGACCTCAGAGGTACCAAACATAAGCTCCTGTGGAATTGACATTTGCTCGAATTCAGTTGCAACGACGCGTTCATCCTTACCTCCTAATTGTACTCTTAGCACTCGAAAATTGGTGCCGCCAAGATCCAATGCATAAAACAATCCTTTCTCGTTCCTTTTAGATCATAAAGTTAATTAATTTTAATCTCAATTTAAGAAAGGAAAGAGGAAAAAATCTGATTTCTGGTGGCAATAATTTTGTCTATTCAGTGTCAGAATCAATGTCTATAATTTTTTCTCAGCACTCTTTTTTTCAAAAAAATTTTTAAACTCTCAATGCAATTGTATTGCTTCCGTGATCTTTAACTACATAAACTAGGTTATGTATGTAAATATGTAATCATTACAGTTTATGAACAATATTTAAGAAAAAAATACAGAAGAAAGGGCAAGCAAAAGAAGTTATAGTCATTTTAAACTTAATAATCAGATCTCGTGAAAGAGAGAATTTAAGAACAATAACCAAAAAATTTGGAACAATTAAGAATTGTTGAGTTAACTATAAGCAAGATTAAAGAAGAAAAAAAGCTTTGAACATACCCAGTTGGCAAACTGTCAACATAGCTAAGTATCATCTTGAGATCACTGCCACCATCAACGGCAAGCCCAGCGCGCATATCAGCAGCCATGGCGTCGGCCACGTGGCGCAAGACGGGCAAAGGAGTGGCACAGTCTTTCTGCAACTTGGTCAAGATTGGGACGACAGTGACTGCGTTGGATCGGACGGTCATCCTCACCCGCGGCGTGCCACAAGGGGATCGCGGAAGATAAATGGATCGAACGGCTGGTGGGCTCGCGGTGATTGACATTGTCGGTGGAGGTAAGCTCAAGAATGAGAAACAGAGGAAAAGGAGAAGGAAAGTAATGGTGATTGAAACAGAGAAAACATAATTTTGAATCTGTTAATTAAATCGCTCTTTTATTTCTGGTTGGGAAGGTTTGATTGAACAGTTAACAAACCTAACTAGATCGTTAAGTACAATAGAATCTACTGTATAGTCAACTGTGTCTCAATTTTATTTTCTTTTGTTTAAAAAAAAAAAACAAATTGGGATTTATTTTAGCATTTGTAAGCAAAGGCAGCAAAGCTAAAGTCAAGAATGGTTGGGAGAGGGGCGGACAAGACGATGTTAACACTACATCTATGTTTTGTTCTTGTTTGGGGAATCCGATTCAGATGTCTTAATTCTTAAATGACCCTTTTTTTAAAAAAAAATTTTCTTAAATGGCATATTCGAATTTATGTGGTTTAGAAATAAATGCACTGGCACTAAGCTCATGCAGCCAATGCCTCGTGCAGTCCCTTTTTTTTTTTCTTCTTAATTCTTCTGAAAAATTAAGTGTACGACTCTTAATCGGAGTTTTGCTTGAAGTTTTAAAGACTTTCATTTCAAAAATAAAATTGTGTTTAGACAATGATTTAAATATAATTTTTTTAAAAAATTTATAATTAATGTTTTAAAAATTATAAAAATATATTTGAATATAATAATCTAAATTATAAAAAAATTAAAATTAATAACTGATGAGCCATAAAAAGCCGCCTCCAGAGCAGAGCTGCCTACCGATCAGAGCTACCGAGCAGAGCTGCCTCAGAGCAACTACCAGCAGAGCTGTCTACCGATCAGAGCTGCCTACCGAGCAGAGCTGCCTACCGAGCAGATCTGCCTACCGATCAGAGCTGCCAGCAGAGCTGAGCAGCAAGCAGCAGAGCTACTGAGCAGCAAGCAGCAGAGCTACCGAGCAGAGCTGCCTCAGAGCAACTACCAGCAGAGCTGCCTACCGAGCAGATCTGCCTACCGATCAGAGCTGCCAGCAGAGCTGAGCAGCAAGCAGCAGAGCTACCGAGCAGAGCTGCCTCAAAGCAACTACCAGCAGAGCTGCCTACCGATCAGAGCTGCCTACCGAGCAGAGCTGCCTACCGAGCAGATCTGCCTACCGATCAGAGGAGTTCCGAACTGGGCATCGTCTTCTATAAACTTCCGACCTCAGAATAAGGAATATATCTTAGAGTGCAAGACTTTCAGATAGGAAAGAATCTTACCCCAAATCAAGGAAGATTATCACATATCTTTTAACCTTGTCAAACAAGGAAAAGAATTCTATTCAATATAGGAAACTGCTAAAATCAATGACTCTCAACCCTATAAATAAAGGGGCCAGGTATATTCAATCGGAGATTCAATCACATACACAATCACTCTCTTTTCACATATTTCTTATATTCCCTCTTTACTGACTTGATCGTCGGAGGGTCCTCCTTCTCTTTTTTGCAGGTCCTTCTTGCCGAATCATCGAATTATGACCGGTGCTGTTTTTTGCAGCATCAGTTTGGCGCCGTCTGTGGGAACGACGGTCAACATGCCTCGTTCTCTACTACTAATATTGCTCCCTAATGATTATTTAAATTCTCTCAAATTCTATAATTTGATAGATGTTAAACACGATTAAATTAGATTAAATCCTTGCATATCAGCGTAAAAATCAGATTCTACAGATTACTTGACGTAGAAATCAAATTCTACATATTACTTGCAAGATTATATATATACAAATATATAGCTATATATATAATCTCAAGATACTTTTTGCATATACATATATCTACATGTACATACATATACGTCAGAATCAACTCAATAATATATGTATATTGATCAAGGCAGAAACCATTGATCCATAATTTTTTATGGCATCTAACAATTACATGTGGTTCAAATCTTTTATTATTATTATTTCAGAGCATGAAAAGAAGCACCTTAATCTGATTCTTTAATATTATTTTAGGCAACAAATAAAAATTATTTTGTGTTGTTTTTGCCATAGCGAGTTCTGGAACAGAACTATAACACAAGGGATCAAAAGTTTGCAAACCTTCAAATTTTTTGCACCTCTTCGTCGCAGTCTATTTATCAAGATCCTTGGTACCAGAGCACTTGCAAGATCACATATATACAAATAGATATATATATATATACATATATATATATAATCTCAACATCATTTTATATACATGAATATATATATATATATACACACGTCGAGCATCACTTTTGAGATCTACATCCATCTCAAAACCTCTTGAATAAAATATGTGATTTGTTGAAATTCAGAACCATTATTTTAACATTGGATTTGAATGCCTCTGTGACCAGCATCTTAAGCTCTTTATTGCATCCCTCATACTTTAAATTTAAATGCTTCTGTAAAAAGTAGCTGAGCAGGTCACATAACCTCTCCCCGTCGCATCGGTCATTCACAACCAAAGTCACACATCTTTTTTACTTCAAAACTCTCTCTCAGTTTGAGATGAGAAGTTTACAGATTTTAACATAACCCATATATGTTCATCAACTACTTCTCTGTACAGGACTTTCAGATAGTCTCACCAATGGCCCAAGTGCTCAACGGACTGTAACACTGGCAAGGTTCCCAAGAGCTACAACTTACAACGTTGGCGAGCACGACTGCAAAGTTAACCATGTCGCGAGGTTGGGATTTCAACGCTGTGATAGCAGACACAAGTCGTCTTCTTCATCTAAAGGAGAATCACAGTCTTCTTCAACCGATCTGAAACTTCAGATCTCGGCTGAGAATGAGAACCGACCTCACCACCGCTGGCGTCACTGGTCTCCCCAACGATGACTGGTGTGAATCACATAAAGCCGAGACCACCCTGACCAATGTGGTCGGCACACTTACCCCAGCCGAACTCTGTAGAGAAGAAGGCCTGATCTTGATCAACTACGCCACCGGCCATATTTTTGAGTATGATTCAACCTTTGTACCAGTCATGATTTTTGGCGTGGTGAGCGGTGCTGGATCTATGTCGGTGCCGCCTGGTCAGCCTCCCAATCCGACCATCCGACCTTACATGCCGATTCCGAATGGTTTCCCAACCATGCCACCACCTCCTCAAGGGATGATTCCTCCTTCTGCGGTTGAAACTCCCTATTCTCTCTCCTAAGGGCAAAAGCACGATGGTCTCAACCATCCCAAGCCACTTCAAGTTCAAGCAACTTCCCAATTTCCAACACCGAATATTGTGTAACCATTTGGAAGTTTTTACTGTTGGAACCATAAGAATCAAATTCAAGGCCAAGTGCTTCCTATCTTTTAAACTCGACCCCAATTTATGCTCTGCCCGTCACAGCATTCTTGGCTTTATAGTTGACCCATGTTCGGCAGTTTTGGTCTTTATTGTAACTGAGCTTTTGTGCATTGGGATCAAGGAGAGTTCATCGGCATAAGCCATTGTCACAATTGAGAACATTGGGGCTATAATTTTCAGTGGATTTTTAGGTTCCAAGACTGGATGGTGCAGATCTTGTTGTCAGAACTCGGGTGAAGAGCTTTTATTTTCTGAGTTCGTAATTTTAGATGCGGTCGATTTTGCTTCATCTTCTGCTTGCTCGGCAGTGTCTCGTACAGTTGATTTGGCTGAAAGTCAAGCTCGAGAGGCAAGCCAATTCCATTGGGAAATACCTCGAGCGTGTGACAGGCTCTGAAATTCAAGATCATCAGATTTGTGAGCTTTGAAATAAAATCTGTAATTATTCCTTGAAGGCTGGAAAATCTGAAGTGATTCATATTCATCAATCCGCCCAAAAAGACTGGTATCCTTAACTTCAATGTGATGAGTGGCTAAGGTCTGCCATCCTCCTAAAATAAAGAGTACTGACACTTCTACCATCTCTAAAGCTAGCTTCATGAGGTCGGCAATGAATACACCAAAAAGCTGTACACAGCACTCCGTTCTGATCCAAGCAGATAGAACCCTCCACTGAATTCCGAGTTTATGGGGCATATACTGTTCAGAGCTGATTACAAACTTGGATGAGCATGGCAAAAAAGTGAAAGAGTGCCTCCCATATAGCCTTGAGAAACCGACACTTTTTGTTGCTGTGAAACTTCAGACCTCCACCTACTGATCACCACAAATCACTTGATGAAGATGATTTCTCAAAAAAAAACCATTGTTGTCAGGAAAGTCAGTACGGCCCCAACTCTGTTCTGGCCGTTCTCTGCTCTCATTCCATTTGAATACAAAGTACTCTATTTTCTTTAATTCAATTTCAGATCCAAGCATCAACGGCCACCAGTCAATTACTACTACCATGAAACAAATATTGATGTGTCTCCCTCTAGAGCAGTTGCTCCGTCCAAGGCATTGCCACAACCATGGTCGTCGCCATCACCGTTGACCACAACGCCGGTCACCACTGCTCAGCAGACCACCACCTCGGGATCTGCTGCGCAGCAATCTGCAATCACCAGCACCATTCCCACTTGAGTCCACAACCAGGGATTCTAACCCTCTGTCGACTCTCCTGCTGCTGGTTATTTCACCTGGAAGCTGGAGCACCTAGAGACCTCTTCCATTGTAATATTAAAGGAAAACAATCTATGGTGGACCCTGCTGGGACGGCATTAATGGATCTGATAACATCGGACTCGTCATCAACATCGGGGCCTCTCTATCCTCGTCCTCGGCCTCGGCATCTTCGGCAACATTGTCACCTCCAACGATTTTGGGCAAACTGGTGCAAGGCCTACGAGTTTTGGATGTGTTTTCTACATCACCTTCTTCTGGGTTTTTGGTCTCCTGGTGATCTGATTATTTAACCGGAACGCATCCACAATGTACAAGTGTGGATGGAGAAGGCTGCTTTATTAGATGAACAGATGCTTCGAAATATAAAACAGTTCCAATGATTTCAAACACTTCACGACAGTCAATAACAGAAAGGGGTATTGCATCCCCAGCTCCTTGATGGATCAGAGCGAGTACATTCTATTGATAGACAATCAATCGGCTTATCCTAACGAGTTGACTCCTTTTGCTAAAATTTCATGCTTTGATTCAACTACTCCAGTTGATGGTAGCAGTGAAGATGATCATCAAAATAAAAAGAGAAAGTATGTTCTGCTTGGCTGCCAAAGATATTGTCAAGCTTGAAAAATGTGATGTCGGGTGGGTGAAATCTATCAGTAGAAGCGGTTACCTTCGTTTTGTTTAAATCATGATGTAGAGCTGTCGTATGTGTGCACAGACACATCAAAGCAAGAATCCTACGCTATGATTAACAAATTGGGCCCCTAAACCTCGTGATATGTACTGGGAGAATCCGTCTATCCTCCCAAGATTTCTCTAGCAGATCGTTTAGCTTCCGCAACTGTCAAATATGAATAAATCTTTATAAGCTTCTGGTTCCAAACTGAGAGGCCAGAGTATTGCAATTGGCCTTTAGTAGGCTGTAATCTCTCTCGAGCTGCTTTGGCTTCCATCGAGCTCTCCTATTCTGAAACCATATTGCAACCTGGCACGGTTATAATCCAAGTCCTCTAGTCAGTTGAAGGATTGCATCGATCTTCTTAAGGTGCTACTGGCGGAGGTCGGCTCTGTCAGATCACTGTCACAGTTTACACTCCGTTCACTTTGCCATCCAAGTTGGGACATTCAAAGAGTAGTACATGATTCTACCAAAAAGATTATTGCTGCTATTCCACAATTATCTGAAGCTCTTTTACTTGAAATTTTCAAATTATCTTTCTGTTGAAGAAAAGATTCTATTTCTGAAGCCATCTGGGTTTCATGTAAATGGAACGTACAAGAAGAAATTGAATCATTGACAAAACCAGCAGAGCCACTTTAAAGCATCAAAGTTCTGAAATGGTGCAAGAAGATTTTCTCTCAAGTTTGGATCCTTTTTATATTTTGCACCAAGTGACACAAAGCCACCCAGGCAGTTCTTTCTCTATATTCCGGTGGTCGAAAGAATCAGGCACTTTCTGTTGCTGTGAAAACTTCAGCCTCAATAAATCTCAGACCTCCAATGAAGTCTGGATGCCGAGCTGCTCCCGCTACACAATGCGTCTTCTATTTTTGTCAACCTTTTCCAAGAAAGCCAGCAATTCAGCCTCATGGCCTATGCGTGCCATACCCAAGCTTCTATTTACAACTCTGAATTTGTCTCATAACCCCTTTGGATGTCTCTGCCATTTTTTGAACGGATTTCTGCTCCACAGAGCTTCATTTAGCCAAGAGTCCATTTACTGGGTTCAGTATTGGCGGCAGAGATTCTTGCTCAGAGACTCTGAGCCTAAGCTCAGAACCCCAGAGACGTGGGTCGAACCAGGATAGTGGTCCAATGGCTCCAGCTGGAAAGAAACCAGATAGCTCTACAGCGTCTCACATATACAGAGCCTTCAGCAACATATTTACAAAAATGGGAAGCATCAAACTTCTTGGATTTCTATTTCCTGCTGATCTTTTCTTTCTTAGATTTTTTCTCAAAATATGGGGCATTGCCCTAGACATGACTCTTGATAATCTGATCAAGAATAATTAGAAATTTGGAAGCTGAGGCAGTTACTTTAGGGGCCGAGGTCAAGTCTCTAGACCTGGATCCACTCATCGCTGCTCGAATCATGGTACGTTCCATGAGATCAGCTCTGTTTCGATATAATGGCTGCAACGGCAGAGCTACAATCTCTTAGTAGAGTTGGAAATCACAATGCAGAGAGCGCTCTTCAAGTGCCCCTCATGGATCCCTTATATCTTCAATACTTGAGATCAAATGAGTATAGCCCTCAATAACCTGTCTATGGATGGGGAATGCATCAGTAATTCATACTTGAATTTAATTAGACTTCGGAAAGCTTACCTTGGGTCACTGCTTTCACCTCAGAAATCACAGTTTGGTCTTCTTTACCTTGGTAAATCTGGTAGTTTGAATCGTGGATTCTATGGAAACCCAGCATTTGGTATTGGCATGCCCTATCCAGGAAGTCCATTGGTAGGTCCTCTTCTTCCGAACTCTCCTATTGGATCGAGTAGTCGAGTTGGCCTCTATGAGCGGAACATGCGTTTTCCTCCTAGGATGAGGAACTAAGCTAGGACTGTTATGGGATCCTGGCACTTAGAAGCTGATAAAATTACTGGACATATTGTTGAGTTCAATGCCGATTAGTATCTTCATCGCCAACACTGTTCATCATGTTGCCGCACTTGTTGTTTTGGCAGTCGCCATTACACCGATTGATCTCTCTGGACACTATCACCGAGTGAAGAAAAGAATATATATTTATATATATATATATATGCATATATCAGCCCATCACTGATCATCAAATATACAAAAAGAGGAGACGCCACAGATTCCATCATCATCGGAAACCTTGTGCCTTCCAGCAGCTTCTCTCAATTGTTGATCCTCCTAGGGCTCTATCTTCGCATCAGGCACCAAGGTTGCTCCTCTTGTAAGACTTATTCAAAGCCTACAGTCCCTATGAGCAGAACTTTCAAAACTACCAAACCAGGGAAACCTTGGGAATCTGCAGTCAGTAGAATTTAGAAATAATTTTCTGAATAGAAGCATACCTGACAGTATATGCAACTGCGCGGACTTGCTAACTCTTGGCCTCATCTTCAGCAATCTCAATGGCACTTTTACTAATAAATTTTCCAGGGGGAGTATAGCTGTCATTACAGTACTCATCTACTGGTGGTGGCAATATATCCCCTAAACACCGTTGCACATTGTTTAGCACCACCAATCAGGATTTCTGCAAGGCACACTCTTTAGCCATGCATGACAATATTTTGTGGTTCCAAAGCACGCCTTCAAAGAACTACCATCCAAGAGAAACCCATGTACAGACTGAATACATCAGACTGCCGCCTCCTCCTTCAAATCTTCATCTGCTATATTTAGAGGCAACGTGCTTTCGATACTGAATTTTATCAAGGGAGAAACTTCTTCCTCCTTAAGATTTCACCCGTAGCGTCGGAGGAGGAAGATGGCTATGGACTTTTCATGGTTACAGGAACCCAGTTGGATCTATTTGGTCTGATCAGGCATGAAAAGCTACATCACAAATTAGTGACATCTCATTCATCAATCAAGCTTATTGTGCATGTTTTGCTAATTTGAAAACTAAGGCCGTTCTTTTGATACTGCAATGCCCTGTCATTGGCCAGTTTATCAATATCAGATAACAACTTCACTGGTAATGTCGACAACGCTTTCAGAAAATGTTTGAATCTCACAGATTTGTTCTTGTCTGGAAACCACCTCTTTGCTGAAATTCCTGCTTATCCTGGGGAGCTTCAACTAGTTACATTGGAACTATCAAAAAATAATTTATATAGAAAGATTCCTCATCGGCTGTGGGATTCAAGAACACTAATGGAGATATCACTCAACAGCAATTTGCTTAAAGGCCAGATTTCAGTGGCAATTGCAAAAGTCTCCACCCTACAGGGGACCAGCTCTCCCTCCGATCTTCTCAAATGAGAAATCTTCAGGGTCTCAAATTTTCTCACAATCGACTATATTGCTCGATCTCCCTAATAATCTTGGGTCAATAATGAGGAGCTTAGCCAAGCTTAGCCTGTCAAACAACTTGCTCACTGGACGATTGTATTCAGTGCCACATTTATTTCTTTATTCCTGCTGATATATCTTCTCAAAGGAAGGAAATTATCATTCTTGACGGGGAAAAAGTAAGCTTGTGAAAGCAATTGAACCACGGTCCCATGATGAAGAAACCTAAGACGTATCAAAGCTGGTAAAAAGCAGTCTGATATACCAGGTTTCATCAGCTTTTCTCTCTTTTGCTAACTTTTATTGTCCCTGGTCAAAGTCTGTTCATGGCTCTCCGGCCTAAGATAATTACATGTCAGACTCAATCGCCGCACTCGCCATGGCCGTAAGTGGACAACCTAAAGAACACGCCTGTGTGCAGCTTGCCTTATGTTCACCTGTCTGGTCGTTAACTCAGCAACTCACACTGTGTCAAGAGGAACTCTTTTCCAATTGGCTTTCTCCATGATTAACAAGATCAGTATTTTACAAGGATGTAGTTCTCTCTTCAACAATGCCAGCACAAACATGGTGTCTCTTGCTCTCACCTCGTCAGAATATTTGATCATAAAAACTATTATATACAAGCTGAGGCACATAATGGCCAGCATAGCTTTCACCAGTTATGTAAAAATCATAGGATTAGAACTGTGGGGAACCTCTCAAGCCAATTGACAAGAAAGATATAAGTATCATTCGCAGTGCTTTTGTTCTTAATGTACAGACTCAGGTCTGGTCCATCTTAATGTACAGACCTCTCAGGTCTGGTCCATCTTAATGTACAGACCTCTCAGGTCTGGTCCATCTTAATGCACAGACTCTCAGGTCTGGTCCATCTTAATGTACAGACCTCTCAGGTCTGGTCCATCTTAATGCACAGACCCTTAGGTCTGGTCCATCTTAATGCACAGACCCTCAGGTCTGGTCCATCTTAATGCACAGACTCAGGTCTGGTCCATCTTAAATGCACAGACTCTCAGGTCTGGTTCATCTTAATGTACAGACCTCTCAGGTCTGGTCCATCTTAATGCACAGACTCTCAGGTCTGGTCCATCTTAATGCACAGACCCTTAGGTCTGGTCCATCTTAATGCACAGACCCTCAGGTCTGGTCCATCTTAATGCACAGACTCAGGTCTGGTCCATCTTAATGCACAGACTCTCAGGTCTGGTCCATCTTAATGTACAAACCTCTCAGGTCTGGTCCATCTTAATGCACAGACTCAGGTCTGGTCCATCTTAATGCACAGACCCTTAGGTCTGGTCCATCTTAATGCACAGACTCTCAGGTCTGGTCCATCTAAATGTACAGACTTCATGTCTGGTCCACCTAAATGTACAGACCTTCTGGTCTGGTCCATTTTTCTTACTCTATCAACCTTTATAAAACTCTTGTTTTATTTCCAGGTGTTGTAGGACAGTATATTATCAATCATCAAGTACGTGTGACTCTTCAAAAATCCTAACCTCAGCTCTGCACAGATCTCACAGAACTGAGGCTCGGGGGGGGAGTAACTGATGAGCCATAAAAAGCCGCCTCCAGAGCAGAGCTGCCTACCGATCAGAGCTACCGAGCAGAGCTGCCTCAGAGCAACTACCAGCAGAGCTGTCTACCGATCAGAGCTGCCTACCGAGCAGAGCTGCCTACCGAGCAGATCTGCCTACCGATCAGAGCTGCCAGCAGAGCTGAGCAGCAAGCAGCAGAGCTACCGAGCAGAGCTGCCTCAGAGCAACTACCAGCAGAGCTGCCTACCGAGCAGATCTGCCTACCGATCAGAGCTGCCAGCAGAGCTGAGCAGCAAGCAGCAGAGCTACCGAGCAGAGCTGCCTCAAAGCAACTACCAGCAGAGCTGCCTACCGATCAGAGCTGCCTACCGAGCAGAGCTGCCTACCGAGCAGATCTGCCTACCGATCAGAGGAGTTCCGAACTGGGCATCGTCTTCTATAAACTTCCGACCTCAGAATAAGGAATATATCTTAGAGTGCAAGACTTTCAGATAGGAAAGAATCTTACCCCAAATCAAGGAAGATTATCACATATCTTTTAACCTTGTCAAACAAGGAAAAGAATTCTATTCAATATAGGAAACTGCTAAAATCAATGACTCTCAACCCTATAAATAAAGGGGCCAGGTATATTCAATCGGAGATTCAATCACATACACAATCACTCTCTTTTCACATATTTCTTATATTCCCTCTTTACTGACTTGATCGTCGGAGGGTCCTCCTTCTCTTTTTTGCAGGTCCTTCTTGCCGAATCATCGAATTATGACCGGTGCTGTTTTTTGCAGCATCAATAACTTATCAAACACGCATTCTACATTTTGAAATTAAAAATTTATTTTTAAAAACTTAAACATAACCTAAGAGTATGTAACTATAAATTTTGACTCTTAAATTACAATGTTAAACATCTTTGAGGTCTTACTTTTGCATACATGTAAATACTGTACAGTTTGTGAGAAATGAAACAACAATGAATATTTATTTGTTTACCGTGCATTACATTCAAATTTAATAAGTATTTAGCATATTAGTATATGATTTCACACGTTCTATTTATATGTTCGGGACTCACAGTGAATATAAATATCTTTTTAATAAAATAAACATCCAAAGATAAAAGTCTCAAAAAGATAAGAGTCATGTTAGCAAAAAGAGTTGTACCATTTTGGTGCTTCTATCTAATGTTCTTCGTCTTAATTCCCACATTCTTTCTTATTGACCATTAGGGTGTGATGAGCTCTTAATGCTCATCTCTCCATTTCGATTTGTGTTAAGCAAATTCATTTTTATACTCGCGTGACATACAATTTTGAAATTTGTAATTCTCGAAAGATCTTAGCATAGATGACACGAGTCATAAGAAAAAAAAAATAATTATCAAATTTAGCTTAAAGCAACACAAAACGTGATAGAAATTAAGTATGTTGAATTCTTAGTATTGAATTTACCATAAATATAAAAAAGACAAATATTTTGAATTCAAAATCGGAATATTATTAACAAAAATAAAATAGTTGAAGTCAATTAAATCATATTTATAGAGATAAGAAACTATTAATTTGACTAGAAAATCAAAATCACAACTAGTAAGTTAAATTAGTTAATCCTATTAAAGATAGAAAACAGAGAAAATGTGATAAAATCAAATTTGGGAAAATTGGAAAAATTAGATTTTTACCAAAATTGAAAAGTAGATAAGGAAGAAGTTTGTCCCAAATGGCAACTCATTTGGAGTTTCCTACATGGAATCATTGAAGAATTAAAACTTTCCTAAAGTAATAAAAGCGCACAATTAAGGACCTAAACGCACAATTTGGCCAAAAAGCAAAGTACAGTACAGTTGTAAGACAGTAAATTTAATCTTGTCTCTTCGTTTTAGGTTAAATATAAAAACTATAACTTATAAGCTTACAAAAACCAAACCTGCTGATGCTGCACTTTTCGACTTGCAATAAGTATGGGCTCCGTGACCTGTAGAACACTCAGAAAGATGATCAGAGGACCACCGGATTGGCTCCGGCGGTAGCCGCTCCGATGCTTAAGTACGTAAATGGAATTGAAAGACTGTATTGAAAGCCAAAGAATGAGCATGAAAATAAAGCGTACCTTTAGGGTTTAATTTATAGACTGTGGCCTTCCTAAGTTGATTAGGATTCGGAGTCATGAATATAGGGATTTGATCATCGGAGATTGCAGTTACCTTGTGGAGTATTGCATAGAGATAATCACAGATGGTAGTTTCCTTGTTGAAGACTGTTTCCGTGTTGAGAACTGTTTCCTTATTCCCTGCTCGGCAACCGCTAAGGTGGTGACGAGGTCTGGAGTGTTGGTCTGGAGCCCTGTAATTAACTCTGTGATCCTTATGCGGATATATATGTGCTCTGGAGGCATATGCTTGACTACTTTCGATTTTTCATCCTGTTCTGAACGTTCAAGTGCTTAGCCATTGGCTGAGCGCGAGCTGAGTTAGCCGAGCGTGAGCTGGATTCATAGGCATACATGTCAAGTGTTGATTGGCCTGCTCTTTTATGGTATATCAGTTACTCCCCCCCAAGTCCTAGTTTGATGCTAACAAGCAACTAGGGCTAAGCCTTTTTCGGAGAGTCATGTATCATGCCTGTTCGCCTTTCAAGGCGACTGTTGGGGCGTCATTTATTGCGCAGCCGGAGATTGGGTCTTTTCAAGGTTATCATTGTACTGGGCCGATGGTTGGGTTTCTCGAAGTCATCATTGTTCCTAACCGTCATGGCGTTTGGGCTTGGTAGGTCCCTTCTGATACTGCGCTTATAAATACGGGGTGAGATTTGAAATGACCTTTTCCCCATCATTTTCACTGTGCTAGAAGATCTTGTCCGCCATTGTTAGTTTGTGCGACCTTGAAGAACACCGGTTTTCTGAGTTAGAACAGGTTCGACCGATCTTTCTTCTTCTTTTGCTTCTTTCTCTTTAAGTCCGGGAGTAATGTCTGCTCCTCTTGAATCCTTAAACGTGAGTGAGGGGGTAGGAAATCCCTCTGAGATGGCTGTGCCGCCTCCTGTAGAGAATGTAGGTGACCTTACCCCCGAAGATGCTAGGGAGAGGCCTGTTGAACCTCCCCCTAGTCCTGAGATTAGGATAGTTGATGCCTTCTTAGAGCCCCGAGATAGGGCTGGGGAAACCTCTGGTAAGTCTTCCCATAGAGAAGAGGGTGAGAGTGCTGTTACTCAAAGCCTACTGAACGAGTGGAAAGTGAAGTATAATTTTCCCCCAAACGTGACCTGCAGAGTACCAGGCCCAATGGATCGTCCCCATGATGTTGAAGCCGGGGAGATATATGTTTATCTTGCCTGGTTTGAAATGGGTTTGAGACTTCCGTTGCCTGATTTAGTTAGGCAATTCTTCTGTTGGTATAAGCTCTGCCCTGCCGACCTTAATCTCAATAGTTGGCGGCAACTTCCAGGGTTTGTAGTGTTAGGACATAAAAATGAGGTAGATGTGTCCATGGATCTGATCCGTAATAATATGGATCTAAAGCTCAAGAAGGCAGAAGGCCTTTTTTACATGTCCTTTGAGAAGGGGTTCCGACCCTTGTCCTCCATTCCCACTTCTAATAAAACATGGAAGAAGTGGTATTTCTTTGTTGGAGGAGGATGGGAGCATAAAGACTTCCAAGATGGTGATGTCTCGCTATTCCCTCGTACCACGGGTCATAAGGGTGAGGCTTATTTCCTTAGGTTTGTTTTAGCTTCGTTGTGCCTTCCGAACTGATAATTGATGTGTCATTTCTTATTTATGTGCAGTCAAGAGAGCTTGGAAGAGGTCTGAGTTTACCAACGCGCTCCGAGATCAGTACCGTGTGCTGCTTTCGACTCCTAACCAGGTTGACACTGTTATTATCACTCTAGAGAATTTGATGGCTGCTCGTAGTGCCGAGCTCAAGAAAAGGCTGACGTCGAAATAGGCTGAGGCGGAAGCCCAAGCAGTGGGGGAAACTTCCTCCCGAGTTGAGCCTGAGCCTCCTCTGGAAGTGAAAAGGAGGAGGTTGATTTCTGGCTCTCCCGAGCCAGTTCCTGCCGAGGCCGAGAAGGAGGCCGAACCTGTCGTTCCTGTCTCGGCCGTTCCTCTTGCCCCTTCCGTTCCGAGCAGAAGGGCTCGGAAGGGGAAGGGGCCTGCTGTACCGTCCGAGCCGTCTGATGAGCTGGACTACCAAATTGCCAAGAAGGCTTTTGACCAGATATGGGCCCAGGGCCCTCATCGGTATAGGGGGGATAACCCCTCAAAGTTGATGAATGAGATGATGAATCTCCAGATGAAGGTAACCTCTGAAGCTTTTCTTGTCCTTTCTGTTTGTTTGTTTGTTTGTTCAATCTAACTTGTCTGTCTTGCGTTGTGCAGAGCATGCACAGTTTAGCTGCTCTGATGGTGACTCCCATGAGCCTCGAGGAGGCTGATAAGCTGAAGGCTGAACTAGACTAAGTGAGGTTAGAGCTTGGGACAGCTCAATCCAAGGTTCAGACTACCGAGAAGGGTCTGAAGGAAGCTAGCACCAATCTTGCCGTGGCAGAGTCTGAAAGGGACATCTATGCTCGGCAAGTTACAGGACTTCAGGCGGAGTTGGTCGAGCTCCGAAGTACCTTTGATCAGAAGGTTCAAGAGGCAATTGATCATGCCAAGACTGAGACTGAGACGGAATTGAGAGAAGAAGTTGACCAGATGGGTGATGACTTGATCCGGTTTGGTTTTGAAAGCTTCCAAACTAGATTCTTGGCTAAGTTCCCAGATTTTGACGTGTCGTCAATCGTTGCTCCTGAACCTGCCTCGTCTGGTGCTGAAACGTACAAGACGGCTGGGGCTACCGGCCTTCCTTTGGTGGAGGACCCTGGCCCTTCGGATAAGGCTTGAAGCTTTATCAACTTTTTTGTTTTTGCCAATCCTTTTGATGTAATGAAATGCCTTCTTGATCAGTAAAATTGACTTTTTCTTCAAATTCTTCTTGTGTTATTGCCTTCTGTGAAATTTGTTGTGAGTATGGCTGTTCTGAGCCCATTGCATGTCGGACCAACTGTCCGTTAGTTGATAGTTGCCTTCTGAGCTTTAATACTTGTAATTGAATAGTGAATGTAGATTAACTTCGACTGTCTTATCATAATAAGATAAGAAAGCAAACATAATCAGATAAATAGAACCCAATATTGATTTTGTATCACACAGAGAGGGAGTAAATTTTGCAGAGTTCTGAAGTAGACTGCTCCGAGCCGAAGATTTGCAAAAATAACTAGGCAACTTGTGCCCATCATTACGATGACCGACATTGCTGTTTCCGAGCCCTTATGATCAAGATATATCAGAGTTGTTGGCCTTTTTTGTATGAATGGCCTATCATAAAATAGATAAGACTGGAGGGTCTGTATACCGGATAGGAGGCTTGTACATTTAGACTTTGCCCCCCCTTCTTTACTAATTCAAAAGCTTCAGTGCTGGACTGTGGTTTTTTGTTCAAAGAGCTCTGTACCCTGTCTCTTGGTATATCAAAGAGGCAGATTTAATGCACTGTTTATTTATTCGATTGTCGTTTGAGATTTCGAGGCCAATCTCTTTTTAACTGTTGCGACGGTTCAGTTGGGTGGCTTTTGGACTTCAAGGGTCTATATATATGGAAACGAGGGCATACGGTTGCGCCCAACCCTCTTGTTCCCAAATTGTTCCCTTGTAAGAGAGACTCTAGATGTTGCCAAAAATTTTTCATTCGCCCGGAGATGATAGACGATTCTTCGTCTGAGTTAGGAATGATTAAACTGTGGCCGAGAGTTAACCTTCCCCTTGATTCAGTCTCCAAGGAAGGATCAGAGAAGGCACAAGTCCTCTTGTCCATCTTGTCATCCGGTCGAAATTCTTCCGATTGGTGGTGGATCCTCTTTGATTCAACCGATGCTTGGAGCGTTGGTGGTGAAGACCAAGGTGGGACGCCTCCTCTTCTTCGTGTCTTGGCAGAGACCCTTGCTCAAATCGGCTGGGGTGTGACGACTGCTTTGAGGAAGATGAATGGAGGCCCCTTGAGACCCAGAGCCTTCATCATCCGTTGGTCTTGAGATTAATGATAGTGATGATGAAATGGCCTAGGTGCTTCTTGATGCAGATTGGGGTTCAGGGTTCCTTCCTTTCAAATGGAGCCATCGACGGCGGTAATGGAAGTTTGGATCCTGTGCCCCTTTATCATCCGAGGCAGCAAGCCATGATGTTGCAGATTGTAGTGATGTAGTAACTTCTGTAGTAGCCTATGTAATGATGTCTTTATTGTAGCCTCTGTTTTATTTCCAGTCTTTTTTGTACTGATGTAAGCTTTTATGCATCATCAATAAAATTGATCTCTTTTTCCTCAATTTTGATGTCCTTTTCCGTTTGAATGTGCTTTCCTGAGTTAGAAAAACCCTTTTGTGCACTTCTGATAAATAACTCTTCTGTATGTCTCAAGAATAGATCAAAGAAACTTTGTACAAAACTTGAAGTCTTGAAACAATATTCTTTAAATCTGTTCGGTACTTGTATTGTTTGTTGCTTATTGGTAGATAAGCCAAATAAGCTAAGTGTCAGCTTTGAGGTGTTCAGATCTGGGAGACTTGTGTGAATTTTGGGTGAAGACGCTTAGAACTTTTGCCTTTGGATGGACTGGATCATAGAGTCTGCTTATTGAAGATGGACCAGGCTCGGAAGGCCTGTGCATTAGGGTGGACCAAGCTCTGGAGGCCTGTGCATTAGAAGATGGACCAAGTACTTAAGACCTGTGTATTATGGACCAGGCTCTAGAGGCCTGTGCATTATAAATGGACCAAGTACTAAGACTTGTACATTATGGACCAGGCTTTGAAGGTCTGTGCATTAGAAGATGGACCAAGTACTTAAGACCTGTGTATTGTGAACCAGGCTCTGGAGGCCTGTGCATTATAAATGGACCAAGTACTTAAGACCTGTGTATTGTGGACCAGGCTCTGGAGGCCTGTGCATTATAAATGGACCAAGTACTGAGACTTGTACATTATGGACCAGGCTTTGGAGGCCTGTGCATTATAGATGGACCAAGTACTGAGACTTGTACATTATGAACCAGGCTCTGGGGGCCTATGTATTATAGATGGACCAAGTACTGAGACTTATACATTATGGACCAGGCTCTGGAGGCCTGTGCATTATAGATGGACCAAGTACTGAGACTTGTACATTATGGACCAGGCTCTGGAGGCCTGTGCATTATAGATACGAACAGTCTATAGAGTCAATTAAAAAGAAAGAAACATCTCTATTGATAGTACTTTCGTAAATGTTCCACATTTCATGGCCTCGGAATAGGCTTCCCAGTCATGTCTTCTAGCCAGTAGGTGGTAGGCCTAACGACCTTCGTTATTTTGTAGGGGCCTTCCCAGTTTGGTGACAACTTTCCCATAATGGGATCCTTGGTGTTTTGAAAGACTCTTCTTAAGACAAGGTCTCCGACTTGAAAGCTGACCGTCTTGTGTCCTATCTTAGATTTGTCGACCATTCTTGTTGATAGGCTTCCATCCTGATGCTGGCTTGATCCCTTTTTTCTTCAAGCAAATCCAAGTTTTCCATCAGCTGCTGATCATTGGAGTCTTGCTCAAAGACTTCAGTCCTCAGAGTTGGCATACCGATCTCAACCGGAATTACTGCTTCTGTACCATAGGCCAATAAGAAGGGAGTTTCAGAGGTGGGCGTTCTTCTGGTTGTTCTGTAGGACCAAAGAACTCCAGGAAGTTCTTCTGCCCACTTTCTTTTGGCCTTTTCCAACCTTTTCTTTAACCCGTCAAGGATCGTTCGGTTGGTGACCTCTGTTTGCCCATTCGCTTGTGGATGGCCTGGGGAGGCAAAGTGTTGCCTAATGTTGAGGTTTTCACAGAATTTCTTGAAGCCTTTACCTGTGAACTGTGTCCCATTGTCAGAGATAATCACACGTGGTACGCCGAACCTGCAAACAATATTTTTCCAAGTGAAGCTCTCAACTTCCTTTTCTGTGATATGTGTTAGAGTTTCGGCTTCGGCCCATTTAGAGAAGTAGTCAATGGCTACCAGGAGGTACTTCCTGTTTGGTGGTGCCTTTGGTAATGGACCCACGATGTCCATTCCCCACTGAGCAAAGGGCCAAGGACTTGGAATCAAGATGAGCTCGTGATGAGGTTGGTGTTGGTGTGGGGCAAACCTTTGGCACTTGTCGCACTTCTGGACATACTCCTTAGCCTGCCTTAGCATGCTAGGCCAGTAATAGCCCTGAGACAGAGCTTAGTGAGCTATAGTTCTGCCCCCATTATGATTCCCGCAAATTCCTTCGTGTATTTCAGCCAAGACATATCTTGATTCTACTGGAGTTAAGCATTTTAATAGAGGTTGAGAATACGACCTTCTGTACAGCTTGTTGTTCAGCATCAGGTATCGAGTCGCTCTGATTCGGATTCTCCTGGCTTTGTTTTTGTCTTCTGGGAGGAGCCCGGATTACAGGTACTGGAGGATTGGAGTCATCCAGTTTTGGGGCTGTTCAGCAATTTGAGCAACTTGGGCTTCCTCTATGCTAGGCCCTGGGTGATAGGAGATTTTTCCTATGGAGTTTGCTTCAGACTTTAGGCGGGACGCCATGTTAGCCAAAGCATCTACTCTGCAGTTCTGACTTCTTTCAATTTTCTGGATAGTGAATGTCTGGAAGGAATGCTTTAAGTGGTTCACCAGTTCGGAGTACCAGAGCATCCTATCATCTTTAATGGCAAATTCTCCCAAGACTTGGCTTACCACCAGATGGGAGTTTGAGAAGACATTGAGGTTCTGAGCCTCACATTCCAAGGCAAGCTTCATGCCTAAGATTAGAGCTTCATCTTCTGCTTCATTGTTGGAAGCTTTGAATCCCAAGCTGACTGTTTTTTCTGTTGTGAGCCCATCAGGGGACTGTACCAGGCCTACTCCTGAGCCCTGATCGGTTGACGATCCATCGATGTATAGCAGCCAGGTTCCCGAGGTTTCGATGAGTTGTGCCTTGTCTTGAAGTGCTGGGGTGAATTCGGCAACAAAATCAGCCAAGGCCTGCCCTTTGATGGAGTTTCGGGGTACATATGATATGTCGAATTCCCCTAGCTCCACAGACCACTTTACTAATCTTCCCGATACCACAGGTTTCCTCAGTATTGACTTCACAGGATAGGCAGTTGGGATTTCAATTGGATAGGCTTGGAAATAAGGTCGAAGTTTTCGAGCTAATATGACCAAGGCATAGGCTAGCTTTTCCACCTCTGGATATCTTTTTTCTGTGTCAAGTAGTGCCCTGCTGACGTAGAATATGGGCCTCTGTACTCCTCTGTCTTGTTTGACTAATGCGGAGCTAACCGCGTTTTCAAAAACTGCAAGGTACAAGAGTAGTTTTTCTTCCTGTACTGGTTTTGATAGGAGCTCTGGAGAGGCTAGATACTCCTTTAGTTCTTGAAAAGATTTCTCGCATTCTTCCGTCCACTACAAAGTTTTGTTGCCCTTTAGAGCTTTGAAGAAAGGTAGGCAGCAATTAGTGGATTTGAAGATAAATCTGCTTAATGCGGCAATTCTGCCGTTCAGTGCCTGAATGTCTTTTTTGGTTTTTGGTGACTTCAGCCCAATCACAGCTTGGATCTGAGTGGGGTCTGCTTCGATACCCCTCTGAGAGATAATGTATCCCAAGAATTTTCCTTTCGTAACCCCGAAGGTACATTTCGAGGGGTTGAGCTTCATCCTATGCTATTTGAGGATATCGAAGGTCTGGGCTAAGTGCTGGAGGTGACTACCTTTCTGCAAACTCTTAACCAGCATGTCGTCGATGTATACCTCCATGGTACTGCCGAGCAGTGGGCTGAACATCTTGTTCACCAACCGCTGATAAGTGGCTCCAGCGTTCTTTAAACCGAAAGCCATTACTCTGTAGCAATAGAGCCTTCATTCGGTTATGAAGGTTGTCTTCTCTTGGTCTGGAGGGTACATCTGGATCTGGTTGTACCCAGAGTAGGCATCCATGAAGGTCATGAGCTCATGCCCCGCAGTGGCGTCAACCAGTTGGTCTATCCTTGGCAGTGGAAAATTGTCGTTGGGGCACGTCTTATTAAGGTCTGTATAATCAACGCAGACTCTCCACTTGCCATTTTTCTTCTTGACCAGCACGGTGTTGGCTAGCCACTTGGGATAGAACACTTCTCATATCATCCTGGCTTCAAGCAGCCTCTGGACTTCTTCATTTATAATCCGATGCCGTTCAGGAGCAATCGGTCTTCTCTTCTGTCTGATTGGTGGATGATCTGGATCTACTATCAGCTTGTGAGTTATGAGGCTATGGTCTATACCCTCCATGTCTCTGGTTTCCCAAGCAAATATAAAGAGGTTGTCTTTCAGAAACCTGACTATATTCTCCTGCTTGGTGTGCGTCAAATCTGGGTCGATATACAAATTTTCCCCTCTGCTTCTGGGTCGATATACAAATAACGCCAACACTTTGATGGGCTCACCAACAAGTTTGGCTCGGCTGTCTCGTCCCCTTGGGCTCAGGGGTTCTTCAATGCTGGATGGGCAACCTTCTACCTCGGGAGTGTGGGTGAGAACTGGATCTACACAGTCCCGAGTGTACTATAATTGCTATTTGGGGGCCTTCTCCTTGAGGACAATAGCATGGCACTCCCGGGAGGTTGGCTGACACCCTCTGACAGAGTGAACGTTCTGGTTGTGGACGTACTTCAGACATTGATGGAGGGTCGAGATGACCGCCCCTATCTGGTGCAACCAAGGTCTCCCGATTATGACGTTGTAGGGAGATTTCATATTCAACACTATGTATTCCGAGATGGTGGTCTTCTTCCCTTCTCCTTCTCCCACTGTAGTAGGAAAGTCGATTCTCCCCAACGGGGTACTGAGATTGCCATCAAAGGCTGCCATCACGGCTGTAGTAGGCTTGATGTTGTCATGGTCCATTCCCATCTGTTTAAGTGGCTCATGGAACAGTATGTTGACGGAGTTGCCAGTATCGACCAGGACTCTCCTGATCTCGAAGTTGGCAATTTTGAGAGTGATGACGAGGGCATCACTGTGAGGGCAGTGTAGCCCTGCTAGGTCTTGTTCAGTGAATTGGATCTCCGGTGCTGGCTTGAGCCTTTTTTCCACGTTGGAGATCTGTAATATGTTCGGGGCAGCTCTGGCCTCCCGAGCATATCTCTTTCTTGCCTTGTTGGGCATTCCTGTGATAGGGGAGTCAACATAGAGGACGTAGATGACATGGTTGTTCTGCCTCTGAGGCTCGTTTCTTCCTTCCCTCTGCTCCTGCCTCTGCTCGGGCCTCTGGTCTGGTCGTTGTTGAGGCTTGTCTTCTTGGAGGTTCTGCCTTCCGTCTTGCTTGACGAACTCCCGAAGACGCCCCTTCTTTATGAGCTGCTCTATCTCATACCGGAGGGTCCTGCATGAGTTAGTCGTATGTCCATGATCTTTATGAAAATTACAATACTTACTTTGGTCCCGAAGACTGGGATCTCCTTTGATTGGTTCCAGCCACCTCAGGTTCTCCCAATCTCGAATCTGCCGGAGTACCTGGTTCGGTGTAGTGTTCAGAGGAGTGAAGTTAGTGAACTCCCTTGGTCCGGAATTGTAAACAGCTCTGGGTGCTGTTCTTTTCTCTGGGCTCTTGGCCCTCTTCTTGCTGGAGTCCCTTCTGTGGTCCTCCTTCTTGTGATCCTCCCTCTTTGGATTATCCCTCTGGGTCTGGTCTTTGCCCTTCTGGGATGTACGGTTGGCTTCTTCTAGGTTGATGTATTTCCTGGCCCGATCCATTAGTGCCACCATGTCGGCCGGAGGGCTCTTTGTCAAGGAGTCTCTGAAGCCACCGTGGGCAAACCCAGCAGTTAAGGCAGCTATAAGGAATTTTGGGCTGCAGTCAGTGATCTCTGTGAGTTCGGCATTAAAGCGCGCAATGTAGGCTGTGAGGGACTCCTCGTTAGTCTGCTTGACATTTAACAGGAACTCTGGTCCTCTTCTGAGCCTTCTGCTGGTCATAAACTTGTCCAAAAATTGTCTACCGAGCTCATAGAAGCTGGTAATTGAGTTCGGAGGGAGGTTGTGGAACCATTTCAGAGCAGTTCCCTTCAAGCTGGTGATGAAAGTTCGGCACATAAAAGCATCAAAGGCCCCGTAGAGGGCCATAGTATGCTGGTAGTGCGAGAGATGATCTCTTGGGTCTCCAGATCCATCGTACAGGGTGAACTTTGGCACCATGAACTTTCTGGGCCTTTCTTCTGACATGATGGCGTGAGTGAATGGGGTGGCCAGTCTTCCGAGCAGCCTAGCCAACTCGTCTTGCTCTGGAGGGTTCTGAGGTCCTCTCAAGGCAATTGTTCGGTCCATAGACTCAGCAATTTCCTCTACTCTCCGCGGGTCTCTGAGTCTGACATCTTGCGAACCCTGCCTGACAGCCTCGGCTTCAGGGTAGTAGGGTTGAGTACGTCCCTCGGACGGAGGAGGGTTACGAACCGGAGGGATTGGTGCTGCATGGTGATAGGCTCCTGTGGTGCCAGATGTGCTCCCGAAGCTCTTGGAGTTGGGGCTCGAGTAGTGCTCCGGTAATGGATGTCAAGGACGAAGGCTGATGTTCCCCAGCCTGGAGCTGCTGATGGCTGTGGATCCCTGCCAACGCGGGCAACACCCTGGGGGTGCCCAGGCTGGTTATTCAGAGCCTGCTCATGAGGCTCTTCATTCTCCGTGGTAACAGGGGGTTGAGTTCCCGCAGCAATATTGACCGGTGGGTTAGGAGGGTTCGTCCCTTGATTCTGTGTGAGCGTTGCCAACGTTCTGGTGATGGCAAGCAACTGTTCCTGCACCAGTTCATTGTGTCGTTTGATCGATTCGATCTCTTGTCGCATGGGATTAACCGTTGGCCCCCTTGCTCGTGGAGCAGGCGGCCGACGCTGAGAGCTTTGCAGAATCTGAGTATTCTGTCGCGGTCGGAGATTTGGGGCCATAGTTTTCCAGTGAGGAAAGAGATGAGTTTGTGAATAGAGCACTTGGAGATTAGTCGTTCCCACAGACGGCGCCAAACTGATGCTGCACTTTTCGACTCACAATAAGTATGGGCTCCGTGACCTGTAGAACACTCAGAAAGATGATTAGAGGACCACCGGATTGGCTCCGACGGTAGCCGCTCCGATGCTTAAGTAAGTAAACGGAATTGAAAGACTGTATTGAAAGCCAAAGAATGAGCATGAAAATAAAGCGTACATTTAGGGTTTAATTTATAGACTGTGGCCTTCCTAAGTTGATTAGGATTCGGGGCCATGAATCTAGGGATTTGATCATCGGAGATTGCAGTTACCTTGTGGAGTATTGCATAGAGATAATCACAGATGGTAGTTTCCTTGTTGAAGACTGTTTCCGTGTTGAGGACTGCTTCCTTATTCCCTGCTCGGCAACCGCTAAGGTGGTGACGAGGTCTGGAGTGTTGGTCTGGAGCCTTGTAATTAACTCTGTGATCCTTATCCGGATATGTATGTGCTCTGGAAGCATATGCTTGGCTACTTCCGATCTTTCATCATGTTCTAAATGTTCGAGTGCTTAGCCATTGGCTGAGCGCGAGCTGAGTTAGTCGAGCGTGAGCTGGATTCATAGGCATACGTGTCAAGTGCTGATTGGCTTGCTCTTTTATGGTATATCACCTGCCAAAAACATTTGCCGCCATCACCAAACAATTTGATTTAAAATATCAATTTCAACGTTTCCAAAACACTATAAACCCTTTAACAACTTGTTCTACATCATAATTGTTCGAACCTCAATAATTTGAGAGCCAAGAGAACTAGTAAAACCATAACCCAATCTTCATTAAATCCATATTGTTCAAATTATCAATCTAATAACTAAATAGACCTAATCCTTTAATTTTTATGTTTAGTAGAGTTTTGACTGTTAGTATTTGGTTAAAGGAGAAGCAAGTCAAAATTCCATTGACAGCTTATTTACATGAATATTGTCATGTGCCAATATTGTCATGTCATGTGCCAGTTCATTACATCGCAGATTAGGATCAGGTTCTTGTATTCTTTAGTAGAGCTGAGCCCAGGGCCTTACTAAGTTAATCAACGCACCCCAAATCCACAAACGCATAAGTTTCAAGGTCCAACAATTTCAGGGCCCACTTGACACCCAATTACCACATCATCTGGTGGCCTCACACACCATATAATGCAAACCCATCTGAACATCACTTCTGCCAGAAATAATCACATTCATCGCAACAACTGGTAAAGGTGGTCCCACATGGCAACTATTCAACAAGTATCATGATTTAGTGATTGCCAATTATTAAACCCCATATTCCCCCCCCCCCCTCCCCCCTCCTTGTGGTCAATTTTGGTCTATTTGAGGAATTTATGAGTAGATGGAACCAGAGTTAAATTTTGTCAATTAAATTAATCAGTTTGTCAATTGAATGAGAAATATTTTTTTATTCTCTTTAAGACAGACAACTGAATAAGAAATTATTCACATGAATTATTAAACAATTCCTTCACATGATCGATTGTAATTGACTGACGATGTTCATATCAAAATTGTTCTTCGGTCGGGGGATTCAATCCTTCGGCATGGTTACACTAAGGTAGTTCTAATTTTACTAGGGACATTCATCCGTCCATAAATAACTTGGAAAACTTCTTATTAGTGAAGTTCAAATATATATAAAAAAAAAAAAAAAAGGTTACGTTAGAAATCATCGACTGTGAAAACAAATTTTTTTCAAAACATTTATAAATATGAATCTTAAAAATATCACCTTAAACTTCATGACAACATTCTTTGGTGTATAAGATCCATGAATTGAGTTTATAATTGAATCAATTAAAATTAGTCAAATTTTAATAATTTTGATTCAAAAAATTTTCCAAAACAACCACAGTAAACTGAGTCCCAAAGAGAAAAGTGTAGCCACAGTAGATTGGAACCTCAATTTTAAATAATTTGAAGAGACCATCACACAATAAAATAAGATAGTGTAACGGTCTCATAAAAAATGATTTCTCGTGATTGATTTGAGACCATGGAAGAATGCCTCCAAAAACCGAGATTGGTGCAGCTACCTTTTTCCGTTGGGCTTACAGGTGAAGCGTCTCTCTCCCGCGCCGAATAAAAGTAGGCACACACTACAACAGAATTCCAGTGAAGTGGACGCGAAGAAACGAAGCTAACCCTCCCATGTTCTTTTTATTGCTCTCCCCCTTAACCCAATCACTTCTATCAAGCACCTCTCTCTCTCTCTCTCTCTCTCTCTCTCTCTCACACACACACACACACCTTCATTCAATCCAAGCTTCTCTTTACTAGAATGGAAGCCGGAAACGGAGCTGTGATGAATAAAAGGGCGGAGATAGATACAGCGGCCCCGTTCCGGTCGGTAAAGGAGGCAGTTATGTTGTTTGGTGAAAGAGTTCTAGCTGGGGAGCTCTATGCCAACAAGCTCAAAGAGGTGACTGTTTATTTCTCAATGTGCCTCTAATGCCAGTTTGATTACTCATATTTATTTAATATCGGGGTCTCAGATTTCTATCTTCACTCTTACATTTGCTATTTCAGGAAATATTTTCATTTATTTCTTGTAATTTAATATTGTCGTTTTTATTCCTTGAAGAAGGAAAATAGCTAGATGGAGACTCTCTTATTTAATATGGCAATTTGTTGAATTTCAAGCTTCAGATGATTCATTTATAGGTTTAATATCCATCCATAAAGACCCAAAACCAAAACTGAAAATTGTTTGCTTCAACATGAATACAAGTATTCGATCTTTTTGGTAGGACGTTTAGAATGTTGCCACAGCCCACAGGTGTCGACTTTATATATATATATATATATATATATATATATGTATGTATGTATGTATCAGGTGAAGGAATAAAGGTAAATAATAAAATTATTGGATACAACAACAACACAGGTGAAGACCATAAGCTTTAACAGAGTATCAATCCCATTGTTATGTGTTAAGACATGCAAAGTCACATGACTTGCAATCCCCCAAATAAAATATGTTATTGGGTCTTCGATGATAAGAAGCAGGCATCCAACCGTTCCCCATATATATATATATATAGAGAGAGAGAGAGAGAGAGAGAGAGAGAGAGATTTAATATGTAGGGTATGGTTGGATTCCATATATATATATATATATATATATATATATATGTATGTATACAACTTTTTATCAGTTAGATGAATTTCCAGGACCTGAATTTTCATCCAACATGCAGTGTTGATAATCAAAACATCTCTACATGCACGTGCAACATTGATCAAATATGCATCAAAAATATATATTCTATATGCATGGTTAAATAAATATTTTCTCTAGAGTTAATTGGCTTATTTTGAATGTAGATGCACAATGAAGCAAGTGAAAATGGCCATGGCCCTGACAAGACTGGAACTGTAACGGCTGAACTAGAGGAGACAAAGCAAAACCTCCAAAAAGCAAGAGAAGAAAGTATGCAAATAGCCACTTCCCTCTCCTCTTTACAAGAAGAACTTGAACGGACAAAGCAAGAACTCCAGCAACTGAAGCAACGGGAAACTGAAAAACAAATAATGGAGATAGTGATTGAAGACCTCAAATTTGTCAAAGATTCGAAAGAATTTGAAATACAGACACAATCAACTAACGAGGGAGCGGAGTTTCAGAAGAAGAGATATGTGACTTTTGCGAATCCTCCATCTTTAGCTAAAGTTAAAATACCACAAGGTGATGCAGTGCTAGAAAGACACTCTTCTCTGAAGAAGAAGAAGAAAAAGAAGCCATTGATTCCACTGATCGGTGGGATTTTCTCTAAGAAGAGAGGAAACTCTGAAATTGCATCACCAAGAGCTTGAGAAGCAAATTAATATGAAAACTAGAGTACATTTTCAACTTCAATAATCATTATCTGAGCATGGTTCAATTTTATTTTTTGGGGGAAGGTATTTCATAAGGTATCAAAATCATAAATATATGTTAATTTTACTTTCTTTTGTTCTTCTTGTACTATTCAACTTAAAAAGAGATAGGAAGGAAATGCTTTCCTTTGCCCAGTGGAAACCAGTTTCTGTTTGCTTCTAATGTTTTCCTCCCTTAGTGTGAAAAGTATATTAATTATAGAATGCAAGACCATTAAGAAAATGCAAAAAGGAATTGTTATAGTCATTCTATGAATTATGTGAAGAGTTTTAATGGATTGTAATGTGAGTTCGGTTTTCCACTCCAAAAAATAAACTTAATATCTTGGCTTCAATTTCCATCTTAATAATTAACTGTCATATTTCTATCTTAATTGAGGACAAGTTGATGAATCTATATCACCATCTAGGTTCCCATCATACCAGATTGGCAGAATCCACCAAAATGGGTCAGCCATTCTTATGGCCCTCTAAGCCTAAATCCCCACCCCCCCCCCCCCCCCCCCTTGATGAGAAAATTATTCAATACTCCCAACTTGTACAAATATATTGTTACATGTAATTTTTAATATGACCAATAGAACTACTTAGCACTGAATAATTACTCCCAGTGATATCCCTACAAACCAAACCAGTGCAAAATAATTAATAATGTCAGGGACATCACTTTTTTTTTTTTTTTAATGAGCAAAAAGAGATATATATATATATATATATATTGATGTAACTAGAAATATACAAGAAATAGATACAAATACATCAACAAACAAAGACCAAAAGACAACAAAGCAACACTTCACAACCCAACAAAGATTGCAACAGGCTGCAAACAAACTACCACTTAATTGTACCATCTTTTGATTCTGCCGATTCACATGAGTGAGTCTTACTGGTGGTTCCATAAGTAATGGGACCCACCCACGTAAGAAAATATATATAGTATCCAAAGTGATACAACTATGTCCCTAGCATTAACTAAAAATATTCTTATATCAGTTTTATTCTTCAAAATATACAATAACATAGCTCAAAAACACAACACATTTCTTTGAATTGTAAGTCTAAGCCCACAAAGGAAGAGAAGCCATCAAATTCAGCACTGAACTCATCATCTCCAACCACTGCGCACACACACACACACACACACACATATATATATATATATAGGCTTAAATTCGAAGATAGAGAACGTAACAAATCAAACCATAACATTGGATTTCCTGCCATTGACGATTCCTTCCTGCGACGATTTATTAAAGAACTCGATGCAGTCAGCAATGGCTTCATTGTAGTGCGAGTTCGAGGAATGGTATGAACTGCATGAAGTCTTAGGTGGTTCAGCAGCCTTGTCACATGATCTTCGCCGATGAACCGAGCCTGGTCTCGCTCCAGCTGACCCTCTGATAAACCGCTTGACAAGTTTACGGAAGCGATTAAAGATCTTCATTGTAGACAAATTCAACTTGGGAGAAGCCGTAGCTAGTTTGAGCCTCTTACTTGTATCAGTATTATGACAAAGCTCTCTCTTTCAGAACTCCACATTCTCTCTAAATATTGCCAGATGATTTCATGCATGTTACATTAATTTAGAGTAATCTACACTTACCAAATCCATATCTCAAAATTATATTACAGATAATGTGGTAATGACGTGACAAAATATTCTAGTCAACAGAGTATGAATATTATAAAGTAGTATTAAAGTCGACTTCTACTTAAATATAGATATATCTATAATTTTTGCTTTATAAACAATTGAAAGAGATTTGAATTTTGACCCCAATAAAATTTGTGGTCTTAAAGGGGGCAAGAATTTATTACATATCACAAGTATATATTTTACTAATAATTTAAACTTAAACATTTTGAATCATGTGTCAGACCCTTTCTTCAAGTTGTTGGAAAGTAAATTTCAAACATTATAATCACATTAATTACATAATTAAATGCATTTCAATCATAGAGCTTCATATTTTTATCTTTATTCATATATTTTTATTTTAGTTTATATTTTCATTACGGTCCTCAATCAATCTTTAATTTGTTAAGGTGGTAGTTGTTAATAATGCTATATTTAAAATTTTATTTCAAATTATATATTTTAAATAATGTGACATCATATTATTAATTGTGCATTAAGTTATATAATTAATATGCTATATTGATATATACAAATTTCCTGAGTTATTTGTTAATTATAAGATTTTTTTTTATATCTTTTGAAATTACACTGATCTCTTATTTGTTATACTGACAATATACAAATTTTTCTTTACGTACAAAATTCATCATTAACGGTATTAGAGTTTCAACAAAAAAAAAATTACGTAACTAAATATCAATATGTATTACGCTGACATTTCCTATCTTTTTAAAAAATAGAGGGTAGGTCTATGTAATTATCATATATTACAAAAAGGTATGTGTTATTATTTTTAAGGGTAAAATAATAAAATTATTATAATCATTAATGTCCAATTTTTGACCATTTTAATAAGAAATGTTAGTGTAATAATAGAAATCTTAAAGAAGATACATGTAATTGTTGGATATCCTAAGATATATCAGTGTAATTATTCTATTAAATTGAAAAAAAAAATAAATAAGATATTGTTATGCATAATAGACTAACTTTAAAAAAATGGCAAATAATGGAAAGCGTAGACGAGTGAAAGTATATCATAATAGGGAATAGGAACCAAATTGAACTTGTTTGTATCAATGTCACCTATCTTTTAATAGCTTCAAGTTTGATGCTTTGATTTTTGACACATTAATAAGAGCAAACATCTAGCCGATGGGTTAGGATAGAATTCTGAACATGCAAAACAAGTTTTTTTGGACAAGATACTTGGTTTGGTTAAGCACTAAGTTGCTCCTCAATTTTTTTTTTTCAATTTAAATTTCACTCTCCATGTTTCGTTTTAGTGGTTTTACTTAAGAAGTGTCAATTTTTAACAATACACAACAATACGACATGAAGTTAACATGTTTAGATTGAATATAAATGAATTTGTGTCATAAATGAGGTGACATGTTTAACATAATTAATAAATTGGTCATGTTAGAATTTTAGTCATAACAACTAATTTAACATGACTTAACACATTTAATTATAAATTTAAAATTTATAAAAAAAATTATAAATTTAGACCATGAGTTAAGATATTTTATCTTACATCGAAAGCTTAAGAAAGTTTAGAGACTTTTTCTTTTATAAAGAAGTTTTCACTTGTTTTGTCCACATCCAAAATTTATCAAACCTAAAAGATTATTCTATACCTATAAAATGAAAAATATCTTTTTCATCAAATAGATTAAAAATTAAAAACTTAAATAAATGAGTTAACTGTGTCAGTCCTGTAACCGGTTTAATAAATGGTCATGTTTTGATTTTGAAACTTGAGTTGGGGTTGACACATTTTTTGAATTATTACTAACTTTGTTCTGCCACCAACTAAAGTTTATACCCAAAGTAAAACAAAATTAGTAAAGAAATTTTAAGAATGAAAATGAATAAAAAAATTAAATCATCATCAACTTTAATATTAAAGAAGGAACTTTCATAAATGTCCAAAAAGTTTCATAGCAATCTTCGGATACCTAATTATATTTAGAAGACACCAACTTGACATAATCCAAGTACAAAACAAAACTCAGTTGTACAGTCCAATGTGTAAATCAAAACTATGTCATTTATGACTAAACCTAATTTTAAAAAAGAAACTAATTACATTGGTTAGCATATATTCAATTCAACTTCAAAGAGACCATTTGGCTAAGTTTTGTGAGAAAAAAAATTGCATTTCTGACATTAATTCAGGAACACTTCCATGACAACGTTATTTCAATAAATTTGTTAGTCGAAATCGTGTGCCTTTAAGAAGTTTGGCCAGATGGCTCCTAAGATACCATATCCCTGTGAGATGCTTTTTACAATTCAATGTGTAAGTCAAAATTATACATGTTTTCTTAAGCTTCGACATAAACAAAATGCAAAAAGAATTTGTTATAGTCATTTTTGTGAAAGTCTCAAAGTGAAGGAGCGATGTCATATTTGAGTAATGCAAGTGCCTACCTCTATGCAATTGCTGAAAACTCAATTTCCCCTTCCCTCATTGTTGTATCCCAAAAAGAAAAAAAACAAAAAGTATCAAAGTGAAGAGTTTTAGTGGAGTGTAATATCTATATCACCAACTAGGCTCCCATCATGCAATATGGATGGGTCAGGCCATTAGAACTTATGGGCCTCCAAGCCCAGATCCCCATTGCTGGCCCTACAAACCAAACCAGTGCAAATTAACCCAAAAATTCTTGTATCAAGTTTATTCTTCTAAATATACAACAACAGCACAAAAACACAAAACAGTTCTTTCAATTGTAACAGCACTGAACTCATCTCCAACCACTGCATATATATATATATATATATATATATGCATAAATTCAAAGATAGACAAAGTAACAAATCAAACCATAACATCAGATTTCCTGCCATTGAAGACTCCATCCTGCGACGATTTATTAAAGAACTCAATGCAGTCAGCAATGGCTTCATTGTAATGCGAGTTAGACGAATAGTATGAGCTGCATGACGTCTTAGGAGGGTCAGGCTTGTCACATGATCGTCGCCGGGGAAACGTCCCCGGCGTCGCCTGAGACCGTCCAGAAGGAAGAGAGAAGATGAACCGCATGAGAAGTTTACGAAAGCGATCAAAGAGCTTCATTGCAGACAAGTTAAACTTGGGAAAAGCCCTAGAAGTTTGAGGGACTTGAAGCTCTTCTTCAGCACCACCTCTTACTTGTATAACAAAACTATCTGTGTACATTATCTCTCTCTTAATATTATTGAAAGATGATCTCCGGGAAGTGTATTGCTATAATGTATGTCATGAGGAGGGGGATATAAAAAGGGTGAGGTTTCCCAAGCCTGGGTTTATTCTATGTGATGATCAGAAGACTCAATCAATAAGGCATATTCAGAAGAAAGAAAGAAAAGATGTTTGTCTCTGAACCATGTGAAACTAATCATTTTCATGGGCTTCTCTTGTCCTTCCCAAGTACAATTGTTTATTGGGGTTCTTTCATTATCTTCGAATGTAAGCAGTGTTTTAAAAACTATAAATATTGCTCATTTATATATATATATATATATATAAAATGTTTGGTATAGTTAATTTAGCGGGTGCTTGTCCCCCATTTTCAACTAAGATTTGCTACCCGCAATCGAATAAATCAATTAATTAAAAATATCAACTTAACACTATGTTTGGATGAGTAAAAGGGAAAAGATAAAAGATGGTAATATTAGTTACAAGAAAGATGAGATGATAGAAGAATTTAATTCGATCCTTCATTTATATTTAAATAATAAATGAAGAAAATGAAAGTGTAATCTTCTCATCTTATTTGAAAATAAAAAAAATGAAAAGATTAATTTTTTTTTTTTTTTTACTATTATGTTATAAGATAGAGGTGTTTTTTTTTTTCTTTATAATTTTAAGGTTAGAATCAATATAATAAAAAATGTATTAAAAGACTATCATTTCTATCTGTTTCCATCTACTTTGGAGAAGAAAAAAAATTGGATAAAATAAGAGTTAAAAGACCCACTACATCCCATTTCCTCTTTTTTATTAATTTTAAACTAAATACGAAATAATATCTCTCTCCTTCTCATTTTCTCTCATTTCTTTTCAAATCTCTCAATCCAAGGGGAGGGTAAGGAAATTTCCGATGGGAGACTGTGATTTTCAACCTCAAACGGGTCCTAGTTACCTATATTTTATTGACTTTGTGATGTGTTGAAGGGTATTTTAGGAATTAAAAGAGTAACTTGATTCTTTTATGTATAATTTAAGAATGGTAAGTTTTTAAAGTTTTCCTAGGGTTACATAGTAATCATACAAAATACAGTAAATTTGTTAAAATTTCCATCTATCATCTATGTTTGATATTTTTTCGGTTGATTTCATGAGAATACTGTTTGGTATAATAGAATTGAGGCTTAGCTTAGAATTAGAAAAAGTTTTCCTTTGATTTAATTCAAGTCAAAATTTCAATTTTGAGATATAATTCCATAATCTCAAACAGAATATAAAGATAATCAAGGATTTACTGGGATGAATCAATCAAAGGGTAATCTTTTTTTATATTATAATTTCAAGGATTAATCATATTCATTACAATTTCATTTTTAAGGCCTTGGTGCCTTCATATCATATGCTTAGAAAGCAACCAAATGGCCCTCAAATTATCAGCTTTTTAGACTGGAAACGACAAAGTAGTTGTCCTTTGCTTCTTTTGCCTGTAAAAAAGTTGAATGGTACTTGAGGAGAATTGAGTTGGTGAGTCAAATCTCATAAACAAAAGTAAAATCTTATTAATCTAGCTATTAGTAGGTGATTTGTCCATCTCTGATTGACTTCCCTAGCATAAAAAAAACACAAGTACAGTGAATGATGATGTACCTTAAAGGATCAATTTGCCAATGAAAACTTGAATACATGTAGGCCCTATATGATCAATGTAGCAAATACAAAGAAGAAACAACCTTGCATTAACTTTTGTTTTTTTATTAATTAAACTATATCTCTCATAATTTACTTTGGAGTAATTAATTATTTTTGTTAAACAATTAAAACTACACTTTGGTTATTTTATTAATTAAAATATAATACTTTTCAGAATAAATTATTTTGTGAAACAATTAAAATTATAATTGAAGACAGGATAATGTTATTAGGATCTCAAACTTATAAGAGATATAGCATTTTAACTACGAAAAAAGTTAAATATTGAGTTTTTATTTATTCAAATTACTTTGAATCAGACTGCAATCTAAGTAGTATTACTATTACTTACTCATTTCTAGAGGGAAGAAAATGGTTTATGTTCCCGCAAAAGCAATATTAGGACTTAATATGGTTGACCTATAGCAATTGACTAGGTTTTACCTAAAAAAAAAGGTACCTTATTTCTAATCGGTAGAGCATCCAATAATTAAAATATTCTACGAGCACAAGCTTATAGTAACATTGCCAGTAAAGACGTCATAAATTTACCTGTGTAATTTTTTTTTAAAAAAAAATAATGAGATATTACAATATGTGAATTACAATCAACTGAACACTATAACATATTACAGTTAGTAAACATAATTAATTATACAAACCATGAACTTTACAAATATGAATCTTGAAAAGTAACGCAACGCAACCCAATCCAACCCATAACTCAGTGAAAATAATACTTACATCTCCTAACAAGAGAGTGAGACTAACTTGTGTGTAATTAGCTAGGCATGATTATTTATTACTTGATACAAAAAACATTTGTGATGGGCTAATCAGCCAGCTCAAAGATAAGAATGTACTCATTGGTGGAGTTTGTGGGTGAAGGGTTCTTTTTGTGGGTCTGTTATACTACGTGATAATGTGTCTTTTTAATGACATTCTATTATACGTATTATGTCTTACTAAAAAAAAATGAGTCATATTACATATGACAAAATATTATTAAAATGAGATATTGTTACGTCACTTTATTAGACTTATTTAAAAAAATTTCAGAGTTTGTGACCAACATGGCCCCCACAAATATAAAGTCTATACTATAGGCTGGTTGTATTAGATCAAGATAGCACTTTTACTTGGAATGATGGATATTTTATTAGAACTTAGACTGAACTTGAATGGGGCTGGTCTGGCTTGGGATAATGATTTGGTAAGACCCATTATCATTATGTCTTATACTTTTCTTTCCCAGATAAAAAGAAGTGGTTTCATGATGCTATAACCATTGTTTCATGCATTTTTCATCATTTAAAGTCAAGTCCTATCACACACTTTATATGAAAAATGGCAACTTCTTTCATTACTGAGATCAATGGGCTATGTCTTTGCCTCAGTGGGCCCATACGGGTGGATCAGCTTTCTGAGGAGCTCGGCTGGTAATTGAGTTGAACTTTGCAAATTGGTCCATTAAACAGCTACGATTTTTAGGCATGGGCTGGCCCAGACCATTACTAAACATATAGGCCTGTAGTAATGTTAATCTCAGCTCATTGACACCTCTTAAGTCCATTATCTGTAACCAGGAAGGCTGTAAGACTTCTCGTAATTAAGTGAGTTGATCACTGTATTAATTTTTATTTTTATTTTTGTCAAAGAAAGTGGTACCCATTTTTGTCAGATTAATCCATTACATGCACATGAGATAATTCAAAAATTCCATGAATCGTAAGCGTGATAAATTGAACTTAAGTATGGTTGTAAAACGAGCCGATCTATTCGAGCTCGAATCGTTATTGGCTTAATTAGAGACTCATTTAAGATCGACTCGCAAAATAAATAAGTCAAATTAAACAAATTTTGAAGCTCGATGATTTATTGAACTCAGTTTGTTAAGTCAAAAATAATCTAATATTATATATATATATATATATATATATATAAAAATTTAAGCTACTTGAACTCGGTTCGATTAGAGGTTTGTTTAAGATCGATTCGAAAAGTTAACAAATTAAGCTTGAAAATAATTTAAAATTTATTTATTTTAATGAGTCGAATTTAAATAATTTACAACTCTTGCTCAACTTATTTATAGACTTAAATATAAAATTTGTAAATTTAGTATGTTTTTTAAGTCAATTTATACATCATTAGTATGTTTAAAATTCAAATGTAAAAAAAGAGAGTAATAATTTATAATTTTTATATTATTATTTAGAGTAATGCTAGTCTTACCTTTATATTTTACCAAAAATATTTATTTTTATGAGTTGAAAGTATTGTATTGGCTGAATATCACATCATCATATGACATGATGTAATATTCAACCAATACAATACTGACAACTCATGAAGGTAAACACTTTTGATAAAATTTTTTAGTAAACCTAACATTATTATATTATTTATGTAATGTGTCACTAAATAAAAAAAGATTTTATAATCTCTAGCCTTTTATCTTTCTTTTTTTTCTATTATTCAGTGACACATTATATAAATAAAAATAGATGGGTGAAAGATATAATACTAATAAAATATTATCATGAAAGTAAACACTTTTGATAAAAATTTTAAAATTTTTAAATAAACCTAATATTATTATATTATTTACGTAATGTGTCACTAAATGAAAAAAGTTTTTATGATCTCTAGCCTTTTATCTTTTTTTTTTTTCTATTATTCAGTGACACATTATATAAATAAAAATAGATGGGTGGTAGATATAATACTAATAAAACATTATTCGTAAAAAATAATAAACCGAGACTTACGCAATTAAGTGATTGGATCACTGTACACACGTGTAGACATATGATAGAGGGGTTGGTCCACCATCATCAATTACGTTAAAAAGTCCTCGACTAGGCAATAATCAAAGACTAGTACTAATCAACGAGGGTGACTGAGATTTGATGGTCATGACAAGATTGGGGTGGTTGTCTACCCACGACTCAGTCTTTTCTCGGTTTTTTCACATCTTTTGTAAAGGTTTTAAGTCCAAGCTTTCATTTGGCTACTTTTCATTATAATCCTGTTTCATAAAGACATTGTAAGATTTTAGGTTGGGTGTATTTTAGGAGTCGGGGGTGTTTCATTATAATCCTGGTAAAACTCTTGTTTATTAGCCAGTGATCTTCAAAGCCTAGCAATTAGTTGGAAAGAATTCATAGAGTATATTATATATGGGTTGAAACTTGAAAGTTCTTCCCGTGCACCTTGTAATGGATCGAGGAGAATGGTATTGAAAATTAGGATGAGGAAGTAATCAAATTGAGTTTTCTTTTTTAAATATAATTTCCAAACGCATCTCTATATATAAATAAGAGCAATGGCAAATCATCAAACTGTCAACGCATGCTACTATTATATCTATTTGCACGCATGAATCTCAGTTACCAACAAATGCAAACTCTGAGATTAGTTGGCTGACAGTTGGAACTTTCTTATGAAAACTTGTTATATTCTTTTTTATATATAGTTTTTAAGTACAAGATATTCAGTGCTCTCCATCAGTTGGTGTTTTTATTATAATATATACGTAATTATGTGTATATATGATGAAACCTCCTATTCAAGGTATATATATGTATTATATGAATGTATGATGAAACCTCCTATTCAAGGTATATATATGTATTATATGAATGTATGATGAAACCTCATATTCAAGGTGCTTCTTGATTATATTAATATATGAATTAGTATAAAAACAAATAAATAAATATATAGCTTGTTCTAAGTGCAAACACTCAAAACAATGAACCAGCTTATGCTGATGTATGCGTAGGCAATTATATTATACATATACAAATACAATATATACAGGGAGGTATTGTCAAGGTGTTGTGCAGAAATAATTAAATAAATAATAACTCGATGTTAAACAAATAAAATAAATAAAATATAAGATTTATGTGATTCAGTAAGATATTTACATCTACGGATAGTGATGATCAATTCATAATGTATCAAAAAAATTACAAGAACAAATGACGATTATATTCTCATAAGTCAAAACCTTAAAAGATAATATAACAACCCAAACTGACTGTTTTAACAATCTGAAAAGAGCTCACAATATTATGGCTCAAAAATTTAAGTCCAAGTTGTTAGTAGTAAAACTTGTAATGTCTTATATTATAATTATACTACTCTCACCTAAACAAATGTGGAACAAGAGTATCACATTCTACCTCTTTTAGGATCACACGCCATTGTATGGTGGGTCTCAATTTTTCAGTTGCCCATTAAGCAGGCACTTTAGGAGCCTCTACCGTCTAGGAACTAGCCCTGATACCACAAATATAACACCTTAAGTCTAGTGTCTCAACAACTTAAAAAGATCTCACAATATTATGGTTTAAAAATTTAAGTTCAAGTTGTTAGTAGTAAGATTTGTGATATCTCATATAATCTAACCATACTATTCTCACCCAAACAATATGGGATTGGAGTATCACAATAAAACTATTGTATAAACTGCTTACAATATAAGAGATGAAACGGAATCAAAACAAAAGGCGAGTCAAAATTTTTTTGAGTTGTCTTAATTCGCAAACAAGTTATCAAGAAATCGAATAAATTCATAACAATCATCCACCAGTAGGCGAGTGTCGTTCCCACTAGAAGTTATTTTACGAGCCTTCACATGCATGTGATGGCCTGTAATTTTTGGTGTACAATAGATTTCACATGTACTTTATAAAATATTAAAGTTATATAAACTATCACATCATACGACGAGTTCATAAAATAATTTCGTTCCACACTCTCGTCCTCCTGCATCTTGCAATTCCTCCAAGACGCTCACCTGCCCTTTTATAATTTTGCTATGATCTCATAAAATCCGTGATTATTGGGAGTATTAATTGAACAGATTCATTAGAGGGAAGTAATGGAGATCTATTACACCCTTCAATTTTGTCTATCACGATGACTATGAACATTGGTTATAACTTTATGTTGTATTATTTCAGAAAAAGGAGACCCACCCGGTTGATAAAAAGACAATTTTGCACGCGATTCAGACAGGAAACCTTGTCCATTGAAGATGATGGCTCAACAGATGAGTTTTCTTACTTTGTCATTTCCATACCGTGGGTTTGTATCTTTGAGAAATTATTGAATTAATGATCTGAGATCAATGATTCAGTAAGTTATAAGAATACAATATGTTAGGGTTTTTTGAAATAAAAAATAATAGTTACACTGATCTACGTCAAGTTATTTGTCATTTTTTTTTTTTTTTTTATAATTTAGGTATATTCCACTCTTTCGATTCATGAGTGGTTAAGGACTATTTTAATAAGTGTTAGTTCTATCGCCCACAAACAAAAAATACTCTTTAAAGTGCGGAACTCACCGGCTAGAGAATCGAAGCCCCTCGTTCGCCCTTACCTACTAAACTACCCACTATGGGCAGTTAGTTGCCAATTACAAGAATCTATTTTATATTTTTTAAAATTATTCTAACCTCTTCTCTATTGTACTGACAATATTAAAATTCTCTTTTTATGTACAAAATTCGACATTAACGTGATAAGTTTCAACCAAATTTTTTTATATAAAATTATTATAATTATCAGATATTACATGAGAAGATCAATGTTATTATTTATAAAGATAATATAATAAATTCTACATTGTTATTAATACTCATGTTCTAACGATTCTAACAATTATTTGATTAATTATTTTTAAAAATAAATTTTATATAAATAATAACTCATGATTAATTAAAACTATTAATCTAATCAACGTCTTTGAATTATATAATAATTTCTTGTATAGTTTAATAAACTTCTTCACAAATCACCCCCAAAAAATAATAAAAATAATAAAGATGGGCAAACGTGTAAAATCATATACAAAGATAGGTCAACTTATTTAACCGTGAATGAGTCATGTGATTCACCGTGGGACAAAGTAGAAACTCCTAAATACAAACATGGCAACCTAACATTCAAGAGCTTTGTAAATTACTACGAAACAGGGAAGGATAGCCATTGGATTAAAAACGTAAAGCTCTTCGAGATTCGAGTAAATTCCGGTGTGCCCAGCTACAGAATCGTGCGAGCCAAGCGACACGATACCCTCCTCTGACGCCACATCGTCGCCAATACGCCTCACCCTTCCCGCAATCACTCGACACACTAGCATGGCCCTCCCTCCGTCCATACTGTCCAAGCAATCATGAGCTGTACCACTGCTCGCCATCGTGCGGACACCATTGCCATCACTGCCAGTTGCCTGGCTTTGGAATCCATGCCTGATGATCGTGCAAACTTCACAACCCGGTACAGGACCGCATAGGTTTGATGAGCCACGTGCACCGAGCGCACACGTTAAGGTCGTGCAATGAAAACGTAACAATTCGTTACCATCGGCAGCGCACCTGGGATCTTTCTTACTGGTATTGTTTGCACGAATCTTTACTGCATCTCGACAATCCTCGAACCGTTGAATAGTGCGTTGAGTGTTATGGACTTTTAATATTCGTTCGATCTTGCAGATTGGATTGTCCTTTTTGAGCCAACTTGATTTGAAGATGATTTCTACAATGTTTCGACCTGAATCTTCCGGGGCCAACTCCGATACTGTTCCAAAAAAAAAATCAGTACACGGCTATGTTTGTTTCATTTCGTCATCACATTTAATGTATTTTTAAAATTTTATAAAGTATTTAATTGATAATACAATTTTAAATTGTTTTTATTAATCATATTTTTTTTTAATTAAATATCATTTGAGTTAAATTAATAAATTAATTTTTTATTCAATTAATTAAATTCATTATGAATATATAATTATTAAATATTTTTTAATAACTTATTTAATTATTTAACTCGAACGTGACTTAAGTTACACCACTTAATTTTGGGTAATTTGAATGCTTTTGACCGTTTCTTGTGTCGGCCGTGTTACGGACCATCCTTCATTACCGGTATAGGACTGGACAATCATTGAGCTAGCCAACAAAATAGCACCAGGTCATAGTTCAGGGTACTTGTCGAGAGACAGCTGTAACTGTAAACTTAACAAACGGACCATAGAATTATAAAAAGGCATAGTGATTTTACCATGGTAAAGGAATGCAAATGACTTGCAGAAAGCATCATATATAAATATATATATATATATCTATAAGGTAAATTAAACTAATTTTTTTTAAAATTTATGATAATTATATTAATTTTTTTTTAAAATTTATAAAAATTATCTTAATTTTTTATGAATATTTTAAAATTTTATTTATTTTTTTAATTTATAAAATAATATAGAAATACTTTATTCTAATTATTTTTTTTTTAAATGACAAAATTACTCATCTCATATTTTTTTTTAAATCTTGACTAATTTTTTTTAAATAAATATTTATAAAAATCTTAAATTTATTTTTATATAAAATAAAAATAAGTTATTTATCTTAAATTTGTTTTTAAATAAAAAAATTAAAAAATCTTTAAAAAAAGTTACAATAAATTGGTCAAAATTAAAAAAATAAATTAAAAGAACAATTTTGTTATTTTAAAAAAAAATTGACAAGAAAGAAATATCTGTATATTATTTTGTAAAGTAAAAAAGGTCAATATAATTTTAAAAACTTTAGATAAAATCAATATAATTATCATAAACTTATAAAAAATCAGTGTAATTTACAACAAAAAAAATATTGTTTTGTGAAATGGATATTCCTTTGACTAAACTTGCTAGTCAGAACACTAAAATTTATTTATTTTAATAAATTATACTAATTTTTTCAAAATTTATTGATAGTACATACGAGTTTAAAAAATTATATTAATCTTTAACGTTTTATTAGTACATGTATTTTCTAAAAGTTTTATAAACAATCGAATCCTTCTTGAATATATAGGTTATAAGAAAAATATTAAAGGTCCAAAAGAGTATGATATATAAGATACAGAGATTAACTAGACTTCCCAAGATTTAAAACTTTACAACTAGTATTTAAAATATTCCTCTTAAACAAGAAGCATTAATTTTAGCACAGTTATTATTATTTTGACATTAATGTTGATGATAACTTTTTTTTTTTTTTCCCCTCTTTTAATGGAGAGTACTTAAATTCATTTCTCTAATTGCCTTCATTTAAGCCCCTTCCTAGATAATTGGCTTGCACAAATAATGATGCATACGCATACATGTGAATAGAAAAATGCAAAGTTCTTACACACACACACACACACATATATATATATATATGTTCCTTGAAATAAATAATCAGTCAGTGACAAAAGGGAGTGAAAAAATATAGAAAAAAGGTTTTAAAAAATTGAAAAAGGAATTTAATACATGCGCATAAATATTAAAAGAAGTTTAAATAAGTTTAGAGACCGGGGGGGGAGGAGAGAACAATACCCGCATGGCGAACAGCTTGATGAAGCTCCAAGCTTTCAATCTTTGGGAAAACCTCTCCACACTCAGAGCAAGCACACACAGTAGTCCTTGGAGATGGATACCTATTATTTTGTTTGAATATTATGATTTCAATACATATATATGATCTTCTCTTTCATAATCTTGACCCAGTAAAGCAAAATAATGGAAAAAGGAAAATAAATAAAGATTTATATATATACACACACATATACACACCTGCTGGGATCAACAATCGTGTGACACTCGTAACACCCAGAAAGCTTCCTGAATCGCATGCCGTTGGATCTCCCTGAACTTGATAAAGACCGTGACGATGACCCACTAACAGTTTTCCGGCTCAAAAGCCTAGTTTCCTGACCCATGGTGCTACCCTCCGGCGAGTTATCTCTGTGCACCACCCTTGTGTTACCGTGAACAACATCCCCGAAACTACATATAGAACTGCAAGACCCCAACTTGGAATACCCGCCAGCGTTCTTAGATGGATCGTGAACTCTCGACCCTTCGATCTGCTTGCAGGTGAGTAGATTCTTGATCTGGTCCCATGAAGATAATTGCGTTTGCTTCTGCTTCTGATGCTTTCGCTTGCGTTTGGATGGTTGTTTTTCAGCTTCTGATGCTTCTGGTAAGAAAGTGAGGAGTGCCATGAAAAGCAGAGCAAGAAAATAAAAGAAAAGTATTGCAGGTCGAGCTCTCTCGTTGATGGAAGGAAGAGAGAGAGACAGAGAGAGAAAGAGAAAGGGGATGCTTTTAAAACTTGAGAAGGTTTCTTTAATGGAAAGAGGGATCCGAGATGGGTAATAAGGAGGGAAAGCGGGTGGATGGTGGGTCTTTGTTTACTCTTTACATTGTTTATATGATTCCATTCCGTTTGCTTCTCTGCTTTTGTAATAATTCATTTCGGTGTTTGTCTTATGTGACTATTTAGCTTATGTTGCTGCTTAATCTCAACTAGATAGTTGACGTTTCTGTTGACTGGGTACATTGATAGTTCATCAACTGGTTAGGACCAATTGGGCCAAGAAATTATTGTACATCCCTAATATAAAATATTCAATCAAAAATCTTATATTATTAAGTATTTATTTGTTCGAACAACTTCATATTGTCCATGGTTATAAAAAACTATTTTTGTATATATACATTATTGCGTAATTGTTATGAATTAATATAAAATCTTGATGATCGATTTTGCAAAGAAAAAATTTAGTCTGTTTTATTTTTTATGTTATAACCTATATATATACATGTATTGTTTTTTAAAGTTTTGACTTATGAAAAAATAATTGTCGTTGAAAAAATACGAGAATTTTGTATTTTAATAGTTTTTTGCTGCTGTAATCTTTTTTATATATAGGGAATTAATTATTGTTATCCATAAATATAGATATTTTATCGAATCACATAAATTTTATATATTTTTTTTTGTACATTTTGTTTATTTTATTTGCTTCAAATCGATTTATAAATTGTATAATTACTGAAAATTTATGAATGTGGGGAGTGTTTGGACGGCTGCCTTGGCCTATTACAAGTAACATGCTTTGTCTGTTGTTTACTTTAAGAGTTTTAGCTTATTTCTTTATTTAGGTTTTTTGTCTTAGTTGAAAGTGTGAAGCCCAGCAAACTGACAATGATCTGCTTGGCATATTAAGGGCATTTTATACTAAATAAATAATTTTAATCTCAAAAGCAATGTTTGTCATTTTTATGAGCTTAACAAAACCCCCATGATACTCCAAAAATGTGAAAATTAATCTCATTTTTCTAAACTAAGTAAAATATGTAAATGATTTTTTTAAGGCTATAGATATATTTCTATACAAATGAATATTTTTTAAGATTATAGATATTTATTTTTTAGGACATGTAAGTTTGGGGTTGTTTGGGCTAGAATGTATTGTGTGGATGCGGATTCCAAGAGTGCAAAAATAGATAAAGGGAACAATATATATATATATATATATATATAATACAGCTAGAAAGAACAGTGACTGGCATTTGCTTCTTCCAATGTCTTCCTGCTGTTCATTTCTACAATGCGTCCCCTGTTTTCTCCACCCCAAACCCCCACCCCCATGGACGGTTCTATGATTACATGCTCCACCTCCAATCTTGGCTCCTAGCCCTTAGCAGCAAGCCAGTGGAACTTGCAAACTGCAAAACTTGACCGGCGTCTCACTTTTATATTTATATATATATGACACGGGTATTGTGAATTCATCGACCAAAACAGTTACGTTCATTAAAAAAATAAATAATATATATATATATATAGAGAAAATTTGGACGGAAAAATTAAGAAAGGAAAAGAAGTATCTTAATTAGAGTAGTTAGAAATCAGATGTAGGTTTGGCCACCCATTCAGTAAACACAGATGGAGCAAAGGGTGTTCCCTTGTTGTGCAACAGGTCTGGGGACCCAACTACTCTGTATCTGATCCATCAGGAATCATCACTGAAGCAACTACTAAACAATGCCCGTTAGAAAATATGATACTAGTGAGACTACAAAGGAAAATATTATTCTATTATGCCCATGGCCTTCAAATCTCCCCACCCCCAGCACCACAGATCACCCTCACTCTCTTAGGATCTGTTTTTGATCATCCTACTAATTTTATGATCATGACTAAAGAGGGGGAGGGTAATGGTAATGGTAATGGTAACGGTAACGTAGTCTTCTTATATTGTTTGGGAAAAACAAAAATGAGAAAACAAAGAAAAGAGTTTTATATTTAGATTATAAAAAACTTTTTTTATTCAAATACGTGTCATAAGGATAATACTTAACTCTATATTTGATCAGAGAAATTTTATTCTATTCGAGTACGTATCTTAATTACAATTTATAAAAAATGCAATGCACATGAGTTTAATATTACGTGACTATTTAATTTTAACTAAAAAAAATTATGGGTAAATTACACTGATCTCTCCTGAAGTTTTTGATAATTACAAGAATCTCTTGTGAGATTTTTAAAATAACACTAATCTTTTTTACTATTACGAATAAATTATAATAACCTCCTCTCTAACTTTATTTTTTTTTTAAATGACAAAAATTTCTCTTTCAACTACTTTTTTTGAATTTTTAAATTTTGATATTTTTTTAAACATTTTTTAAAGATATTTTTTAATTTTATATTACAAATAAAAATAAAATAAAAAACTTATATTTTTATAGTAAAAGAAGATTTTAATTAATATTTATTTGAACGTGAAAAAACAAGTTAAAAAAATAGTCAAAATTTAAAAAATATAAAAATAAATAAATAAAAAAGTATTTTTGTCATTTAAAAAAGAATTAAATAAGAAGTCAGTATCATTTCAAAAACTTCAAAAATAATTTTTATAATTATTAAAAAAATTTTAAAAAATAAATATAATATCCCCAAAATTATCTCTTCTTTCTCTATTTACTTTCACTTTTAGACAAATTATAAAATAATTAAAATAAGTGTTACACTTTTCCTCTCTCTTCTTTCATCTACTCTCCCCCTCTTCTTATTGTAATTTTTAAATCCAATAAGAAATAAACTATTTTTTATTAAAAAATTGAATTAAGATTAAATTTTTTTATTGTTCAAATGAGAGATTTTACAAATTAATTTTGTCGAGGCACTGAAAAGGCATATATTGATTAAGAAAAAATTAACATTTCTTTTTTTTTTTTTATATTTACACAATGAGAAATTAGAAATAGAATTAGTTAAAAGGGGGGTTTATAGATGGGGTGACTTTATGTCCCAAAACCCTAATTTTCCGTCACACAAATCTTTGATCTTTAGTATTCACTTGCGTTTAATTTTAATTTTGTTTTACATCAAGATTAATTTCTTCAATAAAGAATAGAGTTGGCGCAGAATGAACTTCCGGAAGATTCAAATCGTAACCCTAAAGTGACCTGGGAAGGTTGCAGCGTCTTGCTTGACATCAACGACGGCGACGGTCTGGTTTTCTCTCGTCTCGCGGTGGCCGCGCAAGTCCCTCTTTAACGTCTGAAATTTCATTGCTTTTACACATATGCATACAGATGACGTGATCTAGTTCCAGTGCTTAAATACATACATTGATGCTAACTGGAATCGCAGTACATTGCAAATTGGGAATAAGAAGTGTTCTCTTCTGCCGTTGATTGGTTGTTCTTTCGGTTCTTTATTTCAAGTAGAGAATGGGACGGAAGGGCCGTTTTTATCTCACTTTCTTACCACCACTGAAGGTTTGGTTCTTCACTGTGTGTGTGTGTGTGTGTGTGTTTTTTTTTTTTCTCTCTATTGCTTAAATTCGTTTCGTGGCATTTCTCATTGCAATCGTGACTTGCGTCGTTGCCTTGAGAATTTTCAATTGAATGAAAAGGCAGTACATGTAAAGCTCTGTTTGTTTTTACGGAATATATTTCCAGGGGAATTCCTTGAAGCCGAGTAAACAACCATAATAATATTTCCCCCTTACTTCACATGAAAAATCCATGAGAGAAATTGAGCCTTAAGACTCACGTCCTTTAAACAGGAAATAATTTGTTGTTGCATACAATATGTTCTTGTAGAGCACATTGTATGCAAATTAGAATATTAGAGTTACTGTGTGCTTTATTATTATCATAGTCCAGGAAATGATTCACATTTGTTGGCATTTTGACACCAAGAGTCATTGTCGGTTGACATTTTGACACCAAGAGTCATTGTAGGGCATCCAATTTTAATGTTTTGTGAAAATTCTATATACATAATTACATATTTATATTATCCATAGGACCCCTTCTAATTGTTTAGTTATAAACTGTGAACCACCCCCCCTTCTTTTATTTGAACAAATGTATTCGCCTTTCTAATATGTTTTCTGAATTTCCATTAGCAGGTAATAATCTTCGAGAAAAAGGGGATTGCCAAATAAAAGATGAGTCCAAAGACAACCGGGCAATAGTTGATAATAATACAACCCAAAGTCTTACTGGTGAAGATACAGATGAGATGCCGAGGTAGAATGTTATATTTCAATTTCAATTGTGGACGTTGTGCAGTACACATATTTAACATCTCATTTCATATGGACTCAAAGATCAGCAACCTAAGAAGACATTTATGTTATTATGAATGCTTTTGGTGTTATGGATGATTGTAGGTGTGTTGCAATACATGCAATGTGTTTGTTATTTTTCAGATGCATTTATATACTTGCATGATTATGCATAACATGTTCAACGTTACTTTAGGACATTTAGTCACCGATGTATTACTATACATGTTTGCTGCAATGATAAAATTCTCGTGTTGTCAAGCATGAGAATGTGTCACGACCCGAAACCCACCCTATGCGGATCTCGTGTCGTGGGGCCGACCCAATGGCCGTCCCTACTTTTTTCATTCTTTTACCAATGATAACAATAAGAAATATAACCATAACATTAAAGTGCGGAAGTCTTAATACATCATTGTTTCAAAACTAAATAAGTCTGACAATCCAAACGTAAACCAACATAACTTAAACATAAACCATCGTTTTAGGTGGTGAGTGCATGGGAGAACTACTGTATTCTACTGTGCTCCTTAACCGTCTCCCTACACTCTGGATCTCCTACTGTGGTTCCATAACATGCTCACCTGAAAAAATTTAGTAAGGGGTGAGCTACAAACTCAGTAAGTAGAAGCCTATCCCCAACACGGGTGGGAATGGCATAAATGAATACAAGTCAAGGTAACATGATAGCCAGTCATGATAACGATTCCAGTCAACTGTAAAATGCCTCAATGGCCAATAAATGACAAGGTACCATAACGGTCAAGAGTAATCAACGAATAATAACGTTCAATAACCGTCAAGAGTGACAACGTAACATGAATAAAGAATAGGCTCAATGAACACGATCAACATAAATATTGCCACAATGAAACGGTCACAATCAAGTCCAATGAATCAAACCAATCAACATAGAACTATATCAATTAACATGGATGATGCTTTTACTCTGTTCAGGGTTTGGCAGACCCTCGGTCTTTTGGGGCCCGGCATACCCCCATTAACATAAATGCATATAAAATGCCCATTAACCTTACTGCGTAAAAACGTCATAATTGCCATAAGTCTTTTTGACCCGTAGGTCCCATAAATTGACCCGTAGGTCCCAGTCAATCAGATAGCATCAGATGGGTAATGTGACTGAGCACAAAACCCGGTATTTAACATAATTCAAGATTCTATAATATTCCATATGAATAGATAAAACATGGAACATCATAACATACAGTAAATAGTGGAACATCATAACATACAGTAAATAGACATCAATGAAATGAATCAGTCATGCAACATCAACCAATAGGCATCCACCAGGTAGAACAATATCCATGGTGGGAAACAACAACAGTGAATACATATATGAGTACAAGGTTGGCAGTAATGGAAAGATCGTGGCTTGGAAACCACGTATCAAAGATAGGAATCCACTTACCTCATCAACGTCTTAATATTCCGTGACTTTCTCTTTTCCTTTTGAATTGCCTATAAATCAATAAACACGTTTCAGCTTTCATATCATTTACCGAATTTATGCCTCGTTACTCTAAATACCTCCCTTACTAATTTATGTTTTACGATTTCCATTTTAAACTTAATTTACCCAAGGGCAAAATGGTCATTTACGTGTCTCTACTTTTTGGGTTCTGTTTTCATAATTTGGACTTCACCGTTGAGTCCAGTAGGTTTGAATTAATAAAAATTTACTATTTACTTAACTAAATCGGAGTCCGTTTGACTCACCTTTGACGTAGGGGTATTTTGGTCATTTTGACATTCTACGGGTATTTTATTTTTTCGGGACTCCGTCTCGTAAAATGGACCTCACCATTAAATTCAGTGGGTCCAAAATAGTAAGTTTTCATTTTTCATTCTACTAATTTACGCGTCGAAACTAAATTTGAAATTTATTCATTTAAACCATTTATTTACATTAATTAATCTAGCTAATACATATTAGTATTTGAGCCCAAACAGACCACATGTGCCTTGGTGGCACAGTGGCTAAGCTTCTCACCCTTTTCCCTTTGGTCACAGGTTCAATTCGCTGCCCATACCATTTTTTCATTTTCTGTTAATACATTTTTCATTTTTTTTTTTTCATTTCTTGTTCAAGTTTAAGCCAACCATTGGATAGCTCTCCTTTTTAACCAAACACTATCTAAACTCGAATTTAAAAATTTACTCATGAAGTACAAGTGTTGGGCAGTCATCTGAATGGGTGGGTCGGGTCAGACCCGACCCGGTTTGGCCAAAATAAAATCACAAAACCCCCAGCCGCACAACACCATTTCCGGCGTGCAGGTTATCTTCTCCGTCAACGGCGACTTGCCGGCAACGGATTTTCTTGCATTTTTCAGTGGGGTTCACACCTACAGATCATGGGCAACTCAAATCTATCCTCGGGTTTCCAATCGAAGTACCGGAACACTCCCAAAATGGGGAAACCGTAACTTAACAGGGCTGTGCGGTTTCCGGCAGCCCTGTTCTCCTTTATTTTTCTCACATTTTCTCTACTGTTTCAACACCCATTTAATCCCTACAATGTTCCTACAACTTATACACATAAATCCTAAGCATTCAAATTAGTTTTCATGGATCAAAATTACAAAAACAGATTTTTAATCTTTCTCTGCAAATTCCAGTTTTTCCTGCTAGTTTCCGGTTGCATTTCCTTAATTCAATTTGCAATACAACCCAATTTACATGCTTTGGGAGATTCTACGTTCATATTCATGCTTTAGGAGATTCTAAATTCATATTCATGCTTAAAATGAAAACACAGAAATTGATTTATCTCACCGTTCCAAACGTGCGCAGTCCCGATCTCCCTGCCCGTTCCACTCTTCTTCGTTGTTTTCGTTTCTGTTTGGTTCTAAAACCCCTTCTCTTCTATTCTGGATTAATATTCTATACTCATTACTCACATACCAACTGAGAAATGTAAAGCAATCCAGAAATCGAATTACAGAGAGAATATCTTACCCCTTGCACCCTTGTCTCTGTTGCCCGTTTCCTCCTTCCTTTCTCTCTTCCTTTCCGTTTTTTTTTTCTTTTGTTTCCTTTTGATTCTAATGCAACGCCTGCTTATAAAAACCGCCCCACACTTAATTTCTCTCTCTCTCTCTCTCTCCCGCGCCCTTCCAGTTCCTGGACTTCAACTCCCCCATCCGTTTTTTCTTCTTTTCTTGTTTTCTTCAGTTACATCACACACACATCTCTATATATATATTTACACCTATATCTAGATAGACATATATATATATATTGTCCATATGTCCAAATTCTATTTTTTTATTTCCTTCAAATCCTTGTTTTATTTATTTATTTATTTATTTTAAATTTTGTTTCATTTCCTTTTAAATTTTATTTTTATTAGTAGTATTATTTTCTTTTTATTTCTCTACTTTTTTATTTATTTGTTTATTTTTATTATTATTATTCTTATTATTATTATTATTATTATTATTTTCTTATTATCGTTAGTCAATTGCCCTGTCATTCATCCACATATTCTAATTATTGAAACTCAACCCATTTATCGCATTATCGTAGCATTAGGCCGTCTTGGCTCGGTTACAATGGGTCAGGGTATTACAGAATGTGTGTTCGAATATGAGAGTAACCCCTTTGGGCAAAATAATACCACATATTAGGTTTGTTTGTATTCTATCCTCCCCAGCATTTTGCATTGGCAGGACCAATACTAGGTAATGACTTTTTTTTTTTTTTTGAGATTGCGTGTTCTTTGCACTTGATTATTGATGGAATATTGTGTATATCAGTATATCTACATGGAATTTGACAATGAGGTAGGGTTACACACTATAGGCCTGAATGGGGTTTTTGTTAAGTGTGGAAATGCCAAGGGTTTGATCAGTTTTGATTTTTAAGTTGTTCAATATACCCTTTAGATTAATAAAATGCTAGAAGCTTGGAGAGCAACGTTGTAGTTTTTATATTTTATATGCAAGGAAGGATGGAGTCCCTTACATTGTATTTTCTTTTCTTTCTTATAGGAGAACTCTTTTGCTTTATTTGATAACCACTATCGAACTATTGTGCAAAATGAACCTTAGGGGGAAACAAGGGAGATAGTATGTGAGAGATAAAGGTTCTGTTTGTTTATAAATTTAAAAGCAGATTTTTTCATTTCACATTTTAAAAAATTGTTTGTTTAGTCAACAGAAAACAAAATCTTGTACATCCATTCTAAAAACTTCTCAGCATCCCACTTTTCCTTTTTGAGCATGTCTATTCATTTCTTCTACACACATCCCAATACCCCTTCAATCACCACCCACATGCATATGAGATTTCCTTTGAAACAATGCTCCTGTTTCGCTCTCTCTCTTCCCTCTCTCTAAACCCAACGCTCTCGCTCTCACTCTTCCCTCTCTCTCAACCCAATCAAAAAAGTCATCACAAATTTGTGATGAGTTTATAAGATAATTTTGAATATTTTTTGAAACGATTGATTCAGTGATAGAATAATGTATTATTTTAATAATATCTTATTATGTTAAGAGTATGGATATGAACACATGTTACGAGTATAATACAAGACGAACACACTATTTTAAAAAAAAAGTAAGACATGAATATGTCGAGAACATATTAAATACATATAATTTTTTTTTATGTCCATGTAATAAAAACCGCTTGTTCAATTAAAATTGTTACAAAAACATACAAATTACAAAAAAAATTATTAAGATGTAAAAATAATAAAGTCACTAAATAAAAATTTAAGAAGTTCTTCATTTAATTATCATCATTTATAATTCAAGTTTCAAAATAAATTTATTAAATATAACATAAAATAAATAAATTATATATATATATAACCAAAAAAAAAGAGTTAAGGAGAAAAAGAGAAAAAAAAAATATATCTCAAACATGTTCATAATATATCGAAAATTTTAAAAAAAATTAAAATAAAATTTAAACATTCTTTTTTGCATGTTCATAAATTATTCAAGAATGTTGGTGAAATACGTGAGCTCAAATAGAATATTCGTGATTAATAAATGTCATATGTGATGTGTCTCATATATATTTTTTAATGTTACATTATGTATATAAGCGAGTATCATTAAAAGAACAAATTGGTATGTGGTGCTCGTAATATTTCAGATAACTTATTAATTTAATAATTAGCTTAAGCAATCCAGATTTAGTTAAATTAATGGTGTCATCGTTATCGTTTGATCCGGTGCAATTCAGCCATATTCCCTTGGCTGGATTGGCGGCCCGCATATCATCAGATGTGTTGACGGTAGGATCGAGATTTTATTGAACCCTTTACTTGGTCCAACTTCAATCAGACATCTCCATTCTTTATCATTATTATTATGGCTTGTTGTACTGTCAAAGCAATACAATATATATATATATATATATATAGAGAGAGAGAGAGAGAGAGAGAGATTAGCTTAATTACTTTTTTAACTTTTTTTAAATTAATCAATCCAAACAATGGTTCAAATTCCAAAAAATTTCTTAAAATCACTTCTCAAATTTTTTTTTAAAACTCTCAACTCTCAAATACTATCCAAACGGGACCAAAGTTTTTAGAATTAATACAGCTTCTAGCCATGGAGACTTACTGTCTACCCGTATCTTTACCCTCTTCCTTTCACTGAGAAGTCAAATGGGAGAAATAGTTATAAAACATTAAAACCTATGTTGATGCGGAAGAAAGTTTTTTTTTTTTTTTCTAAGTAAGTGGCCCTTAGGGTGGAAGTTGAACATGGGATTCTTAGGATATTACCCAAGCCTCTTCCCAACTCATCCAACCCTAACGGTTGTAGAAGAAAGAAAATTTAATCTTATAAACATGTTGCTTTGTTGGTGTATCTTGAATTTCAATTCTAGTTTAACTTGACTCTCCTTACCAATGTGAGGTTCTGATGTTTATATCTCTGTTGCTGCACCTTTTTGACATTTCTTTAGGGGGAAACAATGAAAGGGGACAACACATTAAGTATTCTGTTGCATTACTGTGAAGTTCATATTTTTATTCTTACCAAATTGAAAGAAACCATATGTTTTATTTAAATAAATTAATGACCAAGTGACTAACCCATATGTTTGTGGGTGTCGAATGCAAAAGAATCATATTTATGGTCAGTCATATGTTTTAAATTGTTCTGCCTCATGTGAGGTGGACAATTTATCTAATGACGTGGATTTGGACAAGTTACAATTCGGTTTTGTATTCTTCTGTTGCATTGCTAAAAAAAGGGTCCTTTAATTTTGATTTGGAGGTATTATATACAACCGGACTATACATCTTATTGGTTACGATTCTTAACCTTGCCCTTTGTTTACTTAAGTTTTTTGTGCAATGTATGGCAGCACAAAGGTGTCTCCAAATCTACGCTTTGCTACATGTCTTTTGGTCATCGTTCACCTTCTTAAATGTTCAATGTGGATGTTTTGGCTAATAATCACTTTGATGCAGTCAGGGTGCCACCGGGGATGAAATAGTTGAAGCTCTCATTGCAAATAGTGCAACATTTGGGAAGAAAACATCATTCTCACAAGTATGCTTAGTTTATGGTATTCGAATTTAGAAAAATGAACGTGCAAGAGATATTCTGAATTTCTGACTGTTTGTTGGAGAAATATAGGCTAAAGAAGCAAAAGAAATATGCACCCAAAGTACTTTTGAGGCGTTCTTTTTCATGAAGGTAAACTCCAGCTTTCTTATATGGGGACCATTGACGGAAATATTCAACTAGTTATCGTCTATTGACTATTTCGTTGAATTTTGAAGGCTTACATAAAGTTAAGGATCTATTAGTTGAAATAGCTGCAATAGGCCATTTCTTTTATGAACATGATACTGGGTTAACAATATTTAAATGGCATAAAATTTATCTGCTATCTACTAAATTATATTGGAAATTCAGGTTCAACCTTTGAATGGATTTATTGTAGTTTTTTTTTTTTTCCTTTTAAGTTTTTAGCTTCTCAGGTCGTTGCTAACTGTATTACAAACTTAACTATGCAACACCAATCATTGGTGGTAGGCTGTGAAACTTAGTTTCTTATGTTTATTAGCATCTTTTCACTGGCGGGGTTCAAAATTTTCAAGACTCAAGAGTTTGAAACCAATTTTTTTTGTTGTTATTATTTTGATCAAAAGGGAAAACTTTATTAAGCAACAAAAACACAATAAGGCTTCTAGGTTTTGCAATATTTGAAATAAACAATTGTTTTCTTCAGCACTTTGGGATTTGGACTGTGCAGTTGAATTGAAGATGACTTTTAAAAATATTTTTGTGAATGATATGTTTTAAATTTTTTAAAAAGTTCTAAATTTTAATCAAATTTAACTAGAAGTTCAGTAAGGCTATTAAGGATATGGGAAACTCAAGCCGACTGATTTAAATATTTGTACAAGTTATGATTGAATTGATTTTGTGACATTGTGAGGTACCAACGCTATGGGATACACAAGGTTCTTATATCTTTTTTTCTTTTTTCCCTCTGGTCTTTTGGCAGTCAAATATTCTCTAAATAAGTTAGTTACACAGAATTTTAATGAGGGAACTGTTTTTTTCCACTTAATTGTTGTCTTCATCTGCTATATTTTGTTATGTTCATTTGATAAAAATTGTGTACAGCAAGTTAATTAGCACCTCATTGTTACAGGGCTGCCCTTTCAATGATTAATCTCGGTTAAACCAAACATAAATTTATAGATTTGTTGACTTGTTATGTTCTGTTCCTTTCAGTATATGTGAGGCATACTAAAAGAAATATCCAGCCAGGATTGGGTGATAAATTGCCACTAATGCCTTAATTTTTATATTCATTATTTCATTTCAGCTCATTCAGTTTTACATTTCGAGGCTTCTATTTTTTATTTTTGGAATATCAAGCTAGCCCGTTAGAAAGGACATTCTGGTGGATTGTAAATGTGTTATTCCCTTTGACTAATTTTGTGTCATCATTTCTAGATGTACATATATATCTTAGCAATGCATTTTAATGGACCTAGTGAAATAACATTAGTTTATCCTTAATTTGCGGGGTTACATAAATGTTTAGTTTTTGTGTTACTTTCATGTTCTCTATGAGTTGCTGAGTTCTTTATTGAAATTTTGAACCTTTCACATGTTTGAGGTTTTAGGTGGTTTTTTGCACTTTTTCAACTGTAAGATTCTTTGCTATTTATGAGATATCTCGTGCCTTATCATATGCACAAAAAGTAGTTTAATTGATTTATCATTTTTGTAATAACAGTGCCCACTATATGTGCATTTTAAGGCTGAGGTCATACTTCATACTCTGAATGCGAGGGCTTGTGTACGGAATCTCTATCTCTCTCTCTCTCTCTCTCTCTCTCTTGTTTTAGCCTAATTGTATCATTGTTAAGAGCTTTGTGTGCACTCTTACTCATAAGTTGGCTGACATTTATAACAACCTCATATGTTAATGGAACTCCATTATCTTTCCTGTTTAGCCTCAACTCATAATGAAATGCTTCCAGATAATGGCCTTTCGAAGTGTTTCCACAGCTATATGTTGAATGATTACTGGCTGCAACAAAAGTGAGGGAAGTGATAACTTGTTAAACTGCTATGCCCTACCAGATGCTCAGTTGCACCCTTCCACTATTGGTAGTTTGATGTGGGTATGTGTATCTCGGAGAGTGTGTGTTTTTAAATATAATTCCTATATTAGGATGTGGCTGATCCTGGTGAATGCAATGTATAAATTAATGCATGGGCTTATATGTGAAGAGTCTTGGATTCTAGACACTTTGGTGCAGCTGAACTAGAAATCATAACATGGGTTTCCTCCAGAAACCATTACATGTGAAGAGTCCTGATGTGCATTTTGGTTCCAATCGCAGAATATTAACTTCATCATGTCTTTTGTCAATAGATGTTTTCATATGAATGTAGGGGTAACAAATTTATTAATTTGATCAGTAGGGTAACAAGTTAATTTTCTTCTTGTATTTGGATGGGATTAATGTTTTATTCATGTATATTGGAATCTGTGCATGACTTTATTTGCTTGTGTTTTCAGGCTCTTGCGAATTGACACTTTATCTCTGCTGCTTTCTCTGGCTGATGTCACTGCTCACTCTGACGTCCTTGTGGTGGATATGATTGGTTGTATTCTCACTGGTGCCCTGGCTGAACATTTGGGAGGTTTGCTATTTGATTTCTTCATTAGAACCTTTAACATGCTGCATAATATACTTGTTGAATTTGTATACCCATGAATTACCCAGAAAAAAATAAAGTGGAACTTTGTGATGTAAGCATATGATTGTACATCAAATTTGCATAAACGCCGAGGGTTAGCTTGGAAGGCAAGCCTCAGCAGTGTAATACTTTGAGGTCTTGGGTTTGAGTCCCGGTTTATGCACATTCAGAGTTAACCTGTGCTAGTACACTCTACGTTAGGGGTTCCTTGTTATCTAAGAAAAAAAAAGGTGCATCAAATATGCATGATCATGTCTATTCTCTTTCAGTTTTGGAATTTCAAGTTTGAGTTTGAAACTCAAATTTGTAAATATTACAACCACAAAGGCATATGGATCCAAGTATGGAATAGAGAATACAGATACAAGAATACCTAAAGATAGTTTATATAAGAGTTGAGAATATGAGAGGAAGAGGAGTGAGTGTCTCTGACCCCACAACCACCTTCTTATATAGGTGTTGGTAGAAACTACTAGCTCATCACATAATAAGGCATAACCCTAGTTACAATACGAAAAGACATAACTCTATTTATAGACAACACTAGTTACGACATGCTACACTTCATATGTCATTAGAGACACAACACTACGCAACACTTCATACCCAATTTTTCATACTAATTCCCTCAATCTAGATTGTTATAACATAAAGCCACGTGTCTTTATGTTCGAGTGCGTGCTTTAGGGACAATGTAATAGCTGTTTCCTATCTTAAATGAAGAAACTGGTCATCTTGTGGAGCTGTGTTTGTGTCGAATCACACATTTATGCTCATGATAAATGACTTCTTAAAATATGTTTAAAAGTCTTGCTTTCAGCATGTACTTTGCTTTCTTTATCTTCTTTACTGTTATTTTTTTAGTTGGGATAAGGCTTGATTGAGTTGAGTATATTTCTTGTATGATAAACTGTACACTTTTGTATGTTCATTGAGTTTGTAAAATTCATTTGTATTTGTTGAAAGCCTCAAAGACTTGATAATGTCCATGTTCCTTTCATTTTTCTATGGTAATGATTGGAGTAAAAGTTATCACCTGCCATGATAGTTGTGAGCTCCAACTCCAAGGATAACAAGCTTGCCCCTTTCTGTATGCTTGTTATAGAAAATGTGAAGATGCCGCTTCTTTCTTATTTACAGCTTACATTATTTTTTAATATTGATATGTAACCTGGGAAGAGAATATATTTTGTAATGAAAAAAGAACCTCAAGAGGAAGAGGAAGAAGACAAATTATAAACATGCCCCCCCCCCCCCCCACACACACCCACAACAAAAAAAAAAAAAAGAGACAAAAAAACACACACATATCTTCATTAGAACTCTCTTCTCTCACACACACAAACACAATTAGGAAATGTCATTCACACAGATCAACTACTTTTTTTTAATTTTATAAGTAACACAAACCAACTAAGCCCGGGGGTTATTCTGTGATGATTTTATGGTCAAACTGTTGATTTGCAAAGGGATTGTTAGCAGAAAGAGGAGATTCTAGAATACTACAGTTTCATTATTATATTTCCACTTATCTTCTGTGTGTGTTTTTCCTTATCCATATTGGAAAGTTATGTTAGACGGTTACTTATTCTGTAGAACTTAATAAGAAGATTTCGTTATCAGTTAACCATGAGTTGCATGACCACTGATTCTCTGAACCTAAACTGAATCTAAAATGCCAGTATTGTAACAGTGCTGAGATAGTATCATTATTTGTGGTGATAACTCATCAAGTTGGCATTTTCGCATACTTTGTTGTGTCTTTTGGCTGTGGATGTGATCATTATATTTCTGAAATTAACAATCTCTAATGAATAGCTGTATTTTCATGGCTCTTTATTTATTTATTTTATCAGTAAAAGTGTAATCGTTATTTTTAGGGCTCTTTATTTAGGGAAGTTTCTTTGATATTATCAATTTATGTAAAGGAGACCAACCATTCCATGAACTGTTCTAATTGTTGAATCATGTTTTCTGTTTCAAAAGGTACTGGTTATGTGTGCAATACCTATCAGAGTTGCACTGTATCCAATGGATATAGTAAAGATTCTCAACTTCAGTCATGAAATTTGAAAAAGGTAAATCTTCCTTCTAGCTTTACCGTAGTTGGAATGTTGTTATTTTGGAATCTTTCTTCCTAATCCTCTTTATTGAAGCTTGTTAGCTTTATTTTGCATCACTAGAACTATTTTCTCAGGTACTTATTAATTTTTTTCGGGTCTAGGATCATGTGGTCTCCACTCACTGACCTGTGTTCAGCTCAAAATGGGACCTCTTTGCAAATTGGCCTTCCTGAAGATATCTTTAACATTAAAAGTCAGTTAAATGTAGGTGTCTCTTTCTTATTATCTATATGCATTTCATCTTGTGGTCCCACAACAGTATCGGAAGATCATTTTGTGCTTGAAGGAATATCATCTCCAAATTCACTTCTGCATACAATCAGCATGGAAGAAGCTGTTCCTTGTCCTGAAAATGGGATGTTGGATCTTATTCCCGAGACAGCTGCTTCTCCAGTTATAAAAGCTTGTAAAGCCAGAAAGGCCTGGAGAAGGCATCACAAGAGGCCATTAACTTGTGGAAAGAAGATGGTTTTTCAAGGTTGATTGCTATTTGCTTTATGAAACAAATGATGGCATTTAGTTAACATTCTTGTTTTGCAAATCCTTTGTGCAGCCTAATAATTGCTGCTCCAGATGTGGATGCTTGGAGCATTTTTAAAGAACTCCTCCCTCTCCTATCATATTCAGCTCCATTTGCAATTTATCACCAATATATTCAGGTCATTTGCTTTAAGAATTTTGGGGTCTTTTAGTCGGGTAATTATGTTAAGTCAATATTGCTTGAGGAGGCACGGTGCCTTACTTTCAATTTTGCTTAAGCATTTTCTCCCTTTTTGGATGAATTCTTCATATAGATTAATATTACGAATCAGTCAGCTAAACCTAGGACAGTTGGAAAAAATAATTGGGGATGATAAGAATTTGATTAAAAAATTTATCTCAAATTGTTTGAGCTCAGTTCCATACACTTCATATATGTTATTTTTGGCTCTGATGAAGTTGATGGTGAAGGGTTTCTACACTTCGAGTAACTTTTGCACTAATTTCTGTACTCTGTTTCCCTTAAAGACCTGGCACTGATGTTACCTCAGGTGACAGAATAGTGGTTAGGAAGTAAATGAGCTGAGAAATCTGGCTCTCCACAAAAAGAAAAACCCGGCGTTGGGGGGGTTATGTGTTATGATCATTCATGAGATAATGATGTCCTACTTAAGATTGTGCTATGCATGATATGTATCATTGCCCTGTTGCACTTTGTCTGTGTTGTGGATTGAGTTGGTGGCTTTACAACATGCTCTTTGAGGATATTCCCTTTCATTAAAATCGTGTGGTTTGTATATATATGTGCACTGGGTGAGAATATTTTTTTTACTGATGCTGCGTTTTTTGTCAACTGCAGCCCCTTGCGACATGCATGCACAACTACAGCTTGGGAAAATAGCGATCGACTTGCAAATTTCAGAACCTTGGCTTCGTGAATATCAGAATACCAGGTCTTGTTTAGTGTTATAATGTGTGTTTCCCCCCATTTTCCATATCTCCCCCCCCCCCCCGGGGCGCGGATCTCATGCATTAATTTGTCTTGTTTAGTGTTATAATGTGTGTTTCCCCCCATTTTCCATATCCCCCCCCCCCCCCCCCCCCCCCCCGGATCTCATGCATTAATTTGTGGATGTTTCGTAGCTAGTTGATCTAGATTCTAGGTTATAGTGTAGAACTCTTTGTTCATTCTAAAATGTAAATGTTAGTTGATACATGCAAGAGGTTGACATTTTGCAATGCACACAAAGTTTCTTCACATACTGAAAGGATGGAAATTGAAGTTGATATGCGATAATATGATTTTTGTCATGGGACTAAGAAGGAAGCTTTAAAATAGAACCAGGTTGCGATCAGAGCCCTACCGGATTCCCCAGCTTTTTTGGAGGGCCTCGGGCTAGACTAACTACAGCTACATCCAGGCAGTACTTGTTCTATTATCACGACATGGACTCGAGGACTTTATTCAGTACCAAGGTGATGATATTGATTTATGGATTGTGTTTGTATTCAGTGGGGTCACTCCCTTAGCCAAGTTCCACTAGACTACTCAAAACTCTTATTCCTTGTATTGGGCCTGTCGATCCTCTCCTACGCTAGAGCCCGCCGGCTCCCTGTGGACGGTCCCAATAGAAAAAAGCTTCTTACACCCTTTGAACCGGATCCCTCGATTCATACAGAACCGCCCCCTTCTGGCCTTTGCTTGTTTACTTTCGTCCATCTTGTTAGTCCCTGGTCGGTGCCACAGGACTTTTTCCTCCTATAACACACTCAAAGCGCAGTTTGATCTCCCAATCCTTGGAAGTTCTACTTAGACGGTTTCACGGGGGTACATCTTGACTCGTCTAGAGCGAATATGCCGCTGATGCATAAGGTAGTGTGGCACCTGCTGAATCATATAGAGTTTATATACACACACACACACACACACACACATATGTAATCCAAATCATAAAAGAGAGATGTCTCCTGACCCCTTTTAGTCATAAAATGGTGAGTTGATATTTTAACTAAAAGTTGTTCCAAGTCTTAATCTGCAAATATATACACACACACACACACACATACACATGTAATCCAAATCATAAAAGAGAGATTGTCTCCTGACCCCTGTTAGTCATAAAATGGTGAGTTGATAATTTAACTAAAAGTTGTTCCAAGTCTCAATCTGCAATCTGTTTGGTGGTGGATGTATGCGAATTTCAACTCTTACATGATCCTAAAAGCTTCAAATATAAATATAAAACAATTTTATTTTTCAATCTAATATATTGTGCTTACTCGCTCGTATCTTGAAAGTTTTTCACATTCCTCTCTCTGCAATCTTGCGCTGTTATGCTAATGGCTGTGGATTGAGCATTGATAAGGACAGATATTATGGCAGGGGAGATCAGGAGAGTTACTAAACCTAATACCTGTAATAAGGACATTATCCTCTTATCTGTTTCAATAGTATTGGGTTCAACTTTGCTTGGTGATTGAGCTATACTCATTTCACTATCTTGCATGGCCAAATATCAATTTTATGGCTGGTGCAGTCCCTTCAACAGCTGAGACACTCCTTATTTATTTTCTTATGAAGCAAGTGGCGATTGACACACACACACACACACACACATATATATATATATACATATATATATATATATATATATATATATATATATATATATTGGGATGTCTTTTCAGTGGTGGTCTAGTGGAAGTTAAACAATTCATAGCTTGCCCATTTTTTTAGTAACCCTGGTTACCGATCCTCCTAGTCTTTATTGTTGCCTTGTTTAATGGATTGATGGCTTGCCAACTGATATTCACTTGTGTTTTTGAAAATCATGTAGGTTCTTCCATCAAGAACCCATCCACTAATGCAGATGAGTGCATTTGGCGGGTATATTCTTAGCGGTACTAGGATTTGTAGCAGTGACCAACTCCAACTGAAGTAATTGCTTCAAAGCTGCCCATTTTCTAACCTTTTAATTGTTTTTTGTTGGTAGGCGAATAATACCTGCTTTCCTGATGTTCATTAGCCATGTAATTTGATAGCAAGTGTACAATAACTTTTCACATGTAAATAAAAATTGTTATAAATGGTTCTTTACCATTGTTCAATGCCATTATTATTGTTATTATTTTTATTTGTAAACCTGGACTGACCGACCGCTTAATAAATGTCCTTGGCAATGGTTGCAATATGTTTTATGTTGTGCCATAAATTCTGTATTTCTTTGTGGCAAATTCTCGTATTTCATAGGTAAAATTAACGTGATCACATTGAAAGTAGGATGCCTGTTTTCATATGATTTGTGGTCTGGTACAATTGACCACATCAACGGTCCAGATCTATCATGAGATATACAAAAGGGATTTTTTTCTCAAAAGTTTGTCCTAGCAGTTTATGATTAATTGAGATCAATGATTCCGATCATATAATAATTTTTTATATTGCTGATAATGTCATGTTGACACTATACAAATGGTTTAACTGGCAAACACTAGACTATAACCATGTGGATAGAGTATGGCCCAGTGGACCAACTACTCAACATTTTACATAATTTACTCTTTTATCTGTCATAATTGGCTCCTTTATCTGTGAAAGAATCAAACGATCTTTAATTCATTGGTTCCTGGTACAGACTTACATATTTTGTAAGTGTGATAAATGTTTATTGATTCATTGATTCCTGATACAGACTTACACATTTTGTAAGTGTGACAAATGTTTATTAGTTTCTTGATTCAAGTACATTGTATAGGAGAGTAATGAAGAATTTTTCGAATAAAAAATAAGCCATTCCACACCAAAAATACACACGAGTGGGATCCATGACCCAGTAGTGGGACCCACGCATGGTAATGAAGGTGGTAAACGGATTTGCAATGCCAAATCCAAATTTCAAGACTTATCAAGGCCTCATCCATTGATAATGGTTAGGTCAGTACCATTCCAACCCTTCCGAGCACCCTCAGTTAAAACAGTATTCAAAATAGGTAAAGGCCTTTAACCTAAGAACCCATGGCTAGCTCCACTTTCAACAGTTGATTTAGCTCACCGTGCTGCTAATGGTGATCTCATAGCAGCCGACAAACCAGGTTAGTTGCATCTTCATCATCATCATAATAACAGTTCAAATATTTGGCCCTACCAACTCAAATCACCTCAACTTTCTCAAAACATGTTCAAAAAATAATGGACACGAAGCAACGAATAGAATAGAAAACAACAAATGTACATCATCATCAATAATCCAAAACCCATCTCTGTCCACCTACTGCCTAAATACTCACATTCTGCAAGCTAATTGAGGCAAGGAGCTGATTCCACTTATTTAGCGATTTGCTCCAGAACGGGTTTTCCTCAATCTGCCACGTGTAACTTTAATGGCTTCCTCCATGACTGTCTCTTGTGGGGGAGGGTTTACATTTTCAGTTACTGAAGAAGATGCTGGTTCAACCTGCATTGCTTCTGTTTCGTCTGATTTTGAATGGCCAGTGGTTTCAGCAGGGAGTGGTTGTATTGCACTTGTTTTCTGTGGATTTGAGCCAGCAACAGGGGGCGCTGCTGTAGGTGCTTCTGAAGGACCCAACTCCTGCTCTACCTCTTGTTCGTGCTGACTTGAAGACATACTAGAAGTAGGAGAAGGTGGTTCTTCACTCTGAGGTGGTGTTGTAACAGCTGGTTTGCGATTTGGTGCAGCAGACGGTTGGCGAGCTCTAGCACCTTGTTGCTGTGGCTGTAATTTCAAATGACAGACAGTTTAAAGGGGGAAAAAAAGGCTTTCAAAATTGTTTCATACTAGCATTAGGTATAACATAATTTCTATTTAGTTACACAAAGTACAACATTTAATCAAATTGCTAATCAACATTATGATCCAAAAAAAGGGAGAAGAAAGGTGAGATGCTATCACTGTGATAACATGTACCATTCCACTATTTTCACAATGTGAATGTGGACTAGTGAATAGTATTTCACTCCTGCTACAATTATATCTAATCTTTCCTTCTAATTTAAAATGTTCATTCTGTAGGGTTTTGATGCCATCTACATAGAAGGCCCACATTTTTCATGTATTGAACAAAAAAATCCAGTTGATATGCTTCCATTTTAATTCATTGGAAGACATTCTCCCCTACACTTAAAAACAGCCCAGCTAATTTACAGGTTGGTGGTGAACGATTTAGATTCCTAGACTGAATTAGAGAAAACAGAGAAACAATCTTCTCAACTGGGGAACCAATCAATGGAAATTATTAACTTTTTTTTATCAGCATCAACAATGATGGGTTGCTTTTTTTTCCTGTTCTATTTTGTTACTTTTGTTCCAGTATATTAACACCCCACTCCCTTGGGCCCCCACCCCCATCAAAGAAAAAGGCTGGAGTGGTGGGGGAATTCTTCCATCGATATTATTATTTCTTGTCCTATTTTCAAGTTCTCTCAATATAATTTCTTGTACTATTTTCAAATCAAATCATACGTCCTTCCAACACTACTTTCCAACAGTCAAGAGGTATTGGAATTTTAGGAACCAACAGAAGATCAAATGGGCAGGAACCAGAAGACCGGAAGCAATATGACAGAGAATTTGCCCTGATTATGCAAGTTTCTGGGACAATAATAGTGCAAAGAATACAAGGGGCAGTATCACATCGCTACTCACAATGACAGTATAATAAATCCCTAGTTATATTTCATAGTACAGACCTGAGCAGGGCGAGGTCTTGGCGTAGATTGTGAAGCAACATATTGCAAAATCTCAAAAATCCTTGTCTGACCATAGCTTGCAGCCTTTTGCCAATATAAAACTGTAATGTCTCCAGCCCTGGTCCTCAGTTCCAACAAGTTACGATCAATCTCTGTCTCATGCTTTGCAATATATGGTCTAAAGAAGGAATCATAAACATATGTTGTTCCCTGAAATAATTGAAGTAAAAAAGAACCAGGCAATTGTAATTAGATGAAAAACAGTAGAACAACTACAAATTTTGATTCCCAACCCAGATTCAGATTATATACCTTTGTTTTAGGGTACCACAGATATACAAAGAATGCCAACTTAGCTTCACTGTACATTGGAACCCTTCACAAGGAAATCAAGATAACAAACACATTGTAAATACAAAATCCATATATCAAAGCATAAAAAATGTCTGCATACTCAAGTTATAATTCCTTACCACGAAATAAAAGTGTCACCAATCCTCTCGCAAACAGTCAACACAGCAACTAAAATCCTGAAATATACAATATTACAGATTTTACTACTGATATTTGTTCATATGATTCTTAATGACACAAACTGCAGTATATAAAATAAATACCAATACTGGCACCAAAAGCGAAGTTGCTCAATGTCTGGTTTATTCTTTTCCACAGTTTTGAAGCACTCATAAGCAGGATAAGCATAACCAAAAACCATCCTGCAAAACAAAGGATTAGATATTTTAAATTTCTACATCAAGAAAATGTGAACCGATTAAAGTTTATGACAATAGACAATGGGGTCATAGGCAACATACGCGAGTCCTCTGGTAAGAAAGGATCCAATCATTTTGTTTGCCTAACACAAACAAAGAAAAAAATTGGTTAAGCCAAGTACTGAATTTCCTAAACAAGTCTAACTCAAACCCAGGATAATTAAGAATAATTCGAATTTTCACTGCCATGGACCCTGGAGTCCCTCAGTCATGCAACCGGAAACAAATTCAGATTGCAAATTAGGCTCTGATTGGCTACAAAAAACTGAGGGGGAAAAAAATAAGGAAAAGAAACCAGAAGTGCGGAATTTTATGCTGATTGATTCCTGAAAAATGGGGTCAATTATTTTATTTTATTTTTGGAGGTGAGCTTCCAATTACCCTGTCCAGTTATATTCCACAGTTTCTTAGCAACCAAACGGAGCAGTAGGATATCATGATCAGCATAATCAGCCTAAAAAATAACCGTTAGCAAAAATTTCACATAAAAAACAAACTAAGAAAAGATTGTCACATAGATCAAAGATTATCATCGATTCAAAGGCTCCCCCTAATTACAAAAAAAAAAAAAAAACTAGGTAAAATGATGCCGAGAAAATCAACCAAAATAAATCACAAGGAAAGCCATTATACATCACAAATTCACATAAAAGAACCAATAACACACTAGTCGAGAAAACGAAAACACACTGAGAAATCGATCAGTACCTTTTGATTCTGATACGAACTAAGAAGAAAAGAGAGAAAAGACTGTATAAAATCGAAACCACGCAGATGTGATAAAGAGATCAGAGTGATTGGCAAAGCTTCAATAAGGTGGCCGGCGTACGGACAAGCAGCGCCGCCTTTACCCGACGGCGAACCGTTACGATGTCGGCGGAGGGAGTGAAGAGAGAGAGAGAGAGAGAGAGAGAGAGAGAGAGAGAGAGAGAAGCACCGGCTTGAGTCGTTTCGAAATTCTTTTGTTTTTCTCTCTCTCTGGAGTTTGGATTTGTTTAAATCAGTTCTAAACCTCATTGTGAGTTCCGTAATAACGGAGAAGTAGTTCACCTGTGCAGAGAGAGACACGAGTACAGCGTGAACATTAGGGTTGATCACCGTTAAATGTGTAACCGACGGCTCACGTGATTCAACTAGTTCAAAATCTAGCCAGATGTAAAGCATTCTTGCACTAGCTAATCTCTCCTCCGATAAACGTTTCTCGTCCTTTTATTACTGTGTTTAAATAATTTCAGGAATGCTTGTATCACATGTAATGGACGTAACTACATATTCACCCCCACATAATTTTACTTTCGCCCACGTTGGAAACTCAAAGTTACACTACAGTGTGTCACAGCTATGTGAGAAGATCACTGCTAGTAATAAAGTCGAGAGCCAGCCGAATAAAACTGAGCAAGGTATCCAATAGTTCTGGATAACGAGCAAAGCATATTATTATTACACGATCCCAATAAAAAGCACAAATTACAGAAACTCCCCTAATATTTTTGAAAATAACACTGCACTCGCAAAAGTCATGTTGTGTCTCATTTCCCACCCTTAAGAATTTAGACACCCATCTTACCATTGTTTTCTTCTCTTTGGGTGGTTGTCCCATTCTTTACTGGCTCCTTTCTCTTTGCTTTTTTGTCACTTCAAGTGTTCAATCTCACTTTAATGGTCACTTTTTTTCTTTGTCATTAGCTTTACTTAAAAGGCTGAAATTAATTTGAGTTAGGATTGTAAATGAATCGAGTCGAGTCGAATTGAACCGAGTCGAACCGAATCAAGTAATGAATTGTTCAAGCTTGACAAGTTTCAGATTGTATTCAAACTCAATTTTTTAAAATTTTAAATCAATCTAAAACGAGTTTTCTAATCAAATTGATTTCGAGTAATTTGATTTTTTTATATAATATTAAATTACTTTGGATTTAACGATCTGAGTTCGAGCTCAAGAAATTAACAAGATTCGAGATATATTCAAGTTTAATTTGTTTATTTTACAAATCGATTTTGAACAAATCTTTAATCGAGTCGATCACAAGTTGAGCTTGAATAACTCGTCTTGTTTTATGACTCTAGTTTGAATACTAATTATTGTTAGAGTTAAAAAAGAAAAGGGCTCTTTAACTCTAATAAGGCATCACGACAAATTCATTGAAACTTTGAAACTTTGCACTAATTTTTTTGTCGGAGTAAAATAGGGACAAGGGAAAAAAAGGATATGATAAAAAGAAAGGATAAAAAAAGAGACGAGGAAAGGGCATATAAGGGATTGTGTGAGGGGGATTGGGAAAGAATATTAAAATTAACTTTACGCCCTTAGATAGCAACTAAACCATTCCTCAATTTTTAATCTATATTTCTGAATTTATCTAAGTTAAAAATATGCTAAAGTGAACTTACCTAGCTTTACAAAATTTTCAAGGATGACATAAATTCAACTAGTTTGAATTTCGCACGTGACTGTTTGTTGTGTCACCTAAATTGAGAACTATTAATAAGATAAATACAAATGTATCTAATTACCAGCTCTGGTTTGAGTAATAAATACCTCAATAAATTCATTTATGTTGGGTTTTCACCTTAGTGTAAAATTCAAAAAATCTAACCAGTGGTGAGTTTAGATCTCTAAGTTTAAAAAAATAATAATTTAGTGAGACAGTAGAATACCATGCTACTGTTATTGTAATTTGTTACTTTTGTAAGATTCACATGAGTCTCACAGTAATCTTCAAATCATAGTGGCAGTAGCACCGTGCTACCATCTCACTAGATTTTTTTTTCAAGTCTAGGAGAATAAAAATATAAAAATTAAAATTTAAGAGAGTATTTTGTAAAAATATGAATATGTTTGGAGGACAATTCCTAATTTTTTTTTAAAAAAATTCTATAGAAAGTATAGAAAAAAAAAGTCAAAATTTTAAAACGGGAGGGGGGGAGGGGTTGTCCCTTATTATCCCCGATACCACCTCCGAACCTAACTACTATAAGTTTATAGTCTCAATTTTGAACTCTGGAAAAATATAACAATTTAACCATTAGAGAGATAAAGTACAATACAAAGTTGAGAAAAAGAAATAAACAACACAACTTTCTACTAAGGTAAGTAAGAGTAAAACTTATAATCTCCTCCCAAAAATTTATGGGTTACTAATCAGACTAACTCATTTGGCAAATAAATAAATGATTAGTAATGTAGACATGAAGCTCAAAATCAAATCTTTTCTGGCATATGGTTAGCATCTGCAATTATATGCTCTTAAGATTATATAATGTTTATTAAAACAATGGAGACCCTATTTGCATTCCTTCAACGTTTATGTGCATTTCATTGTATTAATAAAATTACAAAAAATATTTTTACATTCGGAAAATATTATCTTAATTATTTAGAGTCGACTACAGAAATCTTATATTACTATTCTGCTTTAATTAAGAACATTCCTTCAATTAAATCACACTTTAACATATAATTTTTTTTAAAAAAACTATTTCTACCAAAACAAACTTCTAGTTAAAAGATAATTTTTAAAATTTCATATATAACAATAGAGTGAGGGCATCATGGGCTTAGAGTATCCAAAACATGCACCAGCTTGGTTGGCTCTCATGTCACATTCCTATTCCCTTAATTTCAAGATCCATTATTCTCTGAAGTTTTGCTGAAGTCAATAGAATTTGATCCAAAAACTAGAGTTTTGAAACACAGTATTAGCATGACACTGATAAAGGAAAATTCCAGAAAGAGCAACGCCGTATGACATGGAAAGAATGAATAAAGAGGATGCAGAAAAAGGAAAAACCAAAAAAGAGGAAGCATGTTTGAGGTTCCCAAGCCTCGGATTCTACGTTTATCGAATTGGTTCATAGGACCATGATACCCCAATTCAAGGGCGCGGCCACACCACCATGTGCCTTCTAATCATAGCTTTTTGTTGCCTTGTCAATCTCAACCACCCACTTTTTTCCCTACTTACCCAGGTGCTAGCTAGAGCCTCTTCTCTCAAAAAAATTCTTAAACAAGACTTGGTCACTGTCATGAATTTATTTAAATTTTTTTATTTCAAGAAAATAAAATTTAACTTATTTTGTTTGACTATTTTTTATTTGATTTATTTCTTATTTAAGATTTAAGATTTCTCATTGTGAGAAAATAGTTGTATTTATGTGAGTTGTTACTAAATATAAAAAAAAAATTAAATTTATAAAAATTTTATTTTTACAATCTTCTCGATATATACTAAATTAATTTTTTTTATTCCACTGTTGAGTAGTCTTCTTTTACCTTGTAGTTCATGGAAGATTAACATACATACAAGTGTAGGTAGGCATTAATAGGTCTCCAACGGGCATTTGTAAGTGGTTCAGGCAGCAGTTGGTGGATTACACTTTAATTCACGATTAGACAGAATTGGAATCAGAATATCCAATCCCCACTGTTTATGGAATGATCAAAATGAGTGTTTCCGTTGAATTGTGTAACCAGTACCCATTTTGAAACACCCTCCTTGTTTTTATAAGTGGTGTGGAACAGAAAAATTCAAAACATTCTATATATATATATATGTAATGATTCAAATCAATATCTATATATAAGAAAGATTAATATTGACATGTCTACGTACATTTGGCAGATGTAGGGAGCGGGCAAAGGCTCCAACATTTTAGAGAATTAAATTATGCAAAGATTTTATAAATGAATATTAATTGGCTCCCAATGTTTTAACATAATTCACTAAACCTCGGTTGAGTATAAAAGTTTTCACTTTCGCCCCTCTAACCTAAATTTTCTAGATCCGCTCTGGGTATCACTCTACCTTTGGTTTCTCCTCCTTGCACACTTTGGATGGGGCTGTACAGAGAAATAGCCTTAGACCATGAAATAGGGGAAAGGAGGATAAACAAAGAAAGTGCAGCTATTTTTTTTCTTTTTATACAACAATGAGGGAGGGGGGCCTCCCTTCCACTCCACTAAGCTTGTAAATGGAATGGATTTGAATTGAATTAGGGGTGATTTAAATTTTATTTGTTAAAAAATTATCAGATCGAATTTTTTTGATAAATTTATAAATTTTTAATCCAAATTCAAATTTATTAATCATTATAGATCAGATCCGATTCGATCTTATAACAATATTAATATATATTATGTATATAAAATATTATGTTATGATGTGTAAATTTTAAAATATATAAACTCTACTCAATTTAATTTTAAAAAGTTTTATATATTTTAATATTTAAAATATATAAAAAATAATATAAACATGCCGACGGTCACTGTTTCGGTATTGATTAGGTCTTTATTACAAACTTTGCAGTGGATATTAACTCTGATTCCACACAATCCAAGTCAAACCGCAAATTGGGTTGGGCTTTGCAGTCCCAAATGGACAAATGGTCTTTGGTGGCTGTTTGCATGAGTTGAAGATTGAAAATTAATATTCAAAGATTGATTTTGAAAGAATTAATTTATGTATATATATCCTAGAATTAATTATTGATTATTTAGTATAAATTATTAATCTTGATTATGAAATGTTTTATTTTATACATGTATTTGTTAAGAATGCTGCTATATACACCTGCAAAGTTCACCAAATTTATTTAGTTGCTGACATGAATTATCATACTTTTTCTTTGAATTTTAAATAAATAAACTAAGTTTCTTCATTAATTTTTAAAAATACATTGACATATTAGGAGTTGAATGAAATCGATAACTATTTTAAATATACCAAACATTTCTCATTTAATAAATAAATAATATATATATATATATATATAAACTAAACAAAATAATTATATGATACAAATACTAATATAAATAATTAATATTTTTACCATGTTATATATAATATAATTTAAAAATATAAAAAATTAAATATCTATACATTAATATATTTTTTTATATATATTAAATCCACCTTCACGGCTTCGGCTGCTCGTCTTCTTCACTCCCCATTTCTATGTTGCCTTCTCATTCAGAAGTTTCCAAGAGATTTTAGAGCGGCTTTAAGATCACAGTGTAAAATGGGATCTCCAACGTTATTGTGGAGTTAGATTGTAAAATTAATGTGTTGTAAAAAAATTCTGCCAAGTCACTGTCCCATCATTTGAAATGTATAACATTACTTTTATCAAATATTTATTCTAAATCTTGCATCTTAAATGATGTGATATAGTGATATTAACGGTGCATTAGATCATGTAATTAATGTATCAGAATAAAATTTTGTCAAGTCACTGCCACATTATTTGGAATAGGCGTTTGAAAACGCTCATTTATTAATGGAAGGGGCAGAGAGGTTGATTCCACCTCTAGTACATTGGTGGAAGATTGCAGGCATTATGCTCAGAGTATTTGAAATTGCTTGCTCTCTTGCACAGCTAGAGAAGCAAATCAATGTGCAAATATATTGGTCGGGAGTTGCCTTTGCAAGGACATAGTAATGCCCCTTCCATTTTCCCAACACCAAAAAATAAAAGAATAAAGTCTCAAAGAAATCAACGATCACCCGTGTCTTATCCATGTACTAGAGCTATTAAACTTGATTAATGGTCTATTTGGCGAAATGAATAGGAGAGAAAATTGCAAGTTACATCCGCAATTATAGAGACAGAATTATTTGAAGCAGACTCAAAATTACGAGTGTGATATGAAATTTTCTTCCCCATCCATACCACCAAACGGCATTTTGAAACATGGTTATTTCTTTCTCTATCTTTTGTTTTGTCTATATAACTTTCCTTTTTAAGCTGTTTATTAATTTTTAAATCCTAATGAATAAAAAAGATATGGAAGTAATAAAATTATTGTTTGCAGATAGTGGCAATATTAGTTGGGGTTGCGAGCACTACTGTTGGAATAGGAATTCCAGTTTTCTATGAAACTCAAATTGATAATGCAGCAACAGCAAGTCTCCCTCCTTTGTTTCATAACGATATTAATTAAAGTATATTTTTTCATCCATATTTAATTTTAGTTTTATTAGGTTTGTAATATACAATTAAGGCCTAATATGTTAGAAAAATTATATTTTATCAGAATATTGTATTTAAAAAATTTACAGAACTTTAATAAATATTACATTATAAAAATAGTTTGAAATAATTTCAGAATTATATAGAACAAAAATAGAAATTTTAAAATACTGTAAATATAGAAATAAAAATTAAATAGAAACAAACAGAAATTAGAACTTACGGTTTTTCACGAAAATATCAAAAGTAAAGCAATGACGATTGATCAAGGCTAGTGTCTTACATTATGTCCTTAAGACAATATTGCCCTTGCACTGATGCTTTCGAGTTTTTAATGGCAGTTGTCTCCCAAGATACAATGGTCACGCACAATAGATGGAAGCACTCCAGTCTTATGTGCACAGCGAACCAAAACTTGTCATTGAACTCTCTTAATATACAGACTCACAATATGCATGAACTTAATTCTAAACCTTGTGAGATTGAATAAATGATGATGAAGGCGAACTGAGTTTATATAGGCGACTTGGTGGCTTTTCAAATAGACACGAACCTAAAGGGTGCATTTGTTTATGCGAACAAATATAATGCTTCAATTTGAATAGATGCATCCATCGGTGAACAGACGCACCAATACGAAGGGACGCACCTGTTCATGAAGACTATTCAATCAAAATTAAAAAACGTAACATTTTGAAAATATAAATAAATTTTCTTCAAAAAGATATATATATATATATATATATATATATATATACACAACGGGCCAAGGCCCAAGCCCAACCCAAGGGTATATATACTCTTTAAAACTTTGTTCCCAACCTATATGAGACACAAGCTTTTCACAAGTTTCAAGCTTTATTACCGTTTTCAAGTGGTGATATTTGGAGTCTGATGTTTCTTTTTTTGATCAAAGGGGCCTCCCGTCCTTCGCTACCTATTAAGAACTCAAAATCAGAGGGTCATCGAGTAAGCTCCGGTGGTAGCCGCTCCGATGATAAAGTTAGTAAATAGAAAGAGACTAATTGAAAAGAATAATTGAACATGACTAGAAAGCGTACCTAATGGTCTTATTTATAGGTTGTACATCTCCTTTAGGAGCTATAAAAGTAGGGATTCATAGATATCCGAAGATAGTAGTTGTCATACTAGACTCTGTTTCCTTATTTTGAGGTTAGTAAGATATGGAAGGCGGTGTTATGTTGATCTGTCGTGGAAATCAATCAAATTACCAAACTAAACTACTAGTATAGTAGAGAAGTAAGGGTCGAACCCACAGAGACTGTTAATTGTTTAAAAACTAAAGTTGAGATTAATTTTAATTCAAATTAACAAAGATTGGTTGTTGTTGATTTTCTTTCTAAAATTAAATGAGAATTATAATTAAAACAAATATTGAATTGAATTAAGGATGAATCGAATTAAAAGAGGATTCCTAGGATGTTGAATCCACCACTAATCTTGTAACTAGCTTCAATTGTATTAATTCTTGGGTCATCCAATTTGGATGTAAAAGACATATTTTGGCTACAAGCCTCAATACAATTATCAAGAAAATCACGCATCAAAACCCTAAGCACGAATCATCTTTGGTCAACACAAATTGTCTACGCTAATTCTAAGGTCATAGTCACAATTTGTTTTCCCTGAATTATGACTCGTCCTATGGTTTTGATGTATGTACAAATATTACTATTGTATAACCACATAAACAAAATCACAGAAATTGATTATGTGAAACTGAATAATACAATCATTGCCTTAACAAAATCTCAACGTTATACAATCAACATCCAAAATTAATTAACCCAAAAATAAAATACAAAGAAGTAATGTTACTTGATTAGGGTTTCATCTAAACCCTAGGAATGAGAGAACTTAGCCCATGATCGTGGAAGAGGAAACCACCATAGCCATGGAGTTCTTCATCTTCTTCTTTAGAGTTGTCCCTTCCTTCTTCTCTTCCTCTCCAGATCTCCAAGAACGGCCTTCTCTCTTTTTCAAAACCCTAGGTTACAATATTATTCCCCTTTTTCCAAAAATACCCTTACAAAATAAGAATTTAGGAAAATAACATAAAATCTCGTAATTAGACATTAGGGGCCCAAAAAGGGAGTCTAAAGTGCTCCAAAATAGAGCCTATAATGCTAAAATAGGCCCTGGTCCACCAACATATGGACCAAGCCTCTCTTCTAACCCAAAATCACTTGTTTTCCACTTCTTTTAGCACTTCAAAGCCCAATATTCTCCCTTTTGCTCCAAATCCACCATTAAATCATCAACTTTGACGAGCTTTCTCTGCAAAAAGATAAAATAAGAATTAACTAGCAAATGCATATAGATTGGAGAAATTAAAATAATAAAAGTGCAAGAATATCTAGGGTTAACAAAATAAATATGCACTTTTTAACCAGTTATCATATGTTCTGAATCATATACCTCTGAACCCTCCGTACTTGTTTGATCTGGATAATACAACCCTTTATGTTTTGTACCCTAAAAAGCTCTATACATACACGTGTCATGCTTTGGATATATTTAATACTTTATGGTATATCAGCTACTCTCCCCCGAGCCTCAGTTCTATGGGACCCGTGTAGAGCTGAGGTTAGAGTTTCTGAAGAGTCATACATATTTTCATTAATACGTCATTTCGTATTCCAATAAAATAGCCATTGATGGGACAGTTATAACCTCATTATTGCACTAGCCGCTGATTAAGTAATCGGGGCCATTGTTAGCCAACCGTCGGTTAGGATTTCGGGGCCATAAATGTCGATCCTCTTTGGGTGTCTTATAAATAGATGAAACCCCCCCATAAAAGAGGCTTTTACGACCTCTCTACCATTTCAAGTTGAATTCTAAGCAAAAGAAGACCCCCTAGGCGATTTTCGGTGTGCCAGAAGACTACTTTAGTGCCCACTCTTCAATTTCTAGTCAGTTGTGAAAACCTTCTTGCTTTTTATTTTTGTTATTATTCTTCTTCCCTACTTCACTAGTGAGGATGTCGTCCTTAAAGGCTTATTCAAGCACGGGGGAGAAAGAAAGGCAAATGATAGAAATAGGGGATCAAGGGGCACTAGTCCCTATTTCGAGCGATGAAATGGGGAGTGCCTCTAGTAACAGCTCGGGAGTGCTCCTAATCGAGGCGCACCTCGAATCTAGGGATAGGGAGGTCGACTCATCAGGCCAGCCTCATAGGAGAGAGGAGGGTGAGAATGCTATGACTGAGGGCATGCTAGATGCCCTTAGAGTAAATTTTAATTTCCCTTAGAATGTGTTCTGTAGGATCCCGAGGGTTATAGATCGACCATCAGATATTGAGAGAGAAGAGATCTACGCCTACCTTGAATGGTTTGAGGTCGGCATACGTTTCCCTTTCCATCTTTTAGTGAACGAGTTTTTCAACTACTTCAAGATTTTTCTTGCCAAGCTGAACATCAACAGTTGGAGGCAGTTAATAGCTTTCTTAGTCCTAGGTCATCAAAACAACGTCGGGAGGTTGCGTTCCTCAATGAACAGAGTTAGTAAGAAGAGGAGAAGGACTGTTCCGCTGGCTCTAGGCCAATGAATCAAAAGCTTGTGACATGGCAGTGAATTGTTGCTGCATCTGATTAAATTGTCGTTGAATCCGATTAAGCTGTTGTTACAATTGATTGGGTGTTTACCCCTTTGCCCTTCTAGTAGGAGGCTGATTTTGGGGGTTTTGAAAATTCTTTTTAGGACGAAGGCTGGGAGCCATTGTCTTTTGGAAGAAAAAGACAAATAATCTGTTGTTTTGAAGAAAAGATAACAACGATTGTCGTTCTTACATATGGCGCCAAACTGATGTTGCTCTTTTTTATCAGAGGGGCCTCCCGTCTTTCGCTACCTATCAAGAACTCAAAATCAGAGGGTCACTAGGTAGGCTCCGGTGGTAGCTGTTCCGATGATAAAGTCAGTAAATAGAAAGATACTATAATTGAAAAGAATAATTGAACATGACTAGAAAGCGTACCTTATGGTCTTATTTATAGGTTGTAGATCTTCTAAGTTAAGTAAGATTAGGAGCTATAAAAGAAGGGATTTGTAAATATCTGAAGACAGTAGTTGCCATATTAGATTCTGTTTCTTTATTCTGAGGTCGGTAAGATATGGAAGACAATGCTATATTCTGAACCATATACCTCTGAATACTCCGTACCTGTTTGATTTGGATAATACAACCCTTTTTGTTTTGTATCCTGAAAAGCTCCGTACATACATGTGTTATGCTTTGAATATATTTGTCACTTTATAGTATATCAGAATCAATTTCTCATTCACTCCTTGATAGTTTTTGAACAAATCCAATATATATGTTCTTAATTTTATCATACATGAAAATATATTTTTATGTGGACCCATCTAAAATAATGTGTAAGACTTATTTTAATTTTGACTCAAAAATGATTAAAAATTCTTGCTAAATAATCTATTTTTTCAACCTAATATAATGTGTGTGTGTTGAGGCAAAGCGGGAGAACACTCACTCGGCCATGCTTACCCTGCAATGGATCTGGCACTCTCGTACGTAACTCTCCATCGCTAAGTGTTCCTTGTAGCATTCTGAATCTGTGTCACCGGCAGTGATTACAACTTTACAAGTTAAAATACTGGTCGAGAAATAATTAATATTAGAGAGCTTGCAAGCAAAGAATATGTAGCAACAATAAATTAATTTTGTCATGCCTGGAAAAGTTTGACTTCAATGTCATAGTCTTAGCTTAATTAACTCTGTTTCTTTATAAATTAATGTTGGAATTTATTACCATGTGCACATTGCTGTTTTTCAGAACAAATAATTTTTTCCTTCTTTTTCTTCATATAATTTCATTTTTTTTTTCAAAAAATGTAATAATAAAATTATATCATCTCTAAGCGTTTAAACTTTTATATAAATTGATGATTTAATATGATATCAGAATAGACAAAAAAATCTGAGTTTAAATCTGATTGTTATCTTAAAAATATAATTGATAACCATGGAAAGTCAGCGTTCAAATCAAATTCAAACACCACCAATTATGACTCCCAATCAGATATGATTTCTACCAAAAATAGAACTCCAGCTGTTCCAGCCGTGTATCCCACCATGATTCTCTCTTAATTATAACCGTTGTAAATTTCCTTTAGTTTAGCCAAATATATTTCTGTCATAACTATCAATCCCTACAATTTAGGGAATACAATGTAATCTTTGTCAATATATATACTTGACCAGAATCACCACAATGGTGTGGTCTTTAACCCAATATACTTGCCATCTATATTCTCCTTCATGGTATCAGAGCTATACGTCTAACGACTATACACAATTTTTTTTTCTTTTCTCCATGGAAGCCATCAATTCCTCTGCTGGTGCTGTAGTTCCCAGCCATTCCGGGTTCATGTCTATCAAACTTGACAGAACCAACTATCCACTATGGCTTGCCCAAATTGTTCCGATTCTAAAAAGCAAGAATTTGATGGGATTTGTCACAGGTACAAATCCTTGCCCACCAGAATTCAAACGCAATACTGACGGCACCGTAACAACTGAAGTGGATCCTCGGTACGATACCTGGCATCAACAGGACCAGATGATCCTTAGTTGGATCAACAACTCTCTTTATCCAACTGTACTATCTACAGTGGCTCGATTCACATCTTCACAAGCTACATGGTCCTCACTTGAGAAGAGATATGCTTCTCAGTCGAAAAATCGAATTTTGCAGCTCCGGCATGACTTACTCACTGTGAAAGGGGACGAACTTTCCATCTCAGATTTTGTGGACAAGATAAATCAGATTGCTGATAATCTTGCCTTAGCAGGAAAACCAGTTGACGATGATGACCTTGTCAACATAATCCTGAACAATGTCGGCTCGGCATATGAAGTTACCGTAAGTTCTGCACAAGCCCGTGACACTTCTATATCTTATGACGATCTTGTCGCTTTATTGCTTAATGCAGAAATGAGGCTCAAGGCGCAACAAACACCATCTCTTGAGGCAAGTCCCACTGCCATGTACGCACCCAAAGCTACACACAGCACCAACCGTGGTCGTAATCCTGTGCACCACCGTGGATCCAATATGCGCGGCAGGGGACCATCTGGTTTCCGTCGGAATCAAAATTGGTCCCAACCACAATCAGGTTCAGTGTCTTTTGGTAACTCTGTTCCTATGCCTTCACGTCCTCCATGTCAAATCTGTAATCGCAGTGGGCACAGTGCCCTTGATTGCTATCAACGCATGAACCATGCGTATGAAGGCAGAATCCCAACTCAGAAACTTACGGCAATGGCTGTTATTGCCTCCTCCAACATTCCATCAACCACATGGATTTCAGATTCTGGTGCCTCGAACCATATTACTGCTGATCTTACAAATTTGGCCATTCACAATGAATATCAGGGAAAAGATCATGTTGCTGTAGGTAATGGTGCAGGTTTGACTATTGCTCATACTGGCTCTAGTAAATTCACTTGTGGTTCCTCCACCTTTGCCTTGAAAAATATTTTGCATTGCCCTTCCATTGCTGCTAATCTTTTGTCCATATATCAATTCACACGGGATAATAACTGTTACTTTGTTTTTTATTCTGACTGTTTCTATGTGAAGGATGTAAAGACGGGGAAGACGCTTTTCCGCGGGACGAGTGAACATGGTCTCTACCCCTTTCGCATTCATACCCAAATCTCTACAAAATCGGGTCGTCCATTTGCATTGGTTGGTGTTCGTGTTAGCGTCCCAATTTGGCATTCTCGGTTGGGTCATCCTGCCAACAACACTTTGTCACATCTTATTTCAAATAAATGTCTTCTCATGCATGGTAATAATTCCATTCCATTTTGTAATTCATGTCCTTTGGGTAAAAGTACTAAATTACCTTTTCAATTGTCGGATTCCATATCAAAATTTCCTTTGGAATTAATTCACTCAGATGTTTGGACTTCTCCTATTATTTCAATCAAAGGATCAAAATATTATGTTTTATTTGTGGATGATTTTTCACGATACTCATGGATCTTTCCAATGCAATATAAACATGAAGTGTTCGATATCTTCCTCAAATTTAAACTACATGTTGAAAATCTCTTTTCATCCAAAATAAAAATGTTTCAATCTGATGGTGGGAGTGAATATACAAAAAGAAAGTTTCAAAATTATTTGGCTCATAATGGTATTGGATTCCGCTCCTCTTGTCCAGGTCATCCTGAACAAAATGGGGTCACAGAAAGAAAACATCGTCACATTGTTGACACTGGGCTCACACTTCTTGCCCATGCTCATATGTCATCAAATTATTGGGTAGATGCCTTTCAAACTGCATTATATTTAATAAATCGTCTGCCAACTCGTGTCTTACAGTCCCTCAGTCCATATGAAAAATTATTTCACAAATCTCCCTCATATGATACTCTTCGCATATTTGGATGTGCATGTTTTCCTTATTTACGACCTTACAATACAAATAAATTACAATTTCGTTCCAAGCGGTGTGTGTTTTTGGGGTACTCTCTTAACCACCAAGGATACCGCTGTCTTGATCAAAGTACAGGTCGTATTTATTTGTCCCGTCACGTTATTTTTGATGAGTTATCATTTCCATTTCAAGAGACCACTAACACTCTTTCTGCAGAGACGGCTTCACCAGATTTTAATTCACCACTAGAGATAGTTACTGAACCTTTGCCCCATATACCATTAGCTTCTACTGGCTCTCCAAATACAACCATACCACCTCCAAACCCACCTACCCAAAACCCACCCAATGTTCCTCTTCCATCCATCACACCAACTACAAATATCCTCATCCCTCCTCCTCTCATTACCGAACCTACCCAACCCCACACTACTCCAATCCCCAATCCTCTCATTACCGAACCTTCTCCCCCAACCACTAATCTCCACCCTATGGTTACTAGGAGACAAGCTGGAATCTCTAAACCAAATCCAAAGTATGCCTTGAATGTAACTTATGATCCCACTCTTTTAGAACCCACATGTTATACTCAAGCTGCAAAATATGAGGAATGGCGTAAAGCAATGGGTGTTGAGTTTAATGCTTTGCAACAAAGCGGTACTTGGTCATTGGTACCACCTACTTCGGATATGAACATCCTACCTAACAAATGGGTGTTCAAAATCAAAAAGCGTTCAGATGGCACTATTGAACGCTACAAGGCCCGCCTAGTAGCGAATGGATATCACCAACAAGAGGGCATTGATTATATAGAAACCTTTAGTCCGGTTGTGAAGCATTCCATTATTCGCATTATACTTGCTTTAGCTGTCCATCACAAATGGCCAATTCGACAATTGGATGTTCAAAATGCGTTTTTGCATGGGATCTTATCCGAGGAAGTATATATGAGACAACCTTCAGGCTTCATTGATCCAAACTATCCTAACCATGTTTGCAAACTTCATAAGTCCCTTTATGGTTTAAAACAGGCACCACGTCAATGGTTTACAAGATTTTCTGATTATTTAGAGGAACTTGGGTTTTGTGAGTCCAAAGCAGATTATTCTCTATTCACATTTCATCAGGGTGATTTGCTCATTATTCTGCTTATATATGTTGATGACATTTTAATTACAGGCACTAGCTCTTCCCATATTTCTAGTCTTATTCAGAACCTGGGCAGATTGTTCTCTATGAAAGATTTGGGACCACTACACTATTTCCTTGGTCTAGAGGCGGTATACAGCACAACTGGTTTGCATCTCACTCAAACCAAGTACACTATGGATTTACTGTTTCGAACAAACTTTCAGGATGTCAAGCCAATCTCTTTTCCTGCTCCTGCTGGTAAGAAACTCAGTCTCAATGATGGAGACCCTCTTTCGGATCCCACAGAATTTCGCAGTGTTGTTGGCGCCCTACAATACTTGACACTGACTCGTCCAGATATATGCTTTGCTGTTAATCAAGTGTGTCAATTTCTGCATCAACCAACAACAAATCATTGGACTGCTGTGAAACGTATACTGCGTTATTTAAAGGCCACTCCTGACCATGGGCTCTTCTACCAACCCGGATCTTTGATGTTGGAAGCTTACTCTGACGCAGATTATGCAGGCTGTCCAGATGATCGTCACTCTACAGGTGGCTACTGTGTCTATCTTGGTCATAATCCCATCTCTTGGAGTGCCAAGAAACAGCGTACTGTATCAAGATCAAGCACCGAAGCTGAATACCGTCAACTGGCCTACATTGCAGCTGAACTCTCATGGATTAGATCTTTGTTTAAAGACTTGGGAATATGTCTTTCAACTCCTCGCCTTTGGTGTGACAATATCAGCTCCATCTCATTGGCATCGAACCCGGTCTTCCATGCTAGAACCAAACATTTGGAGGTTGACTATCATTATGTTCGTGACAAAGTGGTCCGTAAGGAACTCGAGGTCTGCTATATCTCCACTACAGATCAAGTCGCCGACATCTTTACTAAAGGTCTCTCAAAGTCTCGATTCCTTCTATTAACAAACAAGTTTATGGTTCGCTCACGGCCCATCAGCTTGCGGGGGTGTGATAACCATGGAAAGTCAGCGTTCAAATCAAATTCAAACACCACCAATTATGACTCCCAATCAGATATGATTTCTACCAAAAATAGAACTCCAGCTGTTCCAGCCGTGTATCCCACCATGATTCTCTCTTAATTATAACTGTTGTAAATTTCCTTTAGTTTAGCCAAATATATTTCTGTCATAACTATCAATCCCTACAATTTAGGGAATACAATGTAATCTTTGTCAATATATATACTTGACCAGAATCACCACAATGGTGTGGTCTTTTGATAACTGGTTAAAAAGTGCATATTTATGTTATTAACCCTGAATATTCTTGCACTTTTATTATTTTAATTTCTCCAACCTATATGCATTTGCTAGTTAATTCTTATTTTATCTTTTTGCAGAGAAAGCTTGATAAAGTTGATGATGTAGTGGTGAATTTGGAGCAAAAGGAAAATATTGGGCTTTGAAGTGCGAAAAGAAGTGGAAAACAAGGGATTTTGGGTTAGAAGAGAGGCTTGATCCATATATAGGTGGACTAGGGCCCATTTTAGCATTATAGGCTTTATTTTGGAACACTTTAGACTCCCTTTTTGGGGCCCTAATGTCTAATTACGGGATTTTATGTTATTTTCCTAAATTCTTATTTTGTAAGGGTATTTTTGGAAAAAGAGAGATATTATTGTAAACTAGGGTTTTGGAAAAGGAGGAGGCCGTCTTGGAGATCTAGAGACGAAGAGAAGAAGGAAAGAGACAACTCTGAAGAAGAAGATGAAGAATTCCATGGCTATGGTCTCCTCTTCCACGATCATGGGCTAAGTCTTCTTATTCCTAGGGTTTAGATGAAACCCTAGTCAAGTAATATTGTTTCTTTGTATTTTATTTTTGGGTTAATTAGTCTTGGATGTTGATTGTATAACATTGGAATTTTATTAAAGCATTGATCGTATTATTCAATTGCACATAATCAATTTCTGTGATTTTGTTTATGTGGTTATACAATAGTAATATGTGTACATACATCAAAACCGTAGGACGAGTCATAACTCAGGGAAAACAAATTATGACTATGACCTTAGAATTAGTGTAGACAATTTGTATTGACCAAAGATGATTCGTGCTTAGGGTTTTGGTGCGTGATTTTCTTGATGATTGTATTGAGGCTTGTAGCCAAAATACGTCTTTTACATCCAAATTGAATGACCCAAGAATTAATACAATTGAAGCTAATTACAAGATTAGTGGTGGATTCAACACCCTAGGAATTCTCTTTTAATTTGATTCCTCATTAATTCAATTAAATATTTGCTTTACTTATAGTTTTCATTTAATTTTAGAAGAAAATCAACAACAATCACTCTTTGTCACTTTCAATTAAAATTAATCTCAACTTTAGTTTTTAAACAATTAACAGTCTCTGTGGGTTCGACCCTTACTTCTCTACTATACTAGTAGTTTAGTTTGGTAATTTGATTGATTTCTACGACAGATCAATTTTTGGCGCCGTTGCCGGGGACTATTGAATTGTTAAAAAATTAGTAGTTGATTTTTATTTTAATTCTTTATTTATTTATTTTTTATTTTTTATTTTTTATTTTTTATTTTTTTTTTATTTTTATTTTTTTCTTGCTATTATTCTTTTTCTTTGTCTTTGGTGTGCAGCAATCATAAAAAGCTAAAGAGAAGCGGAGTCGATTGGAGCAAACGCGGGTTGATACAAAAAAAAAAAAGAAAAATTCTACCTGCTTTGCAATCTATCACGGTGAAATCTTTCCCTTCTCTTTGCATTTTATTTTTGCTACAGTTGGTATATTTGATTGGATAGGTTTATTTGTTTTATGTTTGGTCGCCGTTCATGCAACCCAGACTTAGAGAAATTAGACCTTGAGTTAGAAAGAACCTTGAGAGCTTTTCGTAGTTTGTCCATTAAGTCTGAGGTTTTAGGAAATCCTATTTCTATAGACATGGCTGATAATGGTGGACAACAACAACCACAGCCTCTTAAGGCTCATTTTGTTCCTACAACATATACCAATCCTTCATGTATTCAAATGCCTACTGTAACTGGGCATTATGAAATTAGACCGCAAACCATTCAGATGCTACCATCTTTTTATGGGAAATCAAATGAGGACCCATACCAACATCTGAATGAGTTTTTAGAGCTTTGCACCACTGTCAATGTACAAAATCTGAGTGAGAATGCTCTTAAGTTAAGGTTGTTCCCTTTTTCATTGAAAGATAGAGCCAAACAATGGCTCAGTTCTTTGCCTACAAATTCCATAACAACTTGGACTCAACTCCAACAAGAGTTTCTAAAAAAATACTTTCCTATAGGCAAAACCAATGATATGAGAAGAGCCATCACAAATTTTACTCAACTCGATGGCGAGTCTTTTCATGAAGCTTGGGAGAGATTTTTGGACCTTCATAGGAAGTGTCCCCATCATGATATCATGCGTTGGCAGTTAGTACAGAGTTTTTATGACGGTATCACAGAACAAAACCGTCAAATGATTGACTCTGCTTGTGGAGGGACTTTCCTCAACAAGAATCAGGATGAGGCATGGAATCTTTTTGAGACCCTTAGTGAGAATTCACAGCACCATGCCTCAGCAAGTCGGAGAGCTCCACCCACCTCCTTTAGTGTCCCTAAAAGAGGTGGCATTTATGAAGTTGGACAAGCTGTAGATGTCCAAGAGCAAGTTGCGGCGTTGTCTAGGAAATTAGACCAAGTTTTGGCTAGGGGACAAGTTTCTACTTCTGCTCCTACCACTCAAGAGGTGTGTGCTTTATGTTCATGCCCAACTCATTTTGTGTCAGATTGTCCCTTAGCCCCGCAATATCCAGAGTTTGTGGAAGAGCAAGTTAATGCTCTTCAAGGTTTTTCCCAACCGGGTAATGATCCATATTCTAACCATTACAACCCGGGATGGAGAAACCATCCAAATTTTTCTTGGAGGCCTCAAGCCTCAAATCCTCAATTCTCACAAAATTCAAGGCCAAATGTGCCTAATTCTTTTCCATCATCATCCTACCGTCCTCCTCCTCAACAATATCAACAACCACCTCCTCCCCCGAGAAATTCAGCTTTTGAGGATAAAGTGTTGAGTGCTTTGCAAGCTTTAGAGTCAAATCATCAGTCTAACACTCAATTGCTCCATTCACACACTCAGTCCATCTCAAAGCTAGAATCCCAAATGGGACAACTAGCACAAGCTATGAGTAGAAGAGATGAGGGGCGTTTACCAAGTCAACCGGTGAACAACCCTAAAGGCCAATATGGGGTAGAGTCTTCCAACCCCAATGATCAATATCATGAGCAAGCTAAGGCCATAACTACTCTTAGGAGTGGGAGAGTGGTAGATAACAAAGTTGAGTATAAGGTGGAGGGTGAATCGACAAGTTCTTCTAAAAAGGATGTAGTTGAGAATGAGAATTTACAAAAAGGGGATTCTTCATCCCCAAGTGATCCTTTGAGTATTCCTGTGGCATCCTATATGCCCAAGGCCCCTTACCCTTCCTGCTTGGCCGACCCTTCTCCTTTTGGGAAAAAGGGTACAAATATGGAGGAAATGCTTGAGATTTTTAAGCAAGTTAAGATTAACTTGCCACTTCTTGATGCAGTCAAGCAAATTCCTTCCTATGCCAAATTCTTGAAAGACCTTTGCACTCAAAAGCGAAAAGCTAAAACTCATGTGTCAAAGAAGGTCTTTCTAACAGAGCAAGTGAGCTCAATTCTCCAGCACCAAACTACACCTAAGTTCAAAGATCCTGGAGCCCCCACAATTTCTTGTGTTATAGGTAATCACATTATAGATAGGGCGCTCCTTGACTTGGGGGCAAGTGTCAATTTGTTGCCATACTCTGTCTACAAGCAATTTGGGTTAGGTGAGTTGAAGCCTACGACGATGTCTTTGCAGTTAGCTGACAGATCCGTCAAGATACCTCGTGGGATCATTGAGGATGTTTTGGTGAAAGTAGACAAATTCTACTTTCCAGTTGATTTCCTAGTTCTAGATATGGAGCCCGCTCATGACCCTAAGCGTCAGATTCCCGTCATCTTAGGTCGACCCTTCTTAGCTACTGCTAATGCATGTATTAATTGTCGAACTGGAGTGATGGATATTTCTTTTGGGAATATGACTGTGAGGCTCAATATCTTCAATGCTTCACAACAACCTCCACATGAGGAAGATTGTTTTTTAGTGGATGTGATTAATGAGATAGTTGAAGAATCTCTCCCTCAAATCTTGATTGAGGATCCTTTGGAGAGATGTTTGACTTACTTTGACAGTGATGCTTTCGATATTGATGCTTCTAGTGAAGAAGTCAATTCATTGCTTGACTGTTCTCCTTTTATAGACTATCCTCCTTGGAAGTCTAGACCAGAACCCCTACCTAATCTTGCGAGCATTCCTGCTCCTCCATCTTTAGAGGTTCCTCCAAAGCTTGAGTTGAAGCCACTCCCGGCTACTCTTAAGTATTCATTCTTAGGACCTGATGACATTTTCCCTATTATCATTGCTTCTAATATTCCAAGTGAGCAAGAGTGCCGTCTTCTTGAGGTTCCTAGAGAGCACAAGGGTGCTATAGGTTGGTCCCTAGCCGATTTAAAAAGGTTTGATCCATCTATTTGTATGCACCATATTCATTTAGAGGAGCTTAGAAATGATGCATACGAGAGTTCCCGTATTTACAAGGCTCGGACTAAGGCATTCCATGATTCTCACATTAATCGTAAGTCCTTTGATCCCGGTAAAAAAGTGTGGTTGTTTAACTCTAAGTTACGGTTGTTTCCTGGGAAGTTACGGTCTAGATGGGATGGTCCATATGAGGTTGTTCAATCTTGGACTCATGGTGCGATAGAAATCCATAACCCTCGGAGTGGCCAAACTTTCAAAGTTAATGGCCAAAGGTTGAAATTGTTTATTGAGGGTGTGGAGGAAGGGAGTTTGATTGAGGAGATTGGTCTTGAAGACCTAGTTTATATTGATTGATGTTTTTCTCCTCTTGCTGTGTCTGGCTGAAGACATTAAACTTAGTTCTTCTTTTGGGAGGAAACCCAATTTTATTTTATTTTATTTTATTTTAGTTTAGTTTAGTTTATTTTATTTTATTTTATTTTTGTTTATTTTTGTTGTTTTTAATTGAGTTTTCTTTTTATTGTTTTGTAGGTGTTTAGTATTTATTTTATTCTTATTATTATTTTTTTTTTTTTTAAAAAAAATGGGGTTCTCTTTAGTCATATTTGTTTTCTGGACTAAAAAGCTCGAGCAATTTCAAAAAGCTCGAGCATTTTCTCATGTTTTTTGTTTCAAATGTTTCTGGTCTAGAAAGCTCGAGCACTGGTCAAAAAGCTCGAGCACTTTTTCGTCAAAAATTGGTTAAACATTCTGCCCCGAAAAGCTCGAGCACTCCAAGAAAAGCTCGAACTCTTTTTCTTCCCTCAAAGCTCTTAAGGTGCTGTCCCAAAAAGCTTGAGCTTTTCTCAAAAAGCTTGAGCACTTTTAATTCAATTTTTTTAAAAAAAAAAAAAACAAAAAAAAAAACAAAAATTCAAATTAATTTTGAAATTAAAAAAAAAAAAAAAACTAAAATTCAAAAAAAAAAAAATTCAAAAAAATCAAAAAATCAAAAAATCAAAAAAAAAAAAAAATCACAAATTCAAAAATCAAAAAAAAAAAAAAAACCTAACTCTCTCTCACCACCAGCCCCTCTCCAGCCGTCACCACCATCACACAACATCACCACAACCCCACTCCATCAACACCACCACTGCCCAACAGAGACCCGAATCCCCAACAGAACCACCACAACACCCATCTAATCACCACCGCTCCATCACCAGCGCGCCACAATCACCACCGCCGCACCACTGCCAACTTCGACCACAACAACCACCGCACAGCCACAACTCCAACACCACCATCATCATCTGATCCACCGCTCCCCTGTACCACCATCACCACCACCGCACCACCCATCATCTTCTCCATCAGCCTCCCTCACCCCATCAACACCAGCAGCCCCACCGCCAGTCGCCCACCGCGCCGTCGGCCAACACCACCATCCTCATCTGATCCACCGCAGCCCTCATCTCTCTCCCCGTCATCTCCATCACCATCACCATAGCCGACCACCGCCCCTCACGCACCCACCATCGCATCCGCCAAACCCTCCATCTCTATCACCGCCGACTCCACCCCCATCCGATCCCCGACGCCCCAACCGCACCCACATCTCCCCAACCGCACCCACACCTCCATCCACCGTACCTCCACCACCGAACCACCACCACAGCACCGCACATCTCCATCCCCATCATCTCCAACTCCGACCCCGTCGCTGCGTCCACAACCGACCATCACCACCACAGAAACCCAGCCGAACCTTCATCCCACCACCATCATCTCCAGTTTCATCACCCATCATCCTCAATACCCACTGCCGACCGCACCATCAATCCACTGTACCTCCATCTCTCTTCATTCCTCTGCTAATTGTAAATTTTAGGTTTGACTTTCTTAACTTTAATTTTATTAATTTTGATTTGTGAGATGGGTTTGAAGTATGGTGTTGAGAGTTGTAAAAGTCTTAATATTTTTCTTTATTTATTATAAATTATGCTAACATTTTATTTATTTATTTCATTGTTTATTATTCTTTTGTTCTTGTTCTATTTTTAGTTTTTGTCTTTTTTTTTTTTTTTTTTCTATTTTTGTCCTTTTTTATTCTTTTACTTTTATTCTATTTTATTTTCTTTTATTCTTTTTTTTTTTATATTTTATTATTATTATTTTTTGCTATTCTATTTATTTTATTTTCTTTTATTTTTTGTTTATTATTATTATTTTTTTTTATTTTTTTTATTTTTTTTATTTTTTTTATTTTTTTTTTGTTATTCTGCATTTTATAATATGCTTGTTTATATTCATAACTTTGCCCCTGCATGCGGCATTTTTGTTTTACTGTTTCTATATTGTGCACATCGGAATGACTTTCGAGAATTGAAAAAAAAAAAAAAAAAAAAAAAAAACACAATTGCATAGCCAGCCGTACCAAATTCACTTTATTCCACTATGCATTTGGTTTCGTGTTTCTCTGCTCACATTAGCACTTCTGGGCATATTAATTTTATTTTTTTCAATTTTGTTTTGTTATGCCAATATGTCGATTCTATGGCCCTAATGATTTTTATTATTTAGTTTGTTATTGTAGGGATCCATGGGTCGCCCTTAAGCTTCCAAAAGTCGTACCATTACAGTTGAATCCACTTCGCACAAACGGCCAATTCAAACTCGTCCAGTCACTGCATTGAGCAATCAAATGAGAAATGGGCTTCAGGTGCACTCCTTCCTTTTACTTATTTCGTTCTATTTCATGTTGTTTGCTGTCATGTCCCCTTGAGGACAAGGTGTCAAATAAGTTGGGGGGAGTTGCTATTATTTTGCCTACTTGAGCTCAATATACTTCATGATTACAATTTTATTATTTTGAGCGTATTCATGTATTTCTGAGCTTGCATAAGAATCATTGTGATAGTTGTGCACTGTTAGTGATTTGTCTTTCCCTAACTTTTATAATTGGAGACAAATTGGGTTGCTACTCTTGTGACTCTATGATTTGATGGTTAGACTGTGAGACTCTAGTATCATGATGGCATTTATTGAGACTTATAACCCATATTATGTAGAATTGAGCTTGAACTTTATTTTGAGGGTTATACAGTTTGCATATCTCCATTCTATCAATTGTCATTGTCACATGTCTAAGGTCACTCAGTTCAAATGTCGGATGACACTTCTTGCCTTTGGGGAATGAAACTAGGCCCTCTTTCTACTTTGAGCCCGTTCGTTTGTTTCTTGCATCTTCACATTATTTACCTGATTGGAACCAAGTTGAGCCTTCATTATTATATCTTTCTTTTCATAGCCAGTAGCCTCGCTTTGGGTGAAGAAGTTGGATGATTTTTCTTTGAGAAATTGGTGTTGTGAAAGTAGAGAAATGAAGATGTACTATTTTTCTTTTATTGTAATGTTATTCAGTTTCAAAAAAAAAAAGGGAAAAAAAAAAAAGAAAAAAAAAAGGAAAAAAAGAACAATCAAATTATGAAAAAATATTTCATTCCCGTTTCCTTTTCTTTTTGGTTTGCTCAAGTAGAAAAGTTGTGAGCAGTTTGGGAACGTTTTTATTAGAATTTTGGGAGTGGTGTTGCAATGTCCAAAAGAGATGATGAGTTTGGAAAACTACAGTTTATTCACTTCAGCTTCTTCGCTAATCACATGGAGATTATTGTTCACTTACCCCTACTTTATCCTTAACCTTGACCTACGTTACAACCAGAAACAAAGACCTAGCTGACCCCGAAGGTGTAGTAGTTGATGATTGAGGATGTGACTGTAATGATCATGTGACAGTGGGAGTTGATTTTCGTAGTGGTTAGAATTCTCTTTATATTATTCTTGTTGTGCTTTCATTCATGTTTGCATGTGGATCATTTGATTTGTACTCAACAATTATTCTATCCACATGTATGAGAGGATACATATGCACCCCATCTCTGTGAGCTTCAATTGTGAGTGATATCTTTTGGTGAGATTTGGAGTCAAAGTAATGCCTGTTTGAAACGAAGTTTCATTGCTTAGACATCTTGTTATGGTTGTTGCTTTTATGCACACTGATTCTATCCATTTATGAGCACTTGGGACATTCACAGATTGTTTTTAGTGACATAATTATTACTTTGATTCGATTGTAATTCAGTTTTACATTCATTAAGATTCATTTTTATTGATTGTGGAGTATATTGTGTTCAAGTTGGGGGGTGTTGAATTTTGTGGGTAGATTCACTGCAAACCCTCACGAGACTATAACTCGTCCACTAGGGTAATCTAGGGGTTTAAAGTCTTATTGCATATGGTAAATGCAATCGTGTATCCCACGAAAGAGGATTTAGTTAGTTGTATTTTTGTCTCTTGTTTCCTTGGCTTTGCTCGAGGACTAGCAAAGTGTAAGTTGGGGGGTGTGATAACTGGTTAAAAAGTGCATATTTATGTTATTAACCCTGAATATTCTTGCACTTTTATTATTTTAATTTCTCCAACCTATATGCATTTGCTAGTTAATTCTTATTTTATCTTTTTGCAGAGAAAGCTTGATAAAGTTGATGATGTAGTGGTGAATTTGGAGCAAAAGGAAAATATTGGGCTTTGAAGTGCGAAAAGAAGTGGAAAACAAGGGATTTTGGGTTAGAAGAGAGGCTTGATCCATATATAGGTGGACTAGGGCCCATTTTAGCATTATAGGCTTTATTTTGGAACACTTTAGACTCCCTTTTTGGGGCCCTAATGTCTAATTACGGGATTTTATGTTATTTTCCTAAATTCTTATTTTGTAAGGGTATTTTTGGAAAAAGAGAGATATTATTGTAAACTAGGGTTTTGGAAAAGGAGGAGGCCGTCTTGGAGATCTAGAGACGAAGAGAAGAAGGAAAGAGACAACTCTGAAGAAGAAGATGAAGAATTCCATGGCTATGGTCTCCTCTTCCACGATCATGGGCTAAGTCTTCTTATTCCTAGGGTTTAGATGAAACCCTAGTCAAGTAATATTGTTTCTTTGTATTTTATTTTTGGGTTAATTAGTCTTGGATGTTGATTGTATAACATTGGGATTTTATTAAAGCATTGATCGTATTATTCAATTGCACATAATCAATTTCTGTGATTTTGTTTATGTGGTTATACAATAGTAATATGTGTACATACATCAAAACCGTAGGACGAGTCATAACTCAGGGAAAACAAATTGTGACTATGACCTTAGAATTAGTGTAGACAATTTGTATTGACCAAAGATGATTCGTGCTTAGGGTTTTGGTGCGTGATTTTCTTGATGATTGTATTGAGGCTTGTAGCCAAAATACGTCTTTTACATCCAAATTGAATGACCCAAGAATTAATACAATTGAAGCTAATTACAAGATTAGTGGTGGATTCAACACCCTAGGAATTCTCTTTTAATTTGATTCCTCATTAATTCAATTAAATATTTGCTTTACTTATAGTTTTCATTTAATTTTAGAAGAAAATCAACAACAATCACTCTTTGTCACTTTCAATTAAAATTAATCTCAACTTTAGTTTTTAAACAATTAACAGTCTCTGTGGGTTCGACCCTTACTTCTCTACTATACTAGTAGTTTAGTTTGGTAATTTGATTGATTTCTACGACAGATCATCTTTAACCCAATATACTTGCCATCTATATTCTCCTTCAATAATAATAAAATTACATCATTTTTAATAACTTATCTCACATGAAATGAGGTCTACGGTGAGACTTATCTATGTAAAACCTATCTTATGTGGGGAAAGAACACACTTAGACTTTTCCAATAAACTGAAAAATGATCATTTTTTCCCTCAATGCTAGCAGGTGCCAGGCCATATAGGTGCACACGGATCTGGATTCTGTCCGGTCCGATCCCTTCCAATCTCCCCATCTTATGCGAGAGTAAAATGAGCCAAATGACCGGAGATAATCCAGATTCAGCACACACTTCTGGTCATTAAAATGCTTTTCAACAAAGATGTTAGATGATGTCATATTTGACTCTACTAATAATTATTTTATTAGTATTTTTTCAACAACTATTTTATTTAAAATTTTATTAAGGTAAGCTGCGGAGTTGGGAAAATCTTACCTCCACAACTCATCAAAGTAGTCATCTTTTGTTTAACATTTTTTAATTATTATCTTACTTTGTATTTTTATGCAATCGATTTTTTAATAAGTTGATTGAAGCTTTTTGCTTGAATACACTGTTATAATTCTTATATTTTAATTTTCTCAAATCTCTCAGTAAATTTGATAGCAAAAATAATAAATGCGACTACAATTTTTAAGAATTTCAATGCTAAAATAAATTTTTCTTTTAGTCCTAACAAATAATATTTAAGCATTATAATAAAAAAAATGTTAAAATATAATATTTTAAAACTATAAGATTATTAAAATTTAATTTTAATTTCACTGAAATAATTTTTAACATTGAAAATGAGCAAGAATTACATGCTAGCTGATACAAACACATCTATTAATACAATGTGGATACTCTAACTCATCACACGACGATAAAAGGGCCTTTTTTATTTATTTAGTGTTTTGTTGCAGTCGCAGAGAACACTGACAAATGAACACAAGGCCATTGGCATAAAGTATGGAACAGCTTTTAGATGAATGGTCTCTATCACAAAACCAGATGTCGGTTTCTAGTTAAGCGATCCGGTTCACCCACGACTCCAAGCTAATGAACCGGGCCGGAGTATCCATAATTTCTCACTATTTGACGGAGTCAAGATCTCGTTTTCGTCTCTTCCCGCACAAGTCTCGCCATCAACTGCAATGTTGGGTCAAACATAAACTATCAATCAACAACCCAAGAGGGGCATTATTGTCATTTTATACAAAACGGAAAACCCGTAAGAAACAGAGATTCGCGGTAAGTTGCGATTTTGCGATTGTCGGTGCTCTGTTCTGTCCGGAACAGCCATTTGACAGAACCCTCTGCTTCTGATTCGATATCATTGAGGGCCAATCGTCATCGCATTGGCCCAGATCGAACTGTAAATTTCTTTTATTAGTTTCTCTTTCTTCATTCCTTACCTACATTGTCCTCAACAGATCCAAACAACATCTTCTTCTGAAGATCGTTTGTATCAAAGCCCTAATTTTTTTTCTTTCTGCAATAGTTTTGGGTCGCGTTGTGCTTATATGGTTTTCTAAACGCTTCATTTTTCTTTATTGAAGGCCTTTTTTTGGGTCCGTGTTGAATGTGCTGGATTTGAGTTAGATCTGGATTGGCGTTGTTGAGTTATACGGCATTGTTCACCGAATGGGGGAGCGTTCGAAGTCGAGAGGATGGTGCGGTTGGTTTCTTGTCTTGGCAATTTTGGCAATTGTAGCCCTTGCGGTTGTAATTACCATAAAAAAGAAAGCTGGGCACGGGCACTCCGGGGAGGCGGCCCCTGTTCCGGGGCCTCCTGGTGCCACCGTCAAGAAATACGCCGACTCCCTTAAAGTCGCTATGCAGTTCTTCGACGTACAAAAATGTACTTTCTCATTCTCCCTTCCCTATTTTTGTTGTCTTCCATATGATCATAACTTAATAACCAATGTTATTCAGGGTTTATTTTTTTCATACATTTGATTTACTAATGATTTGAACTGTCACTTTCAAGGCAGAGATGATTTCATTTTGTTTCATTTACCCTTAACGTGTGATTTGATTGTTTTAACGTATATGCTCAATTACCAAAAAAAAAAATACTCAACTAATGATTAATGAATATATTTGGAACTGTTTGTGGGTGTGGCTCTATTTGTGTACTTTCTAATTTATTTTTTGGTTGGCTATTTGTCTTGATTGATTTCTTACTACAGCTTAGATTGGGTCCTTTTGATTGTAACTACCATGGAACATTAGCAATAAATAAATTGTTCTACTATTCTGCGTTGAGCTATCATTTAAGCTGATTATGTGCTTTTCTTCTTAAAGATTTGTCATAAAAACATACAGTAACTTATATGAATGGTAGTCATTTTGGAGTAACTTTTTGGTACTCCCAAGGTTGGATTTAATGTCACATGTGCAAGACTGTACTGTACATGCATATGTGACTTATCATCTCACTGTTTGAAGCATTGCTTCAGGAGTACTGAATAATTTTGACTTGAAATGACAGACAAATGGTGGCCACGTCAGTTAATGACATTGTAGCATGACATGTCCCTTTGAGCAGCATTCTTCTTTTTTGAGTTATCTTCTTTAGATTCTGATTGCCGGTGGACATGCTACTTTGGTTTTGCAGCTGGTAAGTTGGTAAATAACAAGATAGATTGGAGAGGGGATTCAGCTCTTGACGATGGTAGCCAAGCAGATTTGGATCTTTCAAAAGGAATGTATGATGCTGGCGATCATATGAAGTTTGGATTTCCAATGGCTTTCACTGCCACAGTGTTGTCATGGGCCATCCTTGAGTATGGGGACCAGATGGATGTGGTGAATCAGTTGGAACCTGCCCAAGACTCACTCAAGTGGATTACCGACTACCTTGTCAATGCCCATCCTACAGATAATGTGCTTTATATTCAGGTTGCTTTAATCTTTGATTCATTTAAACTGCACGTCTTTTCATTTTTTTGTCCTTTTATTGCCACCATTTCTAGATTCTAAACATTTGCACAATTTTTGGAATATATGTTACATTTAAAACTTTTTCCCCTAGATTTTCTGTTTCAATCTGTCAGATATTCTAGCAGTATATGTTATGGTTTGGTTATGCAAGTATTTGAAAAATCCTTGAAAGTGTATAGATATTTTGTTCAGTGTCTGTTGTATCAGATACAAAGTAGGCAATATGTTAGGCCAGGGTTGAAATACTAACGTTGGAAAAAAAATTCTTTTGACTATTAATGGTAGTCCTACTTTGTGCATTTGATGATTTTGTTGCATGAGAGAGTTATCAGTTAAGTGGTCAAACACTGATCCAGTTAATGGCAATAGAAAGGCCTCTAATATTTCTTCTTCTATCATTTCTAATTCTGGGACAGGTGGGTGATCCTAATGAAGACCATAAATGTTGGGATAGGCCTGAAACTATGACTGAGAAAAGGCCTCTCACACAGGTGAATACTTCTTCCCCAGGAACAGAGGTTGCAGCTGAAACTGCAGCGGCAATGGCATCAGCATCCCTGGTGTTTAAGTCTATCAATTCCACATATTCTAGCTTGCTTCTTAAGCATGCCAAACAATTGTTTACTTTTGCCGACAAATATAGAGGTTCTTACAGTGAGAGCATTCCTGAAGTCCAGACGTATTACAACTCAACAGGTTATGGGGATGAGCTCTTGTGGGCAGCTAGCTGGCTATATTATGCAACCGGGGATCAATCTTATTTCAATTATGTGACCGGGCCGAATGGAAAAGCCTTTGCTAAGTGGGGAAGTCCAACCTGGTTTAGTTGGGATAACAAGCTTGCAGGAACTCAGGTATATTTCACTCCTATGAGGAGGAGTTTCAGCATTACTTTAATAATATCGAGCCAATAGCTTGTTCAAATAATCTTGCATTCAGATACTATAACTTGTAAAATATATCATTGTATGTTATCACTTTTGATACTACAATCAAAACCTGTAGTAAGTCGTGGGCTTCTAGAATCATGGTTGTCTATTAAAAGGTTACTTCTTCATGTTTGTCTAATCTAGTTGCATTTACCATTAAGAATCCAAAGGAAAGACAATTTACAATGTCCAACTCATACATTTTGTTTACTTTGGAGCAACCTGAAATTTTTTATGTTTCTAGCGAGCCCTCTTATATTGCTAGAATTTTAATGATGAATCTCTCATAATAGTTAATGCTGGAAGTTGTAAATGCTATTAGGCATGAAGAAAAGGATTAAAATTCTTTCTGACAGGCTAAACAACATTGTTGATTAGTGATGCTGCACATTTCAGCCCGCACACCGTGGCCCCGTTCCTTTGCATGATATTGTCCACTTTGGCTCAGCTGATATTGTCCGCTTTGGGCTAACGACTCTGGGCCTTGGCCCGCTCGTCCCGCACGGTTTTGTCCCACGCGACTAACCCAGGTGGAGGCCTCTTGCAAAGGGGGAGGGAGGCCTGTGCTTATAAGCGACAAGCAGTCCCGGCTCCTCACCGATGTGGGATGAAAGCGCCCACAACAGCTGCTCCCCCCAGTCGTGGACTGGTTGGAGCATGAGAACGAGGCACGTGGCTCAACGTTCCCACAGACGGCGCCAAGCTGATGCTGCACATTTCAGCCCGCATACCGTGGCCCCGTTCCTTTGCATGATATTGTCCGCTTTGGGCTAACGGGCCGTAGGTCCGTCCCGCACGGTTTTGTTCTTCCTGGGTTTGCCTAGGAAAAGGCCTCTTGCAAAGGGGGAGGGAGGCCTGTGCTTATAAGCGACAAGCAGTCCCGGCTCCTCACCGATGTGGGATGAAAGCGCCCACAACAGCTGCTCCCCCCAGTCGTGGACTGGTTGGAGCATGAGAACGAGGCACGTGGCTCAACGTTCCCACAGACGGCGCCAAGCTGATGCTGCACATTTCAGCCCGCACACCGTGGCCCCGTTCCTTTGCATGATATTGTCCGCTTTGGGCTAACGGGCCGTAGGTCCGTCCCGCACGGTTTTGTTCTTCCTGGGTTTGCCCAGGAAAAGGCCTCTTTTGAGAGAAGGTGCCGCCTTAGCTCAGCTGATATTGTCCGCTTTGGGCTAACGACTCTGGGCCTTAGCCCGCTCGTCCCGCACAGTTTTGTCCCACGCTAGACTAACCCAGGTGGAGGCCTCTTGCAAAGGGGGAGGGAGGCCTGTGCTTATAACCGACAAGCAGTCCCGGCTCCTCACCGATGTGGGATGAAAGCGCCCACAACAATTAGAAAGAAAATGGACCTCCAAGTTGATTTGAGTGATGTAAAAATCTTTGTTTTTCCTTTTCAATATTTTCTTGTGAATCAATGTAGAGGGTTCTCTCTTTGTTCTCATATAAAGATTAACAGGATGAAGAACTCTTTATTCATTTCCCTGATCCTCTTAAATCGTTTTTTAAATTGTGAGTGTCATTTTTTAACAAGAATATGGCCTATTGGTTTGTATTGGCCACATCTTAATGGTCTCAAAGTATAATATTGCCCAGTGATTAAATTGTCATATTGGCTTAGGCTGAGATAAAAACTTGAATTTTCCATAATTTTGCCTGAGACATTTAAACCTGTACTTGGATGCAGGTCTTGTTGTCGAGGGTGAGCTTCTTTGGTGGAAAAGATGCCTCAAACTCGGAAAACCTCCAGAATTACAGGAAAACTGCCGAGGCTGTTATGTGTGGCCTCCTACCAAAATCTCCAACGGCCACAACCAGCAGAACCGATGGTAATCTTCTCTTAAGATGCTATTCGACTTGGATGACCATGCTTATATTTTCTTTATTTTTGATTAAAATGGATCCTGCTACATGTTTAACTCCCCTGTGTGTGTGTGTGTGTGTCTTTCTCTCTCACACACACCCGCACTCGCGCACACACACAAAACACATATAGTCATGCATGTATTCCAGTTAATAAGTAGAATAGTCTACTCAATATTGGGGATATTATGTCACGCTTGTGGGAAGTTGGGGACCTGTCATTAGATGATCTTACTAAGAGTAGTACATTTCTAAGTCAAAACTCCAATTTTCTACAATTTTGTTATCATATTCCATAGCTCACTGCGCCTGCCATCAGAAAATGGCAAGCATCAACTGATCAATGTAGTCTAGGCTGGATGGTCAGCCAACTTACATCAACATTTAGACCCCAAGTTAAACCAGTCATCATTATGGCCCAAAATGCTTTTGAATGAAAATGCATGGAGTCAAATACTGGTTTCTTCCAATCCTACCCCACATCGTTCATCGTATTCTCATTGGATAACTTTTTTATCTTTTGTTAATTGGCCCAAAATGCATTCAAATGAAAATGCTCCAGGAATACTGGTTTCTTCCAGTCCCACCATGGTATTCTCATTGGATAACTTCTTATCTTTTGTTAATTATCCACAAGAACTTTTTATCTTTTGTTATTTTGGACGGAATATTACAGTAATGACAGGGAAAGAATAAAATAATCCCTCACTATGTCAAAAGAATTTGGAAGTTTTGAAATTCATAGATTGATGCCATTGGTTGACTACATCAATGAGTATCTTATGTGCTCCCTATATCCCATTATACAAATGGACCATCAAGTCATAGTTCCAAAGTGTACCATCCCATGAGATGGCAAGGTAGCTAAAAAGACTGAATATGGGCAGAAGATGGAGTAACGGGAATTTTGAACAGTCGAGAAGTACGGACCTCAAGATGCAAGAATTTATAAGTTACCGGAAGTGTCTATATTTAGTTAATTAATTGTTTTGCCTGATTTAATTAATGGAATTGAACTATATTCATTAGCCTCGGAAACCTTAGATATGCTCCAAGGCTCATCTTATGAATCATTTTAGTCCTAGACTTAAGATCTTCATTGCTCACCTTCATAGTCTCTTGGTGCAGGTGGTCTGATATGGGTCAGTGAATGGAACGCTTTGCAGCAACCTGTTGCTTCTGCGTTTTTAGCTGTTCTTTACAGTGATTATATGCTTTCATCCCGGACTGCAACACTATCCTGTGATGGGGACTCCTATGGACCATCGGATCTTCGGAAATTTGCCATTTCACAGGTATGCTTTCCGTCTTAAAGTAGAGTTACATGCCAGAAAGATGAGGTAGATTCTGGGAAGCACAAATGTCTGTCACCCCAGGAAGTGTCCCCTAACCTTGTACATTTTTTTTCTAGGCTGATTATGTCTTAGGCAACAATCCCATGAAGTTGAGTTACCTTGTGGGGTACGGGGATAACTACCCTCAGTATGTACACCATAGAGGAGCCTCAATCCCAGCTGATGCGAAAACTGGCTGCTCTGACGGTTTCAAGTGGCTCGACTCAACTGATCCCAACCCCAACGTTGCAGTTGGAGCACTTGTTGGGGGTCCCTTCCTAAATGAGACATATGTTGATTCGCGGAACAATTCAATGCAAGGGGAACCAAGCACATACAACAGTGCAGTGATTGTTGGCCTTCTCTCTGGTTTGGTCACCACCTCTTCAGTGGTTCAATCTTTCACCTAAGGCAGTCTCAAAGTATGTTGTATTGTATGTGATTGATGGCATATCATATCATATCATATCATGTATGTATGATATGTAGATGTATGCGTGATCCATGTCTCTTTCAAAATTTTGTGCGCTTATCACATACTGTTCTTTATACGGATGAATTGCTCCATTGTACCACCATGCTTTACAGGTGTATTTGTTTATGTAAGCTTCAAATATAATTATTTTTTTAGCAGCAAATAAGATGACACAAGGAAAAGCTTTGCAACGTCTAACCAAACTATCACTCACGAGATATTCTTTAGTAGGTCTAGGTCATCAAACACTTTATCGGATATGTTATCTCTCATTGAAAAATGTGAGTCATATCGCACATGTCATAATATCAGTGAACCTCAAGCTTAACCCTAAGTAGGCCTATCAACGGGTCAGGTTTCGGTAGACCCTCTAAGATCCAAACCTTGACCTGCCAAGTTTAAACGGGTTAGATCCGGATTTAGACCCGCCTCGACCTACCTCAACTAGGCTCAGATCCGGACACTCCTCGACCTGCCTCGACTAGGCCCGGACGTGGATCCGGGTCTTCAACTCCAAAACCTGACCTGTTTGCAATAAAAAAAATAAAAAATTAGGAGCTAAAATTTTCTATTTAGAGTATTTCAACTTGACTTTACAAATAAAAGATTTTATTGGCCCCAATTATATCATTGTTAATTGAAACTGTTTCATGTGATAGCCAGTATTATTTGTATATTTCATTTTTACAATCGGACACATAATGCATGGTAAAATGAAAATAATTGTCATCTATAATTCTTTTGATTTTATCAAGAATTTAGGCTTACAAAAGGTTTCCTTACACCTAAATATAATAGGAAATGAAATAAAAATGACATAAAATGAAAATAACATATAATAAAAATGTCATAAAATGAAATAAAGATTACTCATTCAAGGCAAAAGAATGCATATAATGATTTTTAATTGAATGATCATTCAATGGAATCAGGTATTGATAGCTAAATTCATGAAATAATTTCATAAAATAATTTCTAAAATATTTTCATAACACAAGACGATGCTAGAAGGTTGAAAATGACAACTTTACTGAGACTCTCTCTCTCTAACGTTTATGTATGTATGTATGTAAGTATGTTTGTATGTGTGTGTGTGTGTGTGTATATATATATATATATATATATAGTAACTTTGTTAGGAGGTTAAATACTCTAACTTCAATATTGTATTAGAGAGAGAAAGAATGTGTGTGTCTTTGTGTGCTTGCTTGTTAATGATTTAACGGGTTGAGTTTTTAACAAGTATTATTTAAAGAATTTATACTTGGCCCATTTAATTAGTTTCTAATAGTCTGAATCGAGTCTTGCTAACGAGTTCGAATTTTATGTAAACGGGTCTGGATCCGGGGCCTGATCGAACCAGCCCGTTTACGGGCCTAACCCCAAGTGTTGCTCAATCACAAAGGACTTTAGGGGAATCATATCCAAGTTTCTCGGTTGAATTCTTGGGTTAGGCTCCCAAGCATTACCATCATGGTGCGTTGCTAGGATGAGTCTTATGTAGGAGTTCGAATTTTTGTTGTTGCATGAATTCCCGACTTAATCATGTATGTGTTAAGCGATCGAGTCGTGCGGACCTACCAAAAAGATTTTCTTTGGGTTTTAACCTCAAGCTTCCACGGGTCGGACCGTCCGGTACCTCTTCATTTTAGCCTCACTCTCTCTCTAATAATTGGACTCACGGAGAGAAATCCATTTGGGCTTGCATGTGAGTTCATGGGCAGTTAGGGCAGAAACAATAATGGGACGGGCACAGGGCAACAGCCAACAGCTCTGTCTACGAAAGACAATAATGAGTTGTAAGTGTCCATCCACATTTGAGAAGCCCACCTGCGTTCAGGAGTTACAAAAAAAAAAAAAAAAAATTGAGAACCGTAAATTCTAATCTGAATTCGAATTGAATAATTGAATGAGTTGACTTGTGTCGGGTTAATTTTAAAGATAATTTTGGATTGAATCGATTCTAAAAGTATAACATTTAAATTAATTTTGATTTAAAGTTCGAATAAACTAATTCAACTCAAAAATTGAACTTCAAATAAAACAGATTTTAAAAAGAATGAAATAAATTATATATAGTGTAACTTATAAGTATTATATTTATATATATTATTATATTATATATTTACGGCATTAATATTATATATATATATATATAATCAATCATGATATATATAATATTTCATGATCTAATTGTTCTGTATGAACTCACAAGTAAGATCTTTATCTCGTCAATAAGCAAAAGATTATTGTTACTTTATATTTTATATTTCATAATACATAATATATGTGCATATATATATATATATATATCAATTTAAACTCATATTCGGACTAGTAGATACAAATGCATTAGTCCAGTAATACTTTTGCAACAAAACTCTACTCATTGATATATATATATATATATATATATATATATATATATATATATATCAAGCAAACTCTATGTACCGCACACCAACCAATTTCATTATATATATATATATATATATTATATATAACATGTTATACAACAATTTATATATAGATAGAACTTGTTGTGTATGTGTTATATATACATATAATATTCGTTTATACATATACATATATATATATATATACTGTATATGTATAATATGTATATAACCTGCTGTATATATCATATATATAACCTGTTATATTTAAAATATATATTAACCTGCTGTATATAATATATATATATATATATAATCGAAACCGAGTTTTTAAAGAGAAAAATAAATAATAGATTTGGTATTTTGAGTAGAACTGAATTTGACCCGACTCAAATATTTTTTGGTTGAATCAGTTCAGTTTTATCATTATTACAATTTAATTTGAATTTTTATATTTTAGAATGTTCAAGTTCTGATTGGTTTCAGTTTTTTTGTTTAACCTAACCCCCGACCCATGTGCATCCTACCTGCATCAAGCAACCCATAAAGAATGTACTATGATTATGAGAAAGGGAATTTGCATGGCCAAGCATTTTTAGCTTTATATAAAATAATGTTCCCTAACAAGTGCTTTGATAATTGCTTGAGGTGTGTTAGATAAGTGATACAAAAGTTAAAAATTATATAACTCACATGTTAATATCACGTGCATAAATGAATAATACGTGTCAATTAAATTATGAGTTTTTAAATTTCGTGATTGATGATTATATTCCTCCAATTGTTATTTTTCTTATGACATAAAATTGGCATGTTAAAATTAAAATTTTATTCGAGATCAAAATCTTATTTAAGATGATAAAGTTCGTTTTTTCACATACACAGTTCACATAGGCGCATACATATTTAGATATACTTTCTCATTTCTCCGTACAATGAAAGTTGACACATTCTAAAATAAGGGTAAGTGACAAATTTGGGTGCCCTGGCAACTGTGCAAACTTTCTTTCCTAAATCCAATATAATAGTCAATAAAACGCCTTACTTCATATTTGCTTACATGTTGTCGTCAATAAATTAGAAGGTTGATTAATTTATAAATAACAGTAGAAAATATATAAAATACATTTTAAAGCAAACAAATTTTATTCACACTTGTTTAAGTTTAATGAATAGCATTTCAAAAAACAAAACTAAACAATTAATTTAAAATTTATTATTTAAATGCAATAAGATAGAATGGACCCACAGTTTTTAAACTAAAGGTAACTTTTTTCAATAAGTTACTCTTTAGTGATTTGTTTGATTTAACTAATGAAAAATAATTTCATATTATATAATTTTTCTTTTTTATTTTTATCATTTATATAACTTATCATTTTTCACAACAAAACCAATCGGTTGCTAAGTATATATCATGCGTAAACTAAAAGCATATATATATATATATATATTTTTAAATAAATATATCTGAGATCAAGAATGACATAATACGATTTAAAAATAATGCATATAAATAATTAAAAAAAAAACCATGAAAATAAAAATAAAAAGATAAAAAATAATACTATAAATTTTAAATTATATTTATAAAATTATATAGTGTATAATTAAAAATTAAAAATTATATAATATGTAATTAAAAATTATTATATCTTGATACATCTTAATAAAGGTGTAGTAAAAAATATAAATTGAGAATGTTTTATATTATTTTATAAATAAATAAATAACAAGTAACAGGAAAAAACCTACCTCCGCTTCCACGGACCATGGAATTCAAAGTAAAGTTGGGAACAAACTTGTGGACGTCTTTTCAGATCATCACATCCAAATGTTTGTGTTTGTTCTTCTGAGGAAGATGTCCACGAAATCTAGAGGTGATTGCATTGTCCCCCATATTTGGTGGATCTCTCCACTTTTCCTCCAACAACACAAACCATTCCCAACAATCGAAAAAGCTTCTCTTCAAAATGCCTCTTACTGCTAAATTACACATCACTACTTCATATCTTAACCTCAACTCTCAATCTCAATCTCAATCTCAAACCACAATCAACAAAAGAAACCTAAACACCCACCTTCGAGTTCGACTCCATCCCATCTATCGCTCAAACCCACTAACCCCACTTGTGTTTAATCGCAAAATGGCCACTGCTGGTTCAGTTAAAGCGTTTTCCATCATCAAGAGCTCTCTGATCGACCCAGATGGCGGGTCTTTGGTTGATCTTGTTGTGCCGGAGAGTGAACTGGGTTTGAGGACTTCGGAGGCTGAATCATTGCCTAAGGTGAAGCTGACCAAGATTGATCTTGAATGGGTTCAGGTGATCAGTGAGGGTTGGGCGAGTCCGTTGAGGGGGTTCATGAGAGAGGATGAGTATTTACAGAGTTTGCATTTCAATTGTTTGAGAATGAAAGATGGTTCTGTTGTGAACATGTCGTTGCCAATTGTTCTAGCTATTGATGATGAGGTTAAAGAAAAAATAGGGGCGTCCCAAGACGTCGCATTGGTTGGGCCCAGCGGTGATCTGGTCGGTATTCTCAGGAGGTTAGTCTTTCGTTTAACTGATTTGTTTCTGTTATTCTTTGACATTTGATTTGATTTATTTATCAATAATTTGTTCTTGTCGGATGATTGTTAAGTTGATGAAGGCATGCATGTGATTCTTTAATGGTGAATATTTAGATTGCCATGATGGATGTAGAAGAGATATCGAATACTGTGAGGACAAATTATACAAATTTTATGTTGGCAATTTTTTTTTCTTCCAAAATTTATAATTCTTTAGACCGATCATGTTGAGTCATGTGGATTACACTAGTCTCAAGTCTCGCAAGTATAAAAGTATGAAGAAGTGTGCAATTTAAGGTAATGTTGTCAAGGCATTTCATGGATAGCACTTTAAGTACTTGACCTTAAGATTGTATTAAGTTTAGAATTGGTCTTTTGAATGTTTAAAATGACCTTAGGTGTAGTTTGTTTTTGACTATAGACAAAATTTGATTTATGGGAATTACTAAACAATATTTTAAACTTATTTTTTGTGTTTATTTAACGTGCTGGAAAAATAGTAGTCCATCGTTCGAACATGTTGATCAATTGTCCAAATGGTGGCATTATTTTATGTCGCAATTTTTTTCCAGTAGCTCAACCGTTAGAATGAAGTGGAGTATCATTTGAAAGTCGTGTTGTCCGAACGAATAAGCGTTATTCGTTCAAACGCGTGTCAAATTTTACAACCTCTGATTGGCTGCGTTACCCTTTTCCGAATTAGAATCGGTTTTTGTTATTTGTTTTTTTTTTTTTTTTGTATAAATAGGATCTTGCTATGTCTCATATAAGAAACCCTAGCCTCCTGAAGCATAGAGACTAATTGACTGATATTTAACTTCAATATTTTCATATATATAGTCAATTTTTGTTGCATTCGGTACCTTGTGTTGAAGGCAGTACACGTAGAGGCATATAGCGTGCTAGGCACGTACATCCATTGCACAGGAAGTGCACTGTTGGAAGTAATGGATTTGTGATCGTGGTGTAGCTATAGAAGGCTAATCGAGGAGAAACAAACAACGAGAAGAAAATTCTGCATATAAACTAGCAGTAATTCACGAGTCAGTGGTAGGTTAGTTATTTGAAAATTTGTCTTTGTAAACTTGTACGTGTTCTTTGTCGATTAGTGTAATCATTTACAGCTGGTGGGCTTTCTTCCCAATGAGGGTTTCCCACGTAAATTTTTTTTTATCATATTTAGTTTTATTTGTTTGTTTAATTATCATTACAGTTGACTTGATATATATGTGAATCCATAATCTTAGTAATCTATTAGAGGATTTTTTCGATAGTAATTCAACCTAAGTATAAGTAAGTTTATTTAATCTGCGTTCTTTATTAATTAAATTTACAATTTAATTAATCAAAATTTGGTTTAAATATTTTTTACACTTGGTAGATAATTACGTATTGTTATTGGTAACAAAACGATAGCGTCACACTGGCTGAGGACTATTTTTTGATTTAAATGAACTTCACGAGCATGCTGTTGATTCCTTGATTATACTTATATAACGGGACTTAACGTAGGAATGGAATCAATCGGATTCTCTAGGGGTTTTAAGAAGAAAATGGTGCATTCCAATAATTTTAAGCGGATATGAACTCATAAAGATATGCTTGTGGTTATTTAGTACATGAAACTGTGAGGTTTTCCGAATGTGTGTTTGAAAGGTATAGTGATCTGATATGTTCTTTGTTACATGAAACTATGTTGATTACATTAATCTGTGTACATTATGCCCTAACTTGCCATATTGATTAGAAGATTATGTTAATCAGTATTTAAAACAAACATTTTGTTCAATGGTATCTTTGCTTGGCACATTTTAGGGAAACCAACTCATTGTGGGAGTGGAAGGCAGTGAGTTTTGCCATGGTTTTTTTAAAAATCTGAAGATACATTGCCTTTTCTGCAGTTGTTGAACTCTCTATCTCTGTGAATGTGAACCAAGTATGTCTGACTGGGTTCTCTATTGGCCCTTTAATAGTTCTTAAATTAACTAATTTTGTATTATGAAGGGCTTGACTGCTACTCTTGTACTGTTGTAAATACTCACTGCATTGCCATATAAGATATACAGCAACTGAATTGTATGTGAAACTCAAGTCCAGTCATTTATTTGATTGTCTTTACTTTTGCTTTAGAACACATCCTGATTCCAAAGTTCCTTTTCAGCATTGAGATGTACAAGCATAACAAAGAAGAAAGAGTAGCTAGAACTTGGGGAACAACTGCTCCAGGATTACCTTATGTTGAGGAGGCAATTACTCCAGCTGGAAATTGGCTCATTGGAGGAGATCTGGAAGTGTTAAAGCACATCAAATATAATGATGGTCTTGATCACTACAGGCTCTCTCCCCAACAACTCCGGAAAGAATTTGACAAGCGCCAGGCCGATGCAGTTTTTGCTTTTCAGTTAAGGAACCCTGTGCATAATGGGCATGCTTTGTTAATGAATGATACACGCAAGAGACTGTTGGAAATGGGGTACACAAATCCAATTCTATTGCTTCATCCTCTCGGAGGTTTCACAAAAGCTGACGATGTGCCATTGGATGTTCGTATGGAACAACATAGCAAGGTCTCTGTCACCAATTTCCTTCACACAACTATTACTATTGAGTTTGCTCTTGGATTACCCTGCTATAATAAAACATGTGATGTTTTGACACCACATGAAAGATTAACCCTTGTTCTATATTGCTATGAAAATGATTTTACTCATTCTCTCTGAAGCCATAGCATTTTGGTAGAATCTAGTGTCCTTCTAAGCACTTCATTTCATTTTGACATCACGGTAAATGATTCTGATCTCGTTTAAAATTTTTATTGCTCCATCATTTTGGCCAGGCATTTACTCTGAACTATGAGCTTGTCTTTTCAATGCTATTGAATTTTGAAATCGAGATTGAATATTTTAATTTCCTTGCATGATGAAGAGATTTAGTCTTTTACTTAAGGATTTTTGTTCTTGCTCAGGTCCTGGAAGACGGAGTCCTTGACCCTGAGACTACTATTGTGGCCATATTCCCTTCACCTATGCATTATGCAGGTCCAACTGAAGTACAATGGCATGCCAAGGGACGAATTAATGCGGGTGCAAATTTTTACATTGTAGGTCGTGATCCAGCAGGTATGGGTCACCCTATGGAGAAGAGGGATTTATATGATCCTGACCACGGTAAGAAGGTGCTAAGCATGGCTCCTGGCTTGGAAAAGCTAAACATCTTGCCATTCAGGGTAGGTGTCATAAGTCATAGCATGCTCTTTGCGTTGACTATAAAACGTTCTTTTTTCTACCTTGTATCTTCTATCAGTAATTATCATCCGTGTTGTTATTCTGTATTTGTTAAAATATGCATGGATTTGTGAAGTTAAATTATACCAGATTTTCCTGATCTGTGTGATTGTGTTAATCAACTATTTGCTAAAGGCTACCCAATAATTTTTTGACAATCTAAAATATGCTTATCACTATGGTAACAGTTCTGAAAGATGTGGACTTACAAGTCAAAGAGATGTACTGTATTTATCCCCAGAGTCTAGTAATCATTACTGTTGACTGATAATTATAAACACAGTTACTTATGAAAATGCTTCATGTTTATATGAGGAAAATGCTTTTGATGGATTGATAATAATACTGTTGTCTATTGCAGATTTGAAAGCATATTTGGTTATTTTCTCTGTAATAAATTCGCCAACTAATGAAAATGCTCAATGTTTGTGTAGGTTACTAGTATCTGAAGGAAAAAAAATCTGCAATTTGAATTCGGAATATCTAAAGCTGACTAGGGGTCTTGGCTTGTACTGCAGTTAGAATACCATTCTTTAGGGTTCCTGGCTCAGTTACAGAACTTATTTGATTTCTTGGTTTAATATGATTAGAGTTTCAATACGTGTGTTACGGGCCAAGTCAAGCAGCATTTTTTTGTCCTAGGCTTCAAGTATTAGAGATTATTGTCACCCTGCTGGCATATTCATTTTCCTATTAAGTTTCTCTTCCTCCAAACTTTTGATGACTCCATTTTATATTGTAACTTAATTCTTTGCATTATTTTTGTTCTTTTTAATTTTATTATAATGATTTCACTAAATCTGCTATCTTCATTAATTTTTTTAGGTGGCAGCATATGACACAGTAGAAAGGAAGATGGCATTTTTTGATCCTTCACGTGCTAAAGATTTTCTCTTCATCTCTGGAACCAAGGTAGGACTGGAATTCTGATTTCCTAATTTAAGTAGCATGTCATAGTTTCCATGTACCTTAATAGAAATTTTGGAATAACCCCACCCATCCCTATTAGATACCATATCAGTACTTTTCACTATACTACAACTTTGACTTTAGAATATTAAAAAATTTTGAGTTCTGAAAATATCTTTTATTTTCGAGAATGGATGATATTGTGCTTGTGAGTCAGGGATTACCTGGATTGCCAAGGCTTACCCGCAAGTTTGAATGTTGTTCCTGTATATTTTTGTGCACGTTCTGGTTAAGTCACAGTTGAAGTTGTAACTGGAATAGGAATGGGTTTTAAATATTTGCTTCATGGCAGGGCCGGCTATTTCTTGGAAATAAAAAAGTACTAAGAAGAAAGAGGGGGCGGGCTCTATTAACACGTGTGTTTGTTGGGTTTGAAGGTGTATGCTATCCTGCATACCCGTCAGGATCAGGAGTTTAGTCTTTTTCCTTTGAAAATTAAGACACCAAATATTGATAAGCATGATTTCTGCATGGAGAAATATATGGACTATTTTCTCTAAAGAAATTCTTGTTTAGAAGGGAAACTTTTTTTGACTTTCTCTTTGTTTGATGGAAATGACTACAAGGTGTGTGAATTCATTAAGCTAATCTTTTCTTTCAAGTTGCAAACCTATTAATTCTCTTCAAAATTGCTCTGAATAGGGAAAAGGAAGAGGGGGGGGGGGGGGGGGGGGGGGGTTGAAAGAGAGTACTTTTCATTCTCTCCAAGGACATGTTATCATGATTCATGAATATTGAAGAAGATAAATTCCTAATTCATTAATTTTTCCGTATGTAATTCTGTTGATTTGTTGTTCTGCTGCAGATGCGGACTTATGCAAGAAATGGTGAGAACCCTCCTGATGGTTTTATGTGTCCTGGGGGATGGGATGTCCTAGTCAAATATTACCAGAGCTTGCAAGCTGAAGAGACTTCACAGAAACCAACTGTGTTGTCTGCTTAAATATTTAATTTCATGCCGAGTTTGCTGCAAGTTTTTTTTTTTCTAGCTGGAGCAGGAAGTCTCTAAAGTAGTTACAAGGTCAGGTAGGGCACCGCTCGAAATAGTTCTTTCAGCTACCAGGTTGAAATTGGGCATGAGAAATTTTAGTTACATGTTTCTTTTCTTTAACTCTCAGAGGTCGAATGTCACCATTAAACTAAGATTTCTTTAGTGTGCTTGTAATATATTGATTTATTTGTTATTTCTTGTTTGAGAGAATTAATTTTCACTAAATTAACATTTCAGCCTTGCTGTGGTGACTGGTCATGCCTCATTGATCTTGGAAACTTCTGCCTTTCAAATTGGCCTACTTCTTTACCAAATCAAAGAGTAGCTTTTTCTATTTAATTGTATTATTTGACTGTTAGCATGGTTAATCTTTCTAATTGTTAGATCATTCTGCATTATATTTTAATTAAGATATAGATATCCGAAAGAGATGCAAAAAATTCATTGTGACAATGTGTTCCAAACATGCCAACATGGCAGTTAATATGTAATTTATTATATAACTCACATAAGAATACCTAAAATAGTTCTAGGCATCATTTTAGTTACAGTTGTCCAGTGCAGAATGTCCCTTATTCTTTATTACTTTGGGAAGCTGTCTTTATAAGCAATTTAGCTTGGATAATTTGGCTTGTACTGTATTAAATTGTTTCATAACTTTCATTGTTTAGTTTGGCCCATCATTTTAAAATGAAGGTTTAAATTTGTATAAATCTGGACTCTTGTTATTACACTTTGACATGCTAATACATTTGTAATTGTACATATTCTTTCGACCAACTTTACAATTTTCCCTAGGCATCACTTGTGTAGTGACATGCAATGAAACATTTCCTCGACTTCTGAAAGGAAAAAGAAGAAGAAGAAGAAGAAAGGATTTGGCATAATAGCTCAACTAGTAATTTTTTACAGAGGTACATATCCTTAACTTCACATTTGATGCATATGGATTGACGGAGGTTTGTCTACAAGATCAGTAATTCCTGCTGAGAGATGATTCCATTTCAATATTTCAAATGCCATTTGTAAAACTCAACTTTTCTAGAGTTTTTGAAATCTCATTTTTCCTGTTCAGATTCCATTGTTTAACAGATATGTTGACAATATTGTAGTCTGTCAAAATTGGAGGGACGAGAGGACGAAGGTCCTATCCAAGTGGTACAAGTGCCCACCTCCATGGAAATGGCGTGAGTTCAATTTTCTTTCCGCACATCGTTGAATAAAAAAAAAATGAAGGGACGAGTTTAATGGGTCAGCTGTCTTTAGGTACAAAGAATGGTAATCATAAGTGATTAAAGCCTGGTCTTTTATCTTTTATTAGTCTTTCTCTCTGCTGCTCTTCTTGTTCTCCCTCTTATCTTCTTAAGTGTGAAAACAAGAAGTGAGTTCAATGAAGGGTGGCTATTTTGCATGGAATAGTGAGTCCACCCATCCTCACTCAGCAAACCTTGGAATGAAGGATGGTTCAAGTAATATATTGGAATGACAAATCACTGCTTCTGGTTTTCCCCAACATATAAAGTGAAATGGCCTTTCGGGACATCTGAATTGGTTGATGTTGAAGATAGTTTATATCTGTTAAGTAGAGGATGTTTTCTGAGAATCTGCTTGGCTTGAGAAACAACCAAAGGTGAATGGAAACCCATGGCTATATTTGAATGGAAATTAGTGACAAGTACGTGTACTAATTTTGTAGTTGAAGGCTTAAAGCTTATGTATTTATAGAGAACTATTTTTGCCAATTCTAATGTGTGGTGAAGAGATTGGCAATTAGGTAGATTTAAGGGCCTACCTCATCTGTGTCACATGGCTTTGCTCACATAATCTCCCATTAATCTCCATTTGGTTTTCTTGTCTGCTTGCTAGCTTACAGTGCAGCAGATCCTTGTGCTTTGAGGCCATTGTCCCAAGAAAATCCTGGAGGATTGATAGTCAATTCAGCTTTAACATAGATGTTTATGGAAGAAAATGAAGAGCAACATATCCATGTGATGGTGTTGAGTTGACGTTGGTAATTAGAAGAATTATGAGCTTAGTTTAAAAAGAGAAAAACGTGAAAGAATAGCAAAAGAAATCATGCAGTGCTAGAATTTACACACACACACACATAGATGATATATAGAGAGGGAGAAGAGAGAGACCCACCCCATAATAAGCAATGTGTTTTTCAGGCATGGACTGGAGTATGAGTCATTATGGCATGCATCACAACTTACTGATTGACAAGCACCCTCCTAAAGTTTTTACATACATAGTTTATTTTGAGCATTCAATAGAATGGCAAATTGATGATTGCAGAAAATCCAGATCTTGCAAATATTGCAAGTGTAACCCGAGGCTAGCTGAACACGGGAAATAATTTCTTGGTTTATGCTTTCCCTTTGTGGATACGGGTTTGTCCCTCTTGGGCGTTCTTAATACAATATATACTCTTGTAGAAAAGACTCTCTGTTATTTGATCCCCTAGAAAAATATACTGTTAACTACCCATTGCTGCTGCTTTTGCAGCACATGATTGTAACTTTGGTATAAATATTATATAAATCAGCTAGAAGAGGTTTGCTTAGTTCGAACTTCGAAGTAGTTGGAATTGATGCAGAGGGCAGATCTGGTCAAGTTTACATTAAAACATCATATCATTGGATAAACCACTTGATTAGTCTGGACTGCACTATTTTAAGGATGGAAAACATTGCTTAGCCTAGGCTTATCTATAAATAAAATCTATGTATGACATCTTTACTTTCTTGAATAAACTGTTTTGGATCTGCAGGAGCAAAGCCTAGTTATGTCAGTCTAAAACCGACAAACAACTATCCATTAACCTTTTCAAGTTTCTCACTTTTGCATTCCATAATCTAAGATGATGAATAGCTTCAAATGGATAAATTAGAGACAAAGAACCATGATAAAGGAATTGCCAGATGTGTCTTCCAATATAATTTACAAAATAAAAAGTAGGAACCTTAATCAAATAATGCTACAGGGAAAGTAGTTTCTAAACTCTCCAGCTAATTTACAGAAAGAAAAGTATTGTATATCATTTTCTTGGCAAAATTGTGGAAAGATTTGATGGGTCAGCACTCCTCTTGGCCTCAAGTTTGGAGCATGTTAGTCTCATTTTTGCTATTTCTTTTCTTTCAACGCCTTTTCAAAGGAGAAGCGAGTGCGATGAAGGTGGCTACTCTGCACGGAATTGTGAGGCCACCCATTCGATGGTTGAACCCGAATTCTTCCTCAGCTTGACTCAATAAATTTTGGAATGAAGGATGGTTCAAGTAGGATATTGGAACCACAAATCGCTGCTTCTGGTTCTCACCAACGTAAACTGCAAAGTGGCCTTTGGGGATATCTGCTAAGGTTGCTGCTGTAGACAATTGACTTCTAGCAGGAGGAGACTGTAATTTGAGGATCTGTTTAACATGAGAGACCCTTAGTGGCGAACGGAAACCCATGATTGTCCTCGAAGAGAGACGAATATCAACTGCTAGTAATTGGGGTATAGATGAAATTTTTTGGCTTGCAGAGCTATAGTTCAGTGTTTATGTATTTATAGGCAATATTGCCAGTTCCTAGTAAAGGAGAGCTCAGTTAGGAGATCTGCCGTAGGTGGAATCAAGGACCTACCTCATCAAGGATCACATGGCTTTGCTCATGTAACTCTCTTTCTCTTGGTTCTGCTTCAATTGCCCACATGTGGTGAAAGGTCCTACATGTCCTGATTGCCCAAGCAGAATGGACTTGGGCAATGGTTTTGTGATCTCTGGTGCTGCTTAACATATGGCCACTAGACAATAGAATGAAGACGGAGTAACAGATCCATGTGAAGGCGTCTTATGATAATTGGTGAAGGCGTCTTATGATAATTGATTCTGCTTCAAAACGTACGATTGCAAGACACTCTAATCAAGCAATGGATTCAAATGATGTTTGAAGATTTTCCTAACTCATTTACACTTGGGAGTATAATGATAGGGCAGCAACATCAGGCCCTACTGGATGGCTTGGAGAGGACACAACTGCACCTTGTCTCTTTGATTGGTTTAGGCTATGGAGCATACTTGCTTTGCTTAAAGTTCTATCCTGCTTTTGACATTCTTAGTATCATGTTCATTACAATGGTGAAGAAGAATGAGAGCACAGAAAGGTGTATTAGATGATTATTTGGTGGTCATCTTGGAACAGAAACTGGCGTCCTCCTGAATTTCTCAATGTCCATTCATAATATAGAGTCCCTACTATATTTCAGCTCAGGTAAAGGATTGTTTCTGCTTATTTGCATTCACGGGTGGCATCTCAGCTCCCATTCCGCTCCCATGTTAGACAAACTTGGAAAATAAATTTCTAGGTTCTTGGTTTGGTCAATTGAATTTCTATGCACTGTGATGACTCCAATTTTCTGCATCAGTGATTGTGGTTGGTTCAAGAATTGGTAAAATTTGTATGGTTTGGCGGCTAAATTTCTAGGGACTTGTCAAAAATGTCTGTGCTATGTTAATGACTTTGGCAAGATCATACTGGAGATATCATCTGTTTTCATGGTATGGAGTTGGCCTCCTTGAAGTAGCAGTCGTTGAAAACTGTTTCTGTTATGCATGTTTTTTCACTATTTGTCTTTGCAGGTTTGTATAAGCAAAATGGTTCTAGATTTGACGAGGATGGCAGGCTAAAATAGCAAATAGTTGGTTTGGTGCTTGCCTAGGTTCTACTGAACATGGCCAGTAAAGCTTGATAATTGGACTCTTGAAATTCAGTCGCTGGGGATTGCTTCTTCACTCATCAGTGATCACCAGAGTGTGTGTTTGGCACCCTGGCTGGAGGGCGAAATTCAAGGCTGGGGCCCGTGATTTTGCTAACGGAGCTATTTGGAGCTTTAGGGAATTCAGGGCTGGGGCCGTGATTTTGGCCAGATAAGTGGGGCCAAATGGGCTCGAAGACATATTTGATGGAAAGTATGAACCTCTGAGGTCTGATGCCCTATATTTTTGCTGTTAATGTGTCCCATCCCCTCTGACATATGACCAAAAGGGATTATACAGAAACAGTCTACTCTAATTGGATGGTCAAATTCAAAGTCATTCTCAATCTTACTCTACATCCTTCTGAAGCTTAGATCATGTAGGTGTGAATAGTTTCTATGACTACTGATTGTGGGTATTACTATATAGTTGGAAAACTTGGTAAGATTTGACTGTACTTCTTAAGGAAATTCTATATTGGCAGTTCCTGGAAAATCAGAAAGATGGAGAGCCAGATTACATGGTTTTTGTTCATGAAATTTGGTGACTCTCTCTGTATGTTTGTGTGGTGGTTGTAGTTGTTGATCCTACTTACCTCTTCTTCTTCAAGCCGTTGTTCAAATGTTTAATTAAGAGAGAGAGAGAGAGAGAGAGGCCCTCTAATTACAAGAATGGTTTCAGGCAATCATGGGTTAAGGATCCATAAGAATTAAGATGATGTTTGATGAGTCCTAGTTCATTGGTTGTTTCTTGGTTGCTGCCCTCCCAACTGACCACCTCGTCACACTGAATTTTTTTCTTTCTTTTTAAAGTTCAAAATACACTCAGAAAAGTGGACAAAAGTTTGATGATAAGATAGTACTAAAAAATTGTATAATCACACGTATTAAAATTTGATATGTAAGTATTTATTTTCAATCAGTCATGGATTGAATTAATTGTCTATTGCGAGACTTTTGTTGCACCATCACTAGGGATGGCAACATGCTGGGTCTAGGGCGGGGAACCCTTCCCCATCCCCGTCCCACAAAAAAAAAAAGTTTGCTCCCAAACCTATTTAAATCTCATGATAGGCGGGAGTAGGTCTCCATTGGGATTCTCATTTATTTTTAACCTTTTATTTATTTATTTATTAAATTATTGGTAATTAACACATTTCAAATCAAAAAATGTGTAAAATAAGAAATAGACATATTTATAGAGAATTAAAATGACATTATTTTCTATTTCAAACATACAAGTCTATTAAGTTTATATAAACTTTTAATGGCTGATTAAAAAATATAATTATAAACATTGATTATGTTGCACAAATTTTTTTTTTATTATTTTATTTTATATAATCAAGACAGGACATAGTACATTCTCTCTAAATCTGCTTAAAACCCTAACGGAGTAGAAATACATTTTTTTCAAACCCGTTTTATTAAAAGCAGGGTTGACGGATTCCTAACGAAATGCGTTAAATTGCTATTTCATTGCTTCTATAATAAATAAAAAAAAAAAGAATTTGACAAGTGCATATGTTTCCTATTGCAATAATAATGATATCACTAATTTCACATGTAAAATTTTAATATGCACTACTAATTTTTTTTTTTTTTTACTTTCTTCTAAAGTGAGGGAGAAAGAGGACATTATAGCTTCAGTATGGGCCTGATATCGTGCAAAAACCAGCCGAGGGTTAAGAATTTCCTAGTCCATTTTTCAAACTAGACAACCCATGGGTCACGAGATGGGTCATAACCCAGCTGTCAAAGTTTGGTGACCCATGACCATGAGACGGCTAGAGGGCTCGATGAGATACCAACAGAGACGACGCCCCACACCTAATTTTCAAGAAACAAAGTCGAAAGATCAACCGTACAACAGTAAAATGTAGGCGTTTTGTCTCTCACTATGTTTCAATTGACAAATTTGAATGAAAAGAGAAAAGAGGAAACTTTATTAGAGCTTTTTCTTCCAAATTCTTGTTTTTGCACACAAATATGTATATGTTCACATTCCGTAATTGCATATTTGAAAATGTAGACATCTGAATTAGATACTCAGCACAGGCACAGAACTAAGCTTTGACATCATGGCCATTATTTTTGTGTATGGGTAGGGGCATTGTTGAATCCTTTTCATGAAATTTATTTCATTCGCATGAAGTTGGACGCCATCCTTAACTTCGGGTGGCTTGTTCTATACCCATTTGTTTTGTATTGATTTAAACTAACAGTGCTGGCACTAGAGTTTAAAAATAGATGATGAAGTCAAAGAGTTTATTTGGCAATGATAAATAGCTGCTGAGTTTCCAAGGCCGGGGAACATGTGGCTGTGTCAAGGTGTAGACGGATTGTGCTGTATGTGTGTTGCATGAGGTGAGTCCTGGCTTTGTAGTGACTCTATGCGTGACTTGGCCCTGTAGCCTAGTTATCGCGGCTAGTTCTCCAATTCAAAATACTAGCTTGTTAGGTGGAGCTTTTTAGGTGAAGGTAGCCTATCTGTTTTATAAGTATCAAGACGTGCCAATACCTATCCAATTTGGGACAAAGAGCCTGTGAGCTAGTCCAATTATTGGCCTGGCCTTGTGGGCTTGGCTTATGTAAGGCCTCAGCCTGGTCTGATTGTAGGTTGGTTGTGGCCCTTAGTTAGGGACACTGTTGGGTCCTTTAATTTCCGTTGATCTTTCAACTACCATTGCCTTCAGTCTCTCTTTACTAGTGACTTTTTTTGTAAATGTTCATCATATTCTCTATATAATTAGCTTGTTCTACATAGTATAATTGTTGTCTTGGCTTAGACTTTATACCTTGTGATAGATCTATTCTTGAAGGCATCCATGTATATTGGTCCTTTGGACATGCTGCATTATTGTTGGTGGTTCCGTAACAGTATAGAAATCCAAGTGAGTGGTGACTGGAGATGCCGGCAAAGGGCTTTTGATATGAATTTTAATTTGTATATTGTTCTGGATGACTGCTTAGAATCTTGTTTGAAGCTCCTAGTTTGTTGGTCTGTGACAGGGAAAGATCCATTAAGGTCTAGGATTAATTTTACTCTGTTCAGATTATAGCACTATCCAAAACATAATATAAGGGAGCCATAAAGAGGGGGGGGGGGGGGGGAAATAGTTTTGTTTTTCTATCAGTCAAAGGTCCAGAAAATTATCTTGGGTTCTGGAGTGTCAAACTATACAAGAATATCCACCCTGGCTAGGACACTCGCAATAGAATGTTGTTCCCTAGCTTGGGCTTCAATGTAAGATGATACAGTTGTGGTGTAGACTTAATCAGTTACTCATTATTGTTTCTTGTTTATGTTATACAGTACATGTGATTATGGCTATGGTTCAGGTACAGGTCCGTAAGTCCTTGGTGCTCCGGATTCCAAGGGTGAGCTGGAATGGGACCATCCATCTCTCAGTTATATGGGTGGGTTTCAGGTTTGCTGTCATAGTCTTTTCAATGCAATTTCCCATCTTTTTCTTCTTAATTTGTCCCATACTTGCCAATTGGGTCTGAGAGATGACACTAATCTCTTCACAACATGTGAACTTTAGAAGATAATTGTAATATTTTGATATTTGAAACAGACTAGGGGCCCAAAGAGTGCTAATTCTTTGACTATTTTGTGATGTGCTACCTGTAGCCCTTTGGTAGTTTAAGTATTTAATTTCTTGATGATTGTTTGTACAGTCGGTGCCTAGACATTTTCAGTAGCCCAAAAAATGTTCATTGCTGTCTATTTTTCAGGGTTGATCCTTTTCTTTCTAATCCACATTGGTGCAGTGATGTTTAATTATTTGTTATATCATGATAATGTGGGCTCTGTCCATACTTTTCCTGGAATAGATAGTGAGTCATCTCAGCAAATGCTCCAACATCCATGATGAAGTTGTATTTATGTGTGTATAGGAGGTGGTTATAAAAGATCCCAGGTGGGTTGTTACAGTTCGAAAAATAGTTGTTCTGAGCAGGTGGGTTGACACTTGACACTTGACACTTGACACTTGACACTTGACATCGCAGGTCCTTGCTATGTTGTCTTTACAAGAAGTATTGGGGGCAAGAGTAACATGGCTTCATGTGCCTAAGGGTTCAGCTTCTACCCTTGGAATTGCCTTTTTTTGATTAGCTATTGAAGTCACTGCCTTTCGGTGAGAGCAATGGGCCCACCCCCCTATTTCCCTCTGGTTTTATCCCCCATTCACCAACCAATGTCATTCACAGAACATGGGGGGCTTCTTTTGAAGACTAACTCATGGCCCAGTCCTATTCCAGTCTCTCCTAGTTCTCTTGATTTAGGCATCTTTGGGTTTTTATTGTTTGATTATCAAGCCAATGAGTTGTAGGACTTGAACAACCCATATGGACTGAGTTTATTCTGCAGGGTCTTTAGTTGAATCAGTTGAATAGTAGGCCAATTGCAGTCATGAATGCAAAGCTGGGATGAGAAAAATGTGGTGTGAATGTGGACAGAAAGGCCGGGCGTAGCCGTATGAAGTATTAACTCTTGGGTGTTTTTTTAGTAGAAGATTGCTTCTGGGCCTTAGAACATGGGGTGCAGCTAGGCTAGATATACCAGTGGTTCTCATTGAGATTTGAATTTATGTCTTTGAGTATGACTCTGGTCCTATTTAGTGGTTCTTGTTTTAGGTTGGTAGTGAGAGGACCACATAAGAAGTCTTTTGATTTAGAGGCAATAAATATTACGTGTTAACCTAATACCAGCCTATATGAACTAAACCAGTAGATCATTGGCCGCAATGTCTATTTTTGCTAATAGAATTCCATTTTAGGATTCTTTACATTGCAAAGTAAAAGTTTTGATGAACCCAATTCTGATCCCATTTTAGGATTCTTTACATTGCAAAGTAAAATTTTTTATGAACCCAATTCTGATCCCATTTTAGGATTCTTTACATTGCAAAGTAAAAGTTTTGATGAACCCAATTCTGATCATTTTCCATAGATGGAAAATGAGTTGGTATTATATATATCTATTCAGAAAAGGGATATGGTATTATATTATACAGGTTAATGCTGCCTGCTTTGATTTAGAAGAAACACTGGAAAGGAAGTTTCCATCTGTAGAGTTTAATTAGGAGATTTACAAAAGGTAGCCTGATAAGAAATTCATAACCATCTGATTTATGGTTCTAAGTGGAGGGTACCCATCAATTAGTAGGTCTCAATTCCATATCAGATCCTTTCATCTAAGTATTTTTTTTTGGGAGACTTGTCCTTTTCCATAATTTGGAAAAGCAGCTTTATTTCGTGGCTGGGATTGAACAATCACATTGAGTCTTGAAATCAAATATCATAGCTGATGTATCCATATTTCAGTTGTCCTTAATAAGCAAAAATGAAAATACAGCTTTTCCATCTCCCTTGGAAGCTCCTTCTCAAATTGAAATTCTAATAGAAGAGGGGGAAATTTTTCTCTTTCTGAAATCAAGAGTGTTGTTTTTGATTGCATGATTGGATTGGAAATTAGTTAAAGTTGTTTAGGACCTTACTTTATTTGTGCCTGGGAGGTAAACCCCTTCCCTATAGCCTCAGCTGTCAATTTGGGCTTCATTCAATTGACTCCTAGCCGTTTCTTACTTTTTCATGCACCCATGTCCCAATCGGAACTCGAACCCTGCATCTCTTTCTTCAGGAGTGGCAAGAAATAAAACTCTAGGTAACAACTGATGATTTCCTAGCCGTTTCTTACTAATCCTTTTTATTGAGGTTTAGTTTTGTTCTTGTGTCACATTATCTGATCTGACGAGTACACTGTTGCCTGTCACCTATTCCTTAGGACTATCATTTTATCAGCCATTAAAGGTTAATTAGGAAACAGCTGAGTAGGGAGCATGATAAAACACATGGAAATGCTATAATGCAAGGAATTATTTTGATGGCATAGGAAGGTAAGAAAACACAAAGCAATATATTGAATTATACTGGGTTGAGGTAATTCATACTTGTACCCCACCCATGCCAAAAGGAAAAGAAAAAGGAACCTAATCTAACATCTATACATGTGGAGGGATTCATTGTTGTGTACTTGTGAAGGTACCCAAATTTGAGAGAGAAAAGTTGATTGTTACTTTCTCCCTTCCTTTTTAGAGGGAAGAGCATTTAATACTTTTACGCTTCAGCAAGAAATATAAATTTACAAAATTAATCTCCTTTCACATTGATGAGAATATGCATATTAGACTGAGAGAAAGGGACAATTGAGAACTTTCATAATTCATGTATTACATTGACTTTTTAATCTTTATTAAACACATCCCAAAAAGAAAATGAGAACCCTTAAATTAGGGCAGATGAGTGTTAAAACAGAGTGTTGAGTGGAAACTTAGTGCCCACGTTAAGGAGTGAATGGTACAAATGATGAAAGCGCCAAGACATAATTATACATAATGAAGGATGTTTAATAAGAGAGAGACTGGGAAACTTAAAAAGATGGATGATGAAGTGGGGTCGGAGGGGGGTACCACTGGTACTGCATGCAGCACTGGAAATGCACATGCGAGCTGCTGCCTTTTCATCTGTCACTTTGAAATCCCCAGATCGGTCAAGCAAGATGACCAAAGAGCCCAGTAAACTGTGGTAATGGTTTGCTTCAGTGCAGTAATTGTTAGATCTGTAAATTATGATTTATAAAGCAATAATTTTTTTATGAATCAAAATAGGGCTAGTCCACCTCCACCTCCACCTCTTGTCACTACGAGAGCTTGGATAGGATTAAATGTACGCAGTCTAATCATGTAAGCAACCTTACCGTTGCATTATGGCCCGGCTTCACTAATCACAGCTATACTTTTTTTTCCCTCAGTGTCAGACAATTTATCTACATTTTTGAATGTGATTGGCTAGGTTGACACATAAATTTCTTCAAATAAGGAGGACAATGAAGCACCTTTGACTTTGGAAGTTGAAACTAAAGCACAAGGCTAACACTAGGGTTAAAGCAGTTAGCGTGAAGAAACTTCGTGCATGTGGGATTGAAACTTGTACTAGAAACACTTAATCTACTCTGCCCAAGTGACATAGGAAAAATCACTTCTTGGAGAATGTTTTACTCTGTTTCTATTTATCCCTAGACAGAGAATGCAAGACTCCCTAGAAGAAAAAAAGGGTAAAAAGCTAAATAGGTACAATTAAATGTAACTTAGAAGGAAGCTTCTCTCCATGAAAGAAGACAGCACATCAGAAGAGATCAAAACTGGAAATCTTTGGATGGAGAGAGATGGATAGAGGGACCATGATGTCCCAACGAAGGGCAACAAGGGCTAGTACACCCAATGGCTTGGCTTCCAACATGTCCTTGAGCTTACACAGTCCCCCAAAACACCCGTGGTCTCTCCCTTGGCCCCACAAGGCCACATGACTTTGTTTCTCTCTCATCCTCAAATTCCCACTTTAAATACCCTTACTCACTTCCATTCCCACCACACCACCCTATACAACTTTCCCTTTCCCTTACTCTCTCTCTCTCTCTACAAATTTCTCTTTCATCCAAACCAAAGTTTCTATTAGCAAAATGGCTATTAAGAAATCAAACAGGCTCTCACAAACAACAGTTCTCAAGCAAATTGTCAAGAGATGCTCAAGTTTGGGAAGGAAACAAGGCTATGATGAAGTAGGCCTTCCAGTGGACGTCCCAAAAGGCCACTTTGTTGTCTATGTTGGTGAGAACAGAACCAGATATATAGTTCCAATCTCTTTCTTAACTCATCCAGAGTTTCAGAGCCTTCTTCAACGTGCAGAGGAAGAGTTCGGGTTCGATCACGATATGGGTCTCACCATTCCTTGTGAAGAAGTTGTTTTTCAGTCTCTAACATCAATGCTTAGTTAGAAAGATTGTGCTGGAGGAGGCTTGGGATGAACTCGCTTGTTTAGAGAGAACTGGGGAAGATGATCATGGAAGCTGCTTAATTGCTTCTGTATTTTTTAATTTTCTCCTTCTTTTTGTTTATGGGTTCTTCATTTACAGTTGATCTAACATAAAACCCGGGGACACATTCTGGGTTTTGATATGTATATCTCTCAAATGTTTGAAATTTTCCTCATGGTGGCGTTTAGTTTGGCCCTGTGAGAGAACTAATATAAAGGATTTTTGGGGTTGTTCCCCTGTTTATCTCTCCTTTTCTCTCTGTCTTTATATGTGTGTGTGTGCGTAATATGTGTAAATATCACTTGTTTCAAGGTTTTGTTAGTGAACATCATAGATAATGTAATTCAAAGAAGGAAAAAAAAAAAGAATAGAAGAGAGGATATAAAAGTCTACGTGATCCAAACCAGGTTCAAGAATGAACAGTTGGGAACTGTTTGAAAATGACATTTAAAAGGACAACCAAACGGCATTTGTCAATGGCTGAGAGAAGGTTAATTACATTTTACCCTTGTGATTTGACATATTTTCACATAATTTTTTAGATAATTAAGTTGACCTCTCTAAAAAGATAAGAAAGATTAATAAAATAGATAAGGGCATTTTAATTATTTTAAAAAAATAATATAGCTGAAATTGTAATATTGTTATTCATGAATTTTGTACGGATGATAGAATCTGGAAAATAAAAATGATATGAGTGTAATTTTAAAAAATACAGTGACTCTCTTATAATTATCTTATATTTTGAAAGAGATTAATGTAATTATTCTCAAATTTTTTATATCCTGCAATGTGACTCTAATACTTTGTATTTATGAATAAAACAAAATCATTAATTTTTATTTTTGTTCAAATTAAATTAATCGAAGTTCAAGCAAAAGATTAATATCACTTTTAGTAAGGGCTCATGTATTTTATAATATGACTCTAATATTTCTTTAATTTTAATTTAAAGAGCTAAAAATGACTGGTATTTTTATTCAATAAACATTTTGCATTCTTTCATACTAATAGATGGATAAATTTTTCAATTTACACACACTTGCATTATCGTCTAATATAATGTGACGGTCCTCTTTGAGTTTTAAAACTTTCACGTTCTATCAAACTAGTCACAAAATTATTATACTAAGAAACTCTGATGAAAATAAATTAGGGTACCTTTAGAAAGCAAAAGTTTTACTCTCATTTAGGTCATTGTTCAATATAGTGTGATTGTCTCTCTAAAATTCTAAAACTTGCATAGGTATATGATACCAAATTAAGACTAAATAGTAAACACGATGAATGTTAAAGAGAAAGATAGTCAAATGGTGTTGTTAATGATCATTTCATATGCATGGTTAGTGAGTGTTTAGGTATTTTTTTCAAAAACTAATTTTAGTTATGAGACTTGCCAAATTCTGTTTGTAAAATAGGATTTTGGAAACGTTAGAAAACCCTTTTCTTCCAACAGTTGTGATATTTTATGAGCATTATTCATGTCCTACCACGTACATATTACTCAACATATATAATATAAAGTATAAAATGAGAAATTTACATTGTAAAATTACTTTTACACAAATTTTACCAAATACTCAAATAACAAATTGATTATGCCATAATCAATTTTTCATAATCCATTTCACAATAATCAATTCTTCTGAATCTATTTCCTTGAATATGAAACTCTCTCAAAATAATAAACTTGCATGAAAACAGAGTAATACCAAAAAATCTATGTTTCACATCGGTGGACTTCGAAATTGGAAAAAAGAAAAGTAATTTTTGTAAGGCAAGTCCGGACCCAATGATTATGATTTTTTTTTTGGGTAACACACGCCTTTCTTCTAGTGATTACAGGATCACGACAAAATAAACTTTCTTGAACTCACGCAAAACTGATTCTTCACACATATCCAATAAATTTAAGGCCAGTAATCCTCCACTTGAGGAGTTTTGAACTGATGATTTAGTGAAGTTAAACACTTATTACTTTAACTCATACCATTTAAAGTATCTCTTGAGACATGCACTACAATCTTGATTGCATACTTAACATCCAACTGATCAATTTTAATTCAATTCAATTCGAATCGGCGACTCGATTTACTCAACTCAACAAAATATTATTCTACCAATTTAGAATGGGTTCAAATTCACCCATACCTCGTTTGTGGATTCATGTGGTGCGTGTCTACATAGACTGCACAAAAGATTACGCCCTGCTTGTCATATGATTTGGGGACCACTGGCTACTGCAAGTTTATGTATAGAATCCAAGTGATGGCCCCACCGAAAGGATGGCCCTGATTTTTCAGACCCACTTGGCTGTTTGCAGTGAATTTCTGTTTATCTCTCACCTTTGGCACAGATTACAGATATCAAATGGTGACTAACAAAAATCTATCATCCTGCTTTAATCCTATCCCTTTTCAATGCAGGTGGTCCATTATATCAAACATTGCAAACATTAACCATGTCCATCTTTTTTTTCCGCCCATTAAATTGCACAAACACGTGATAATACACATATTATTGTTAGATTTGGTGAATAACATAAAAGAGACAAGAAGCAGAAAAGAAAGAAAGAAGAGAGAAGGAAAAATCCAAACAACTATATTGTATTAAACTGAATTTATTTTAGAAACTAAACAAGAGAGCTTCTTATATAAGAGGGTTATGAGGTTGTACATGAAGAGTATAAATAAAAGAAATAAACTATTGAACCCTAATCCCACTAGCATTACACAATAATATATATGTAGTGGCTAACTCTAACCCTACTATCACAATAATATATAAGTAAACCTAATATATTTCTAACATCCTTCCTCAAACTCAAGGTGAGAGTTATACCAACTTGAGTTTGCAAACAAAATCTGGACGTGGACTAGTGTATTTGGTGGTGTTATGGCTGAAACAGAGATGTAACCCAAACTGACATGGCAACTGAGACAAAACCAGTGCTGCGGCTTGCTGAGACGGTGGAACAGACGATGATGAGAATGCCGAGGCCACGTGTTGGGCAGAATGGTGATGGTGCAGTATGCTAGGGATGAACTGCTGTTGAGACAGAATTAGTACTGCGGTTGCTGAGTGAAAAGGAAGAATAAAGAAAGAATCAGAGGGAACAGTGGAACAGAAAAATTAAAACGAACAAGCGGCGGCTGAAGTAGGGGAAGAAAACAAAAAGAGAAGAAGCGGCGCAGAGGTAAAACAAAAAACAGAAAGACAAGAAGAAAAGTTGTTGCGGCTGGGAAACAGACAAAAAAGAAAAAGAAAAAGAAAAAAAGGTTGCACGACAGAAAGAAAAAGGAACAAAAAAAAAAAGGGGTTGCAGCTTCGAGATCAAGAGCGGCTGAAAAAAGTAGAGGAAAAGACTTGTTGCGGCAAGAAACAGAGAAAGCAGAAGAAAATCAAAGGGAAGGAAGGTGCAAACTTGTTGAACCAGAACTAGCTAGAGGAAATTAAATCAGAGAAGAATCAGACCAAGGAAGGAGAGGCTCTAATACCATTTTAGATTTGGTGAATAACATAAAAAAGACAAGAAACAGAAAAGAAAGAGAGAAGAGAGAGAAGGAAAAATCTAAATGACTACATTATATTAGACTGAATTTATTACAAAAACTAAACAAGAGAGCTTCTTATATAGGAGAGTTATGAGGTTGTACATGGAAAGTATAAATAAAGGAAACAAACTATAGAATCCTAATTCCACTAGCATTACACAATAATATATATGTGTTGGCCAACCCTAACCCTACTATCACAATAATATATAGGTAAACCTAATATACTTCTAACAATTATATGTATAAATGTATTGGGTCCTCACACACACACAAACACGTATATTACATGTATAAATATTTGATTAAGAGGTGATTATGAAAATGATAATACATCCTAAATTACATTCGATCTAGCTAAAATCGTAGAGCGGCACCCTCTTTTTTTTGGTTTAAAATATTAGATTACAGTTGTTCTAAAGGTTTCAATTGTTATAAATAAATCAATAATATATATCAAACTAACACTCTCCTTTATATACAATTTTGTCTTACCCATAAAGAGTGGCGGAATAAAGTATAGAGCAAAACCAAGTGCAAACTTTGCACCAAATAAACGGAGGAAAAAATTTGAATCTAAGACATCTGAGAAACAAAATTTTAATATTATATTAGATAATCGGTTATCTTAAAAACTTAAGTTATTAAAAAATTAAATCATTAATAATATATATCAAACTAACAAAAAGATCAGTGAAAGGCTGGTATACTTTCTTTTTTAACACCTAGGGACACACTGAAAATATCAATCCTTTTATATCAATCTCTCTCCCTACATACATATTTATTGTATATTTGTGTTATTATAATTGTTAATATATTTTTCATGGTACGAATTGACCAGTTGAAAAGCAAAGGCCGCCTCTGGTTAGATGGGCCTTTACTTTTTCACGAAGGCTGCTATTTATATTTTTTGGCATCGAAAAATCTGTTATATTTTTAACATTTTCAACTTTAAATAACAGCTCCCAAAATAATATTTTATAGTGGTAGTCGTCGTTAATATATATATATATATATATATATATATTTTGGTTTGATAATTATGAATATTTTCAATTAGCTTACACATATTAAACTAAATTTTCATTTTGGTCCAGTCATATACAGGTATATTAATCATTTTATCCTCTCACGACTTAGTCCAAAGAATATTTTTACTTCATGAAAAATTGAACCCGTGACTTATACTAATAAGACACTTATCGCCACTTGCTCCTCCACTCAATTACTTCAAAATTGTGCCAAATTTTAATTGAAACTCCCTTTAACCGCCGCCCTCTCCCCCGAAAAAAAAAGGTATATATATAGTAAAAGGTACCGGGAACAATGAGTGAAGGACATGGCTTGTTCATTGCCCCCCAAAAAATAAAATAGTAAGAAAAAAGAAGAAGAAGATGGCTAGTTTCATTTCATCTTATGAAAACTAGCCCAAGTAGACAAGAAGATAATATAAGAAAAGGAAATCAAAGTAACCTGGTCTCCTGACTATGAGCTCTGCTAATACATAAATGTATCCAATCATAGAAATGCTTGCAAACTTTATATCAAATTTTATATTTTAAGGAGTTGCCCTTCTCCCAAAACTATATATCAATATGTATATAACTGATTGATTATTGCATATCAAATATGTATATTAGACCAAACACTGCAAAAAGGTAGTTAGACAAGTAAAATTCTTGGTATTTTCAAGTTGATCAATCACTAATTACTTTAAAAGTTTAAACTATTAAATAATAGACTAACAATGCAAGTTAATATCCTCCTTCAATTCACGTACGATCTCATCTTACAAGAGGAGAATGACGGAACATAGTGCAAAACCAAGAGAACACAGTGAGAAGTGTAAACTTTGCAAAGTCTTATTAATGCTAGAAGAGAAAGGGCGCTAGCCCTCCTACCCGAATTTTGCCATGAAGAGAAATAGCTTGTTCTCATTGGGATAAAAACACTTGAAGAAAGACTTGAAGGGAATCAAACAGACAAGAGCTTTGTATCACCAATTGTTTCGAAAATTTAGGTTGTTAGATAATGTGGCAATAATGAATATCAAGTTAACGCTAATTAAGCAATGAAGGTACTCGAGTAAAAATTTCTTCTAAGTATGAATTATTGTTTCCTGTGACAGATCTTAATCAGTGGCAGATTCTAACCTTAAAGTTTAGAAAAGTAAAAGTACCAAAAATTAAAATTTAAGAAGAAAACCTTAGAACAATGGACCACAACCTTGATTTAAATGCAGACAAAGTTCACATGCAGAATAGTATATGACTAATGAAACATGTCATGCCTTCTTTCAAAAATATTAGATTCAAGGCTGGAGAGAGAAGCTAACAATTGGTTCTTTTGTTACTTATGGTTCTTTATTCTTCCACGTCTTTTCAGTGTTTCTTTCCTTTAAAATTTTTTAAGCCATTAGCGTTTGTTTTATTTCAATTCCATATCCTTCTTTATAATCTTTTGATATAGACTTTAATATTTAACTAATAGTTTACAAAGAAATGTTATATTCTTGCTCTCGGATTCAATGAATGCCATCAGACAGTTGTGACTTTTCACTGTTTAAGCCTTTCTCTTCCAGTCTTATGGTGCCCTCTTTCCACTGACTGCTCCAAAGATTGTACATAAAATTTCTACAAAGATTGGATTTGAAGTACTTACAAAACCAAATAATAACAAAAATAGAGTATAGATTAATAGAACCTGCAAAAGTATTGTATCATCATCTATAGCATTCATGTGAGCATATCAAATCAACTTTCATGTCACATTGTCTTTATCTCAAGGAGGTTCCATAATCAAAAGGGAAGGTTAGGACTGCAAATCATAAACTAATTCAGGTTAAAGTTAACATTCTTAGTTAGTTGTCATAAATTCATCAAAAATTTTTTATGATCCGTTGATGATCCAATGTGAGCCGAAAAGGAAAAAAAAAGACCCATTTTGGTCGGGTATTTTTTACTCGGTTCGTCACTTATTTTGTAACTTGCATATATAAGAGTATTATTTTTATGATTCTTTCTTATGAGAAGATAGTCGACTTTGTATGAGCTGTTGTTGAATATAAAGAAGAATTCAAGTTTATAAGTATTTTATTCTTATAATCTCCTTTATACATAGTGAATTGATCAATGTTGTCCATACACGTAAATATTTTATCAAATCACGTATATATTGTGTCTTTTCTATAATTTTTTTTTTGTTTGTTTAAGATTGATTTAATGTTTATTTTTATTGTTTCCGCACAACAAATGTATCACCTCATATCCCCAAAAAATGATTATCCACAATTCTCTTTTGAATAATTTGGTGTATTTTCAGCCATTTTCTTTGGGCAGGAGAACTAGCTTCATTGCCGATCACTTTTTTTTATCTCATTTTTGAATAAAATTGTTTCTGAAAAAAAATAACTTGAAGCCACAGTTCACTAGATAAACTTCAGGGTGGTTACAGTACCAGAAAGACTATTTTTTGAATGTTACTCTTTCCTAAACCAAAAACCTTTTATAACATAAAAGAGATCGTAGGTATTGGATGGTTATCATGAATTCACCTGAATTGAATTGTTGATGACCTGATGTCATTTGAAAATGAAAAATTTTGATTTTTTGTTTTGTTTGGGTATTTCTTACCCGCTTCGTTTTCTATTTTGTAGTACGTACATATAAGGGTGTTGTTTTTTAGAATTCTTTCTCATGCCAGAGAGCCGACTTATGTGAGACATTATTAGATGTAAAAGGGTTTTCGGGTTTGGGAATATTTTTATTATTGTAATCTGTTTGATACATAATGGACTGATCATTGTTGTTCGTGAATGTAAGTATCTTACCAAACTCAGTAAATCTTGTATCTTATTTATTTTTATTTGTGATCGATTCATTATTTATTTTTATCGCTCTCGCACATCAGTAAAAACTTCAAGAATTCTTTCTTATACCAAACATTTCACAGATCTTTTCTCAAACCCTACTATTGAACTTTGAATGGGCTATAGAGGGAAAAAAAATTCTCCAGCACAAAAGGGGATGGATATTTGGTTTTGCAGGGATGGTATTATTCTTTTCTACCACCTTTATTAATGTTTCTTCTCTAATTTCTCTCAATCTAGAATTGGGATGGTAGACCAGCAGAGCCGCTTGTGTTGGGAGGTGGGCTTTTTTGTAGGGCAGACATGTTGGGTTTCATATATATGAGAAATTTTCAGTGTTTCTGACCAAAAGGGGGGATTTTACTTCCTTTGCACAACTTTGAATCTTTGTCAGCTCTCCCACCACACAACTTGAACCCCCCAGCTATAATCTTCAACACTTTGCCAAGTCTAGTCAAATATATATATATATGCATATATATATATATATGTGTGTGTGTGTGTGTGTGTATCAAAAATAGTTTGAATTATCACATGGTTTTAGAGTGGGAATAAGACTTGACTAGCAAAATTATTTAACAAGATTATAATAAATAAGAAAATATATAATAAGTGACAAGAGAGTGTTTAAAATTGTACAAATTGTGATACTATTAAATTTATGAGTTATACAATGAAAGCATGAGAGTATACTATTGAACACCAAAAATAGTGTTGGAAAATCAATATAGATTTATATATTTGAAGAAAGTTTATGTTGGTTTTTGGAGATCTAATATGATAAAAAAAAATTAAAGAAAAAAGACAGTTGAAATGATATAGGAAATGTACAATAAGATTATAACCGTAGTAAAAACAATAATAGGAAAAAACAAGTGAATTTTCAATCACCGCTTATATCAAAGATTATCATAAGTTTTTTTTTTCTTTTGTGTGTAATTGACAAACCAACTAAACATATATATATATATATATATATATATATATATATATGATGAAGTCCAATGTATGTTTTGTTTTACTGATGACATTATTTTAATTGATGCAATTAAAAATAAATAAATATTAAATTAAAAATTTGAAGAGAGGTTTTAGAGTCAATAGGATTTATTAAATATATAGAATGTAATTTAAGTGAAGTGAACAATTTTGTTATCCGGGTTGGCTTATCCATTAGGATAGAAAAATTCTGGATGATGTTATTTATATAATTAAAGCACAATGGGGGTTAACTGGAGTAATACTTTTAACGTATCATGTGATCCACGTATATCTCTAAAATTAATAAATAAATTTTATAGAACAAAAATTAAACAAGATATGTTGTAAAAAATAAATCCTTAGACATTTAAGAAATAACATGTTCATAAAATAAGTGTTGCGAAAAAGTCCTATCCATCGAGTGGTGCGAGTGTTCACTTCCCACACAGTTGGCATGAGTTTGATTCCCCTTCACTCTCCCCTTTTAGGAGAGTTGTGTTATTTATTTAATTTCTTCATCCGAGCTTTAAACTGTGCTTTATCTCTATATTTGTTACAGTCTGTTACATTTTTTAAGATCTAGAATTAAAAAATTTCTATGGATTTATAAAGTAGTGATTAATAATTGTACAATGTACTTTCCGTTGGCTAAAAAAATATTTGTTAAAACAAGAAAAAATAAAATTAGAAATGAATACTTTTTGTAAAATGATGAAAGTAACATCTATAAGATATAAAGATAATAAAAAATTAATTAAGGTGCTTTAGTTATATGGAACAAAGACGAATAATTCTACCAATAAAAAAATATAGTATGTTTCATATTGACGAGGGAAAGAAGAAAAACGGGATTAGAATTAATATGAAATGAGATAAAAATTAGGGGGGGAATACAATAACATGTGATTTTAAAATATATATTCAACTTAAAATAGTTAGGATAAGATTTGATTTAACTTAGTTAATTTAGATTCTGACATGTCAGAACATATTTATGAATGATTATGGGCATAATGATGCAATGTTGTGTTAATTTTATAATCATTAATTTTGAAGCAACAAGTTTTAAAAGGGGAGAAGTCAACTTGATGGACAGTTGTCCTTTGATTGAGGACCATAATCCAATACTAGTTGGCATATCCTTATAATATGTGACCAACTTTTTTTTAAGCCCATTGACTGAGTTGCAAAATGAGAGGCAGCCCTTCTCTCACCAAATAAAAGTCTAATTTAGGGTGTGTTTGGTGTCGAGTGGAGGGTTGGAAATTGCGAGATTATTACGCGATTGTTCTTCATGTTGATAAAAGAAAGACAGGACTGACTCGTGTTTTTTAGTCTATACCATTTCGTCAAACATGCTCTTAATCTCAAGCTAACGTTGCATAACACTAACATATGATAATTCACGACCTGTTGACACCACTACAATATCAAACATATAAATTAATTGAAGGCAGACTCGGACTTAATTTTTGTTCAACTAAAATAATGGGTTTAGATATATAATGAAAAATTATATAAGTTGATTTTATATGGTCAAACATGTATAATGTGCTTTCTTCAATGTATTAAACAAGTCATCTGTCCACTGAATATTGCCTTTTCACATAGGAAACAATGTTGAGATCACATTTTGTCTAACCAGACAAGAATTAATTATAATAGAACCCAAGCCGAAATATTGGACTTTCCCTCCATTCCTACTTGAGCAACTTGACTTTGAACAGCTCAAGGAAAATACATTATATACATATATATATATATATGCACCCTAGGGTTCTTCTCAAATAATCAAATTGTTAAAATATTAGCGTTAAAAATTAAGAGAGATGAAGACTTGTGGGAGGCGACCATTATTGCCTCTTAAAAACTGAAATTTCAAATTTTGTTTTTCAAGTGAATCAATTACATACACATAAATTAGAAGAAGAAAAAAAAATACATAAATAAAAATAAATTTATGGGATGAAATGAATATGTTAGATGGGTTGCAATGAGCATAGCCCATGGGACACTAATTCATTTCTTTTCCAAGTAATTCATAAAGACTTGCCTCAATTGAGATGGGACGATGCTTTGAATCAAAGAATGCTTAGACTGGTAAATCCCAAGGGAAATCGCCACTTTATTTGTACATGCGAATGAAATTTGATTTTTTTTACTCTACAATTGGGCATGCAAAGGGTACTCCTCCGGTTCAAACCGGGTTTTGTATTATATAACATTACAAGGTTTTAAAATAATTGAGAGTTGTTATAATTTATATCTAATAAATAAAAACTTTTGCCAAACCAAGCTGGACAAGGGAAATTAAAATCTATTCAGCTTTGGGCATAGAATTGGTGAAAACCCATCCCGGCCTGTTTAAACCTTCAGTTCAAATGGGCCCAATATTGAGAAAAACAGTGGGCTCTGTGCGGCCCACATTGCACTCAAATGAGTAGTCATCTTTCCCAAAATGTCCCCGACTCTTGCTACACTTTCAGGAGGAGTAGGGCCGCTATCCATATGGCTGAGAGATCCAATCCAATTATGAAACAAATCCAGTGAATGGGCCGGATATCTGTCTACGGGGTCCACATTTTCTCTGTTGCTCCACCCACACTCCACGTGGCATTGCTCACGTGGGCCGGCCATCTCTTTCGAGCAAATATTCGATGGTCCTATGGGACTATGGTCCCAAAGGGTTAAATAAATAGACACATCAATAAACTATTATTGTATAGGGATGCAAGTCGAGCGGGTAAACTCGAGTCTGACTCAAAAAATTACAGGTTTGGACAAAAATATATGATACCTAAGTCTCAATTTCTGAGCCCAAATTTAAATCGAGCAGGTCTGGGCAACGACGTCGGGTACCCGAATCTGGCCCCGAATTGCCACAACTTAAACCATATATTTTATACCTCAATTAATATGAACTGATAGATTTTAAACATGTAAATGATTTTGACCGTTCATTTCATTAATATATATTATGAGAAAAGACAAAGAAGCAGACATAACTCAAAATAAAATAACAAAGTCACTATAAAACCTTATAAACTTCAACTCTAAGAGGCTGTTATGAAACTCAAACTCGAAACTCAACTGAGCCTGAAAAAAACCTGAATGTTCAGGTACTTGAGAAAAACCCGATACTAGTTATATTTTAGTCGGGACAGGCTCAAATTCACTCTTCGAGTTATTCTTGAGCTCAAGCTCGATGGCCTGTATCGCAAGCAGGGCTTGGTTAAAGGTCAAACTCGGCTCGATCTGATCGAGTTGCAACCCTATTATTGCATATGTATATGTGACTTATCATCTAACCGTTGGAACAATTGAGGCAAATCATTCAACAATTTTCCATCCCTTTCACGGACAGGCTCATTCATTTTTCTTTTTGGTCACTTGGACAAACCTAAACCAAATTCCAACATGCAAGTAGAAATGGCCACGGAGCGAAGAGCGGGGGGTGGGGTGCCCCTTTCTCAATTCCGACACCAATTATATTTTTAAGTCCCGACTCTGCCCCATCCTGTCCCGTCCCGCACCACCTAAAGATTCATTCCAACCTAAAGTCATGTTTGGTACGCATGAATGAAATAGTCATTTCGTGAAATGAAATAGAAAATAGAACGAGGATTACTCGTCTAGGGCAAAGGAATGCTTGGAATGATTTTCAATAGAATGCCCATTCCATAGAATAGGCATTTCCAATCATATAAAATAAGAACAAAGAATGAAAATGTTAGAATAAACATTCCTGAAATGTCCATTCCACCGTACCAAACATGACCTAAGTTCCATCATTTGTCCATTCCTTGTTTCCAAAAAATAAATAAATAACATAATAATAATGCCACATGATATTCAAGTTATTGCATGAAAGTTTAAAAACCATGTCATTTGCAGTCAAAACAAATAAACTATTACACATGGGTAGAATAGAAAATGAATTAACAGATATGGAGATCATATACAGCAGTTTCATACAAAATTACCTCACACTGATCACAAAGCAGTCTCAGCTGGGAAACCATGCAACATAGCGTCATAATTCAAACCATCCAATATGAGAGACCAGTTTGAGAACCACTTTCTGAAAATTGAGAGCTGGGCAAGTTGAAGATGATCTAGACAAATTATCTACAGAACTTCAGTCCATATTTGCTGCTTCTAGTCTGTTCTAGATCTTATTAAATGGCCTTATCAACCAAGAAATGATATTAAGCCGGAGAGCTGCAAGCCTAATTGCCATTCTTTCCTTTCGAGGAAAAGAATCTGCTAAACCCACGCGAATGTTTATCGGGCGTTGGGCCAGAAGATGAAGAAGAGGAGCCCACCTTGGTAGGCTGGGGTTTTGGATGCTTTGAACTGACTGGTGTGTTTGCTTCTGTGTTGGAGGGGCTAAATGGGGAGTTGTATATATCAATAGGGGACTCACCACCTTCTCTCTGCAAACTGGAAGAGGTAGCAGTATCTATCTCAGCCTGATCAAAATCTTGCAAGTTCATGCTACTGGTAGTTGGTTCTTCTTCATAACAGCCTTCGCCCTTGTGACTCCTCTCACTGAATGGAGACCCCATAAACTCTGTTTGAGGACGCAAAGCCTTCAGCTGCTTGCCAAGAAGAAATATGGTTTCTTGACACTCTGCAAGCTTTTCAGCTGCAGCCTCTATCTCTCTCTCCTGCAATGACAAGAATTTTTTTCTTTTCATTACCAAAACAAAACAAAAAATCAAAGTTCTCATTTTGTTTTATTGCTCAACTCCAGGGATGAAAATAGGACTAATTATAGCATTACAATACATGACAGGAAAAAATTTAACATGAAACATCCAGTAACAATTTTATGTTATCCTAGCTATAAATCAGAAAACCTCAATGATGGGGATTCTTTTAGCGACTAATGTGAATAAATAGTTTGATGAAATCAACTGAATTGCATAAGTTAATAATATAGAAAATTCAAATTAGAAAACAATAAGCAAAAAGAGCCCCAATCATACTGCTTGAAAATTTTAAATAAGGAAGATTGTGGTTCTCATGAAGATGATGGAAATGAAGGTCCCACCACCTGAGAGTTGGAGGCAAAATCAGAATTTTGGCTTCGAGGCAACGAAAGGTCAATGGTTGAGCCTTTTGAACGCAAAAAAAAGATTTACTACCTTCACATGATCATTGTATAGAAAAGATAACTGAAAAACAAAGAGTCAACAAATAATTCAATCTCCAATACTAGAGCCCTATTTGTGAAAAAACTGAACAAGAAAAATTCATTAGAATCGTTACCAATCACCATCAACTAATATAAAATTCTTGTGTAGGATCTTAGAATTTTAATCTCCACTACTAGTCATCAGTGATTCATCCTGCGTTACACCACCAATTTATGTGTCAAACAGTAACACAATGCCTTCAAGCTTTTATGGGATATCCAGATGATTCCTTTATGCATTCCTTTAGCATACATATCCAAACATTCAATCAAGAAATGTTCATTATTCAACAAACATACAAAATAGATCAAGATTCAAGGCCACAATATCAATTCTATATGAAAAATATAGCAAAGCGGGATTGTCAGTTATATTTTCAGATGCAACAAGTCCAAAGGCAAAAGCTGAGAGTGCCAGCTATATGTATAGTTGTTAAACTACCAACTCATCTAAAATCTTACGCTATTAGAGAATGGGCCAACAATATATTTAACACTCTCTTTCAGATACAACCCCTTTTGTGCACTCTTGCACGTGAAGAGTTGGCACACTTGTAACAAGAGTGCGAGGTATTGGAGTGATAACGAGAGTGCTAGTCCTGACAGAATAGGAAATCCTGACAGGAAGTGTGACTGAAAATATTGGAGTGAGAACGAGAGTACTACTCTAGACGGAACAAAAAGAGTGAGGGCAAATATTGCACCAAATGAACGGGGGAGAGACTTGAACCCAAGACCTCTCATAACTAGAACTCTAAAACCATGTTAGATCACCAGTTGCTCTAAAAACTTGAGCTTTTAAAGAATGGGCCAACAATGTATCTAACAAAAATACTGTCAGGATGGAAGTCATAACACCTAAATTCAAAGAATGTGAATCATGACTTCCTACCTTTGATGATTAATAGATTATCTATATTATAATTAAGATACCAACTCATTCCACAGATTTACTTTCCAAGGACCACACAGAACTCTCAAGGCCAGTAATACACTGTGACACACTAACATGTAATGCCCCTAGAGCCCCCAAACGTGTATAGGATACACAAGTGAACAATAAGAATTAAACAGATAGTAGCTAGGACTCGAGGGACTCACGGACTCCCCAAGCAAGAGAGGCAAAACTTGGTGAACTGAAATGAAAAAGAGCATTGAATGCAAGTGCATTTATATAAACATTTTCAGATACTATGCATGATTTATCATTATAAATTTTTATTCTTTAAGAGCATGCATGAGCAAATTCAATCATATTAAACAAATTTTGAGGTAAAGGATAACTATCTATTCCGGAACATGTATTTTGGATTCATATAGTGGGCAAAGTTAAAGTGAAAGTATATACGAGCAACTTCAATTTTTAAACACCAGACAGTTTATACCCCTCACCTGGTTAGTTTTGACTTCAATATCAGCCACTGGGCAGCTCTCAATCCTTGCAAAGAAAAAATTACACACGCAGAAGTCAGAGATAAATTAAAATTTGAACGAGGCATGAGGTCATATACACATGTGTACATATTATATTATATAAACAAAGTCATGCTACCAATAGTTCGAATATTCAAATCAACAAAGGCGGTCGAGGCTGTCAAAAGCAATTTCATTCCATCAAGTCCCATCTCTAACTTAAATGACCAAAGTGACGTTTGTGAATATAATGTAGTCAGAACTTGGTGGTAAAGGAAACTAAATGAACATAAGAAAGGTGCATCTATTATAAGAGTCTTTAAACATAGACGGGGGGGAAGGAAACCAAGGTATATGAACGGTATGGGAGAGGAGACAGAATAGGATGTGGTGGTCACAAGTAAAGGTTTCAATTTCTTCTTTGCATTGGAATCTGCATTAAAGGGGGAAAAAACAAGAAGACACTTCTTTTCTCACAGGCCTAATAAGTCTGATTTTCAACCTGTAAATGAACAACCTAGTTTCATAACCACATAGCCATTAACTGAACTACACATGATATATTTAACTCCTACCCTGGCCTGAAAATCAGTTGAGCCTTTAAACTTGAAACCAGAACTATCAGTTTGAGCAGGATGGGCAGCAGATAGCAACCTAAGCAAGAAAAGGTTTGGTGCTAACCTTTGCAACTGCTCTTGAAGATCCTTGCATCTGGCCAAAGCATCCTGATGACTCCTCCTTTCCTCTTGAAGCTCATTATCCAAACCTTCTGTTCTCGCACGCAGAAGATTTACTTCAGTTTGTAACTCCTCTGCACGTGTTTCAAGAGACTTGTATGATTCTGCCATACATTTCAGCTGTGTCTCAGCCAAGCTGTTCAACTTTTGAGCAGATGCCAACTGTGATTTAACTTCTGCTAGAAGCTGCTCTGTTTCCAGTAACTGGGACTTGGTGCTTTCCAGATTTTCATTACACCTAGCTAGATCAGTTACCATGTTGTCTTTCTCTAGTTTCATCTGTTCAAACTCCTCCAGTGAGCATTTCCATGATGTGGCATTCGATTCAAAGGTTGGGATAAAACTTCCTTCATGGGGAATGTCGGGATCAGAAGTTGAATCAGAAAAGTGGGTACAACCATTTGTATATCTCTCTCCTGATGAGTCCTGAACCACCTTATTCTCAGGTAAAGCGACCTTGTCAATGCAATCAGAGCTAAAGGTTTCTGTTTCATTATTCTTATAGCCCAGGACATTAAAATGGAGTTTGCTGGCTTTACCCAATACATGAGAAAGGTCAAGAATAAAATCAACCAAACTTACATTACTGTTTATGACTTTATCAAAGGTGGCAGAGAACTCCTCAAGTTTTTGGCTTAGTCCATCCGAATCATGAGATGTGCCCAGGACAGCCATTGCTTCTTTGCTCAGAACCAATAGAAAGTCATGAATATGAGAAATGGCAGCTGCCAATTCTTGGCTTATAGAATGCACGGTTTCTGCACCTGATTTACTATCTGGGGACAATGAAATTTCCCTTTTTGCAGTTACCTCAGCCTCCTCAGGAGAAGCCTGGCAATTGCAAGTGGCATCAAAGCAGTGACCTTCCTTGAAAAGACGACTCGCAGAGTCCTGATGCAGATTATCATACGTTTCCTGCACAAGACGTTTGATATCTTCCAAAATATTTTCCACATTAGTATCCTTGAATGTAGACTCAAACACCATAGAAATTCTTGATTGGAGCTTCATCAAGGATAGTGAATCAATATCAGATTGTGAATCTAGTGTTGACAATTCCACATTAGCAGATGCCTGATTTTTCAATTGATCCAACTCAGGCTGCTCTTTGGACTGGGAATCTGTTCCAGTAGTGACCTCCACCACAGGATTGTGGTTCACAATTTCAGATCCCGTATTATTTGAAACATCTGAACTAGAGATGGCTCCATTTGAATCATTTGATAAATAAGCCAGTTTTTCCATCTCCAAAAAATCATCCATAAGTTCCAGGTGATTTGCACTTTCAGCCTTGTGAGATTTCTCAATGTTCTTTTCCTTCTTGAAATGAGAGAGTTCAGAGAAGCGTGCTGTAGCCCAAGACCCAGAACAACTTCTATCATCATCATGTCCATCTTCAGACATGGAGGTCAAGCTTGGTGGATGGCTTGCATTTTGACTAAAGGAACCTTCCATGGGGATCTGAACATTAGATTTTGGGGGGCTTTTCCCTTGATTATGAACCTGCAGTTGTGCTTCTAAACTTTGAAGTTTGCTGACAGTCTCAGCACAAATATTCCTGGAAGCTTGAAATTCACTGTTACGCATTGCCAAAGCTTCTTTCAGCATCTTTGTTTCTTCTTCCATTGCCAACAGACGTTCTGCAAGAAACTCATTCTCTTTGTAGCATTTTTGTAAGCTGTCAAGGGAAAATTCAGGCAAAGGGTGTGGAGTTGAAGGCTTTACAGGAGACCTCCTTAAACGAGTTTCTCCATAATCTCGGCCTAAGTTCTCAACTTCATGCTTCATTTGGGCCAGTGCTGCGGGACCAGGCAACTTCTTCCTTACAAGACCACGCAACCTTTGGCACTCTGCTTCTAGCTTAGCTATTTTCTTTACTCCTTCCAGATGCTGCTTGTTGGCTACTTCTGCGGATTTTACACTCATGTTCTTTTCCTCGTTACGGATTTCTAGCTCTTTGGCAACTAGATGGAGCTCGTATTTGAGAGAATTTATTTCTCTTTCACATGAATCAATATTGCTCTTCAATAGTTCTATCTCTGCCTCAGCTTGTGATTTTTCTTCACTCATCTTTATCAGCATGTTGGAACGCTCTTGCAAGGACCTTGAAATTGCAGCATTTTCAGCTGCAGACCTGAGGAGTTCTTGGTCCATGTTAGCTATCTTTGTTTCTAGCTCAAGCTTTATTTTGTCCCACTGCTTTGTTTTGGTAAGAACAACTTCCTGCAATGTTTGTTCATGTTCTTCCTTTAAATTCCGTATCTGCCGCATACACTCCTTGAGAGCACCATCCAAATGCGATGCTCGATCTTCAGCAGTAAGCTTTAAAAGTGTGACAGATTCTAGATGATTTTTCAATGCTAAAGCTTCTGCCTCAGCTTTTTCCCAACCTGTGGCAAAGAGTAGGTTTTAGTTTCATTCAGTTCACGCCATATCAAATCAAAGACCCTAAGTCCTCAGCAAACCTATTTACTCAGCATTGCATGAACAAAAGTTTCACAAAAGAAAAAAGAAAAATACATTTAAATTATTAGATAACAATGAATTTTTAAGCCAAAAAAAGATTCCCCCTTTATATTAGAATCAGACAAACATCACACCTGAGACAGCTTCTTCAGCAACTTTAGCATGCTGTTTCACCAGGCTTTCCTTGGTATTCATGTCTGAATGTGCTGCAGACAGCTTTTCATTCAATTCCTTAACTTCATCCTCATATGTTTTCATTTGATCCTCATATGTCTTCACTTGATCCTCCAACCCAGTTAGATGTGTATATGACTCCACAGAAATTTGAACATAGTTTGGTTTTTTGTAGCTATCCTGTTTCTCCAGAGACAAATAATAAAACGATGATAAAATAACCACGGAGGCGAATAAAAGTAACCAATATCAAAAAGCAGAGGAAGCTACGAAGGCAAGACAATTCTCTCAATGGAATCTCTTGCTCCAATTCCATTGAACCTTAAATCCAAATAAGCTACAGAGAGACAATATATTAAATAAGTTCACTATAATAAACAACTCAGAAACGTTACCAGTCTTATTATTTCAAATCATGAGTTTATCAACGTTTCATGCTGTTTAAACAATATGGTTTTCCTAAAAACACTAGTATGCATGAAATTAGAACCATCTAAAAGCTTCACACTGATTTTAATTGCAGTGAATCAGCGAAAACCTTTCTAAACAATGTAACAACTAGCATATTTTGACTTCACTGTGTCAAATTAGGTTTGATTAGTAATTTGTGCCTGTGGATATGACTTTCACAATCCTTTCAACATCGAATTTACAAGAAATGACCATGCTAAAACAGGTAGTCATTAGATTGGTATGAAGGGTAGAAAGCTAGAGAACAGCATATAACATAGAGGCTGAATGACAACAGTCAAATTCAATGATAAGCTTCCAAGTATTAATCAAAGCAGAATTCCTATGCATGTTACAAATTATTTTTTTTTATCAGTACATTGAACAATTAAATATTTATTGAAAACTGCAAAGTGTCCAATTTATTCAAGGAAATGTCCTGGATATTCATCGTGATCAGAGGGATGCTGATAGGTATCAGAGAGAACTAAATAACTGACAGATTCGATTATAGTCAGTGAAATTGAGACAGCAATACAGATTATTTGACAAGTGGCGAAGCGAACTCCCAAAAACATTATAAAAAAGAAGAAGGAAGAGATGAAAACTTGAGGAGGGGAAAATTTCATAATGAAGTCAATGAACAGACCTGATCACCCTGAGGACCAGCTGAAGCCAAAGAAGCACCAGCAGAGTCTAATGCAGCAACTGCCTTATCAATTGCTGCCTTGTCAGATGATTTCTTCTTCCAGGGCCAACTCCTCCGGTCCATCTTAGACTGTATAGTTAGCACATTTATAAGTTAGAAACAGATACCAGTTAACAATATTGTGAAGAAGTTGGTATAACCGACAGAAGAACTTAAAACACAAAATGCATCTTTTATCCTATTTCGTTACCCCCTTTTCTTTCTTTTTAATCTGGATAAGCATGATTCACTTGCTAAATACATGACAGGTTTTAGTTGCATGCCTTGCCTTTCTTCATAGTACAATGTTCAGCAAAAACTTTAAAATCCTGAACTCTTACTTCATAATCAAAGAGTTTTTCCTGATCAATCTTTTACTGTATTAAAATTCATCATAGATATAGGAATTGAATGAAGCATTTGAAATTTCCCCTTCGAAATTTCAGTGACTACACCAAATTCTGCTCAGAATATATTCAAGCCATCTATAAGAGTAAAAAAACACACCTTCTAAAAGTTTTGTTTTTTTATTTTACCAATTCCCAGGCATTAAACTAGAGATTGGACTCATTGGAGTCACCATGGACTTCAATATTTTCCCCAAAGTCAAGTCATCAGGTACGAAGCAATGACATTTTCAATTACCAACAGAAAAAATAATTAAGCTATAATGTTGAAACACAAATCTTATAAATAAAATATGCTCTCTTATTGGAAAATTAATGACATGAGAGAGAGGGAGAGAACCAAGTTTGAATTGAGTGTGGCTCCTATATTCATATGGTCTTCAATTACAGATGTAGAAGTGTAAAATAGTCAACAGTTTATCATACAAAATATCAGAATGGATGATAACGTATTACACTAAACCCACCATAAGAAATCTATCCGTAGAGAATCAGAGAAAATAAAGAAAAGAAATAGTAAAATGTAACAAGATATTGAAGACTAAACACCAGTTAAGCAGAGAGAATATATCATTAAAGGAACAAGAAATGTCTACAGCAACTAAATTCTTTGGCCTTTTTTTCTTTCTTTCTTTTTTGCCATGCAGTCTCTTTGGCAGTTTGGCATTTTGGCATTATGAGAACAATGGATTGCCATGCAGGTTCCGGCTACTGCAGCGAGCAGAGGACACCAACCTAATCTCATTGCCTGGTGAAACTCAAAACCTTGGACCAAAATTAATGTCCTCAGTGCACAACTCGAAAACATCAACTGAAAGTCTGAAACACATGTTCCTATCTACTATACACTAAATACGAATTTTGAGCCTCCTGTGGCCACTCATTGTGGCATTGAGCAAATTTTGATGCACATTAACAAGAGTAATCTGATTGGTTTGAAAGAAAGGGCACAGAAAGAAAATGAACTAAAATATGTTTAAATAATAGAGTTTTTATTTTTCGGGCATGAGTAAACAGAAACATTTGATCCAGCAGAGACTATAACCAACTAGTTGGCTTACTTGAGGTCAGGTTTCTATTTTTAAATTTTATTTTTGTTCTAGAAGCAAATAAACATAAAACAAAAAAAAAATTAAATTTTGTTTTATTTGATGCTTCCCAAGTTCCCTCTGCAATTGAAATGGAGGGTGGGTCAGAGACTCAGAAAAGCCTACTGATGATAGTCAAACTTGAAATGCTGATCCTGCTCTGCGAAAATTAAGTAAATTTAAGGCAAGCAGCTACCCTTTGTAACTAAGAAAGAGATTTAGGGGTGGGATGGGATGGGATTGGGGAAGAGACGGACCACCCGCAACAACAACAAAAATACCATTAATCTAATATTCTGAAAGTTGAACAAAAATTAAAAAAGAAGAGCACAAATGATGGAATGCATTGCCAGAAATTGGTCTAAATCTTAAGTTTTAAATCATTTAAGACACAAACACCACCATTTTTTGAAATGCTCCAATTAACGTGAACTGAATCAGATGTTAATTTGTGCTGAAAAAACTGCTAATTGCAAGATATTAGCCCCAAGATTTAGATAGAGGGTTTAAAAAACTGAAGATTCTATAATCAAAAGAATTTCAGAACATTTAAAGAAGAGTTGGATTAAGAACTAAACAAACTACATCTGTAACTAATTTATAAAAAAAAATTTATATATCTATATATAACTTAAATTTGGGAGATTTATTGACGTCGTTAAGAACAGTGAGATTCGAAAGAGAAAAGATAGATACTTTACCCACAAACACTGAATCGCTAATACATATATGTTTTTTTTTTTGAACAACATTGATACAAAGCTACCAAAATCCAAAACAAAAAAGCGGAAAAAAAATCTCCCTATGCCTGGGCACTGATAGATCAAAATTGTCCTTGAAGATCGAAAATCGAATCCAGAAATGGAAGAAATCAAGAACTGAAATCTCACCGACAGGAAGCAGAGGACAAATAAAAATAGAAACAAGTGAAGTTGAAAACAAAAACACTTTTGTTGCCGTTTCATTTACTGACGCCATCGATTGAATTGTAAATAGAGACATTGACAAGATCAGAAGTATCAAGAAGAATTGACTCACCAGTGGCAATGCGGCTTTTATACAGAGAAAACTGGAGTTGCTCTGTCAATATTAGAATGTCGATATATTCAGCTACAGATAAAAGATCCAGTTAAGTTTTTTTCTCCGTTGATTTCAACGTCTTCTTCAGTTTGTCTGTGTTTTTTCAGAGAGAGGGCGGAGGAGACGGTGGCGGTTGAGGAGGAGGAGAAGTGGTAGTGGCGGTGGTTGTGGATGGGCTAAAATATTCGGCGTTAGGTGTCACTTAAAGGCGAGACGTTGGAAAGCTCCAAAACATCAGCCTTCAAATTTATAATTTTTCCCCAAAAAAATAAAAATAAAATGGGGAAAATATTATTTTCTTTAGAAAATAAGAAAGCGTTAGTTAATTTATATGTAAATTAGAATCGGGATATTTATTAATTAAGAAGATTTTGGTAGCGAGATGACAGATTTACCCCTGACAGATCAGCTATTGACGAGGAAGTCCTCCACGATGCTTGAACCAGAAGTGACCGCTGAGCTGTATCCGAAGTTGCGCCATTTTTGTATGTGAATTTACGATATTAGACAATTGGACCACCGTCACTCACTAGTCGTACATACAGATACAGCTCATACTCGCGGTAGAGTTACGTCATAATTTTTGAGTGTAAGCACTCATAGATTAATAAAAAATGTGCCGCCGCCGCTGTTCGAGACTTTCTTATCAATCGTTGGATCAGGGCCGTTCATCAAACTAGGGTTTTATTGATTGGAAAAGAAAACAAGGAAGATCAGAAATTCGAAGGCTTTTTTGACAAGTTGGATTCCACTCTGGCCCACCGTGAGATCTGCGTCTTGATATGCTAAACTAGGGTTATAATTATAAAAGCAGCCTAGTTTTAGGTGGAATAAGATCCAATTAGCACTAAAATGTGATTATCATACATTCAAACCTCGCATGGCATGAAGCACGCTGTCGTATTGTAATATTACAAAAATTCAACTTTCATAATTAATTAAAATTACTTTTCATATATAAAGAGAATTAATATTTCTGTAATGTTAATAAAAGCTCGGATAAGATTTTAAACTTGTTGCCACCTATGTAACACAATTTTGGTCAAAAACCACACGATGATAGAATATTAAGTAAAATTAAAATAGAAATAATAATTTAACTTGTTTAGCTAGACACTTGTTTTATTTATCTTCTAACGGGACAGCCTTAATTGAAATTGGTTGACATAAAATTTTGTTTTATTTTTTATGGGTTAGAAAAAAAAATGATATTAATCATTGGCTTTTTTTATTTTTTATTGTGGGCAAAGCAACTATCTTTTTAATTCTTTTTGAAAAAATAGGTACGAGAGATATAAAATAGGTACGAGAGATATAAATGATAAATTTAGAGTGTTTTTATTTGGAGTATCTTTATTTTTTTTTAATTTGTTAGAAAAGAAAAAATAATTAAAAAATAATTTTTTTTTATTTTTTTCTTACACAAATAAAGAGTTTCTATTTTTTATAAAATGAAAACACTACTGACTCATGAATGACCACATTTAATTAAAGTCAGCTCGAGAAGTAATTGGAATTTCTTTTTTTCGTAAGTTCGTGAGATTCGAAAGTTAAAATTATAATATATTTTAAATTTTAAATTTGAGATGAAATGAAAATAACCAACCGGACACCTAGCGGCACCCATAAAAGGCTGCAACAATCAGTGTCTGATAACAGCTACAGCTATCAAATCTAGCGTAGAATTTAAGAGGTCTGCAAAAGTCAACAACACTTCGATCTATCCGAGTTTTGCTTCATTCTTATACACAGGCTATTGAGACCCATTCCGCTTCTTCCAATCCCACCACCATGACTGATTTTTTTTTTACTTCCTTATTTGTGCACTCATTAGTTGTCACAGTGGATGAAGAATTTATTCACACTTAATTTATTAAAAAAAAGATTTGAATAGACCTCTTTAATGATTTTTATTGATCAAATAATAAATTATATACGTATAAATAATATATTGTTACATACGTAATTTTTTCATTTTGACCTTTAAAATAATAATTTTAAAGAACCATCGAATAATTACTTGTCTATTAAGACTATTTACGAATCATCCATCAATTATAAGATTGCTTTTTTATAACAAATTTATTATTTTACACTCATTTTTTTTAAAATTTATGGCATTTACACTGAGTTCTTTTGAGATTTTTGAAATTAACCTAACTCTTATATTTTACCTCACAATATACTTATACCTCCTCCTGTCAATTTTTTTTCTTCAAAATGACGAAATTATCTATTTTGTTTATTTATTTTTATATTTTTTCAATTTTGATCAAAATTTCTTTGTAACGTTTTTTTAAAGATTTTTTATTTAAAAATAAATTTAAGGTAAATAATTTATTTTTATTTTATATAAAAATAAGTTTGAGGTTTTATCAATATTTATTTTAAAAAAAATTGATCAAAATTTTAAAAATTGAAAAAAAATAAAATAAAAGGGACAGTTTTATCATTTTGAAAAAAAAAATTAATCGGAGAAAAATATCTATATATTATCAAGTAAAATAAGAGAGGTCAGTGTAATTTCAGAATCTTAGAAAATATCAGTGTAATTATTATAAATATCATGAGATATTGTGTGATTTACCCAAATAAGAAAATCCATTGTATCTCTTAAACAATGTGCTCATAATTTTTTTTACAATCTTATTTTTTAAATATTATGATTATTTTAAAATAGAAGAATATAATATTTTCAACATATATATATATAGGGAGAGAGAGAGAGAAGTGTTTTACTTATTTTGATTTTCATAAACTCGAATGCCATTGGATTGACTCATAATGATAAGTTTTATCTCATATAAATATCATATAAACAGAAATACATGAATTATGAATCATGATATTTTTTTTTACATCTCATCCTTAGTTTTAGTTTTAATATGTTTTTCAAAAAAAAATGTATTAATTATTTCTGAATTAATACTCTTGAGCGATAAAATCAATATTCACGTGTAAAAAAGTAATACAATCTTAGATAATGATCTCACGGTGCCGCGAGAGTTCAATATTTGCTCGAAGGAGAGGGAAAAGTAGAGTAACGCAGCGTCCAATAGGTGTCAAAAGACACGTGGTCCCCGCACACCAAAATTTCTGTGGTATTCGACGGTAGGGACCACGTACTTTTTTTTTTTGTCCTGTGGATAACAGAGCAGAGAAGCCCATAAGACACGTGTGAAAGGAAAGCGACCAGCAGTCACATAACGCGGGTTTGTAGCTCCTAATTAACGAAACGGACAGTGTCGGCGGCGATCGTCGGCAGAATAAAATAGAAAAAAAAAAATCATATTACAAAAGTATTTTCCTCAGAAAAAAAAAGCTGAAAATTATTGTTCACTTGACTAAAATAACCTCAACGATTCAGTGAATACCTGTGGAGTCCAATACGCTACATTTTAGCCGTAAAATTCAATTGGGGCCCCACATGTTTGGGCAATTTATGTGTAATGTCTCTTTGCCTCTGCTTCACAAAAGTTTTTCGTCTAAATAGTTACAAAATATGGACCATTAATATCACCATATCACGAGCCGCTTGGGTACAGAGACATTCCAATTTTTACCTCACTCTCTGTTAGTCATATAATTGGATTAAAATTTCCCTGTCCGCAGATATAGATATACGCACACATAGAAATGACACACAGAGGGATGCCATCTTTTAAACTTTTACTCATCTCTTTCTAGTATTATTTCTTTTCTTTTTTTTACAAAAAGCATGGACCAAAGTCACTCTAATCAAAAGTGGGAAGGAATTTCTCTTTTCTTTTCCTTCTATTCTTTTTGGTTTTACACTCACTTGATGGGTTTGTTGTCATTTCAACTCTCAGCACTTTCTATTTGACCTCTCTTGGTTTAGACGTCTGAGATATATTTGAAGAGGATAACTATAATTTACACTTTCCTTGACAAAAATCTAATTTTATTTTTGCAAGAATTTATATTTGCACGAATTTATATTCTCAATTTTTTTTTTGTTGAGATTTATTTCTTAAATTATATATATATATATATATATATATTATAATATTATAAGAAAAGAAAATCAAACTCGTGTTAAGGAGTAAGCACTCACATTACTTGAATATGACATCAATCCTAGGACTATAAAATGAGTCAAGCTAGCTCGACTCGTGATTTACTCGGTTAAAAGACTTATTTAAGATTGGCACGCAAGATAAATAATTCAAACTTGAATAAGTTTTGAGATTCATTAATTTATTGAGTTCGACTCATTAAGTCAAAAATAACTAACAATATATAAAAAAAAATCAGGTTATTTGAGCTCGATTCGTGATTAGTTCAATTAGAAACTGATTCGAAATTCATTTAAAAAATTAACAAGTCAAATTTAAACACAATTTAAAACTCACTTTTTTTAATAAATTAAACTTGAATAATTTATGACTCACTTATGCCCAATTCATTTATAATCCTACCCCTACTTAAATTACATACTTACATGATACAAAATTAAGTAGATGATATATATATATATATATATATATAGCCAAGTGATGAGTTTTGAGGCCCATAGGTTCAACCAACACTCGAAGCAACAACTCTAATGCTTTAGATCCACAAGTTGTACTGTTGTTATAGTGTTGTATATTTGAATAATCACATGTCATGTGTCCTATATCTAGTCACTTGTCAAAGTCTATACAGATCACCCCCTGGCTCTTATTAGCCAATACCTTTCGGGCCATACACATGTTTCATCAATCAAATGAAATTCTCATATCAAAATAGTACTTCCAAAATAATTCTCACCTTTGCTGTCACATTAAATTTTTTATATCATTCGGTTCAGAAATCTATTAATGCCAACATTTTCATAAATCACTTTCACAGAATGGTGCCACACCAATGCTTCAATTTTTATTTTTTATTTTTGAGAAAAAAAAAATGAAGAAGCCAACAATCTCCACAGATGATGCCACGTGACCAAAAAATTCATATCATCTACAATAATTGAACTTTATAAATTGCTTTCATCTATTATTTTTGGATTGTTACATAGTGTACTTAGAAATTCGTTCGAGATTAATTCATAAGATTAACAAAATAAATTTGAATATATTTTGAGACTTGTAAATTTATTAAGATTGTCTCAAGATCGACTTGTTAAACTAACAGTAGTCTAAGACTATATAAAAAAATTAAGTTACTTGAGTTCGGTTTGTTACCGGCTCGATTAAAAGCTCATTAGAAATCAACTCAAAAAATTAACAAATCGAGTTGGAACACAATTTGAAACTCGTTTATATTAGTGAGTCAAACTTAAACAATTCATTGTTCGACTTGACTCATTTATAGTCCTATTGTTACAGCAATAGACGTATCAAGTACTTTTGATACAAAGAGTTTGCGAAAATGTAAAATGCATCTTGGAGGAGATTATGGCGCCCAATTTCACAAAAAAGAAGTGTAATATACTGAATTTAGTCAATTATTTTTGTTTATATGTTGATACGTTATAGGTATTTTTGAGATTTATAAACAAACTTGATTCGTCTGTTTAGATTTAAAAAAAATTATAATAATTCATATATGCAAATAGATAAATTTTGATACATTTTTTTTTTAAAGTATATATAACATTACTCTTCACAAAAAGCAGTAATTCATATGATAAAATAGATAAATTTTGATACATTTTTTTTTAAAAAAGTATATATAACATTACTTTTCACAAAAAGCAGTCTCTAACCCAAAAAAAAAAAAAACTGTACAGTAAAAGTGCATCGTTTATCAGGATAAGCATAAACAAAGGTAGCTAAAGGCCCAAAAAAAAAAAAAAACATTAAATACAAAGTCAAATGAGGGTTTTATTGGTACACCCCGTGGTAGTCCTTTGAGTTTTTCTACTAACAACTGGATTTGAATGAATGAGTTTGCCCAAAATCAACTGATAATTATTCCTTAAGACTGTTTTGGCAATAATTAACATGTAAAAAACATAACTTTCAATCAACATCCTAAATTTTTCTTGCATTTGATTTGAATGAGCCCAATCTCAATCTCAATCTCAATCTCATCATGCAGTACAATTGTCACCCATCTGACCTACCGTTTAATTTATCGATATTGACATCCATTTGGCGCCAAGTCATTTTCCCATCTTAATCAAATTATTAATTATATAATTCCCAATCCTTAATCCATATCCTAGAGCTGTTTTTATGAAAGGATACTGTTATACATTTTAAAAGTTTATTTTAAATAATATATCAATTATATCGCAGAATTTTATCGCATTTTATTAATTATCTGACTTAATGCATTTTTAATATTATTATAACACATTATTTAAGATGTAAAATTTGAAATAAATATAAAAAAAAGCATAACATTACAGTTTATGAAATTAATATGGACTGTCTTATCTACAACTACTCTTTGAGAATTCCAACACTACATGGAAGGTGAACTGAAACTATACAACCAATAACAATTAATATTCTAATTGTAATTAGAAGATACAGACGGATCAATTAAGCCTATATAGAGAATTATAAACTATTCCATATAACTTAAATTAATATTTTCTAACAAAGAATCCTAATCCGGTTTTGTAAGTAATTGACTGTAGCTACACTTCGAACTACTATTATTTATTTAACATTGGCTTAGCGGCCATTTTATTACAAATGTTAATTTGTTGATTTATTCTCATAATACATACATATATATATATATATACACACACACACACACACACACACAATGATAAAGAGAAAAGGGATAAAAGAGGGAATCAGATGGCTTCTTCAGTGTCAACTATCGTAAATAGAAATTCCATTTGCCAGCTAGAATGATGGCATCTCCAAATAAAATAATGAAGTTTAGATGGGATGCCTAGCTGTTAGACATTGGAGAGTGCTCAATTTGCAGATAATATTAAACGTACACACACACACACACACACACACACACATATATATATATATATATAGATATATATTTATTTATTCATGTATGTATGTGTACATAAGAAGCTTCGCAGGACCACAACATGCAAATTAGAGTGGACACTGAATGCATTATTGTTCATGACGTGTATATATATACCATGTCAAACTGTAATTCCCTAGGCATCACAATTGTATTAGTTTCTATGATAGTAAAAGTCTTAACACTGTATAGACTGTAGGAGCATAGACAATGACTATTGAGATGCCAAGGCTGTTGACAAAAATGAGGCCTAATGATCAAATGGTTGGAAAACTTCTATGATCAGTGATTTATCAAAGGGAGGAGTACTCCATGAACGATGATGTAGTGCTGCCTCGTGTAGACATTTCCTTTATTTATATTAATGGAAATTGAAGGTGACTGATATTAACAATCTACTCAATAGAGAAGATGGTGGATTGAGAATGATTGCTGACATGGTGGCCTTATTTATAATTTTCTTTCTATTTCTATTTCTATGCTTGTGGGAATTTTCAACCTTTGCTTTGTTCATACGAAAGCACATTATGGGATATGGATATATATATATATATATGTATGTATAGGTATGGTGTGGAACCAAATTATACTAAATGGGACCCTGACTAACACAAGACAGCTTTAGTCCACCAGCCCTTTTCTTCTGTGCCAAAGTAAGGTGATTTTTCTTAGGATTCGATTTGCCTTTGGTACTAATTATTCCCAAGTCATCTGCACTTTTCTATCACGACTTCTCCCCTCACTGATGATGATCATATTGTTTGGTTTGTTTTTTTCTTCTTGGCTTAAGTTGCAATTAGCATTCACTGATGCCACGTGTGAACATTAATTTATGATTATTGATAAGGTTTAGTTAGAGAGAATGTAATTTAGGCGCAGATGTATCATTCATTTGTTAGTGGGTTTTGAACTCCTAATCCCATATTAGCCAATTGTTGTTATAGCATGGTGGATAAGTGATGGAGATTATCCACCATGATGAGCTTATTTCTCAACAAACGCATTCTAATTCAGACCGAATGGCTTTAATAGTGACCCGACCGTGTTTAGTTGTGTTTCAGCAGGGGGGCATTTGAGAATGTTTGTCATGAACCTAAGCGATGGATAATTAGGCTAATGACATCTTTTCATTTGAAAATGTTGGTAATCTCATCTTGGATGCGAACAGTGTTTATGATGAACTTAAAAGAGTGGTGTAGGATAACTCTAAATGAGAGATGTCTCTTTTAGGTTAAAAAAAAATAAACTCATGAGAACTTGCCGCTAGACTAATACTTAGATGTGTCAATTTGTGTTATCGTGTGGTGTTCAAGTCGTGTCAAAGTATACATATTCAAAAATGTGTCAACTCTAACCTGACACTATTAACTAATTGTGTCAAATTTCAAAACACAAACTCAAACCATTTATTAAATAAGTTACACGTGTCGACACGAGTAACTCATTTATTTTAATTTTTTATTTTTTAAATAAAAAAATTATCTATCTTTATATACATATATATAAATAATCTTCAAGTTTAATAAACCTGACACATGAGACAAATTAAAATAAAAACTTATTTTTTAAGTAAAATTTTTCCAAACATTAATAAACTTTCAACGTGAAAAGAATTACCTTAACTCATTTTGTTTTTTATTATTAAACGTGTTAAGTCGTGTTAAATGAGTTAACACTACTAAAATTTAAACATGATATGTTTATTAATTGTGTTACACGTGTCAACCTGTTTATAATACAATCTCATTTATGTTCAATTCAAACCAAATAACTTTGTATTGTGATCGAGTCGTGTCAAAAATTGACACCCCTACTACTAGCCTAGGCTCATCAGTAGGCAAGCTAGGCAGGCAGACCAAAACGAATAGTACTTCTAAGTGGAAGTTAGGCCTCACATCTAGTTAACATGGTATTTAGATCGTTCCAATGCCCGAGGTGGGGATGTTAATGTCCTACATCGTATGCAAATGAGAGACATCTTTTGGCTAACTGACAAAAATAGACAATACTTCTAACTAAAGGCGAGGGTGGGGGGAGGCCAATTATTTAATATGGTATCATAGTCAAAACGAACAATAATTAAAGGTAGAGGTAGGAGTAGGAGTGGGGGTGGGGGTCTAATATGGTGGATCGTGTCCCCATTGAGGTGGGGATGTTGGCGTCCACCGTAGATAATACTTCTAGATGAGGATGGGGATTGTCGAATTGGGCAGCACGTCAAATATAATATTAGAGTCAAGATTGTGCCCCATCGAAGTAGAAATGTTGGCATTCGACATCGAATGCACACGATATTTATAACAGACTTTTAAGAACGATGCATAATACAGAACAATTTTAAATAAGAGATATCTTTTAAACTTAAAAGACCAAAAATGACAAACATGCAAGTAAATAAACTTAAGACACAAATAAATAATACTTTTAAATGATAACTGAGTTACGCGGAATGGTTCATGAATCATATTAATTGATGATAAAATTTAGGGGGTCATGGATCCAATAAGATGAAACAATTGGATCCAACAAAAGGTACCATATGCTTTTTTACTACATTGAGCCCGAATGGGGTCAGGGGGTTACAAAATGTGTTTGGGTGATCTAAGGCGTTGATTTAGACAGAAACCGAACAATGAACAATGAAGCAAGCTCAGCCGTAGCTTGTGATTGCCACTGATCGGTGGGAATAAAGAGACCATTCTCCATTCTGACACCACCGTCAGTCAGATAAGGTTAACTTTTGTTTACATTCATAGAAACCTCTGCACTCATCCGAGGGTTCACTGTCGTGTCTTGCCATTATCACGCTCTCAACTTCAAACTATAGTTTCTAGGTGAAAATTTGTAATACATATTCAATTTACCCTCTTTTATGTAATGAGAGGACCGTTCATATAAGATCTCGGTTCTCAGAAGTTATATTATATTTAATTTACTCTTTTTACTACAGTTACACCCTGTCTTAGCCATGCAAGGGTTGGCTAAAATAGTAATTTAAATGATACTTTTTTTCACTCTTTAAAATGCAGAAGAATATTTTTTTAATAAAATATGCAATTTAAAATGAAGATAAAATAGTTTATAGTTAAAAACTTTTAATTAATTTAAATATAAATAAAATAAAATATATATGTTTTTTTTTCAAATATGTATAGTAATATATAATTATAATACTCTTCCAATAAAAGCAATGTAAATATTGAATAGAACTTTAATAATAAAATTATTACTTAGTGGAAAATACTCATAATGAGTATACAAAATAAGTATTCATGTTTTTTATGTAAAGATATACCAATAAAATTATATTTTATCGGGAGAAATAATGGGTTTTTTTGTTGTATAAAATTAGAATTTTATTGTTTTTAAACTTCTAATGTAAATTATATTATATATACAAAAAGACACTTTTTGTGATTAAGCTTTTATTGATCTTATACCTTTAATTTAGATTATAGGACAAAGAGATAAAATTCATGACCTTCTTTATAAGTGAAAGTTAAAGCAATTGCTTTGTTCACTTGATAATAGAGCCGGCCTGGGCTAACGAACTCTCAAAAACACAATGTTACTAAGTTTTTATGAAGTGACGTGTTTTAATTATAAAAAAATACTCATTCTTATACAAGTCCGATCTTACAATAAGATTATCATTCCAAATTGTCGGTGATAAATGGTTGAATTTTTTCATCCGAATTCACCTTTAATGTGATTCAGTGCTCCCCTATGAATCTGTCAATCTCGTAGCCATGGTAAAAAACAAATTCACCACCATGGTGTTCGCAACTTTATAACCATTCAAACTCCTTTTACTCTTGGTAACAAAAGTAAAAGTGTGTTTAGTGAATTTCATAGGGATAATTGTCATCAATTGATCATGATATGGACAAATAGTCATTTGCTAAAAGAGTAAATCTCAACCATGTAGATTGAAAATTAATTAAGAGGACAGTCAATTTCAATTACGATGCTGGAGAGTTGAAATATTATAATATTATTAATTTGTATATTACATGCGTTAGTAATGCGACTGCGATTAGTAAAAAATTAAACACTAGAAAGATAAATCAATCACAAATTTAAATCATTTCCTTTCATTCTAATCAGATAACGTTAATGATGATTATGTTGAAAATCCTGCATATTATCAAAGATGTTTATTAGCATGCTTCATTACGATTGAGATTTGGCTCTAATTATAGTAGCATAAAAGTAACAAAAATTTGAAATGGCCCCACAATTCTTTTCTATTTTGTTAGCTTGCAATAGTAGAATCCAATCTCTTTGTTTCCACCCCCACAAACACCCAAAGCAGGCAAGCTCCATAATCTTGGGCTTTTTTCTTTTGTTGTTTGCATATGGAAAGTTTCAAGGGCAGTTAATGTGTTTGTCATATTATATATATACACACACACACACACACATCTTTGATACTATCACATGGGCTCCACTCAGCTGGGAAAAGGAAACAATATCGAGGGCACGAGACACTGTGTCATCAAGGCACGTATGGTGGTGTTATTCAGTGGTGGATTTAGATCTTTAAATTTAGAGTAATAAAAATTTAAAAGTTAAAATTTAAAAAAAAATATTTTTATAAAATATAAAAAAAATTGGAAAACAATTCTTAAATTTAAAAAAAAAAATTATGAAAAATATTGGAGAAAAGTCAATTTTTTTAAACTTTAGGGACCATTGCTTCAGAGCCTCCCCCGGTACCACCACTTATCATTACAGGATATGTCGACGCATATTTTTAAATTATTATTTTAAAAAAAAATAAAATAAATCTCTATTTACAAGTATAACTTAAAAACAAGTGCAACTCGTAACTAGAAAATCAACTTACACACACTTTTACTTTTGATAAATTTAAAATCGTGACATTTCTTATAAGATGAGACACAAGATTTTATTTCGGCCATTAAAATTATGGCTTTTGAAAAAGTTACGGAGCCAATAATTTAATAAAAAAGTTAGTAGCTTTTAAAAGAATGAATCTAGATGTCTTATTATAATTAAGTGATGACACTATATATGTTTAATGATGTAATACTTGAAAAACACTCAATAATTTCTCAAAAAAAATGAACCAGATGCACAGGTTTATACTGCATTTGCTGTTGTTTGGTTACAAATTTAATGGTCCACTTTTGTTTGGTAAGCCAATGTTTGTGTTGGGCCTAGCCGGACAGGTAAAAACTTGGAGCAAACACCCCTCCACCGCATGGAGATGGCAGAGAAGAAAGCATATTGTAGTTATTTAAGCAACCATTCAAATCATTTTTGGGATGTGCTCCCACCAACCAGCATTGCGATTAATACTGTCCTTTACCATTCAATGCCCTTCTTTCGGTCGCCGTCGCTCTCATATATGTGTGTGTGTGAATTTACACATAAAATTATTATTATTTTGCTTTAAAAATTTTAAAGTGATATAAATTATTTTATCACCCACAATAAAACTTAACCCTAAGCACTAGAAAGACGTTGATGACAAACAAAAAAATTATACAAAAAATAAATAAATTCTAAGTTTCTTTTGTATTTTTTGCGATTATCGTATACTATAAATATTATTTACAAAATGTTATTGGAGTCTCACAAATATCAATTTTATCTGTCTATGATTGAGAAATTAATAAACTACGATGTGTTATACTTGGATGATTTAACATTGTGATCCCTTTTGTTAGTAGAGACGTACAATATCACTTAACAACCACTGCAACCTTCATTTAAAAAACTTGAAGTTGTAACCTTTTTCGTGAGATGAAAGGGAGTGACATGTCACTCAGATACTAAAGATTTTGACAAAAGAAAACAACATGCTGCACCGGAGGTTCGACCATAAGATCAAATATTAGCAAAGTTAATTCTAAAATATTTTTCTAACTTAGTAAAACTTGAATAAAATTTCCCTCTTTTAAGGGGTAATTATCCTAATTTTTTACTCATGCATTTAAAGACATTTTGTTGTAAAATTAATGATTTATGCAACAAGATTTAACGAGAAAGAGAGAAAGCGATACAGAAAATTTATGTTGTTTGACAATATGCCTACGTTCATGGATGCAACTATCTTTTTTCACTATCTAGAAAATATGATTACAACGTATTTATACTGCACTGAAATTAAATCCTAACCTTAATCGGATATATTGAAGTTTCTCAATATACCCTTACTTATCGCGGGATACAAGCCCCCAACACTCCTAACATATTAATCGTCTTTGACAATACAAATAGGGTTAAGCCGCATAAGTATTATGTGCTTCACTATGCTTCGCACATAATATTTATATATTTAGTTTCATTTGTTACAAGAATATAAGTAATATCTTTACCACATTTTATATATTACAATTTTTTTCATTAAATGGTTTTTTTTCCTCTCCAATTTCTCTATTTTTAAAGAGATTGAAAAAAAGAACCTAATCACTCAACCTTTTTCTCATAATCTTTTCATCTTTATCTATCATAACAATCTAAACTAGAATAAATAGTATCATTCTACTTGAATCTTTTATTTCCTTCTTTCCAAATCATATCATCCAAAACAAGTTTTAACGAAAAGAGCAAGACACCCTCACTTTTGGGCCCATCTGGCATAAGAACTTGAGTTTTATTCCCAGCGTAGTTTATTACCATTCAAAAGCCAACTGAACCTGTCAATATGAGTCCAGCCCAGTACAGCCCAAAATTTGGACATATACAGCTAAGCCCAATCCTCTGTTTGAAGTAGTTCCCCTATTATTGAAGGGCTGGGCTGGGCTGGGCTAGGGCCGAGTGGATGTTAAGGAATGTTTTACTCCATCCAATGAATCATTTTAACTGCACAATTTTGACCGATTCAGTGAACCAAGCCAGTGCAATCCATGGATATCACCCAAGATATGCTTGCCTTTAAAGCCTGCCCAATGAAAATTTGGAAAATTAATTTTTCTATTGTTATTTCTTTCAACGAAAAAATTAAATTAAAAGTTAGCCCTCCTTTTTTTTCTTTGTATTTTCATGTTTACAAATAGGATAATCCTTATTGGACTTCGTAATTGATATACCATAAAAATAACAAATATATTCAAAACATGACATATGTATATACAGAGTTTTTCAGGATACAGATCAAGAATAGTTGTTTTATTCAGTTCAAATAGGCACGGGATTTAGAAGTATATGATTCAGAACATCCATATTCTACCGACCTCAAAATAAGAAAACAAAGTTCAATATAGCAACTACTATCTTCGGATATTTTCAAATTTTTACTTTTATGACTCCTAATCCTACTCAACTTAGGAGTCCTATAAATAAGATTATAACGTATGCTTTTAATTTATGTTCAATTATTTTTTTAAATTACAATTTTTTTTATTTACTGACTTTATTATTGCAGCAACTACCATAGAGCATTTCCGGTAACCCTTAAATCTCAAGTTCTTAATAGGTAACAAAGGACGGGAGGTCCTTCTGATAAAAAAAAAGAGCAACAGCAGTAATGGTGGAAGTCTGATGCACTGTTCTAACTATTTTTTGGGTCTTGGCGCAACGATGTGGTTGTTCCATTGTGATTTTGAGATCACAGGTTCGATTTGCAAAAACAACTACTCCGCTTGCGGAGGTGAGACTGTATATATCTAACCCTTTTCAAATCACGTAGTAACAAAAGTCTTGTGCATTAGACTAACCTTATAACAGCTACAAGAACTTGAATTATGCACTTCCACCTTGGAGAGTGGTCGGAGATACCATTGAAGCTAATAACCAGTAATTAGTAAACTGGTCATTTAAGCTATAACGTAGGCATTTGTTAAAATTATTTTCATCCTAGTTTACCACGGTTACAATATGGGTTCAGTGGGTCGTTGGCCCAACAAGAAATCCTGTCCTTTGTGATGCAAACTGGACAGCCTTTCTTTTGTCTTGGAATCCGTTCCTCAAGCTTGGGCTTAGGAAATAGAGTCACTGTATAGCTAGGGGTGTCAATTCGTGTTATCGTGTCGTGTTAAGGCATGCATATTCTAAAATATGTGTGAACCTTAACCCGACACTATTAACTAATCGTGTCAAGTTTCAAAACCCAAACCCAACCCATTTATTAAACAGGTTACACGCGTCGACCCACTTAACCTGTTTATTTTAATTTTTTTATTTTTTAAATAAAAAAATTTACCTATCTTTTAATATGTATAGATAATTTTCAAGTTTAGTAACTTTGGATATGGGTCAAATCAAAGTAGAAACCTCTTTTATAAATAAAAAATCTCAAAACCTTGATAAATATTTGATGTGGGATGAATTACCTTAACTCATAATATATTTTATAATTAAACGTATTAAGTCGTGTTAAACGGGTTGACACTAGTAAAATCTAAACCCGACCTGTTTATTAATCGTGTTATACGTGTCAACCCATTTATGACCCAAACCCATCTATGCTAAACCCAAACCCGTTAACTTCGTGTCGTGTTCGAATCGTGTTGTCGTGTCGTGTTAAAAATTGACATCCCTATGTGTAGCTATATATATATATATATATATATATGTGTGTGTGTGTGTGTGTGACCAGCTTTGTTGAAAATGACAAGATTGTAACCAAGGAAAATGCACAGACGGGTGCAACTTTGATTTTTAGTTCCCAACTGCAAGAAACTAAATGTCACACACACACGCTATATATATATATATATATATATATAGAGAGAGAGAGAGAGAGAGAGAGAGAGAGAGAGAGAGAGAGGGGGGGATTGATTTTCAGTCTTCCTATCAAAGATGTAAAAAAGTAGACTGAAAATAGAATGATGTATGGAAATGGTGTTGAACACGAACTGAAAATTGAAGTAGCTTTCGCTGGAGATGCCATAATAATTATTTTTGGGTCAACCACTAGCAAATAGAATGATGCAATCGTTGACGTCCGGTATTGAAGAAAAAATAATCAACCGACTGGATCAAAATAAAATCATTACCATCCCATTTTTTCACTGTCACTTCGCCAAGACTTTTTTTTTTATATATATATATATATATATATAATTGTTGCCAGACTTGGGTTTGTCTACTTTTCCTCAAGTCCTCTCCAATATATTCACTGATAACAATCATAACATGTCCCTGTTTTCCACTGGAGCGGGGGGGAAATCACTCAAAGAATATATATATATATATATATATATATATATATATATATATATATATATTGAAACTGAAGGTTGACTTGGGGTAAACCCAAGGTAGAATAAGTACCTAAAAGGTTCCAACTTCTTCATTCAAATTGAGCAGAGTTCAGCTCTTTTCGAGGTCATCTCCCCAAGTTGCGGGTGCAATTTAGGCAGGACAAACTCCGATAGGATCATATTTAAATTTAATCTAAATTTTAAAATTGTTAATTCAAACCCGATTCGAGTTTAATCTGGAATTCCAAAGCCCAACTCAAGCCCCAACCCGAGTTGATTATTAATTTAATTTTTTAAATTTTATTCACTATTTTTTTAATAAATTTTTATCTTTTTATTTTTTTTATTTTGATTATACATTAAAAACTCTAACAATTTCTCTTAATTTCTCATTCTAAAAGAAACAAAAAGCTGTTAAAATAATTTTTTTAACATAATTTAATTTAAAAAAATATTAAAAGTCAACAAGTTTTTAAAATTAAAAAAATATAAATAATAATTCTTGTAAGAAAATCTTATAAATGGTGAATAACTAAAGTATAAAAAATATAATATATAAATTATTGAATTCGGGTTCGGGTTGGGCTTTGATTTTCAAAGTATCAACTCAAGTCCAACCCTAATTTAAATTGAGCTTGAATTCTTTTGCCCAAACCCAACTTAAAATAAAAAAGATGAAACCTGAGCCCTAAAAAATTCAGGCCAGACTCGGGTTGGGTTCGGGTTGGCCCACTCAAATTGCACCCCTACCACAAGTATAATTTTGTACAAGTAATTTAGTATTTCCATTCTAGTAATGCTCGTCTCCAGGCAGAACTATAGGTGAGTTAAGGCGGGTTCTAGCCCATCCCAAATCTTAAGAAATATTTTTTATATATGTAAAATTTTAGTCTTTTTTAAATTAGTCTACCTTAAAATTTTAGTTCAATTCAATTTTTATTTATTATTTCTCTCATTTATCATTCAAAATTTAGCCCACACTCAAATATTTAGACCCAACCCATTTTTTACTCATAATTTCTTTTATTTTCACTTCAAAATTTTGATCTAATCTAAAATTTCAACTATTTTTTTTTTTCAAAACCCCTCTCTAATTTTTTGCCTAATTCCACCCTTGGTTAATGGCTATATAATACTTTTGAAAATTATATTGTCCAAAAATATCATTTAATAGCACATTATATTAAAGATGCAATCAAAGATATAAACGGGAGATCTCTAACATTTTTCATCTCGCTTTAACATTTTTTTTTCCCAACAGAAATAATGTTTATTTACATATTACAAAGAAGTTTAACTCATGATTGAAAAGCAATGTATTACCCCCCAACACACACACACACACATATACACACACACATTCTTCAGCACTAAGTAGAGACGATGTTGTGTAGCACCACTAGAAAAGATGTTACATGATTTATGATTTAAGTCAAAGGTCCTTCGTTTGGGCAGCCATCCATGACTGGGCTATTAGTCCAATAATACAGAACTAATAACATAATGCCATATAATTCGAAATACAAATTTTCATACAATAATTCAAACACATTATTATTGTTTCACAAAAATTCCACACATGCACAGTCCTTTTTTAAAAAATAAAAGATTGTTGAGAGTTTGATATAAATTATTATTTTAATAATTTTAATTTTTAGAATAATTAGTAAGCTTAACATGAAATTGAAATTTTATTTGTAAGAAATCTTGAATTCAAGTTTTTATTTGCATCTATTAAAAAGGAAGAAAATATAAATTATTCTTATCCATTGATTCAATTGAGTGTACAATGGATATTTGGCAAAACATAAAAATTAGGTGGTCAATAACAAATAAATTACTTAGGTTAACTTAGTTAGTCACAATATCTTTTTTATTAGAATAAGTCGTGAGTTCAAGTCCTACTATTCTTATTAAGAGAATGTAAGCATTATAATTTAAATGAATAAAAATCGAACAACATGTGGAATCTATCACGTGTGAAAACGCACCTAGAAATATTATCCTGACTAATAGATTTTACCAAATACAAAGAGATTGTATTTACTAGCATCTTAACAGTTACATCAACAACTAAAAGAATTTGTTAAAATATTATGATAAAGATATTATGTAAAATAATTTTGTACATGAAATACTTTTTTTTTTTTCATATAACAATAAAAAGAGTTAATCTTTTTTTGGCCAAGCAAATGAGGTATCCAAGCAATCAAAACTAGAGATGATAATTTGTCTTGCCCCGCCTTGCCCCCAATGGGGTGCTCTTAAACGAGGTTACGGTGGAGCCTTTAAAACTCTGTCGGGTTCAAAACAGGTTCTAGGAATGGTCACTCCGTCCCACCCCTACCTTGTTTATATATTAATTTTTTTATTTATTCTTCTATACACTATATTTACTAATAAACAATACTATATAAAATTAGTTTTAAAGTTTTTTATATTACACTCACATTTTTTTCTTGTATTAGTTATTTTGACAATAAAAAATTAATTTATCTACTAAAATAAAAGTTTTAATTTTAAAAAATATATATCGAGATTCAAGACAGGACAGAGTTAGGAAATATAAACGAGGTCGGGGTTGAGAAATGGTCACCCCCTCCCGTTGTTATTCCTAATCAACACTTGACTAATTTGATTTTTCCTACGCAAGACCACCATTTCGTAGGGTTGTTAAATATCGACCGAACTATTAGCCTTCGTTAATAACTGACCCCAAAAATATAGATGATAAAAATCAAATATGTAAACTTGAGAGACAAACTCCTTGTAAGAAATCTTTTTGCCATTCGACCACCTCTTTTTGAATGATCAAACCTACAAATGTTAGCTTTAAACAATATAGAATCAAATAAAATAGAACAAAGAGAAATTATTCAATAAACCAAATCTATATATATATATATATAATATACTCCTTCCGTCCTAAAATGATAGTTCTTTTTAGGTATTCTAACTTTTTTGAAAATATTATTTTATTATTTTGAAACTATTTAAAATTTTTATATTATCATCATTTAATTATAAATCATGTTTACATTAAGTGTAATAAAAAATAATTTTAAAAATTTATAATTTAAAAGTACGTTAATTTTTAAAATAAATAATGATAAAAGACTTTTAAAATAAGAAAAAAAAAATTATTATAATCGCTGACTGAATTTTAATCTGACTCTTAAAATGGTGATCCAAAAGGATGTGACTCCTGCCTTCACGTGGGTTGCCGGCATTATTACTCGCACACACTTTTAGCACCGCACTATGTAACAGTCCAAGTAATAATAACAAATTAAAAACAGTTTTTTTTTTTTAAAAAAAAAAACTTTTAACGGAAAATGAACAATCATGTCGAAATTTCTCTGCAATTTCCATTGAATCAACCTATAAATCACATAATTTACAAAAAGTAGCCCAATAATCACTTCTTTCTTTCCTCCTCTTCAAATTTCAATAGACCCGGGACGACCCGGTGGAAACTCGCCCACCCATTTGCCATCTCCATTACAATCTCCCCAGTAAACCCATTATCAGTTCTCGGTAATCACAATTACCCCATGAGTCTCCCAATAAATTACATTTAATTTATATATAAAAAAAAAATAGAACCCACCAACTCAATTTTATCAATTAGTAAGATTTCGCACACCCAACTCGGGTAACTCACTGTTTCCTTTTGCTCTGCAGGCGAACTAACTCGGACGAGTCAACACGGGTCAAAAATCAAGGAATCTTTATTTTTTTTTCACCTGTTTGCTCACCAAATCGATTTATCAGTGAAACTATGGAGGAGAGGTCGTGATTCGGGCCAGAAATCAAGATTGCTTCTGATGCCGACGTGGCAGTATCTCTGGAAGTCCTCGAGATTCGTGAACCGGGCCGAGTTGTTCAACTCGGATCGGGACAAGAACCGGAGGATTTCTTCGAAGAGTGACTCGTCACATGGGATGGCCAGTGGACCGGTGGTGGTGAACCCGTACTCTTCTTCGGCTTGAACCAACAGTTTCTTGAAGACCGGGTGGTTCAGGTACGTCGCGCGGACGACGAATCGTCTGCAGTTGGTGCCCACACACACCGCCACGTGTCCGGCAGGTACATCGGAGGGTATACGACGGGCGGCCACTGCTGCCTTGCTGCGCCACCGCCGCAGCATTTGGCGGAGTCTTACAATGTGGCGGATTTTGCTGCAGGCTGACATTTTCCTGGAAACTGATAGAAAGTGAGAGAAAATTTGTCTTCTGAACTCTTTTTGGTTGTTGCATGCAGTTTTGTATTCAGTTGAATGAGAAGTTGAGGGATCTGAATGGTGGCCAAGGAGGGCGGTTTTATACGGCTAGGAATTGATAAATAGCCTTGGTTTTGGAGATAATTACAAGATAGTGCGTGCCGTTTTTGCAGAGCTGTATATTTACTTTGCCATGAAAAGCAGCGGATATCTGTTGGGAACTATGATAATATTTTGGACCATCTTTGAGAAACCAATGAAAAAGTGACACGTATGTTTCGTAAAATCTCTTGTTTAAATTTTGATACTAAATTTTTGGATAAATTATACATTTCAAGATTGAACTTTATTTCGAATTTCGAGTTTCACTTTATTGTTTATCTTTTTATTTAATCAATTTTATATTAAACGGTCAATTATGATAAAATTAAAATGAGACTAAAAATTAGAGTATGAATTTAACAAAACTGAAAAAATAGAAAGTAAAATAAAATTTAAGATAAAATTCAAAGGCAAAAAATGTAAATTGTGTAATTTATCCTAAATTATATATTTTAAATGATATGACATTAAATTATTGATTGTGTTATAAATATATTATTAATAATTTATTTCCACATTATTTGAAATTTAAATTTTAGAAATAAAAATTTAGAACATATAGTATTGCTCAATAATTTATTATCGCATAAATTTTTTAGTATGGGGAGAGAAGTTTTATCTAAATGTGTGTGTCTGTATGCCCCGAGTTTCAAATTTAAAGTGCGTTAGTGAAAAATTAGAATTTTATCATCTCATACGGGACTTCGACCCCAATTTATTCTGCATCATTGAAATGTAAATTTTTGTATAAAAATTAATGATATATAGCATTACTCCATAAAAATTAAATAAAATAAATAATTCAACCTCTCGGTTTTCATTTATTTTTACATCCTATTACATTGACCTTTTTTTATGACAGCTTCTCAATTAATTTTTTGGGTTTCAGCATTTATACATATTAATTTGCATTGACTGATAATTTTGAGACCCTTAGGCTTGCCCTTTTATTTTCTTTAAGGGTCTATTTGAGAAAGGTAATAAGTATTCGTTAGAATATTATTGAATGTGATTTAAATATTTAAATATTTGATAAATTTTTTTAATAGTATTAAATTTACATTTATTTTTTTTAAAGATATTTAAAATCTAAACAAAGTCAAATTATAAAGAAGTTGACGTTTTTAAAAATCAAATAAGTGGACCTAACTTGACCAATTTTGAATAACTTCTAACGAATCTCTAAAAAAATTTAAACAACTCCAATAGATTTTTGGTTTAGTGCATTTATAGAAATCAACACCTTGTTGGAAATTAATCCCCGACTTAAGGGAAAAATTATTACATGAGCCCGTAAGATTTATTATATTATATTTTTTATGATTTTAATATTTTGTGAGATTCACATTCATAAAATTTATTATATTATTAAAATTAAAAAGACTGTCACAACTATGTAACGGACTTGTGAAATAACTCCCCCCAATAAAAGGCACTTAAGTTGAGTTGCTTCCTTGAATCAAAAGTTGAAGCAAAAACTCCTAAGCCAATGATTAACAAGACATTAGAGGGAATTAGTTACCACATCATTTGGCATTGATATAAAACAATAATGATAATAAAAAATAATAATAATAATAATACTAATAGAAAAGAAGTAACAGAAATCAAGGCTTTTAAGCATTTGTTAATAGGTTATTTTCGTCAAAAAAAAAAAATGTCGTGGTGCATCAAGTTTATCAAAAAAATTCTTCTAAAAGTGGCATTTTAAAGCCTATGTACAGTGGCGGATTTAGATCATGAATTTAAGGAGATAAAAATGAAAATAAAATAAAGTTTAAAAGAGTTTTTTGTGAAAATATTAAAAAATTTGGGAGCCAACTCTTATGTTCTCTAAAAAAAATTATATACAATAAAAATTTGGGATCCACTACACTCCTAGTGTTAGACCCTTTTACACTTGACACGGCGGCTTGGGGCATGGGAAGGCATGTCCGGCCTTGGTGGCATTGGCATGGGCATGAGGGAGGCATGCTATGCCTTGGAATAACATTCAGACTTGGAATGTTATTCAAGTGCGGAAAGTTATTCGGGACTTGGAATCTTATTCAAGAGTAGAATGAAATTCGGAAGTGGGAATGACTTTCCAGAGATGGGATATCTCAAAAATATTCTAAGTATTGGAGGGATACTTAGACGTTTAAGAGTTGGTGCAGCCGGTGGCTTGTGAACAGTTTGGTGCATGACGGCCTTTGGCAAGGCAGATGCACACAGGGGGAAGAACTGATGTTGCAAGTGGTTGTATCCACTCCTGTCAGGTGGACAAATTGTCATTTGACATATATAGGGGGGAGTACCTCCTCGAAGCGCCCATGGGCGAGTGGCCTATGCAGCTAAGGAAGACCAAGGCGTGTGGGGGCATGGCTTGGCAATGAGGGCTAAGACGGAAGCTTGGGTTGGGTCAAGTGGTGCGTGGGTGCAAGACTGACAGCATACGGCCGTGTCCTTGAGTGTGGGCTCGGGGCTGGCAGTTGTGGCGCAAGGCAGTTGCTGAGCAGTTGCGCGGGGCAGTTGCTGGGCGCAAGGCAGTTGCGCAAGGCAGTTGCTGAGCAGTTGCGCAAGGCAGTTGCTGAGCAGTTGCGCAGAGCAGTTGCTGGGCGCAAGGCAGTTGCGGGGCAGTTGCGGTGCAGTTGCACAAGGCAGTTGCGGCGCAGGGCAGTTGCTGGGCGCAAGGCAGTTGCGGCGCAGAGCAGTTGTGCAAGGCAGTTGCGGGGCAGTTGCTGGGCGCAAGGCAGTTGCGGGCTGACAGAGGGCGCAAGGCAACTGCCTGCTATGCTGGCATGATCCAATGGCTCACATTGTGTGCGACAATGGATGCATGGATCCTCACAGGTGGCACGCTGATCCAAGGGCCCCTATTGTGTGCGGCAAAGTGAGGCACGGATCCTCACAGGTGGCACGTATCCAAGGCTTCAGATAAGCCCTAGCAGTTGGGGCGCAACTGCACAGCACAGGTGGCAGCCTGTGACAAACCCTAGCAGTTGGGGGCAACTGCATGCCATGTGCATGTCACATGGAGCGGTTGAGATCTCTGCCTATATAAAGGGGGCAAGGTCTCTTGTATTTGACACAGAAGTGTATAGAGAGTTATACACAAGGGGTGTGGACGAATCTGTGAGGGAGAGTCTATTTTTGTAGCCTTTGGGCAAGTCCTTTGTATTCATATGAGTATATAGTGAATAAAAGGTTGGGAAGAGTTTCCTGTAAAGAGCTGTGTTCTCTGTGTGTGTCTCTATTCGTGTTTGCAATTGAATTGTGTAGACTCAACGGTGGTGGAATCCTATTCTAGGGGTTCTGTTTCCTTTGGGGGTTGCGTGGTTGGCTGGTCAAGGCAGGGGTCTTGACGCCGCACAGGGGCAAAAATTTGGGCGAAAAAGTTGACCCTGTGACACCTAGCCTCTACGTGGCACCGCTGCCGCCTATTTGGATTGTTGAGGTTAATTTTCAAAATACAATTTTATGCGTTTCAGAATGTAAAATCGATATATAAGTCTTTTTTCTCTAATTTTTGTAAGTCTAATTAATTGTTAGTGTGTTTTGAAGTAATCCGAAAAGGAAAAAAGTATTTTTGTCTAAATCTTTTCTTTTTCACTTAAAAATCACTGTATTTCAATATTTTCTCTCTAAATTTCTCTATTCAAACCAACTTTACATCTCTACTAACTACTCTTTTCCTTTGGCCTTACTGTTTTTTGGGGAACTTGAACCATTCCCTTATGAAAACGAGAAAAGTAAAATAGTTTGATTACGGTCCGTTCCGGTGGTATAATTGTAATTAGCGTGTTAAGACACGGGCAGTGCTGAAGAGACTGCGAGCTTAGAAGGACAGAAGAGTTAAAGCGGAAGCCGTGCAGTATATGCTTTTAGCACACGAAATTGAAGGACGAAAACTCCGAACCCACCACATGTGCAGTTGGAAAAATGGTTCATATTCTCTCTCCCCTTTCTTTAGAGGTAGTTGGCCCTATATAAGATGCTTTTGCTCCCTTCGTTATAATATAGATACACACATTAATATATATATATATATATATAATATGAAAAGATTTTGTATTCTCCATATCTGACCATGACCCATGTGCAAGGATGCCCCATCTATCCCTTTTTAAAAAAATTCCATAACAAGCAGCCAAAATTTACCTCTCTTAATAACTAAATTAGTCCCCTCTTTGAGCTTCTATCCAACAAAATTGTAGATTAGGAACATAAAATTGTGCCATCTGGTGCTTAGGTGAACATAAAGTCTAATAGATTTTTTTCCTTTTCATGGAAGCAATATAGTATTACAATCAACTAAATAGTAGTACGATTAAAATATTATAAAACAATAAAAACGTTTAAATATAAGTCATGAACAAATAATTTAACCCAACTCATAATTGGATAAAAATAAATAATCACTTTTATTATCAGTTATTGAGTATGTACAGTTGATCTCCTATAAAATTTCTTTACAAGACAACAGTCGAAGATCATTGGATTGGTGTTGGAGTGGCCGTTCCAATGATGAAATTTGAAAAAAGGATTGAATAATAGCTAGTGAGCTAGTGCAATTCATCACGAGTTAGGGTGTACCTTGAATCCTTATTTATAGGTGAAGATTGTTACCATTTTGTTTAGGATTAGGGAAGGAAAGATTAAATTTGGAATGTATCCATTGATTGAAATTTTCTTGTTAGACTCTTCTAGAGGAAGGTTTGTAGGGTGACTTGAGATAATGGTAAACTCAGTAAACTTCCTTGTTATGGTCGCTAGACACTTAAAATGATAACCCTTCAAATTAGTGCCCTTCTAACTTTCGAAATGTTAGTATCCAAATCTAGATGAGCACGTGACAATTATACAAATCAGTATTCGGATATGATATATCAATCACATTCTCCTAACGAGGGCAAGACTTAAAACTCGTGAACTTTTCTTTAGAAAAACAAATGAATAGCCAAATGTGCCAGTTTCAATTGGTTATCAACTAATAATTTTGATAATTACTCTCATTAAGAAAGATTTTGAAAAATATTAAGTTGAATATCAGAACCACTCATTTGAATGGTCAAGATTGGACAACAAGATCCAGGGGCCCTCAGGCAAGTTAGGAGTAGGGAGGGTGCATCCTCCCAAACTTCACTACTATAGCACTTAAATATGCCCCACTTGTTAGGATTTAAGGTTCACATCATTTATATTCATTATTCAATGTTTTTTTTAATAACAAAAACAAGAAATTTGGAAGAAAATCTATTTTGTCCAACAGAAATCTATAATACCCTTTATTTATGAAATATATATATATATATATATATATAGAGAGAGAGAGAGAGAGAGAGAGATTTATTTATTTTTGTTTGTTTGTTTTGTTTCTCATTTATACTTTTATGTCTTTGTTTTGTTTTAGAGACAAAAATATGGGAAGATATAGAGAATATATTGCAGGTAGTGCATGTTATAAGGGTATTATCGTTATTATAGCAGAAAACTGAGGTCTTTTTCAGAAACCTATGTATTTCTCTACATGGACTAGGTGATGCCGCGGCACCGCTCACCTTACCCGGCTTCGTTTCGGCGCGTTGTTAATAAAGAATACCGTTATATGACGTCATCAACAGATCTGACGTGGCCCCGTCAGGGAGGCATGACAAATGGGTTCCACTGACTCTGCTGGCAGTGGGGGCCCATTAACAGACGCCTCTCTAAGGGATAGGAGGCTTTTTTTCCCTAATATTTTAATAGGTCAGGGGGAAACAGTTGGATGGAGTTGAAGGTACTTTTTTGAAAGTGTGTCTAGGTTCGGAACTGCTTAGCTGCACTGAACAAAACGTCACGGACCTCCCGGTCCCACGGGCTCTCCCCTCCTTCTTGTACGGCCCAGTTGAATTTTATAAATCAAAATGGTTAATATATATATATATATATATATATATATATATATCAAACAAATAAAACTCCTGTAAAATTGTCAGAATCATAGCAAATAATGAAAGAATCAATTTAAGATTTATTAATTCAATCAATGTTCAACTGATTCAATCGGTATTATAATTATATATTAAATATATATATAAATATAAATATATTTAAAATTAAAAAAAATAACAAGAAAATATATATTTTTATTATCTAGTGATAAATAAAAAAATATAAGTATAAGCATAAGCATAATCATTGAAATTATCTTAATATATAAGTTTTATATATTTATATATAACAAAAATATATGTAACAATATCTTATTTTATACTAAATTTTATCATTTAATCATCAAATATTAGAAGTTTTGTAAAAAAAAAGTTGTAAGTGATAAAAAAGACAAAAAGTGATTCAACTGGTTTTTTTTTTTAAAATTGGGTGGTTCACTCGATTTTTAAAAAAACTGCCGGTTCAACCGATTTTTTCTGATTCTTTAGCAAAAATAGTATATTAATTGAACCAAACCGATTTAATACCCAATTTTCGATTCAACCAATTTGTTCCGTCCGGTTCTGACAATTATGCTCGTAACCCACCAACAAAAATCATATGCTCCGTGTGAATCTCATCAATAAAAATAATCACATTAAGTAATCATAAGTTTCACTAACGAAAAATAATTACATTTATTGAAATATCATAAAAATGACAAATCCATAAGTAATTAATACATAAAGAGAAAAATCGTCTAGTGAAAAAGATGAAACACTCTAATTTCTTACGTACATATACACACATGACACATGACACATACAAATATATTAAGTTATTTACCTTTCTTACCTTTTGGTTACAAAATAAAAAGTGAAAGCGATGGGGTTTTAAAAATGCTGGTCTATCATATTAATTCTTTTGTCTCACATCAGATAAAAAAATAAAAATTTGAAAAAATGGGAGCTTATTAAAAAATGAGATGATAATTTATTATAGATTATTATTTTTTTAAAATTGTTGTGTTGATGTGGCAAGACTACTGTTAATTTAACAATTCGAAACAAAATATTGAATACATTCGATATAAATTTTGTATTTAGTAGTAGATGCATGTAGAATCACACTCAAATTTAGATTTATTTTTTTAAGCATGCATATGTTGAGTTTCGAATCTAAATCTAAACTGCATATATTAAAAAAGAAAAGAATCTGTCAACATGAATGAGAGTTTGATCCCAAATTTAGGTATTTGCATACTACAAAATAATTGGATAACGGGTACATGTCTAATGTACCTGTACAATGTTTATTTTTGTACAGAAATATAGTGCATAATGAATGCATTCAATGGCACCATATCAGCCTCTGGGTTGCCAATTTGCAATCAAACATTGTAAAACTGATCATTTTTCCTTAAAAAATGAATGTGAGAGAGAGAGAGAGAGAGAGAGAGAGAGAGAGAGAGAGAGAGAGAGAGAGAGGCACAATTAGACAAACATCAAAGCTTGTTAAAATTACCTTTAGGAGATGCTTAGATGATGTGTTTTGCTTTGTTTTGTTCAGTCACTATAAGAAAAAAATATATATACAAATATGTGTTTTGGGGTTGGGAATCTCCTATCCTTATTCAATCAGGAAGATAAATGGTAATTAAGTTGGATTAAGGCCAAAAATCTCGCTCGTACATATTTACTAACTACAGCTGAGGTAGCCGTAGCTTAAGACATTTTAGAAATTAATAGTTTATATTTAATGAAAAGTGGCTTCTTTATCTTTATTATTATTATACTACACACACACACACACACACACACACATATATATATTTATATATTTCATGGGCGGTTTGCTTATCTTAGTCTTATTGCAATCTTGGCGCATGCAAAACAGAGTGCAGAGGCTGCCACATTGCAAGCACAAATCTATTTTCTAATTCGTTTGCTAATATTCTTCCCCAACAGTGTATATTTATTTAACTCGTTATGAAAACAGGTTACTCTTTTGTGAGATAAAATTGCCTACAAATTACCCTCTGACGTGATCATATGCGTGATTTACACATGCTAAACACGTGAACATTACGTACCAATGAAATCGATGGATGAGATTGCGGTATTTGACCATGGTGATTGTGCTTAACGCTCTTCAATATTTGACATATAAAAACATACTATATATGCACCCAAAGTATATTAAGAGGTACTAACACCCGACATGTGACATGTCTGAAGATAAAAATTAAATTTGATAAAAATAATTTTATTCTAAAGCGTTTCTTGTTTCAGCTTTTCAGATGATAGAATAGATTGAACTGTGAATAAAATCTAACCTTTAAAAATAGCACTACTGATAATTGGAAAAAACCCCAATATACTTGAAAAAGTATTCAATGTTTCACGAATATCATGTAATCGTGTTACTATTTAATAATAAAATGTCATTATGAGATATGTTTCATTTATTTTAGATGGGGGCACGATCAGGTACGTTATTTCCCAGGGCACTGAAAACGTTCTCTGTATACATAATTTCTTAAAATATATACAAAGCCCAAATGTCACACGCACACACAGACTGAGTTAGTGAACTGTGAATTTTTATGATATCCAAATGAGTGTTTTTACCAAGAAAAGGCCAGCCTTCATAAACCCATAAATCCAAACATGAAACACCTGGCCAGTTTTTTTTTTAACCATTTATATTTTTTAAATTTTAAAAAATCAATTTTTAGACCAAGACGGGAATGTAATAAACATGATAGAAACAAGAGAGGCTAGTTTTTAACGGGACGGAAATGGAGGACCTATAAAATTTGGCAAAACCTATAAATGGTAAGTGAAAACAACCCTTCTCGTTTGCCTTGCGTGTGATCAGTATTAATAAGAAAATATTTAAATGAAATGAGCTGAGATAATTAAAAATGTCCTATTTTTCAACCAAAAAGCTTCCATCCAATATCATCCATGATTCAATTTGGACAGTCCCAAAAAAAAAAAAAAATTTATTCTGGTGACTAGAAGCCATGAGATAACGTTATATATATAACAGATTTTCTCACCCTATCCACTGTAATAAAACTTTTCCAAGGGTAGCTCAGATATTAAAGAGGAAACGAAGGCTGAAGACTGAGACAGTAGAAAATGATAGCAGGATCAGGCAGTTGATTTTGAAGAGCCAAGAGGATCACAGCAAAACAGAATCTGTTTTCTCGGGTGCAAATATAAAAACAAGAGCCAATTTTTGTTTAGTAGCCGTTGCTGATCAGCTTCTTTTCAAGTCATCAGAGCACTAGAAGCAAGTTCCAATTGGACAAACTGAAAAGAAAAAGAAATCAATAAAACAAAATGAAGACAGGACATTGTGGAAATTTTTTATGATTTTTACATGGTTATCAATCATACAAGAAATGATTTTCAATGATAAAAGGACAAGCCATTACATAAATACATAATTACAACAAGGCGGTTCCTTTCATTTCTTTAATTCTCCTTTGAAATTAAAAATAAAAAAAAATCCCCAACCTCTCGTAGAGTAACAGAAAATATATCCAGAAAAGTTATTTCATTAGTAGCATCCAAAATGCCTATACGAACTCAATTCATTATTTCGGGATAAGAATGTAGAACCAAAGAAAATAGGTCTTGGGAATGGGAAGAAAAACAATCGCAGGTTTTTTTTAGACAAAAAGTGTACAAAAATACTTTCACTGAAGAAAACATTATGCATGATCTAGTTAATACTGAAAGCATAGGATTCACACACTCGCGGGGGAAAGAAGGGGAAAAAGAAGAAGAGAAAGATGATTAAGCGAAAAACAGCTTTCTCTGAACATGCACCGTCGATGCAAAGCCCCACATCCACACAATCTAACATCACATGGCTAAAGAAAGAGTCTTCTGGCTTCCAATGTTATGTGGCTTTATCTCCCATGAAGTAACCTGATGTGCTTCCTCAGGGAGGATAAAAGGCAAGGATATCTCACGGATCATCAAGTCACCGCAAAATGGGCATTCGCTGGCAATAGCATCATCCAACTGTGATCGGATCTGCCCATCATTTCAACATCAATTAGTCAGTTTCATTCACCATTGGGAAGCTAAGTTAATGAATCAGTCAGAAACATGCAATGGCATATTCTAGAACCTGTCAAACCAAAAAAGAAATGGAATCACCCCATTTCTATTTCCAAGGCAATAAAAGGCACAAATGCACTTGATACAATGACAACAATTTGAAATATATATGTTTATACTAATCCTGTTCTGCCATGAAACGGACCACCTATAATGCTAATGAAAAACAAAACTGACTACAATAAGATGTGCATAGAAAATGATAAAAATTTCAATCCAGAATTTCTTAGCAGACTACTTTAATCACCAATTCTTAACTGCTTAAGTGTAAACTGGAAACAACATAAGACGGACCTTATCCACAGGGGTCAAGCTGGTAATGGACTCCTCCTCGGTTAAGCCACCATTTAATTCCCTTTTCGGTTCACCACTCAGTAAAGTAAGTTGCTTCTGCAAATCCAGTATATATTCTGCCTGCAGAAGTCATTTGAAGAAGGGAAAAAAAAGAAAGAGAAGAAATAAGCCTAAGAAATTTCGTTTCCCAGAATTACAATTCTAACCAAACACATCCATTCAAAATAAATGAACATAATATTAATGAAGGCACTTTATTTACTTCACTGTGCATGGGCCTGTTTGAAACTGCTACAGAGTGAACTCGTGAGGAGAAAACACTCAGTTTATTTTAGTATAATGGATGTGAAAATGTCCTCTTTTTTCTTTTCTTTGTTTTTTTTTTTTTGGGGGGTGGGGGTTTGTTTGAATAGGAGAATCTAAAGATTTTTAGGACTCGAATTCAATTCATTTTTTCCTAAATAAAGTCTATAGTTAATTATGCTTCCAATTAGTATCCTATATCCCTAAAGCATTTTCTTCTGGTGAATTGAAGTTAATTGCTATTTTTAAATGTTCAAGCAAATTAAAGTTCAATCAATTTGACTTATTATGCAATTTTCTTGCAGTGAATTAAAGTTAGTTGCTATATTTGTTTTTTAATATTTGAGCAATTTAAAGTTCAAAACATCTTAGACTTTATTATCTCACAACCACAAGTGTATCCACACAATAAATAGGTGTTCAAAGAAACCTATGAAGCATAGTTACTCTATTTTGGTTCATGTATTTGCGTTAGACACATTTTCGAACACGCAAAAAAAGAGTATCTAAATTTTTTATCTCTAAATTTTGGATACTCACTAGACATGTTAGGATACCTTTTACACAAATTTTCTTCTTTTTTTAATTTTTTTTCCCATTTTTCTATTCTTTTCCTCAGCCATTTTTTTGTTATATATATATATGTGTGTGTGTGTGTGTGTAGTAGTAGTAGTAGTAGTATATAATTTTGTTTTGGAACTTCAATCTTATTAAATGGCTTCGTTATTTTGATATTTTAATAATTTTATTATTCTTTTATTTTTATGCTAACTTTGATTGAAATAATGTTGAATTTTTATAATATGATCATAGAAAAATATATGTATATATATATATATATATAAATTTTTGTTTCCAATGTATCTGTGTACTACTCTTTTTTTTATTTTATGAAATATTATGTACGCGTACATGCGTCATGTCATGACTCATATCTATGTCTCGTGTTCGTACTTGTTAGAATGTAACTTTGTTGTTTGTTATGTTAGTATGTACTAAAGTATTATAGGAAGGGCAAATTGATACTTTCAATCTTTTAGTAATATATATATATATATATATATATATATATATATATTGATAAGTAAACTCTCATTAGAACGCACAAAGGGAGTGCACCCAATTACAAAAATATTACAAATCCCAAAGGATCAAAACAAGAGTGTAAAAAAGACAACTATTCATAGCTACGGAACCCCCACCCCCGGTCCCGTAAATAAAAAAGATGGAAATCAAGACCGAAACTTTTACAACCCATAAAGGGCCTCCACACCCTCAAAAACTCTATTTATCCCCTTCCCCCAAATGATCCACCAAATACAAAGAGGGGTCATGTACCATGACTTTCTAACCCTTCTAGATGGTGACATCTCCCTCTTGGGTGAGAAAATGTCTGACGTAAACCACAGCATAACCCAAAACAAACCGTACAAACCAATCAAGAGATTCCAAATAACCCAAGTAAACAAGCATGATTCATCGTCTCTTATTGACACTTAGAAAGAGAACATTGGTTAACCAAAATTTACCCTTTTCTACGTAATTTGTCCATGGTGAGAATCCTTTCCCAAGCTGCAGTTCAAGCAAAAAAGAAGCTACTTTCAGAGGAGCTTTTAATCTTCAAATAGCGCTCCACAGAAATTGCCAAAGCCCCTCTCCTAGTAAAAGAAGGTAGTATGACGATTGGGAGAAAGGGGAATCACCCCATGTACACCCAACAAAAAATATCCTCCCTCGAATGAGAAAGGGGAATTATGTACAAAAAAGAATAAAACTCCACAACCTTCTCCATCTCCCAATCGTGATATGGCCTGATGAAACTAGCATCGTAACTAGGATACCTCAAATCTCCTAAGATAATCACCCACAGTAACCCTTCTATTTACTGCAACCCTATAGAGGCTTCGGAATACTGTTCAAAGAGAACCCCGATCACTCTAAGCATCACTCTAAAAACTGATTCTGCTGCCAATTCCCACCTTCCACCTATTCTAATGTTTTTCCACACACTTGACTCATAAAATGATCTCACTTTTTTAGTGCACCAATCCTCTTCTTCAACCTTATATTTTTGAGCCACAACCCTTCTCCAAAGACTATTCCTCTCCCTACCAAACGTCCACAGCCACTTGTCCAACAAAGATTTATTAAAGAGAGAAAATCTTCGAATCCCCAATCTCCCATCTTTTAGTGGCCTACATATTATCTCCCAGTTAACTAAATGGTACTTAAATTCATCTCTCATTCCCCCATAAAAAGTTTCTCTGACTTCTTCAATACTGACACAGGGATAGGAAATAAGGATATAAAAATATATAGGAAGGCTGGATAGATTACTCAAAAGGATAAGATGACCTCCTTTTGAGAGGGAATGCTTCTTCCACCAGACAAGCATCTGTCAAATCTCTCAACAATCATATCCTATATCTTTGAGGACCTCGCTAAGGCTCCAAGTAGTTCCAAACAACCAATCGGAAGAGATCCAATATGGCATCCTAGAATGCTCACAAAGGTTTCACAACCCTCCACACAACCAACCCCCACCATCTCACTCTCACATATGCTGATCTTTAGGCTTGAGACTGCTTAAAAGCACAACAAAATGAATCTAAAGTTCCCCAACTGAGATGGCTCCACATCACAGAACACAATAGTGTCATCGACATAAAGAAGATGAGAGACTTCTATAGAGAAAGCTCTACCATAACCAACTAAGAACCCTCGAATCATACCCATATCCACTGCTCTAGCCATCAACACACCGAAAGCATCCATCACCATAATAAAAAGATACAGGAATAGCGGTTTCCCTTATTTCAACCCTCTTGAAATTCTAAAAAACCCTTCAATTGTGCCATTTATTAGAATTGAGTATTTTACTAAAGAAATGTCATACTTAATCCACTTCTCCATCATATAAACTAAGAAGTCCTAATTGATGTGGATATATGCATTTTCAACATCAAGTTTGCAAATTAGCCCCTTTTTTCACTTTTTAAACTTCAATCAAGACTCTCTTTGGCTATGAGAACCACGTGCAAAATTTTTCTACCACCCACAAAAGCATTTTGTGCCTCTAAAATAATGTTGTCTGTCACTTTTCTTAGCCTTAAGGCTAAAGTCTTAGATAGAAGTTTATAAAGAACTAGACTAATGGGGCAAAAATCTATTAATCCCATTGCTCCCGCCTTCCTAGGAATAAGCATGGCAAAGGTGCATAAAACATCTCCATCACATCACTCTTAACTGTATGCCAACATTTTTGGAGAAAGGCCACTGTCATACCATCCCCTGGGGCCTTATCCCCACTGTAACTATTCAAAGCCACCACCACTTCCTCTTTTGAAAAAGGCCTTTCCAGCCAATCTCTTTCCTCTAGAGAAATTTGGTTGAATTCCAACCCACCCACACTAGCTCTCCACTGGCAAACAAAATCATTAAAGAAGAGCAATAATAATATTTCAAAACTTACTTGAGTTCGATTGGTACACCTAGTCACATGGGCAATCAGGCACTGTGCATGGAAGGCATGTCCACATGGAAATACATAGAAAGGGGCCATCGGTCCCACTGATGTATAACCCCTAGCCATCCGATAATCCCCACCCGCAGTTAAGATTTTCCTCTGGCAAACCTGATCACTTGAAAAGTGAGAATCAAACTCCAAATATAGGCAAAATGTTAACAGATCAAATGAAAATTAAATCAGGTGGCATAGGAAAGAATGCGGACAAGACCAAAAACAGAAAGCGAAAAATGAAGGAAAAAATTGCAAGAGACTAAAGAATGCAAACATGGTTCCATTTGCCCCAATTCAAATCTTAAGTATACCATACAAGAGCTAGCCCAAATAGGTCATGGTATGATGCAATACAGATCAGAAGCTCCCATGGTTTAGATTGGACCGACTTGAAAGCAAAAGTAAATACGCAAATTAAACACAAAAAAAAAAAAAAAAACAGCATGTTGAGGACACTAACCAGATGGACAATTTTACAAATTATCACAACTCTTTAGGAACTAGATGGAGAATTTATAAGGTATGCCAAATCAATCATGTTGATTTGGTTTGGCTTGAAATTAACATGGACCCATAAAATATAGCTATAGTGAAAAACCACAAAATATTATACATAAACACGAAAAGAAGTGTAGCATATATGTAAATTTTGCTATTTCATGATAACTAATGTCAGGAAGACCAGTACCCCACATTCTTCGTCATGATCAATGACAGCATATCGTTGAGCAAGTGCACTGATATCATTTCTAATATTGTCTGCACCATGTGTTGCATCATTCATCTCCTCTTTCAGTTGTTCAATTTGCTTGTTGTAGTCCTCTAACGATGAGCAAATTGCCTCCTACAAATACTGGAAAAATTTAGTCTGATGGAAGCTGAAGACAGTTTTATAATAAGTCCACAGGAAGGGATTGAAGCCAGTGCACAATAAATGAAATGGTTAGGCAGATTGCATATAAAAATGGAGAGATACACGATAAGCAGGAAATAAACATTTAATCACATCCATGCAAGCCTATGAAGGACAGATACTTTTAAAGATCGCTGTATCCATATCCTATCTGTATCGTTTACCAGCATTCCTCAAATACTTGCGGATAAGTGTCCAAAGCTCCTAAACATCTCCATGATTTGCATAGAAAAAAATGTTTTAATTGCCAACACGTTCGATTCTCTAAGATACTTTAAGATATGTCTATTATGTCTTGAACATTGAGGTGCAATATTTCTAATATAGCATATGAATCTAAGAAAAAATATACTAAGTGTTTTAAATATTGAAATTATTTATTAAAGAATAAATTGACTATCTAATGAGGGTAAATAATATTGAATTTTATTACAAGTTCATGTCTATTAAACATGACCCTTTTTTCACATGAATTTAATACTATAAATTAGGAACTTAAAATATATGAAATATTTATAAAAAAGGTTGTTTTTCATTATACATGTACATATCATAACAAATAATTATTTCTTTATTTACTTTGATATAAATATAAATACAAATATATATATATATATATATTGCCATATCTGTTTTTGCAAACTTTTCGTATCGGCATGTCCATATCATGTCACATCTGTCTATGGTTTTTAGATGCAAGCAAAAGAGAATACCAAAACCAAACCAATAGTTTGATGTATTGGACCATACTAAAGCAAATAGAAACAACATTTACACTCCAATTATTAGTTAAAACGACAAGAATGAGAATTTTTGACATACAAAGGCACATGAGAAAGATTAAAAAAAAAAATGCGTGAAACTTAGACAAGTTCGAAAAGCTCAGTTTTCTTCAATTTGTATGTCAATTATCAGTTGTTTGTTTCTTGATTCAGGACATGTTTCTTTTGTGTCCTTCCAGATGCACCAAAAAAGACCACTCTCCAAAAAGTTCTCCTACCAACACAACCGCCTTCATACCATTCAACATCTCCACTACCGATCTGGGCACCCTCAACAGACCCCAAAGAGACCCTAAATCACAACATCTCCCCAGCAACCTTACAGAGAAGAATAAGATTATCCATGGTCTCCTTCACATCTGCGCGTGAAGCATCAATCAGGCAACACTTGCTTTATTAATCTGCTGAACTAAGCTATCAATCGTCAAAATCTTCCCAAGCACCGCTATACATGCAAAGAATGCCATCTTTGAAGAGAATTTACCTCTGCAAACAACTTTCCAAGGGAAGGCAGCAGAAAGGGCGCCAACCATTTGAACAACTCATCTACTTCTTCCATTTCCTAGCTGTGGGCAGCCCTACAAAATCTAATACCATACCACTCTCTAAGAGCCTAAGATAATCAGACACAATATATTCCTCGTCCACTACAATTCCAAAGAGCTCTAGGAAGGTCACCTTTAGCAGAAGGTCACACACCACAAATGTCATGCCAAAAATGCACTCTGACCCTGGAGTTGTCAAAGACAACCGGGTACTTGCCTAGGCGATAAGGCTAGGCTAGTATGAGGCGTAGCGCCTCAATACATTCCAAACAAGCGACTTTCATAAGGTGTCACCTAAGCGATTGTCTCTTAAGGCAAGAGCCCCATTAATTGAAACATATTTTACTTAAATGTCCCCATGTATTTTGTCTTGTTGTTTTAGGACTAAAGGTATTTTTGTCTAGATAATATTTACCCAATCTAACAAAAAAAGGAACAAAAAACTTAGAATTATATCATTGTTTAAAATATAAATACATCATCTGTCATTATTTAGATTAAATTTTTTAGTGTTACACTAGAATTATTAAAAATGCTTGAGAGAGCACGCCCATATTTACATAGAGAATTCCGCACAAAAAATCGAAACCAGAGTTCCCCCAAAAATTCTACAAAAGTACCTACAGAAATAGGATAGGCCACTTTTTAATCGCTTCGCTTTTTAGGCAATATAGGACCTTAACACCTTAAGGACACCTTTTACCTTTAAATACACTATGCTTACCTTGTCACTCCTTTTGGAGTCTCCCTTCTAATTAATAAATTCACATTCTTACATAAGTAGAATAAAAAGTGATGATAGTGAGAGCTCAAATGTTATTCGACTCATTTCCCCTCACCAGTCATATTCGTAAGTGCTTACTAATGTTTTACAACCCTAAAGTTGTTTAGACTTTAACAAACTTTTACATAATGTCTTCATTTATTTTTACGAGATAGTAGTATTTTGAATCCACATTAGTCATTCCATCATGATCACAATTTAATTACCATTGTCTTCTTGTGTGTATTTTTTTTTTTTTAAATTTATGTATGCAGAGAAATTATTAGATTTTAAGTTTATTTCCTCAATTTAAATTAGTGAATTTAGAAGAAAAAGACGACATAAAATACTTAAAGAAGGCCAAAACTTAACACAAAAGTTTAGGTGGCCTTTGGTAATTTTATTTATTTAAATTGATCACATATTTATATTTTGTTCTTTATTTAAACTGAAAGTAGGAAAATGTTTAGTAACTGACCCTCATTGATGTGAACCTTGCCAAGAAATAACGAGACCCGACAACGAAAAAGAACCCAAGATCGTTCTACAATCAGATTCAAATGGAAAACCTTGACTCGTTGTTTACGACAAACAAGAACCTCGATATATTTGACCTCAACCCGTTGTTTAGTGCGAAACAAGAACCTCGGTATAAGGAAGACGCCACAAACGGTGGTAGAAATCCGTTTGATAAGTCGTCACAGACCTCGACCCGTTGTTTACGACAAACAAGAACCTCGGTATATACGACCTCAACCCATTGTTTAATGTGAAACAAGAACCTCGGTATAAGGAAGACGCCACAAACGGTGGTGGAAATCCGTTTGATAAGTCGTTGGTGAACGCCACGGGAAATCCCGATAAGTTCAGATAGTTCTTCAAAGAACTGCAGAGAAAACACTCTTCAAAAATTTACTGAATAATCATCTGTTTGCCAAATGCGGCTACAAGTTATTTTTAAAACATTCTATGAAACCCTAAGGCCTAATAAGGCCTACATTAAACAAAAGATATGGGCTAAACATTTTCAGGCCCAAAACATCCTAAACTACCAACTAAATTAATAAAAGAAACCCACTAATTAAGTTAGAATTTCGCGCAGCCAAAAACGTCATTAGTGTAGGTACAGCAACTTCAAATCCAATTTCGACCTTGATGCAGTCCGAATCTCGGAAACCTCAAAACGTGAAAGTTGTAGAACTATTCCTTGGCTTTCCATAGCATCTTGAATCATCTCAATCGGAGCTCGGATGAGAGAGTTATGCCCAGATTACGAAGCGACATCGAAACTGTACGAAAATCACCCAATTAGCGTTTTTGTGCACTTAACTTCTTAGCTCTCGACCTTGTGATTGGCCCATCTGGAAATTATAAAGGATCTTTAAGATTTGGTCCACCATGGTGCCCATCACTCATCCATGCCACTCTAGCTTTAAAGATGAGCCCAAAGACAACCTCAAGAGAGAGGAAGGGGGAGACCTCATATAAGCCTAAGATAGAATCGAGATTGTCCATCAATACCAACTCACCTACTGGAACCATCTACATCTTACTCTTAAGAGCCAAGCCCGATGCCTCCACAATTGGAGGTAGCGTAACTGCTTCGCCTAACAAGATTCAACATTTGTTGGCAACAAAAATTATATAATTCTATAAAATGCCAAAAAGTGTAATGCAGAACGGAAATGTTAAAAGGATGGATACGACCAATGTCAATATCCACAATGGGGAACAAACAATCCAAGCAAAAGAATAAATTTTCTAAAAATCGAACTTGTAATAAAGACCTATTAAATCATATTTATAAAGCTAGAATACCATTATTTTGACGAGGAAACCATAACTCCTATCCTTATCCTAATTCTAATAGAATAAAGAATCCTATTTGAATAGAAAACAATAAAGATAATAGATATTTTATCTAAAATAACTAATTTGAGATAGGCTATAATTAAAAAACTAAAAAATCCAACAATAACTTTGAAACATGTATCCAAGTTTTTAGCAAGTACCATATTTGTCCTACATCAAAGTGGCTTGTCTTTGTTTCCCTTTTAGTGACTGATTTCTAGGATAAGTTGTTTATGTGCATTGCATTCTCAAATTGAAGCAATTCCTTAAGAGAATAGCATGCCAACACTACAACCACAATATTACAAAACCCATCCATAAGAACGGTTAACTTATTTTCTCAATTTCGTGTTCCATCAAAAATAATTGTCACCTGTTGAAAACTAAAATTAAAACTAAGTAAAAATCATACCTTGAAATCATCAATTAGGGCAAAATCTGGAAAGAATGGCAAAATATCTTCGATCTTTAAGAGTCCGTCAGTTTCCTTAAGAAATGCTATTGCCTTTCGAATGTTCTCCCTTTTAGTTCCTTTTTCTTGTTCAACAACATACTTAGCAACCATTAGCCAGAGCTTCTTCCTTAAGTCTTCATCATCTTCAACCTTGTCAGCTTCAGCCATAGCAAGCTCTGGGTCAACCTAGTGCATTAAAAGAAGTTTGCAACACAAAATATGAGATTAGTATGAAAATATATCAAATAGCCATTAAAAAGTTCATTAAGAGTACATATGATCATGTCATCTGAGAATTGCATGCACAGCGCACACGCACACTAGTTGAAGTAGCATGTGCAACACAGACGCTGGATTTATACTTCAGGAAGATTGGACTTAATGCAAACTCAACAAGTAGTGTCTCATTTTTTCCCATGATGAATTTCATTGAACATTCGAGTGTCAATGAATAGATAGAAAAGGCAACGTGTTTGTCCAAATTTAAAGTGTTACCAACATGTAGACTGAATACTTGTATGGTCTTCTAATCAGTTGTTGCATAATAACTTTGTTAAATCTGTAATGTGAAGTATACTTGTGCCTGAGAATTGCACGCGTTGAAGTAGCATGTGCAAGGCAGAAACTATATTTATACTTCAGGAAGATTGGAGTTGATGTAAACTCAACAAATAGCATCTCATTCTGTCCCATGATGAATTTCATAGAACATTCAAGTGTCAATGAATAGAGAGAAAAGGCAACGTATTTGTCCTAATTTGACGTGTTACCAACATGTAGACTGAATCTTTGTATGGTCTTCTAATCAGTTGTTACATAATAATTTTGTTAAATCTGTAATGTGAAGCACACTTCTGCCTGCTTGTATTTGATTTCAATTCCTAAAGTGCTCTCCAGGTCAGCTTAGAAAAATACTGGAACCAGAAGCTCCACATTAGGTACTCTAATGTCAATCTGCATCACACACACACACACACAAAAACCAGAGTGCAACTTGGCATTCTTGAACACAAAATTTGGAGAAACAATGAAATAATATCAAAAGTAAGCATATGAATGCGATGCTGTATAACCATCAAGTGTTAGCTTGTATGCCATATTTAGGGTATAACTAAGCAGTATTCAGCCAACCCAAAATAAATAAATAATCAGAATAAAGAATTACAAAAATGGATAAAATATATATATATATATATATTTGTATATTAATTTAATAAACATATAGTTGTGAACCTAATGATACTATTTTATATATTTGTATATTAATTTAATAAACATATAGTTGTGAACCTAATGATACCATTTTAGAGCTCATGTTATAGGGGGGTCGTGGGTTTGAGTCTCTCCATTTGCATTTATTTCCATGTTAAACTTATTTTTGCAAAGTTACACTCTATCCTATTTTGCATTTGTATGCAGTTTATTTGCCTCGACATATGAATCCAGGGTTGCATGAGAAAGGGGGGAGGGGTGTGAGAGCTTGATATACATTGTTAGCCCATACTCCTAACAGCTTAAGCTTTTGGAACAAGTGGTTATCTAACATATATGTTCATATAGACACAAGGTTCTCCTACATGGGAAAGGAATAAGGAAGGAGCTGAGAATTGCTTGGAATAAGGCGCCAATATGCCTCATTTGGTACGTGTGGAGGGAAAGGAACCGTAGAGTTTTTGAGGGTGAGGAATCTCCCCCTTGGAAATTGAAAGATACTTTTTTGTAAACACTTTTCTTTTGGATAAAGGAAGAATACCCTATGTATTTAGATAGGCTCGTAGATTTTTTGGGGGACCTTAGACTTTGAATTTGTAGCTGGTCCCCTTTGTATGTATATCGGTTACTGGTTAGCCCCCCTTGGGCTACTTGTTTTTATATAATTTACAATTTACTGATAACAAAAAAAGGGTTCTCCCACATGGCCAGAGAAACGACATCTTTCAAAACCAGGAAAAATTATACCTCTTAAACTTTCACATTAAATAGAAACTGAATCAAGCACATCTATTTTAATCCATTCATTCAACCTTCAGATAGCTTAAATATATGAGAGTATGAATTTTCAATTCAAACCACAATGCATTTACTTCAAAGTGAGAGTAATAATCAAAGTTCTCATACATGAACTAGTATGTCTTGGATTTCAAATATGGCATGCAAGAACCCAAAAAAGAAAACCATGAATTAATTAACGCATATATTGTGTGCGCAAATGTGTATATGTGTGTGTATGTGTGTGTGTGTGTGTGTGTATATATATATAAACAGGAACACAATTAATCACTACTTGATCCATCTCTACAAGTAGAGGGTCACGATCAGATTTCACAACTCACATCTAAAAATAATATTGATACTTCATATGAAAATTCTCATCCTAGGGCACCAATATTGTTCCTCTAGTCCTAGATTGATTTTTCAATAACCAGATTCATGACATAGCACTACTAGCCACACATACAACATATAGAACTACAAATGCATAATTTGTACTAGCTGATGAGCGTAGCAACAGAAAAAGTAAAACAAAAGAATACTGTTTATTGGCAGAGTTTAAAATAAAATTAGATCCCATGCACAACAAAATTCTATATTTATGATACCAATTAGTATGGGTAATGATTGTGGCCATGATTGCATTATTTGACCTTTAGAGGAAATCTAAAGTTTGTACCATGAAGGCTAACTTAAATACAATTTATAATCTCAAAAATTTCAAGGTAAGGTCAAGAGGTCATGTGTCACCAACCCCATAATAATAGGTAATAAAATTAAATTTACTCTTGTAATTTCCTTTAATTATTTACTTTTGGAAGATAGAGCTCAAAAGAGGGATTAGCCAGTAGTTTGATGAATGAACCCCCACACCACCAAAAAAAAAGGTGAAAAAAAAGCATCAAAATGAGCTGAAGAGGAAACAAGAGATGAACTCAAAAGAGAAGGGGCAACAACTGTGAGCTCCCAGGGAGGACCTGGCCCAGGAGGCTAAAATCACCAATCAAGTATCTTTTTCTTTTCTTTTCTTTTATTTATTTATTTATTTATTTATTTTTATCTGAAGTCCCAGCCATACTACAATGTTAATATGGAAAGGTTCAGTTGGTAATTTCTCCAAGTAAGCCATGAAGGTGAGGAAATAAACCCAATGTTTTACAAAAATCATACACGTGGTAACGTTTGACCAGGGCTTTGTGTATACCCTGAGCCCTATACGCAATAATGTTCTTGATACTTCTGTGATGATAACAATGGAAAGATAGTATTGAATACTAAATGTTAGTTGCCATAAACCTTTTTTATATAGCATCAAGGACATAATTGTGCCTTTGGAACTTTTGGTATAAAATTTTATGAGGAAGAAAGAAAATCCAACATCACCCATTCCTCTTCCTCTAATATTCTTCCTAGTTTTTTTTTTCCTCGCAATCCAATTAATCTTGGATTAGAAATCAACTCTAGATGTTAATGGTACAGCACTTTAAGACCAAATGATAATGCGTGTCTAATTAACCTGACACTAGAAGTCAACAGATTGAGAGGCAAGTAGGCAACCATTATGTATTTGAGTTGATTCGACCAGAGAAGTAATCTTAATAAGACTAAAATTTGACATGTTTCAAACCTGTTGACGGCAATTATTAACATAAAATAATTGTAATGGGCTAAGAGATTGACTACTTTCAACCACCAGTACCCCCTGTCCCCTTACCTACCCATCAGTTGATCAAGCCCCAGGCTCCATCACTGCAGGCGCAATTATCAATTTCAGCACACCATCCAAAAATGGGCCGACATATTCACACTCATGCCCCATCACTGAGAGACGCTCAAAGTCTAGTATAAACAGTTTTCAAAGGGGATCAATCATTATATAGCATAAGAAACCCTATTAGTTGGCTAAAAATCAATAATGGTTCAGGAATTATCTTCTTCCCTTAACATTAAACTTCAGACAACACACAGGTAGAACAACCCAAGTTTGGAACGCAAACCCACAAGAATGCAAAATGACAAGGGTAAACCGCACCCTAGGCAGAATTTAAAACTCAACCAGCAATTGGCCATTAGATTCTACGCTGCCCCTAACCCAACCTGTGTCCTAATATTCCATTCCATGAATAGGTGCATTTATGTAAAGTGTCTTCAAGTAAATTGTGCATGTAACTCGTATGCAAAAATAGACATTCAAAGCACCACTAAACCAACCCCAAATCAGATTCAGAATCCCCAGCCAAACTTTTAAGGAAGCTTAAAGAAATTCCAAATCTGTCACAATAAGGGTTGGGCAAGGAAGGTTGCCTAATTAACCTGCCTCTTGTCATTGCTGACAACTAGAGATGGTTATATCTTGGAATGGTATCAGGAATTCTACATACAAGCCTTACCATTGAATGGCATAGAAACCTACCCCTTGCAGGATAGTTGGATTTGAGGGAAATGGTTACAGAGGCAAGCATGATCGTGCTCATTTAGTGCCATATCATTACCCAAGCTAGGATAAAGGAGGAGGGTTGACAGCTAACGTAAAATCTTGTCAGAACCTACATGAACATGAATCCTAAGAATAATCACAAGACAAGATTCATGTAGCAAACTCCAAATAATTGAGATAAGGATTTATTGAGTTCAGCTGAGTTGAACCAAAGACCCTTGAAGCGAACACTGATAATTGAAAATTATGAACCTTCAAAAGCATATATATATATATATATATATATATATATATACATGTAATGGGGAAGTATTCTGTAGAAGGATCACCAAAGCAGATTAATGATCTAGACCTACAAAAAATGAAAAAAGAAAACAAGTATAGGTAATGACCTTGATGAAATTTCCATTCACCATGAAGAGGATGATCTTAAAAGGAAAAAAAAAAAATTTCCTTCCAATTCAAGAGCTATTGCCAAATCAGGATAGTTGTAACACTACTAGTCCCACGAAGGACACATTCCAGATTTCAACTACACTTTTTTTCGCACAAAACCAAGATAGAACATTTTTAAAAAAAACTTCCAAAATTCAGCTATATTATTTAAGTTATACAGCTCATATTTAATGAGAGTAGAAATTCTCCAAATTCTAGAAAACATAACAAAGATGGAGAGGTAATTAAAAATTCTTATTCCCAAGACATTATTCAAGAGCAAGTAATGGAACTTTTTGGACAGACCTTTTCCTCCATATGTTTCAAGATAACAAATCTAATAAAATTACACTGGAAATTCTCAAAGACATCATCAAAGCTTTACCGCAATGCTGAAGGATCTATAATATGATTGGAAGAGTATTACTATCAGAAGAATTTATGAAAACAAAATGTGAATGAACAGTAGGGATGCAGAAAAATTAAGCCCATAAATCCAAAGGTTAGTTATCAAAATTCATGACGTAGAAATTCCATAAAGAGTTCATTTCCCGTACCTAGATTGACTAATGTAGACGAATTAAGAAACTAAAGAGATTGCCACCAAACTAATCAGATATAATTGCCCGAAGTGAAGAGATGCTTTAGTGAGGCACAATTGGACATTCAAAATCATCTAATATGAAGATTATATGGAAGACAAATAGGACCTGTAAGCTTTATGAGAAATATGTAGAACAATAATCGAACATGCTAATACATGTATGATGTAACCAAGGGGGTCCCATCTCAAAATGAATGACATAATTGGTAAGGTTATTTATGTGGCTACGTGCACATTCAAGAAAACCTAGAAGTTTCCCTCAAAATGATAAAAAAAAAAAATAAGGAATTTCCAACAAGAATGTCTTGGGCATGTATAAAGAAGATTGCAGATATAATCAACAAGAAAAGAAAGAGTTAAAGGTGCCAAAGGGGCACAAAGAAAGTCACAATGTGTATGCATGGAGATGATATAAAATATTTGAAATCCGGTAGTAAAACCACTGTGAATGACAGAGAACCTACAACTTCACAAAACATTACATACTAGTGGAATCAGAACCAGCTCACTCATAGAAAGAGTTAAAGCTGCCAAATGGCACAAAGAAAGCCACAAGGTTTGAAATCCAAAGCACAAACTGAACAAATTGGCAGTAAAACACAGTCAATAAGACCTATAGGTCAGAACCAACAAATTCATAAAACATCCCATAGTTACACCCTAAAAAGAAAAATCACTTGTTAAAGTGAAATTCTTGTTAGATTAGGAAGGCTTACAGATCTCCAGACCTGCATTAACATATGGAGACAAGTTAAAATGGTTAAGACAATTGCATTCTGGCATAAGTATTATAACCATTGCATTTAAACATTTAAACTGTGATGTTATTTTTACTCGAGTTCTATTGGCTATAAATACTTGACTTTGTCTGTGCGCATGTGCATGTGTGTGAATAAATGGCCGTGTACATACCCAAGTAATCATATTCTTAAAAAATGGTGGTTAAACAAACCCAGCACCTACATACCTCCACACAAAACCAGTTTACAGAATCCATGTTGCATAGAGAAGTCAATTATTTAGTGTTAGTTTCAAGAATCCTTCATAGAATTCGGATAAATCTAGGGCCACATTGTAAGTTAGATGATATTCTATTATATTTATTCTCGAGGCATCAGCTTATGATGTAGGAACACTGCAATGATTACAATATCAGAATCAAAGGTGAAATTCCACTAAATTCAAATCTTAAGCAACCCAAAAAAACAGAAAAAAAAAAACCAAAAAAAAAGGTTGGGGAGCAGAGCCCCCCACCCACTGCCACACCGGGGGGTAGTCAAATATTGCATCATTACTTCAACACCTTTAATTATTGAAACAACCTCCCACAATTAATGCTGCAGGGTCCTTTTTTCCAGTCCATATAGGAAATACATATATAATATTAAAACATGTGTAGGAGTACCACTATGAAAGTTATCAATGTGTTTCTGAAATCATAACATAACTAATCATATGTAGTTTATAGTCAAACAATCCAATGACTATTAGTCTATTATACAGAACACCTACAACATTACATAAGATTAAAAAAAAAAAACTGTTAGCGTGAAACACTACCTGTAAAGCAAGAGCAACCGCTTCTTCATGCATAGACATCATGCTGTATATATGAACACAGGCACGCATCCTCTTTTCCTTAAGGCAAAGGCGCAAGGCATATTTGGGATCATAGAAAAATTCAGGGCCATTGGGTCGTCCTTTACCAAACTTGCATTGTAGGAAACGCAGCAAAGCACCATCATCCTCCTAATTATGACCCAAAAGAAACAATATTACATATTAATGTATTTGACGCTCTAATTTTAAACTTTTTATGATAAAAACACGCAAGGAGTCCATTGGGAGTAATGCTACACAAACAGAAAGTTCTAGAGTGATGCTATACAAACAGAAACATCTATACATCCAGAAGAGAGAAGCGCCATGATGTTATGCAATAATAAGCTGAGATCATCAGTTCTCTTGCTATCCTTGCTGCCTACTTTTTTCAACTAAATGAAAATTCATGACTAAAAGAAACCATATTTTACAGTGACATGAGCCTGTGGAACAGGTGGATAACCTTCACAAAAATTGAAACCATGCTATTAAATAACATAAAAACTGTGAAACTACGAACTTGTAAGCATCGGCCCAGCCTTGAATGTGAAACATACAGCCAAGGAGTAATATCCTTTCCACATACAACAACAATTAGCCATCGTAAACCCTCTTTGCTCCATATTATTCACCGAAAGAATAGCCTTTTGTATCTTATCCAAGTAAAGAAATCCTTCAAAAGAGCTCTCATGTGCCAACTGTTCTCCCATGGAAAATCCCTTCTCCCATCCCTAGCAAGGACAATACAAAAAGATCTCACATGAAAAGTTCCACCCTTAGACTCTCTCCATATTATAGAATCCCTCCATCTTCATCAATCTGAGACCTCTAAAGCAGCTCAAGTAACACCAATCACTGCTAGCTACCAATCCTGAAAGGCTCTCCTATAAATGGGAGTCCAAACAAAACCATCAGCCAAAGAGGACACAAGCTGAAGCCAAAGCCTTCCTATTAGTTGAGATCCTAGAAAATCTGAGTCTGACTATAACAGGCTCCTCTCTACACCAGAAATCAAAAAAAGGAAAAATGCACTTAAGAGATACAAGTCTCAATTCATCTCCTCTGTATAGCTCCCAAACCCATCCTACTTAATAGGTAAGCCTTCCACTTGGAATGAAAGAAGCATTTAAACTTCTCTCCATCTCTCTATTCTCAAAGAAAAAATGTATAGAAGTCATCATATCCTCCCTCAACGCCTACTTAAGAAACACAGATACGAGACACGGATATGACATGATACGGACACGCAGACACGTTGTTTCTCAAAAAAAATAGAACACGGACATGTCAGTGACACGTTGAATATATATAATTTTTTTATATAATCATGTGATAAAAATATAATGTTATTTCAATTAAAATTAGCATAAAATCACACAAATCACAAAAATATTATTAAAATATTAAAATAACAAAACCATTAAATAAAAATTAAAGAACTTTTTCATTTAATCATCAACATCCATAATTCAAGTGTTCAACACGTGTCTAGGAAGTGTCCAAGAGTGTCGGTGTCCGATACGTGTTCGTGCTTCAAAGGCGCCTACCAACATTGTTGGAAAAAAGCCATGGAAAGCCATATGAAACAAGAGATTTGTCACCATCACACTTTTTCAAAGCCTCCAAGCCCTGTTTTTATGTAAACAACCTCTTCAACCAATCCCGATCATCTTCTGTAATTGTTGCAAAATTCAATCTATCAAGTTGGGGTCTACTATTTTAAACCACTAACTCATTTAAAAGCTTAAGTTATTAGAGAAAGTGTAATTTTAATATTATATCCTCTAACACGCTTCCTCAAATGTAACGAGACTGAGCCAACACGTGCATCAATTCATATTATCAGGATGATGATGAGGTTTGAACTCACGACTTTTTACCTGCTCTAATATTATGTTAAACTACCAACTCATCTAAAAACTTAAGCTATTAGAGAGAGCGTAATTTTAATATTATACCCTCTAAGATACTGAACATTCCCTCATGATAAAGCCGCTTATACCACTCTTAATTTTAATACCCCTCTCATGGTTACCACAATTCGCTCCTCCCCTAGCGAATTGCAAATTGGAATCACACAATCCAAAACATGAATCATTAGCGATTTGGAACGTAAAATTTAGTATTCCAATCTAAAATATCAAAAGTCCTGAAAAAATCATACAAAATACACACACATCATTGGAATTTTATTTTATAATGGCTTGGATTTGTTGAAATCTTTTTGGTATATATATGTATATATAGACATACCAATATTATTACAAATACAATCAAAAAGCATATCACATTTTAAATAAACGTATTTCGTTCCAACAAAGCGATCCAAAGAAGCCTACCCGCTAACATACCATGTTCTATAACAAGTGACTATCTACATTCCCGTTCCCGTTCCCCGTACCATAACGATCCCACGTTCTAAGTAACATTGACACCTCTTAATATCTCCTTTATTACTCAAATCCACCCCCATCAATCCTTATAAACCTATTATGACTTCCACAACTATTCCTCCATGTTCTCCTTGCAAGCCCTCTCCTCCTCCAATAATGTCCTCACTCATTCCTTCTCATCCAACTCTTTTATTTCCTGGAAAGTCTAGTCTTTCTGACAACCAACTTTCCAAGAACTTCCCGATTCCAACAGATTAAATTTTCTTTAAGAATTTTCAGTTTTCTAGGCAACACAACAGCCCTTGCACATAGCTCCACCACTCCTCACTTTCTCAACAAAACCCTCAACCTTGAGCCACGTGTTCTCAAATCTGATGGGACTCCCTCCTCTCCTAAGATCCCCACAATCCAACAAAATAAGGACACAGTCAGACATGGGATGGGGAAGGCAATATTGAGAAACATATGAGAAATGCTCCTCCGAATTTGTTGACAACAAATCTATCACTGAGACAAAGAGGACATCTCTCTACCATTAGACCATGTCAATCAACCCCTCGCCAAAGGCAATTCCATCAATTCATAACTGTAAATAAACTCCAAAACCTCCTTCATAGTTAAAAGTCCTTTGAGACCTATTCCCATAACTACATTAAGGTCCCCACCAATGCACTGGAGAAAGGACCACCTCTCTAATAGTTCCATCAATTCCACCCTTAACTAATGATAGGCTCCATCCTCTACCAGACCAAAAACCCCAAAAAATTACACTTGGAACCTATTCTCCGCCATCCACAAGTGAAAAACAAATTTCCTACCAACACGCCCCCATAATAGCACAACCTTAGAAAAGCCCACTCCACCCACCAACCTCCCCCTCTCCCTCCTCCCACCCCCTCCCAACCCAAATAAATAAATAAAAATTCACATCCCTATTCACTACTATTTTAGATTCTTTAGGACAAAACACTAGCATTCCACACCTTAAGAAAAGCCTTCACCACTGCTCACTTGTCAGGGTCATTCAACCACCTCATATTCCATGGAATGATCCTAAGCTTAACGGACACATCAAATAATTCACAAACACCAGATCTCCTGTAGCTCAAAACAACTTCATACTCCACAAATGCAGAGGTAGACACAAGGCTTGAACCCAAACTGTCTATGTATAGCCTCTGGCTTATAGTGCCCACAAGAATAAGTCCACCTGTCCAAAAACACTGGTTTGCTGTCAAATATCCAGCTCATATCGTCTAAGCCTCCTCTACTGACAAAAACTCAGAAAGGAATAGAGAGCTGCCAATCTCTACAACCTTGAAACAACTCCCCCCCACCCCCAAGTGACTCCCCAATTATGATTCACCCAATCCTAAACTCTTGATTTCTCGGGCGACCTGAGATTGAACAGACAAACTCTGCCTACAAGACACCACCTCAAAAACTCCAACCTATCTTTACATGATTCATAATCAATTTCGAGTCACAATCTCTAAATGCTGTTGCCCTTTTCACTTTCAGGGCCTTTTTCTAGCCACTGAGTAATTAAAGACACCAGCAATAGGACTTCACCTTTGCAACCTTACCACCTTTAATCCCCGCATACTGCGTCCACGCTGTAGCTATTTCCACCCAACCATTCGCTTTCCAACTCTACAGAATGAGAAACCACCTCGGCTCCTAATCTTTTGTGACTTCCAAGTAAAGAAATGTATCTTCAACATCCCGGCTCCCATTTTCCAGGACACCCCTTCCCTATGAGACCTTTTCAAAAATCTATCCTCACCCAACTTAGCAGACACACTATCGCATATCCAAGCCAGTTCCTTCTGCCTAAGTCATACCCATCTCACCACGCCACAACCCTTCTCCATTTTGAAAACTGGTTCAGCTATTATGGCAAGCTCCCTTAGCTCAAAGGTTCTCAGGCCAGCTTGAACAACCAGCTTCCCCACTTCCATCAAATTTTTTTTTCCCTTTTCACTGCAAGCTTAATATTTTCTGATTTGTTTTAAAATGTTTTATGTCATCTTGTAAACCTTTGAAAAAAATTCTAGGGAACCCAATTGCAATGAATAGAATGTTTGAATCCATATAGCATGTCGTTAATTAAAACATGTATTCAGTCACATGCATATAGTGACAGTTACAATTTCTTGAGAGTTGAGACAGATATGTTTGCTTTAATTCATATAAATGCGCAAAAATCTAATCCTGTGTGTGTACAGTTCACAGACACATACATCAGCCAAAGATAAAGACCCACTTAAATACACTAAATAGATTTCAAAGGTCCAACAAAGCAATTAAAGATATCTGTACTGTATACAATCCATTAAGTATTACAATAAAAAAATATGATAAAGATAGTGTAATGCTGCAGGGACAAAAATGACAAAAGTAGAGAACCACAACATGCGGCTACAAGTATAAACAATAAAAAAGGTGAAAGTACTGAGCCAAAAAAAAGAGTATAAACAAGTCTTTTTAAAAAACAAAGTGAAAGTACTGAGCAAGCAACTCAACCTGCTTTGCATACAAAGAAAGCAACAAGTTGTGAACACCAGGATCTTCATTCAGCAAACGATGAACGCAGAATTCCAGATATTTGATTACTTCATGGGTTTCATTCCTGCATATAATAAAATTTCCAACCAAGAGCAAAATGAAATTCAAGAATCTGCTATTCCAATCCTAGACAAGAAAATATTTTTATTGATTTTTTTATTTATAAAAAGGAACTTGAACAGACAATGGAGTGGATGATTCGAAGACCTTAAAAATTACCATTGAACAGTTCCAGATAAATTTCATGAATTAATCACCAAATGAATGCAGTTTGAAAATAAAATTCTCGATGATAACCTAGGTGCCTCTATATGTTTGGAGGGGGACGGTGAACAAATTGCCATCATTCAATCATCTAAAGCCTCTGAACATCCTTTTGCCTTCCAAACTATCTCATGTCAAGTCCTCAATAAATAAGTTCCAAGATCACTCAAAACAGCTAGTTATAATTCTTAAAAAAAATTAATCTTCACCAAATGACCAACAGTGTAACTTATTATCTATGAAGTACGGGCACTCTATTTTGGTTAACGTGTCCGTGTCGGATATGTGTCGGACGCCAACACTTCCCGGACACGTGTCCGAACATTTGAATCATGAATGTTGATGATTAAATGAAGAAGTGCTTGATTTTTTATTTAATGACTTTGTTATTTTAATATCTTAATAATATTTTTAAAAATTTGTGTGTTTTTATGCCAATTGTAATTGAATTAACATTAAGTTTTTATTATAGTCATATAAAAATATAAAAATTACATATATTCAACGTGTCCCTAACGTGTCTGTGTCCTACTTTTTTGAGAAATAACGTGTCTGCGTGTCCGTGTCATGTCGTATCCGTGTCTCGTGTCCGTATCCGTGCTTCTTAGCTTATAATGAAAACAACACCCACAACTTTTGAAGGGATTGTTAAATATTGAAACAAGTGCATGGCCAAATGGTTGATATATTTCAGGGCATTAACAAGATGTTATCAAAATTTTATGAGTGCAATTGTTTCTAAATTATAGCCCCCGAAAAGAACAGGAACATGACTTTCTCAGAAGTCAGGACCATAAGCATCTTTGATCATCCCCCGTCTTCCATCAATGGAATAGCAACAAACTTGTGCTCTCAAGTATGAAAAACTTGTTAGGAACATAATGTTAATAAGAAATGCAAATAGAGTTGAGCATTACTTTGCATGAGGTTCACTTGAGTAACGCATCATTGCGGGAATCAATTTCCTTGGGTTCAGATTCTTTGTGGTCATCCACGACTCAACAGTTTCATAAGCGTCAAGCATGATGAGGTCTGGTGCAAACTTGTACTGCAATCAGAGGAAAATTAACTATTAACAGATCATTGATTATAAGCTGTCAGCCTACAGCATGCATAACAGATCAACCACCTTAGGTATAAAGCTGAAAAAGAAAATGATGATGGTGACAATGGTCGTGCTTGTGGTGGTCGAGCAAAGAAAATTGTTCAAACATTATTCCAAATACTTGAGATCAGTCCATATTCCATACCTGAAGGTCTAAAGGAACAGCAGGTTTCTGAAGCACTTCCAGTGCTTTTTTTGCTTCTCCTTGCTAAATCCAGTACCAAAACTTTTGATAAGTAAAGCATTCAAATCAATAAGTTTCAAATTTATTAGAAAAAAATGTTCCAAAATCAATATATTAACAGAATGCCAGTTTGATATTCTCTCCACGGTTTTAGCACCTCAGAATAAGAAAAACACCATTACAGGAAATTGCATGATGAAGACTGAAACCTATTCTAGATAATAATCACATTGACACAAGTACATTTCATGATCTTGCATAACTGTTAACCAACCACGAATATAAATCTTAAATATATCTTCAATGCTTTTCTATGGATACTTTGAGAAAACCCATAAAGTCATAACTTAGATACAGACGTGACAAGAAAAATCAAACTCAAAGCAGGAATCAAAAGACCTCTTAAACTTGGAGATTGGTGTTTTCACAAATAATCAACCAAGGCACTACAGGAGACTTAAAATATGAAAGCATCAAATCTTTGAATAAGGAATTCTGAGGAAGGTTAACCCAAATACAAAAGCAGCAGCAGCTCACAATTAGAGGTTTAAGACTCCCAAGAACTCTACAGAGCAATTTTTTATTAAAAAAAACGATAAGATTCAACTACCCTTAAGTATAACGTTTTTAAGAAAAATCTTTAAATCTACAAGGGGGCATTTCCTCCCCCATTAAAATTCTACTATTTTTTCACACCACAAACACCAAAAAAAACCAAAGCGGTGCTAAGTTTGTGGAAATCCAGTATAATTTGAATGGGATTTGGAGAAGATTATGGTAGGAGATTTAGGCTGATTATTAGTGTTGACAATTTTTTGTTTCCTTTTTTTCCTTTGTTTCCTTTTTCTCTGTTATTTCCATATTTCGATTCTCATTGTACATGATAAATAGGGACCATGTATGTAAACATGTAATTAATTTAGAATGAGAATTTGATTCAAATTCCAGTCGTATTGTCTTCATGGTATCAGAGCAGGGATTCTGAAAACCCTAACAAAATATGGCCGCCAGCCATGAATCTACCCAGTCGGTAACTCAGGAAGGAGAATCAGAGACAATCTCCTCCATGAGTTCGACTGTAGGAATTGAAAATTCCTCATTCCATCTTACTGTAGAAAAATTGAATGGGAAGAATTACCGAGAATGGGTCCAATCCATCAAGCTGGTTATCAACGGCAGAGGGAAATTGGAGTTCCTGACAGGCGAGATCAAGCAACCTCCTTCTAGTGATGCAACGGCTCTCCAAAAATGGCGTTCAGAGAATTCCTTCATCACCCTGGTGACAGTGTTGGGACTGTGGCAACAACTCGACCTCAGCCGTGGCGAAGAATGGGAGTGCATGGGTGACAGTGTTCGATTCCAGAAGAGGATGGAAGCCGAGAGGGTGTTCGAATTTCTGGCAGGGCTGAATCGCGAACTCGACGATGTTCGCAGCAGAATCTTGGGTTGACGACCGCTTCCCTCCATCCGTGAGGTCTTTGCTGAGGTGCGACGAGAAGAACAGAGGCGGAAGGTGATGTTGAAGGAGAAAGCAGAGCCTGGGATCGAAGGCTCTGCTCTTGCGAGTCGAGGAATGGTGTCAACAGGAAGGTCTGGTTCACGACCAAACCATATGTCTGAGGTTGAAGACCTTATATCGCGTGGGTCATCCAGTGGGTCGAGACAGACCCATACGTCTGGGTTGGAAGCTTTTGTAAGTCGTGGGCCTCATAATGGATCCGGCCCAAAACAAAATAAACGACCTTTTTGTGAGCATTGCAAAAAATCGGGCCATTCCAAAGATACCTGTTGGACCTTACATGACAAGCCTGCAGATTAGAAGCCCAGACAGCCCAATAAATCTCATGGGTACTAGGCCTCTACTGAACAGCCCTTTAGTGGGGGTTTTAACCCCGAGCAACTTGAGAAGCTATATGCTCTATTTTCGACCTTCCAAACCTCGGGTCAGTCCTCTACTCAACTGCCATCGGGTTCCTTAGCCCACAAAGGTACTTTTTTGTCAGCCCTCAGTTCCACTTTGCGCCACTCCCTGGATTATTGACTCAGGTGCATCTGACTATATGACTGATACCCATCATTTATTCTCCACATATTCACCTTGTGCTGGTAACTTGAAAATAAAAATTGCAGATGGTACTTTATCCCCAGTAGCTGGCAAGGGGAGTATCCGTATCTCTGAATTTATTACTTTGGAGTCTGTACTTCATGTTCCTAATCTCCCTTGCAATCTGTTGTCTATTAGTCAACTAACCAAACAATCTCATTGCTCAGCTATTTTTTTTGTCTTCTCATTGTGTTTTTCAGGATCTATCATCGGGGAAGACGATTGGCAGTGCTAAGGAATGCGAGGGACTCTATTACTTTGATGATGTTCACATGAATAAACAGTGTCATCCTCCTCTTTGTAATTCTGCATTTAGTCCTAGGGATAGTGTCCTTTTGTTATGGTATAAACGAATGGGCCATCCTAGTTTTCAATATTTAAAACTGTTGTTTCCATCACTTTGTTTGAATAAAACTCCCTTGGATTTACAATGTGAAGTTTATGAACTTGCAAAACATCATCGTACTTCTTTTCCCACATCATCTTATAAACCATCACTGCCTTTTACCGTAATTCACAGTGATCTTTGGGGCCCCTCACGAGTTCCTAATAGGACCCACAAAAAATGGTTAATTACATTTATTGATGACCATTCTCGTCTCTGTTGGGTATTTCTACTAAACGATAAATCTGAGGTTAGTTCGGTATTCATGAATTTCTATAATATGATTTACACCCAATTTCACACAAAAATCCAGATTCTTCATACTGATAATGGCACAGAATACTTCAATTCCTCCTTAAGTCCCTACTTTCAAGACAAAGGTACTATTCATCAGAGTTCCTGTGTTCAAACCCCCCAACAAAATGGGGTTGCTGAACGGAAAAACCGACATATTTTTGAGATAGCTCGTGCCTTACTGTTTACCTCTCACATGAAAAATAATTTTTGGGGTAATGCCATTCTGACCGCTGCATTTCTCGCCAATCGAATGCCTAGTCGGGTTCTCTCATTTGCAACTCCTCTCCAAAAATTCCAGGAGGCTTTTCCTAATTCTCGAGTCAGTTCTTCTCTCCCTCTCCGTGTTTTTGGGTCCATAGTGTTTGTCCACATTCACGCCTCCCAACGTAACAAATTGGATCCTAGAGCTCTCAAATGTGTCTTTCTTGGCTACTCCCCTACTCAAAAGGGTTACAAATGCTATGATCCCCTCTCACAGAAGTTATATGTTAGTCGGAATGTCACATTTTTTGAGCATACTCCTTACTACTCGCTTCAGGGGGAGTCCTTGAGAGAAGCTCAACACTCTGATATAGACTTCGATGTTGCGATCTTTGAGTCTATCAGTACACCTTCCCCTTTCTTGTCCAACACAAAAGGAACCTTGAACTCAGGGGGAGATGTGGGAAAACAAACAAGCAAGGAGACACTTGTTTACTCAAGGAGACCTAAATCAAAGCCCGATGAGACCTTCACATCCGAAGCACCAAAAGAGTCCGAACCGGTGATAGCTCCGACTCCTTATGAGCCAATATCCAATCTTGACCAGGTAAAAAATCTTGATGACCTACCCATTGCTCTTAGAAAACAACCTCGTTCATGTACTTCCCATCCTATCTCAAAATTTGTTTCTTACAATGCTCTTTCTACCAAATGTCGTGCTTTTACGTCTAACCTTGACAGGATCCAGATTCCTAAGAATATTCAAGAGGTTTTGGGAATTCCAGAATGGAGAAAAGCAGTAATGGAAGAAATCAGGGCATTGGAAAAAAATGGAACTTGGGAAGTAATGTCTTTGCCAAAGGGGAAGAAGCCAGTAGGCTGTAAGTGGGTGTTCACAGTGAAGTACAAGGTGGATGGTACAGTGGAACGATACAAAGCTCGCCTAGTTGCAAAGGGGTTCACTCAGACATATGGTATTGATTACACCGAGACATTTGCACCTGTGGCAAAGCTGAACACTATATGGGTTCTCTTGTCCTTGGTAGCAAACCTGGATTGGCCACTCCACCAATTTGACATCAAGAATGCTTTTCTGAATGGTGAGCTGGAGGAAGAAGTGTTCATGACGCTACCTCCAGGAGTTTACAAGGAGATGAAACCAGAGTATGTAAACTAAAGAAATCCCTGTATGGACTTAAACAATCACCAAGGGCATGGTTTGATAGATTTGTGAAGGTGATGAAGAATCAAGGATATCAACAGGGACAGTCAGATCATACGATGTTCATCAAACAATCCAGTGATGGAAGCAGGACCATCCTAATTGTATACGTCGACGACATCATTCTTACTGGAGATAACATAGGAGAGATAGAAAGATTGAAGAAGGTCTTAGCCACAGAATTTGAGGTAAAAGACCTAGGTCAAATGTGATACTTTCTGGGAATGGAAGTGGCCAGGTCAAAGAAGGGAATTAGTGTCTCTTAGAGAAAGTATGTGCTTAATCTTTTGATTGAGATTGGGATGCTTGGTTGCAAGCCAAGCGATACTCCGATCGAGGCAGGAAAAAGAACGGAAGATGCTGGAAAACCTGTGGATAGAGAAAGAGATCTGAGACTAGCAGGTAGATTGATCTACCTATCTCACACCAGACCTGACATTGCTTTTGCTGTGAGTGTGACCAATCAGCATATGCATTCACCAAAGGAGGATCACCTAGAAGCAGTATATAAAATTCTCAAATATCTGAAAGGCTCTCCAGGGCGAGGTCTATTCTTCAAGAGAGGAGATAGTAAGAAGGTAAAGATTTATACAGATGCAGATTGGACAGGATCAGTAGAAGACAGAAGGTCTACTACTGGCTACTGTACCTATGTTTGGGGAAATCTAGTAACATGGAGGAGTAAGAAGCAGAATGTGGTAGCCAGAAGTAGTGCTGAAGCTGAATTCAGAGCCGTTGCACAAGGGATGTGTGAAGGGCTGTGGTTACAGAAGCTCTTGGAGGAACTACATATCACAATAGAGCTCCCCATCAAACTCTACTGCGACAACAAAGCCGCTATCAGTATTTCCCATAATCCGGTCCAGCAGGACAGGACTAAACACATAGAAGTTGACAGGCATTTTATAAAGGAGAAAATTGAGAAAGGGACAGTCTGCATGACCTATATCCCTACAAGAGAACAATTAGCAGATATATTCACTAAGGGTTTACAGAGGTCCAGCTTTGAAGAGTTTATCTGCAAGTTGGACATGATCAACATCTATGATCCAACTTGAGGGGGAGTGTGGAAATCCCGTATAATTTGAATGGGATTTGGAGCAGATTATGGTAGGAGATTTAGGCTGATTATTAGTGTTGACAATTTTTTGTTTCCTTTTTTCCTTTGTTTCCTTTTTCTCTGTAATTTTCATATTTCGATTCTCATTGTACATGATAAATAGGGACCATGTATGTAAACATGTAATTAATTTAGAATGAGAATTTGATTCAAATTCCAGTCGTATTGTCTTCAAACTTCCTTACATTTCTACTGTTTCTCCTTACACGGCCCCTATCCAACAAAAAGACAAAAAATTAGGTTCCACATGCCCCTGGACATTGAGCAGTGAAGATTAAATGACTAATGAACACTGCCTCAACTTTGCACATACAACAACAATCTACCAGCATCAAGCCCCTTTTTGGACCTTATCCATTGTAGGTATAGCCTTCCATGTGACAACCCATGAAAAAAGCCATCCTCGAAGTGGCTCAAACACATCACATGGATTTCCATGGAAAGTCCTCTACTCCTCTTGAAGAAATCTCTAGGTAAAATAACCTAATCGAGAACCTTCTGCTGCCTTCCACCGTCAACCTTAGAGAGACCTCTTTTTCTTCAATTGGCTTTAAATGCTGAAGGACCATCATCATATTCACAATTTCTTCCAGCTCCCAATCATTGAAATTGCACATTAAACAAGGGATCCAAACCGCCACGCCCTCTAATAGGTCACCAAAACTGCCATCCACTCTCCCTATTCAAAGTCAACTGATAAAGACGGGAGGATTTGTCCTTCCATGCAAAATCCCAAATCCGAGCATTCAGCCAGAACTTTACGCTCACCCCTCCACCCACCTCATAGAAAACAAACCAAAAGAAATCATCCGCCCCTCTCCTGATAACTTTCCACAAACCCACCCCAAAAGTTACCGATCAAAAAAAAAAACCACCCCAAAACAACCCCATTCCTCAAAACCAAATTTTGAAGAAAGTATTGATCGAACAACAGCATCTCTTGAGGAAAACAAAATGTATATATGCAGATGTTTCAGTGTGCTGAGAGCAAACATCTAAGAGTTACAAGATGGTGCCTTTCAATTTTAGACTATGTGTCAGCACATATAACAACAGTATGACTGAAAGCTGAGAATTTGACCAACAACAATTGGCCATCATTAAGGGCTTAAAAATGCTAACACTTCAACCATACCTTTATTCATATGTACCTGAGTATGTACCAGAGAGAACACTCCCTTCAGTTAAAAGACGCTGAATTTGAACAGTTCTGACTTCTGAGTTGCCTCTAGGAGATCTCTAGTTGCTAAGTTTGAGTTGGCCCAAAAATGACTGCTATTACTTTTGGGTGTTTAGTACCAGCTAAGTACAATTTTCCAGCAAAAATTCTATTGCTATCGTCTTGAATTGATGAAACAAAAATGTCTATTGTTATCAAGTGTAAATGTCAATCATTCATTCACGTCATAAAGATAATTGTTGCACGTCATAATTAATTTTACTTTCATATACAACAGTTATCTTTTTTACAGCGGGGGGTAAGTAACTTCCATACACAATGTCGACTAGAACAGTAGAACTATAACCTTGTACTATATAAAATAGCTTGCATAGATACAGAACACAGATAACACCAAAAAATTGTAAAACAACCAAAAATAAAATTAAAAATAATAATCATAATACAAACTTATAGTTATAGCCATGTCCAATGTTACTTAATATATTAGTGTAAGAGACAAAAATTAATAGCCATTGGCAAGTTAGCATTCATACAAGGGGAATATGCAGTTAAAACTACATATACAACTACCAGAAAGGCAACTGCATTTTCACTGTGCAGCACCGAGTATGACCTTATCACCTCCAACCTCAGCCCCTACTTTGTAGCCCTAATCATCCTTTTTTATTTATTGTTTTGGGTACACCTATGATAGTATGATCAGCTTGTCGTTTTTTGAACACAATAATGAAGGATTGGTGAAGAAAAATGTTGGACAAAATCATGTTTTAAAATTGAAACTATTTATATAAGAAAGTTAAATAGCTGCACAGTAGGCTGGGAAGGAGAAATTTAAAATTAAGTACAGAAAGTGACAATAATGAGCACCAAATATGACAATTACAATGGCATCCTCCAAAGAAGAAGAAAACAAAAAAGAAAACCACCTGAATATAATGGTGAACTACAATCTCATATTGCTCCTTCAGACTAGCAAAATATACCAATTCATCAACTCTACCATAGCTGCAAGAAATCAGAAACCCAAAATAAGAGAGAGAGAGAGAGAGAGAGAGGGAGAGAGAGAGAGAGAGAGAGAGAGAGAGAGAGATCATTACAGTAACAACTAGTTCACTAAGAAAAACTTTTAAGCTGAAAAATGCACAAAGAAATTTGTTTCATAAAAACAACCTCGTCTACAATTACTGTACAAAAAAACAACAAATGGAAGTGCGGTTCTACCAAATCCAGAAAAAATTACCAAAACAACATTTAAATGGATAAAACATAATTAAAGGAAAAGCATGCCAAAATCCAAATGCATAATTTATTTTGATAAAGAAAAATGTCTGAAGTCAGAAGTGAGTAAATTCTTCATTCCTGATGTATAGTGAAATAAAATTAGTAAAGTGATAAAGAAATGTACATTGGAATTCTAATTGACAAAGAAGGTCCCAATTCTTTTCCTTTTTTTATCAGCAAGAAAGTCCCAATTCAGAAATAAAAAGTATGCCTGCCACAGTATTTGCATTCAAGAATTTGAATGTAGATTTGATGGTTAATGCATTGTAGTTCTTACAATAAACATTCAAGATACAAGATTTTAAAAAGAAAAATGCAGAACCAGACAGAAGGCTACATGTTATTTTTAAAAGAAAAACACACCATACAGTCAAATGCAAAAAAAAGACTTTTGACTAGCGCACGAGTACCAATTCTATGAAAAAGAATCTAGAACGGAAGCATCAAAAGAAAATGAGAGCACTCCGAGCCCTGTAAAAATCTGTGATGGGGGGATTAAATAATTAAAGACCATACAAATACTCTCCCTATCCACAATTGCACTGAAGCAACAAACTCATCAGTAGTTTGTTGGTTCCTCTCCTCCCATATCATAAAATGGTAAAAAGTGAGATCTCTCATAATGTATAGGTCATCAAACCTCAAAAAATTAAGTAAAATGTTCATTAATTATGACCCATAATGAGAAGGTGAAAAAACATTCTTAACCTTGGATTCACCAAAAAAAAATGCACAAGTGGGGGATTATCTACTAATAATGTCTTCACAAAATCCTGCCAGATAAAGGAAAGCACCAACCTGCAACAACAATCTATAGGAAAGAGCTTACTAGGACAACTAGAACACCTTATCGACTGCCTCTTGTTACTGTCATTGACCGACCCAGCTTTGTGATGCTGAGTGAAGCAAAGACATTGACCTCTCTACATAATAAATCACCCAATTTTGAATTCCCTTGAAATTGAGGGCACCAGACCAGAGCATATTATGTTCTACCAAATAATGAATTTTTTAGGATTTTCTATCCAAAAAAGGTAATAAGATGAGGACAGGTAATACAAATAAAATCACTAATTTGCAAACTGACCTAATTATATGATCAGACCACTTTCCACCACCCTATAGTATTTCAAGTGATAGGATTTTCCATCCAAAGCAAAGTAAAAAGATGAGGGCACGCAATGCATAAAAAATCGCTAACTTGCAAACTGACCTAATTTTATGATCATACCACCTTCCACCAACCTCCAGTATTTCAAGTGATAAATGGGGTTACTGAACATTTTCATAAGATAAAAAAAGAAAAAGAAAAAAAGGACATCACTTTGATCAATGGAAGGATAGGGGCAAGAAACTTTTCAAATAAATAAATCCCAACCCTAAGCACTCAATAATATATCATAGTGTCATCCAAATTTATCTATTTCTCATAATAAAGTTAGAAAAAAGATGAGTATTTCAATGTGATAGAGATAAGGTTATCTCTCTTATCATATGCCTTAACATTATCCCTGACATATCTCTAACACAATGCAAAGCACCACAGCTGTAAAAGAAAATGATTACAAAAAGAATAATGCAGACACTTGTTAACGGGTTAAAGGAAAAACAATCTACAGAAATTTATTATAAATGACAACATAAATCACCTCTCTAATAGTTTCATTGTTGTTGTCTCATCCAACATATCCTTGCAGTCACTGAGAAAAGCTCGAAATTCTTTAATGATTGATTGATATTCAGAATTACTATTCTCCAAAGCAGTGTCATCTTCCAGAAGTAGTCGATTGATCTAAAATCAGAACATATAAATCTAATATTAATAGGAAATGACATCTTCATACAAGACAACACATGTGATGAGAGAAAAAAAATTAAATGTCCCACACTACATGACAATGGTAATCCCATCACTAGATTCATCATGCCCAAATACCAATAAGTTAAAAACAAAATACAGGTACTTAACAATTAACATTAACCACGAACAAGACTCAATATTTGTTGGAAGGGAAATATGGGATGGGTAGCTGGGGATGGACTTCAGCAGACGATGGAGGGACTTATGGGGGGTGACCTTGAGGAAAAGAACCGGAAAAGTTGGGATGACTTTTCCACTCGGATACAATTTATGGTAGGGAATGGTAATAGGATTAACTTCTGCCATGACTTGTGGTGTGGAGATTTCTTGTTGAAGGGAAAATTTCCGAAGTTTCGCGCTGCTATGGATAAAGAAGAAAAGGCAGCAAATAATGTTTCCTTCTCAGAGCGAGAAGTGGAGTGGACTCTTTTCACGAGGGCATTCCAGGATTGGAAATTGCCTCCTGTTGAGCCCTTTTTAGCCTTGTAGTATAGGATTTGAATGAAGGCTAATAGGGATGACATGGTCAAATGGAGTCTGGGCCCAAATGGCTGCTTTAATGTTAAATCTTATAAAGAAGATGAGGCTGGATTCCTGTGAAGAGGTATTTGAAGAGCCAAGGCTCACTTGAAGGTTTCATTTTTCGTGTGGAGCGCTTTGGAGGTAACTCTCACGATTGTTAATTTGGGAAGAAAGGGAAAAACTCTTCCCAATTGGTGTTACATGTGCTAAAGTGCAGAAGAGTCAACTAATCATCTCCCTCTCCATTATTTAGTTGCCAAGGACGTGTGTTGCATGCTTATGTTGTTTTTGGATTTCACTGGATTATGCGTAGATCAGTTAAAGATCTGTTGGCTAGTCGGGCGGCAGCTTATCTGGTAAAGAGGAAAAGGCAAGCTTGGAAAGTAGCACCCTTGTGTGTGACAAGGAAGGAAAGGAGAAGAGGCTTCAACTTGGGTTCTGAGGAAAAGCAAAGGTATAAGCAAGTTCCTTGGGATAACTTTATGAAATTTTTTGTGGCTCCTGAATAAGTTAGGGGGCTGGGGGTGAGGGGTGATCAAGGTAGGAAAGGGGGAAGTTCTAGCTCTTGAATGACTATAGTAAAAAAAAGCTTTGTAGTTCAGTGAATTATGAGTTGAGGAGGAGGCAGCAGGGAAATTTTCAGATAGGAAGGGGAAGGGACTGTTTATTGGTTTCATGAAGGTTAAAATCGTATCATGGAATGTGTGGGGTCAATTTGTTTTTATCGATAAAAGTAACTTGGATTAAGAGGGCCCAGGAAGGGCAACCCGCATATACAAAGGAAAGCGATTGACCTTTGCCGGTATTATCCACCAGCAACCAAAGACAGAAAAGAGCATATTCCATACACGGGCTATCTTGCAATGGATCTTTGTGTAAAGGACATCGATTTGGAAGGTGATAACCTCTCCTCCTTAGGTTATGAGCCATAAGAATGACTCCCCATGCCACTTCCCAAGCAAAAAATGCAGCTTTTAATGGAGCTCTAGATTTCCAAATTACTCTCCAAGGAAAGGTAGCCTCTTTTCCATCCAACAATTTCCGTTAAAAGGAGCAAACTGTGAAATTCCCATCTCCATTCCCCTTCCATTTGATCTCATCTACCCCTCCATCCAATAATTGCACCTTCCTAAAAGAGGTGATTAACTCATCCACCTCCACAAGCTCCCAATCAAAAAAATGCCTGCTAAATTTCAGACTCCATATTCTCTCACATGTTGTCCGCTACCGTACCATCCTTATCCAAGGCTATGTTGAAAATATGTGGGAAATTATCTTTTAGCACACCATCCCCATGCTAAGTATCACTCCAAAAATTCACCCTCGACCCATCCCCAATGGCAAACTTGACTCACAGAAAGAGGCTTTCCAAACTCCGCAACCATATGTTCCCATAACAGCCCGGGAAAACACCCACCATCCTCACGCCCATATTTTCCCACTAGTACTTCTCTCCATAAAACATTGCTCTCCTTAGCAAAATGCCAAATTCATTTGTAGCAACGCTTTATTAAACTACTTCAAATCATTGATCCCCAACCCGCCTTCGGTCATAGGAGCTTTCACTTTGTCCCAACTAATAAGATGGATCTTCTTGCCCTCCTCATTGCGCCCCCCCGGAAAAAAAAAAAAAAAAAAAAAAGTGAAAATCTTGCTAAATCTTCTCAAACTTTTAAATGAAGTTGGCATCAGAAAGAGTGACATATAGTAAGTGGGGAGATTCTCCGAAGTACTTCTAATTAGCATGATCCTCCCTCCCTTTGACAGATACTCTTTGCCAACCTCCTAATCTTTTTTTCAAAATTTTCAATCACCGCATCCCAAATTCCTGTTGATCTCGATGAAGCACCCAAAGGAAGCCCAACATACACAATAGCGAATCTACTGACCTTGCAAACTAAATCCCCTGCCATATCCTCCACTTCCCTCACATCACCCACCTGAATGATCTCGGTCTTCTTCAAATTAACCTTGAGACTCGGCACTGACTCAAAACAAAGGAGAATACATCTTAGAATCCACAGTTGGACTTCCACCACATCACAAAAAAGAATAATGTCATCTGTGAATAATAAGTGGGAGATCTACTTTGTGTCATCTGTGAATGGAAAGCATGTGTAGTTTGTTTGTAGGACACCAAAATGGAGGCTATTTAAGCATGTGATCAGGAGCATTTAGGGTGGTAGGTGGATGGACTAGATTCATTTAGGAGCAGTAGGTACAATGGAGGGGTGTCCTTGTAATGTGGGATTCAAGGGCATTAACTAGGGTGCACTTCCGGGTAGGATTGTTCTTAGTATCTTTTATTTTTAATAATGTTAAAGAATATAATAATAAAGTTATAACCTTTCAAAGAACTTAAGCTTTTAGATGAGTTGGTGATTTAACATGGTATCAGAGTGGACAAAAGGTCACGGGTTCAAACTTCACCGTCACCCTGATAATATGAATTGACACTTGTAGGCTCAGACTACCCACACGTGAGAGAGCGTGTTAAAGAATATAATAATAAAGTTACAACCTTTCTAATAGCTTAAGCTTTTAGATGAGTTGGTGGTTTAACATATAAAAGGGCAGTATCTTGTTTATTGAATTTTGTTATTGATGGTTTTCAATGGGTGTTTATAGTCCCATTGAGGATGAGATGAATGGTTTCTAGGATTTATTGGTCAGTTGGGCATAAGAGTTGAGTAGTCCATCGTTTATCAAAAGGGATTTCAGTGTTGTCTATTTTCTATGTGAAAGGGTAGGATGTTAGAATTCCTCAAATGTTGTGACTGTTGCGGGCATTTTCAAAGGGAGCCTCAGTAAAGCTTTTTAAAAAACTTATTTGGATCACATACCATGACAACATGGTCATTTGTCCCTTCAATTTTTGGTTAAGCCTTGCATTTCTCCGCTTCTTTCTGGACATTTTTTATCCCAACTACACTCGAGGATTTTAACTCAAACTCTTTGTTGTGCTAATTATATTCTTTGCTTTAGTTTCGACCTCCTTTGGAATAATATCAGTACATTGTCAAGGTGTACTTATGAACTAAAAGACTCATCCTTGATAATATTATCATCCAAAACTTTGGATTGGTATCATGAATTTAAATAACGACTATTATGTATTATATCAGTAGATACGTATCGATTTTTTTACCCTTACGATATTGGTGGACTGAAATTTACAACTATATCGGCCGATACTCCTCTTATCAGCCAATACAGTTGTTTTGAGTTTTTTTTTCTTTTTCAAAATCTTTATGATCACTATATTTATGAGATCTAAATACAAAAAGTGACACCTAACAAAATAATTCAAAAAATTAAAACGAGTTACGAATAAATTCAGGGAATACGACCATGGAAAAGGCCTTTTAGCCTCAATTTTTTAAATATTTTATTCCATAATTAATCACATTAAACTGATTTGCACGCTTATAATCATTTTTTGTTATTATTTGTATTAGTTGTTGCAATGCTATTCAAATCAAATGAAACTTTCTTGCTACTTTTAACTTTAAAAAGTTCATACAAAATACTAAAACATCTTCCTTGATGTTACTTACAAGAAAAAATATCTTACAAGTTGTTTGAAAATTGAAAACTAACAATAAATAAGCTAACATGTGATCAATTGTCGGTACAATTGTATTGGACACCCGCTTATCAAAAAAAAAAAAATTATTGTCAAAATATGTGTATCAAGAGGTTTCCTAGTATTTGAAAAAAATTCTAAGGTCGTGTTTTCCGATTCTCGTTACAAATGGCCCAATAATACTATTATACCGTGACCGCTTCGTATCCCGCAACCGCGATTTAAATTCATATATTGATTTCCACTCTTTACCTTCATTCATAACTTCAAAACAACTCACAAGCTTAATACATGTGTGAGATTTGTCGTGTGTATTTAAATCAAAAGACAATGAAGTTATCCCATAGCTCACACATCTAGGACCCGTTTGGTAGGCTGGAATCAAGGAAGGAATGGAATGGGCATTCCCTATTTTATTTCATTTCCGCGTTTGTGTGTACCCTTTAAGTTGGAATGATCATTCCAAACGGAATGATTAATCCTCCTGAAGTCTAAATAAGCATTCCTCTTCTCTCCCTAAGGAATGAAGTTGATTCCTACGGCATCAAAAAAAAAAAAAAAGGACAGCATTAGGATAACGTCAGTCGCATAATCGAAGCTTTATTTAATTGTTGTGGGTTTAGTATAAACCCTATAATATGATTTGATGAATCTCTCTCTCTCTCTCTCTCTCTCTCTCTCTCTATACACATATATATATAAGTATATATCCCAAGAATATGATTTCACGAATTTCTCTGAATCCTTCTGTATATATATTTATATATGTTAAACACACACACACACATACATATATAAATATGTGTGTGTGTGTGTGTGTGAAAATCCTATTCCATTCTTTCTATTACAACCAAACAAAGGAATGGAATGATCATTCTTATTCCATTCGTGAGTCCATTCCATTCCTAAATTCATTCCATTCCGATGTACCAAACGTGGCCCTAGTGAAATTGGCCTTTCCACCCACTCCTAATTTATTACAAGATAATGAAGTTATCCCATAGCTCACGAGCTTACTGAGCCCAAAGCTTGTGCTCAGCTTGGTAACTCAATGAGTAATTTTGAACCTAAACCTATTTTATTTGGGGACATATGCCTCTAGCATAACAGAGGACTGCATTGGTCCAAGAATACCTTTTTTTTAACAATTTTTGTTCGTGGAATGGAAGTCATATAAGTAATCAATAGGTTTAAAATGAATATTATAAAATAATTTGAGTAAACACGTAGCAAGGCAGATATGGCTCAGTAAATGCAACCCAAATCCAACAAGTTTGTCTATAACAGTATCCCCATGCCAGCAGATTGGTGGGTCAGTCCAAAAGGTGCCCACCTAAGACCCTACTGGTCCCTACATACCATAGCGGCACCAAGTATTTCAATACATAAATATTTTCACTGTGTGACATCTTGCGGTGGAAAATATGGCATGAGCATGATGGGAAACAAGCCAAAAGCCTCATTAGTACACCCAAACTTCATGTGAATTGTGGAGATGCTAATAGGGAAAAGAAAAGTCCCAGTGACCTCAGGTTTTCACACTTCCAAGTAGATTAAAGCTAGTTTTCCATTCCAACTTTTGTTCCTCCATATATAAACATATAAGTCAAGTAAAAGGTGACACCACAAAATGGTTCCAAAAAAGTTATTTATATATATATATATATATATATATATATATATATTGGTATTGTAAGCAGCAATTAAACTTAAGGGAACAATGAGATGCCAACTTATCCATCCATCAACAAGGAATATATAGAGGCGAACCTTGTCCAGGTACAATTCAGTTGCCCAAGTGGAAATCATTGTTATCTGGCATTTATCATCCTTTGTAAGATTATCAAGCTTCCGCAGTAAAAAGGTTCTCAAAGCATCCTACAAGGGTTCAAAGCAAATTAAGAGTTCATACATGTGCATCTACAAATTTCAAATTAAATCAGCTCTTGTATGAATGACTCACAACAACATAAAGTGCAGAGGTCAAAAGGCCTTGGATGATAGACTGATATCCAAAAGAAAATTCTATTAAATCATGATGGACAATGAAATATGTATATGCAGCCAACAATTCAGAGTATTCTGAGGTTGCCACATCAGACACATGATATCCATGTCAGTCAATTTGAATACCAGAACTTCAAAATAGTAAAACTACTAAAAGTTTAGCAAAATTTATAAGTCCTTGTAGTCAAAATGACTGAATAGAAGACTCACATATAACAATCAACCTAAACCAAGATAAAATAGCAAATGAATAGACAAAAAATGAGAGACTAACCCAAAAACAAATATCCATTCAACCAGCTGGATTAAAATGATGGTAATCAAGCTAAGGGCAAAATAATAACCTTTTACCAAAAAATCATAAATAAATAAATAAATAAACTTTTATCAACAAAAGATTTTTATGATGAAAAACAATAACTTTTATGGGAAAGAAATAGGCAAAGGCCATATAAATTCAGGTAAGCACAAAGGCCAAGACCCCAATCAGAAAGAGAGACTATTAACAAAAGCTATGACCACAGATAGAGCAGAATAATGGACCACTAATAAGATATCCAACCACTTAGAAGTCATTTTAGTGAACATAACAATATCAAGATAATCCAATTGCTAGTGAACATACCAATGAAGGTGAGTATCTCTTACATATAGTATGCACATACACTCAATATATCTGTTAGTTATTGAAGGTAGATATCACTGTATAATGACTCAGTCTAGTCAAGCCTCCAAAAAAAAACAGCTTACAAAATTTTGACACACTACACACATCATCTAAGGATGAGCACTGATATGCATGATTGTTGAGCACACTTCTTATTGCACTTAATTTTTCCCTTTTTTTGGATAAATTTGTTATTGCATTGATTCGTGATGAATCAATTACTCGAACACAAGATTATATTCCATGTTATATGTTCTTTGCATGCGAATTAATAAAAAAAAATATATATCTATTCTTTGTAAGTGAAATATAATTATTACTATTTGCCAAAATTTATATCTTCAATTGAAATTACAAGTGATTTAATAAACAGTTATTATTACAATCAACAACCTTTTCCTTCATTGTTAACTTGTTAGGAAGGTGTGGTGTCACTTATTTTTGTCATTTGGGTGCTCGTGGATCATGCCTGCTTCAATTTGGCTTTCTAGAGGTTGGTCATGGGGTCGTGATAGGAGAAATGTGACAAAACTGTGGAGGTTAGTGCCTCTTTGTCTGCATTGGTGCCTTTGGCAGGAGAGGAACGGTAGGATTTTTTAGGGGGTAGAATTCCCCCCAAGTAGGTTCAAGGATAGTTTATTTTTATTATAAATCTTATACTTTTGGGTTAAAGAGTTGGATCCTTTTCTCGTAGATACCTTTATTGACTTTTTAAGAGGATTGAGACTCTAAATTTTTGTAGCCCTCCTCCTTAGTGTACAGGTTCGCTCCTTCTTGCAGTTTTTTTCAATTTAATTTTACTTATAAAAAGAAAGTTATTATTACAACCTCATAGATAACAAGTATAAAACCTTTTAAAGATCATTTTCTCATGCAATATTGAATTATTATAACCAAATATAATATTATGACATGATTGACATCATAAACGAAGTATAAAATATACACAAATTACACACACTTCAACACAACTCAAGTTACAAGTAACATAACAACCTAGGTAAAACAATTAGCAAGCTAGGCTATAAAACTTAGCAACTAATTATTACAAGTAATCTCCCCTTTTTTGGAAAAATAAAGGAATTGGCTTTTTTGATTAGTCTATGAGATTGCTAGTGACACAAACAAAACATTTTGACTATCTTAGTATGTTTTGACCAACTTTCTTATATTTCAATGGAAGCAATTTCCTTTTATTAGAAACCCTAAATTTCAGTTGTCTACCATGATTCATTGTGGTTCACAAGGAAAGATATATATTTTGAACATTTTGTCATTTCCATAGAAACAAAAGTAAATTTTGATCCTTTATTGGATTTCCTACAACAAAATGTCAGAACTATGGAATGGCAAGAAATAATGTTGTTCAACACTAGTTTTTTGTACAAAAGACAAGGCAGAACAAAAAGACATTTGGATAATTTGTGACTGAAAACAAATGATGTGTGCAGCAAAGTAATCATTTCCATGAACCTGCACATATCTTTAGATGGCTGAAAATAGAAAATAAAACTACAATTACCTGTTCGCCAACGCCAATAAACTTCAAAGTGATCTCTTCAAACGATAATATATAATTAATCTGCAAAATGCATTCCCATGGGTTAATAAGTAGTTCACTTATAGAAAATAAAAATGATAAATCAATATACATTATCATTCATCAGATTTCCACTTTTCAATATGTTTAGCATTATATAAAGCTTCAAAATCCCACTAAAATAAATAAATAAACTTAAAAAAAAATCCCATCAAGTATAGAGCATCACTACTCAAGTAAATGGATAGATGCCATATTTCCAGTTACTGATTTTCCAAATACACAAATTTTCCTGGAACTTAAAAAATAAAGTTGACTCTTGGTTGTCACACTACATAAACCATAAGTGCAAACTGATATTACCATCAAATAAATTTACGTAGTGACTAGTGAGCTGTATCCTGTCACTGAAAATTAAATGTCCAACAATATTTCTTCGAACCAAAGGCAACTGAAGCATCAAATAGCCAAAATATGAGTTCCAACCTCATATAAGAGCATCAATCATCCATCACACGATCCCGTGCAATAAGCCCATTACTTTATAAGTAATACCCACACCCCATGTCTCCCAATAGGGACTTCAACGTTCACCTCTCCCTTTGTGGGTGTTCAAGAAATAACATAACAGTTAACCAAACAGTTGTTGAACAGCCAATTAACATCCCACTCTTAAGGAAAATTAGGGACAGTGGCAGCCCACAAAGTACATGACACAGCCTCACAAAAAGCTCAAGGCTCTCTTGTTTAAAACTCAAAAGCAAAGTTCAACACAAAAGACCTTTGCATAAGAGACGTAGTGACAAAAGTCAAAGGACCTAGTGACAACATTGTGCTGATATGAGGAATTGAGCTAACCACCAAGAATCGTGAATCTAAGTAACAGTATGGGGCAGGTGCACTCTAAATTTGTGCATACTATAGTTGTTAAAGAGGCAGCTGTTAGAGGATTAAATACTTAGCTTATGCCCTCTCTAACAACTTAAGTTTTTAGATGAGTTTGTTGTTTAACATGACAGACAAAGGCCTTGGGTTCAAAACTCAAGGTGAAGAGTCTAGCCACACATGAGGAAACGTGTTAGAGGATATAATATGAAAATCACACCATCTCTCTCTAACAGCTAAAACTTTTAGATGAATCAGTGGTTTCACATGAGCCTTACCACCCTGATAATTATAATTGATGCATGTGTTAGCCCCTAAGAAGCACCGACACGGACATGCGGACAGGACATTTTTTCAAAAAAGTCAAACATGATACATCGAGGACATGTTGAATATATTTTTATATAACCATATAATAAAAACCTATATTGTTTCAATCAAAATTAACACAAAAATGCACAAATCAATGCAATATTATTAATTTATCAAAATAATAAAGTCATTAAATAAAAAATTAAGAACTTCATTTAATTATTAACATTCATGATTCTAAGTTTTAAAACAAATTTGTTAACTACTATAAAATATATATATATATATATAATATGTGTGTGTGTGTGTAATAGAGAAGAAAAGGAGAAAAAAGGGGGGAAATTCTGAAAAAATTCCAAAAAACAAAATAATAAAATTCAAAAACGTGTCTAGGACGTGTCTGTAATTCAGAAAAATTAGACACTCTTTTTTCACATGTCCGAGCGTGTCTGTGTCCAACATTGATACGTGAAGCAAAATAAAGTATATGTGCTTCATAGGTTAGCCCACTTATGGTGGGAAGTTTAGCCACGGGTGAGGGACATGTTAGAAAATTAAAATTTAACCTACAACATTTCTAATAACTTAAACGTTTAGATGATTTGGTTGTTTAAAAACAAGAAGAATTAGGAATTTTTCCAATTATTAAATATCATGATGGGTCATAATGACTGTGAACAAGCCTTTTTTTATAAGTGTAAGGATTAAAGAGCAAGGCGCACCAATTTTCCCAAAAAAAAAAAAAAAAAGACAAGCAACCAAAATTTGAGCATCATATCATACAAGGACTCTACAAAAACATCCATTGAGGAGATACAAGACCCTACACCCCATATATGCAAAATGTATAAAAAAAAATAATAATAATAACTTTGACTCTCTTCTTCCCCTTTAAAAATTCTTCTATTTCTTTCTTTCTATATACCTCAGAATAGACAAAACGGGCCACATCTCAAATCTTACGAACACCTCTATTTTTACAACTGCCCTTCCACCTTCTAATAAACTCTTAACACTGTCTATGGCATGATCCAAAAGCTCCCAAAAAGGGAGAACAAGAACTACCATACTTCATGCACCACCTTCCTTTACGATGGAGCTAATGTTGTAAACCCGTTGATGTGCATGAAAAAATCCCATATTTCTATCACTCTCCTTTAGCTACATTATCTTAGACTGTTGCCTCCAACTAATTTCCTCCACAATGACCATCCTTCCATATTCTCCTTTCAAAGCATCTCTATAGCTCCTCTCTTCCTCCTTTAATGGAGTAAGTTGTTCCTTCAAGTTTATTTACCTATCAAAAAGAAAAAAAAAAAAATGGCTCCTTCAAGTCCAGCTCCTTAATGTCAACCAACAACTTTGCTTTCCCAACTTGCACATTCCCGAAGACTCCTTATTCCACTTCTTGAGGTCCTCCTTCAATAATTTCTTTCCTGGCCAACACAAAACCCAGAGTGCCATTAATTTGACACCCTTGCCACCCCCTCAACCAAATCTTTGCACCCCGGCTCGCGCAACCTCCACAATCCAGCATAAAAGGGAAGTGATCCGAGACAGGGCTTGGAAGGCAAGACTGAGCAACATTTTAAATGTAGGGTAATAAAAGAAGCTTAAAGCATTTCTGCAAGGAAGTCCTGAAAATCATCAGTTTCCTAGTCTTCTTTGAAAGAAGTGTAGCTACATGACTAGCATTCCAGATAGATATGAAGGAAGAACCTGGTGAATGGCAAAAGGAAAAAATACCAAATGAAGTAAAACCATCATCATAGTTAATGGTACACATACAATACAACTGTACAGGTATGTTTTCTACTTTAATGAAGACTATTTCTTGGGAGAAAGGTTAGAGAACTTAACGAAAACACTCAGTAGATCTAAGAGAAGCACTGGGCATAAAATAATGAAATATGTCAGAGGATCCAGAAGAATCACAAGACTTCCCATCCAGATAATGGTCATAGAATTAATCACTTGGGGAATAATTTGAGGCAGATGAAGGGAGATACTGAGAAGGGGTTGAGATCATCTAACACATAAATGCCTCCATGAATTTCAAACAAATGGAGGTGTGCTAGTGTTTCACATCAAAAATTCTAGAAAGTTATGGCACCAAGAAAGGGAGATCCAATGCATGGAACCAGAAGGAGTATTTTTATTTTGTTTTATTTTTTATTTTTTTATTTTTCCTTTTTTGATAAATAAACTATATCCAGTGTTCAATGGGAACTAGAATCCTTGGGAAATCACAAATCTCCCACACCCATGCCAATGTTATCCTCACACCAACACAGGTACTCCACACATTTCAAAGCATTCATCTGAATCGTCTAAGAATCATCTTTCAAGATATTCAAATAACCTTATTTCTTGTTTTATTCTTCACTTAATTACTCTCTCCATGATTTTCACAGTATGACTCATAATATTGACGCTTATACGATAGTTGAAATTTATTATTACTTTGTTACTGTAAAGAGTAATCTCATCATTTTCTTTCAAGGACTACATCAAACACTCAAGCGAATAATCAAGTGTCTCCTATATAATTTTAACTTTTCATGGATACCACTGGGTCCAAATGCAAATTCCTTAAATTTTGTTGTTGCTTCTTTCATTTTAGTCTTACACCTCAATTCTTATAATATATACATTACTTGCTAACCCCAGTACCAGTCGGATACCCTCTGAATATCTTCAGTTGACAGTCATCACCTGTATCCCCGAAAAAAATATGGTTACACCAATGTCTACTCTCTTGAAATAGCCAAAAAGTGAAAATATAAATTACCATCAGCAAGGTAAAGAGAATTATCTACATAAAAATTTACATTTGTTGACAATAAACTATGTCTAAATTTTAAAACAACAATGCAGCAGCGACAGAAACAGCAACAATTTAGTACAATGAACAATAGCATAGTTTGTATAAGGATTAAATGAACAATATCTCATTTAGAATATATTAAAATCTCATTTACTTTTGCATAGAAAGATGCCGCTCTGAGGAAATCTTTAGCAGAAAAGGCAGCTTCAGCCTGCAGCAAAATAACTCGAGTCATAAACTACCCAAATAAAAACAGGTTTTGATACAAGCATGTATCTAATCAAAAGGTGATACCAAGTCAAGGAGTTTTGTGATGCAAAAACTAAATTAAAAACCAATGATCAGAATACCAATCACTTTATTTGCAATTCATCAACTAGCCATGACCTGCTCTAGATATACTTGGTCTCTCTGGATTGCATCATGACAACTGGCCAAAGCTGCAGCATACTCTTTCAGGTCCAGGTACACCTTCCACATATCTCGGCCTTCATCATTCACAGACACCTGAATTATACTACAAGTTCAGCAAGTAAAAAAAAATGAAAAAAAAAATGTATTGTAACATCAAGGTAGAAGACCGGAAAATGAAGTCATCAAAAGACAGACCTGAAAGATGGAATTCTGGTCATATGCATAGAACAATGAGGCGGAGGCATCACTGCATAATCCAATAATGCCCCTAGAAACTGACTCTTGAGCTTGATCAAACTGGAGTTCCTCTATTATTTGCTCACTAATTCTATTCACAACCTACAAGGCATTGTAAACACGTTTATGGTTAATATAATCGGAAATGTGTTCCCAAGCTATAAGTTTTCAAACACAAAAAAACAAACAAAATCAAATGGATGTCTTAGACAACTTGCATGGACACGAGAAAAATAAAAGGCCTTGCAGAACTAATCTGCCTAAAACTTTCTCAATATATCATTTAGTTCATACTCAAAGTCCATGAGTGATGCACATTTGTACACTTGAAAATAAATTGAGTAGCAACTGACGCACCTTAACCTTATTCCCAATGAGAACCAGAAAATGAAATTCAGACACTGCCAGAGAACTAGGTTTGACTGCTTCAGCACCTTCACATAATTTTGAATAGTCCAAAAGAGCCTTGTTCTCCACAAAATTCTCATCCCCATTTGGCGAACTACCCACGACATTTCCAGAAACTTTGATAAGAAAATGTTATGATAAAACTATTTGATCTAAATCAGAAAGCAGTACACCAAGAACATATAATGAATCTGTCTGTGCTAAAGAGAGAGCCGCATCAAGCAACCATGTAAGCAAGGAATGCTAGAATTTAAACAGATTGTTCTGTTCATGTGAATGAAGCAAAAACAATGGATGTCATCCTTTACCTCTGTTGTGCTCCAAAATTTAAGCCACCATGATAGATACCTGCTCCAGAAAGCCACGCAAAGTGTATGGCTCTTCTTTGCTTTATAAAGAAATGCAGTTCACTGCAAGATAAGCAAAATCAACCTCATCTTCAAAATCAAATATGTAATGACGAGGATATATCTAATCTAAAATCATAAATGACTTGACAGAAGAAAAAAGAAAATCACTCCAACCTTAATATTTAATGCAATCCATAAAAATAAAAAAATAAAAAAAACAGAGAGAAAGTCCCATGCAATGTCTTAGAGCTAACAAAGTTCTTTTCAAAAGCATGCGAATACTCGTAAATTTTGTTTATTCGACCAGTATGCCTATATGCATGTGTACACCAGCTTATTTCATTATTGATTATGATCTACCGTAAATTTATAAAAATAGTAGTTGTTGTCCCTCATCTATTATATTTTGGGCTTTCCAAAAATTCCGTATGTTTCCCATAATAATGATGTACCCACATACATCAACATATAGGCATGAAATGAAAATACATAACCAAACTTTTATTTCACAAACTGCATGCCAAAAAGAGAATAATTTCAATCATAAGCAAAATGTACTAAAAGACATCCAGTTTGATTTTCAGTCCACTTTAAAACAACTACTTCAAATCATGATTCAAGACATTACCCATGCACTCTAAATTCATTTATCTTCCAACAGTGTTTAAAACCTTAGTACGCGAAATAAAAACATGGAAAAAAGAGAAAGAGAACATGCGCTAATCCAACGAAAATGTGACATAACATTAAAAGAAGCATCTAGAATTTCACTTTGTGTGTTACCCAATATATTTTTTTTCTCGGTAGTTAAATTTATTTGTTATCATTAAAAACAAATGCACTTGCCTGTTTGGTATTTCACCTGGAAGTTCCATAAAATGCACCGCACGATCTACATAACTAGCAAAAACAGTCTACAAAAAGCATGAAAACTAATGAGCAACAAAGTTCAGTTAAAATGAATAATAGTAACTACTACAAGGGCTGTAAGACGATAATACATTTTTTAAGTCGTTACAAGAGAAATTCATGATATAAGCTAAAAGATGGGAAAATGGGAAAATGCATTTCAGAATAGGAAGATTCTAATTTGTAAGAGCTATGTGACCACTTAAATAGGTAAGTTGCTGCAATTATATTACTAAAGTTTGAAAAGTATGCAGCAATACCTAAACAATTTTTCAACAAGTGCAGTTATAGTGACGCTGATATATGGAATTAAACTAGAGATGTTAAGACAAGGGATAGGAAAACCAAAGATTTTAGTAATATTAAATGCATAAAAAGTGAAGATTTAAGAGTCTTGAGGAATGATAATAAAATTAAAGGTAGATGGGAAAACAATTTAATGAAAATCGTATAGAAAACTTAAGTGTAAAGAACTGTTTAAGTAACAGGGACAATATATTTTTTCGTAGGATTGAATTGTCTAGGGTAAAAAAAAAATGCGTTGAAAAAAATGAAAACTGGTAGAACTTTAGAATCAGATTGTATTCCCATTGAGGTTTGGAAGTATTTAGGGGAGGTAGGCATGTCTTGGTTAACAATTTTATTTAATAAGATCATAATAACTAAGTTAACGCCCGGTGAGCAGAGAAAAAGTATTTTAGTACTTATATATAAAAATAAAGGAGATATCTGAAACTGCACAAATTATCGTGACATTAAATTAATGAGTCATATTATTAAACTCAAGGAAAGAGTGATTGAACACCAATTAAGACTTGAGACAACGGTATCGGAAAATGAATTTGGGTTTATGCCAAAGAGATCAACAATGGAGGCTATTTACTTATTAAAAAAATTTATGAGGAGGTATAGAGAAAAGAGGAAGGATCTTCACACAATATTCATCGATTTGGAGAAAACATGTGATAGAGTTCCTCGAAATCTAATATGGCGGGGTTTTAGGAAAGAAAAGAGTTACAAAACGATATATCGAAACAATAAAAGATACAAATGTATATTAGAACTGTCACTATCATAAGAACAACGATAGGAGAGACAGGTGAAATCCCGATCACAATAGGCCTACATTAGGGGTCAGCATTGAGTCTATTCCTTTTTGCTTTACTAAAGGATGAGCTGACTAAGCATATACACGTTGAAGTTCCATGGTATATGTTTTTTGTTGATGATATGCTTTAATTGATGAAACTGATAGAGGAATAAATGATAAATTAGAAAATTTAAGAGAGACTTTAAAATCAAGAGGATTCAAGATAAGTAGGACAAATACTAAATATCTTGATTGTAATTTTAGTAAAACTAGTAATACAAACAGGGTTGGAGTGAAAATTGAAAATCAAGATTTAATAAAAAATAAAAAATTTCGTTACCTAGGTTCATTTATTCGTCAAGAGGGAGAAATTGGAGATGGTGTTACTCATAGAATTAAAACAGCATAAGTTAAGTGTAGGAGTGCTTCTGGCGTATTGTGTGATCGATGTATACCTTTAAAATTAAAAGGTAAATTTTATAGAATAACTATTAAACCAACTATGTTGTATGGAACAGAATGTTGGGTAGTTAAGAAACCACATGTTAATAAGATTAGTGTAGCTGAAATGAGAATGTTAAGATGAATGTGCGGTAAGACAAGAAAAAATAATATTAGGAATGAACATATTCAAGAGAAGGTAGGAGTAGCACCTATAAGAGACAAACTGAGAGACCATTGGTTAACGTGGTATGGTCATGTAAAACTAAGATCAATAAATGCACCAATAAGGAAGAGAGACATGGTTAATGTTGAGAGCCACGCTATGAGGCAAGGGCGACTAAAAATAACTTTAGTAGAGGTAGTTAAAAAGATGTGATAATGCGTGGTCTAACGGAGAGAATGACCTTAAATAGAGGAGAATGACGAGGTAGGATTCATGTAGCCGACCCCAAATAATTGCAACAAGGCTTTGTTGTGTTGAATTGAGTTGAGTTGAGTATATGAGCTTAAAACATCTCAGAGGAAGACTGGACTACTATATCAAATTTGAAAGTGCATATTTGACCTTGTGGTCACAAACTAAGCATCCAATCTTTCCTTTCATGTCTTTTAAGCAAAAAGTTGATAGAGCATGTCATTTTAGAAAGAAAAAGGCGAGAGATATTTTGACAGGTTGTATCGGGGCAAGTTCTCTAACACACAAAAAGCACAGAAGAAAAATTCCCACAACGAATAAAATGATGAAGGGGAGATAAGGTAGCAATAACATCCCAACAAGAAAATGACGCAAACTCAGTTTCCTAAGTATCATCGTATTTTGTTGCAACTGTCAGGGGATCCTGAATTTCAAGCTACTCTAATAGCTCCACATACATTGTGTCAACTTTCCTGTCCTTGTACAACACACCAAAATGGTGTTGCTAAACTAAAGCACTGTCATAATCTTACAACTGTAAGTTCAGGTCTTCTATCAGCATCTGTTCTCAAAAAATAAAAAATTGTAGCAAGGCTATTCTTATTGTTGTTGATCCCATCAATTGCAGGCCCTCTTCAGTCTTTCAGGAACTTCTTCTTTCTAGTGTCTATATTCTAAACCATCTATTATTCTTTTTCATAGTGTTTTGGCTGCATTTCTTTTGCCTTCTTTCATCTAATGACTCACTAAACTCTCTGCCCTTTTCAGCTGTGAGTTTTCTTAGGTCAAAGCATTAGAGCTATCCATAACTATGATGCTTCAGTAAAATGTCCTCACATTCACAGAAAATAAGAAAATAGCTATCTGTCTTATTACTAGGGAAAAGCATCTAAACATTCAACAAGACAGTACAACGCAAGACAGCATAATACAACGACACTCAACCACACATACACATTACTGCAGACCTGGGCTTTGGCATGCCAGTGTCCAATCAAATCAACCAGTTAACAGTTTTACAGAAAAAGGTATTTACAAGAGCCTGAATCAAGTGTAGGGCATAGGAATGGCAACGGGGCGGGGTGGCCCTTCCTTAACCCTGACACCGTTTATATTCCCCACCCCCCCCCCGCCCCGCCCCGTCCCGCCCCACTCCGTTTAGAGGTTTACTCCAACCCCGACCCCTACCCCGTTTATATTCCCCAACTTCACCCTGCCCCGCCCCGCCCCGAAGCCCCAAAACCGATATATAGATTTTTTAAGTAAGTTAAAACTGTTATTTTGATAAGTAAATTAATTTTTTTTTGCTAAAATAACTAATACAAGAAAAAAAAATATGAATGTGATATGAAAACTTTTAAAAATAATTTTATATAGTGTTGTTTATTGGTAAATATAGTGTATATAAGAATAAATAAAAAGATATAATATATAAAGAGGGCGGAGTGACAATCCCTCGAACCCGACAGGGTTTTAAAAGTCTCGACCCGACCCGATTTATGAGCACTCATACCCGCCCCATGCAAGGCGGGGAGGGGCGGGACGGGACAAATTGCCATCCCTAGAAGGGCACTGGCTTCTCTCTTTCAAGGGAAAGCATAGGAGGACCTAACAAGTGAAAATAGAAAGTTCCATAAAAGAGAGAGACACAAAGAGAGAGAGAGAGAGAGAGAGAGTAGGAAGGATTGCAGAACCTCCACATGCAGTGTGTATGCTTTAAACTTAAAAGTATAACAAATAAAAATAATAATAACAAAACCTTATTCGGAAAGGCCTCAAGGAAAGCAACATAGCCAACACATAGAACTTCTGTCTGAGATGGGGCTTGTTTAGTCTGCCCAAGTTGTATCCCTGAACAGAGTAACATGGCACCAACAAAACTATACTTCATTTCTGCTTTTTGGAAGGGGACCGCCTAACCAAGTAAAGGTATGTATGTTGAAAGACTTCACTATAAATAATTATTACACATTGATTGAAAGATACGGAAATTATGATTTGCAGCTCACATGTGGAACCAAATCACATATAGAATGGGTTGAGCAAACACTAGAACCTTTCCAAATATCAGAAACTACTAGACTCTAGTACTCATAAATCACAATAAGCCCATAGGATCATCAACTAAACGGCATCCTACAGAACAACAAGAAAGTCACTCCCACTATGCGTTCTGTTTCTTCCTCTTCTTCTTTAAGCAGTTACTGGGCAGTGAAGTCGAAGCATATAATGTGATGCATAGCTCTAATTGATGAAATCAAAGCACAGAATACGGGTGTTCTTTGATAGATATAATTAAACTACTTCACCACCATACCCACTACTCAACTTCAGTTCTTAATCAATAAGAAATATAACAATTTTTGGGCCGTACATGAAAGAAAATGAGAGAAGGGCAAGTAAGTTACATAAAACAACTACACTTACACCTTTCCGGAAGTTGAATGGCATTTCCCTTTGAAATGGAATCAAATACTTCCCTACTCTTAAATGAGGTGACAATTAAATTTTGGCATTTCTACCTTTTCCCTCATTATATAGCAATCATTAGCTATAGTGGTGGAATCAAATACTTCCTTACTCTTAAATGAGGTGAAAATTAAATTCTGACATTTCTACCTTTTCCCTCATTATATAGCAATCATTAGCTATAGTGGTGGAATCAAATACTTCCTTACTCTTAAATGAGGTGAAAATTAAATTCTGATATTTCTAACTTTTCCCTCATTATATAGCAATCATGAGCTATAGTGGTGTTCATTTTATTGAAATAAATAAAATTCTCACCGTACGTAAACATGAATAAACTGAAGTTCTGACATATTGCTGATATAGTCATATCCATTCCATAACAGTCAAGTGATCTGAATAACAGGAAAATAAAGATAAAAGCAAACTTACATCCAGTGACCCAATTCCAGTAAAAGAATAAAGTCGTGTAGGAGTAACAGCCATAACATAGTATCTAGTTCCGTTGCTTAAGCTAGCTGTTTCCATCTGCGTAACAGACAGAAATGTTAAGAAGAAGAAGTTGCGTGCCTTAGTTACAACTGTAAACGGACAAAATCGTCGTCCCATTCAGTGAAACTCTAGCTTCAGTTGCAGATAAAAGGGGGGTTGGGGAAGAAGAATTTAATGCAGGTTGGTCCTGAGGGCCATTTCAGCGATCCTCCACGCACATACTAGGATGTCCTAAGATACGGCAAAACTTGAATTCTTAACGAATCAAAAATTAAAACTGTTCTTACAAATCCATAAACTAGAGAATTGACTTACAAAGCTTCAATGCCCCATATTCCTCCTAACCTAGAGGATACATAACATCAATACAACATTAAAGTATTCTAAATAAGAAAGAAAGTCTCTGCTAGTACAGAGGAAAGAGCAACGATGCCATTGGAGTGCTTCCCCAACCCAGGAAGAGGGTGGGGATGGAAAAAGAAGGAAGTATAAATTTAAAAATAAAAAGAGTTTTTTTTGTCATGGGAGATTGGGGTTGGGTGGGGGCATTACCTGCAAACCCATGAAGGCTTCAGGAAGTTCAGCTAGTTCAAATAAAAACTTTATATACTTCTCTTTCTTATCCTTCTCATCTACAGCAATTTCATGAAGTTGGCCATTATCTGTACCAAGAATGACTTCCCTTGTAGAAGCTGTAAAGATGTCACATACAACCAAAAAAATCAATCAATCTGCAAAGATCCCTATGAAAAATGAAATAAGGAATCAAACAAGAAGCAACCAAGAAACCAATTGCTTACCTTCTGTTATCTGTTGTCTATTCCAGGCAACAGCATTCACAACAAGACCTCTCAATTTGCTTAACATGCGAGGCTTGCTCCACTTTGCATGTGTATAAAAGGTATCAGCACCTCCGTTACCAACAACAGTGGCAATACAGTGGCTCCCTCCTGGATCAATGAAAACTCTGTGGATGGATTGTTCCCCAGGTCGACCCGCAGAGAGATCAATATCTATACATAAAATGGACAAGAAAAAATAAGGATTGTTTCATGGCATTAACAAGCACAGCAAGATAAATTGATAGCAGCGTGCTTGAGCTTTGTTTGGAACACTTGAACCATGTTTAAGCTCAACTCTGACAGAAGCTGCTTCAAGACTATCATGTTAAAGCTATGCTCTCTCTCTCATTCCCACTCAACTCAACGTGGAAAATCTAATTAGTATCAGAGTAAAAACATCTCTAAATAGTTCTGGTTCTAATGATGTTTAATGTCGCTAGGCTCAGCTCATTAAGTTAATGAGATCAGAACTCAAGCTCAAGCTTTACTAATTCAGACCGGCAAAAAGATCTTAGCAAGCCAACATTGAGTAGCATGCTTCTGCTTCATTTCACACTCATAATTGTATACCCTTGCAAAAGAACAATGAATAATCAGAAGAAACATATATTTAGCTATTCTCAGTTCTCACACACATTGAATGTTGTGACCACAGTAGGTATTCCAGGAAGTAATGTATATAGGAAGTGACCACTAACTTCAATTTGCCCTCAATAAAAGGACACATCATATAATCATCAATTAATAGCGTCATGTCACATAAATGAAGTGTTGGATGTTAGGGTCTACATTCCAACACTTGCTCCAAGGTTGCCACATATATAGCAATTCTTGCATGTGGTTACAGTGAGATTACAGCATGTAAGAACAATAAAAATGCAGGGAATTAATAAGAGGCGAACATATTCCACTGTGAGACTGAGATTAACCAACAAACCACCTCTATGAGTGAAAGAAGAGATATAACTTGCCATTCATATAACTTGAATAAGAAATTAAATTCAGTGGGCTCAAAAGTGCAACATTGTTCCATTTAACATCCAATTTGATAAGTAAAATAAAAAAGTTTATGTACTGAAGAATAACAGCACAGTATTAGAGGTTAAGAGCATCAAAAAATTAATCAAAAAAAGGCCAACAAACAACATACTTTAATTACAAAGACTCGGTTCAACATGTCTTCTTACTATATTGAGCTAAGTGCCATATACACACGTTTGCAAGTCATATTAAATCCCTTTTTACATATTTATACACACATTATACCTGATTCATATAACATATTAGAAATCTTTTGTAGGGTGTCTGCACATGTGCGTCTGATCTCATGGTGGATGCTTTATAAAATCATCTCTATATCCATCAAAATTTTTGCTTCAGGTTTAAAGTCATAAAGAATTTTATGATTGGCTCTATACATAAAAACAGAATCAAAAAACATAATGACATACAACAAACAGAATTTGTCTTTCGTGCATGTATATCACAAAAGATCATCAATCAAAAAGAATTCAGTAAAACAAATAAAGTGGAACATACCATAAGAATCTCCAACTCCAAAATCATGTCTAATGACCCACCCTTTACTAGTTCCCAACACAATGACATCATTCCCAGCAGCCATGCATGTAATAACTCCATGCCCCTTTGCTGCATTTCTTTCAAGAAGGTCTACTAAAAAAACTTGCCTTCCTGACTCCATCCTCAAACTCCAGAATTCTCAATCCTACCAGTAACCGAACACAAAATGCAAATAAAAAATCAGGTTCTAAAGACAGCAGATGTACACAACACTAAATGCAATGACAAGGTACAAAATAATACAAAGACAATAGTAATAGACTAATAGTTAAAACAACATTAGTAAATAAAAAATAAAAGATAAGAGCTTGTTCAGGACTTCTGAAATTTGGAGAAATCCAGTTCAGAACCAGCTCCAATTTTATAGATGATGCCAAAGCTAATTTTACTATGAATTTGTGCCTGTAAGTGGTTTATCTAAACCGAATCATAAACTAGTTCTAATGCTAATGTGGTGTGAATGCGTGTTGAATTTTATTTATTTATGATTACATATTTTTTGTATCTCTAAAAGGGGGGAGGGGAATTAGTAAAAATGGATTCACCAATCCCTCTTAGAGCTATTCGTCGGCATCAATCCCGTTTCTCAAATTCCCAAATTCCACTATCATTGCGATTACTCTTTGCATGGGAGGATCAGGTGTTAATGGATTTATCAAAAGAAAGAAACAGGAAACCTTTCATTCAATAACATATTTTCTATAAATTCAAATCCTTCTTATATTAGCAACAAACAACAGAAGGCAACAAAAATAAAACAAATAGAAATCACAATTTTTTTCTCAAATTGGAAACTCAATAAATTGAAATAAGCACCCAATTCAGCCTGCTTCTTCCAAATATTAATGAAAGTATGAGAGGTAGTAAGTATTGAGAACCTATGAATTATCTTGAACTATCCATAAAACAATTTGATATCGTAATTGATGTATATTCAACTCTCTACCTTTTCCATACACGAAGAATGCACAAAAACAACATTGTGTAATTAGTTTCACATACATTATCATACATATACATATAAATATGTGTGTGTGCGCATGCAAGTGAATCCATATGACAATTTGATATTGTAATTGATGTAAATTCAACTCTCTACCTTTTGCATACACAAAGAATACACAAAATAAAATAGTATAATCAGTTCCAAAATTGAACCACGAGATCATAATTACATTATATATATTAGAAAATAAATAGCATATAAATTAGTTTAGATAAGAATAAAATTATCCCAAAAAAAACTATAAAAAAAAAAATTAAAACTTTCTTACAATATTTCAAAAACATGTAGTATAAAGTCAATTTAGCTTATTCAAGTTAAAACATAAAAGATGAAGAAGGTCCAAAACAAAATTCAAATTAGAACAATCAGTCACAAAGGGAAAGTCCAAAATAAAATCAATCGTCACTATTTGGATTACACTCTAGGGTTCAAACAAATCACCAAAACTAACTCATTTTCTTGAGCAATCACTTGCGAGACATACTCAAAACCAATATCATAACTTTGAAACAAATTCAAAAAGACATTGTGTTTGTATTTATATATGCATACACGTAAATAAAAATCTCACAAACACATAATATAAATTATAACTCCAAAACTCAAAACATAAAATCATTGATACTCAGACAGTAGAACAGAGACAATGAGAAATTGAAATTTGAATCTCAGATACGTTAGGCCTGAAGATTCCAATCTTTCTTTCAATTCCTCTCAGCAACCAAAGGGGGAAGCGAGAAAAAAAAATTAGGAAGAGAGAAAGAGAGATAGAATACCGTTGGTCGGAAATTCACCGGATTCAACTGCGATGATTTGATTTCCAATGGCCGAGTAGCGTTTCCGCGTGCCTGAGGTGTAAAACTAACTTCACTTCGAAGTGGGAAACGGGACGGGGTCACTGATCAGTCCCAATTTCAAATTACTCTGGGATCTCAAGGAAACGCACTTATACAGATCAAGAAAATTTAAAATAGATGAGAAAAGAAAAAGAAAAGAAAGTGTTGGTTTTTATTTTGTTTGAATATTTATAAATAAAGAAGAGAAGAAAATAAATAATTTTGAGTATAAAAAAAAAAAAAAGGTCGGTCTACTCTAACACTCTGCTGGAATAGTTTGGATTGACTGATTTTTGAAAAGAAATGAAAAGAAAAAAAGAAAGGACGGAGAGATTATGTCAGGAGTATGATTGAAAATTTTTTAAATTGAATCAAGTTAGTTTTTAAGAAAATTAAGTCTTCTCAAATTTAACTTTATTAAAATTTTAAGTATTTTTTAGAATTAGATATAATTTAATATATTATTAAAAGATACTTATTAAACAAAAAAAATTAAAATTAAAATTGATTCATTTGTATTTTACGGAGCCGGTTTTAACTTTTTTCAAACAGGCTCTTATGTTTGGTTTAAAATTTAAAAATGAAATAAAGGAAGATGAAAGGAGAGGAAGTGGTATATTAATCTTTATTGTATTCAATGTTAAAGATGGAGTAGAATAAATTATATATTTCAATCAGGCTCTTATGTTTGGTTTAAAATTTAAAAATGAAATAAAGGAAGATGAAAGGAGAGGAAGTGGTATATTAATCTTTATTTTATTCAATGTTAAAGATGGAGTAGAATAAATTATATATTTTATATATATTCTGTGTGAGTTACAATCATATAATGACTCTTGTATAGAATTTTTTACGAAATAGGGGTTTTTTGTGAACCTTTTTTCCAAAAGAAGGTTATTACCAACTTATTTACCACATTAGGGTGGTTTTTAGAAAAATGTTCTTTAAAAAACGTTTCGGTGGTTTTTTTGTATTGGTTTGAAAATAGATACAGAAAACAAATACAAGCCAAAGGCCAAAGGCCAAAGTGAAATTGGATTTCTGTCTCTCTGTTGCGCCTCTCTCTTTCGTCTCATCTCTTTGTCTCTCTGTTTCACCTTAGGTGCACAAGCTGAAATTGGATTTCAGTTCAGATACAGGCGCACAAAAAGTCTTCGTCTTCTTCTCAACTACAACTCTCCATTCTCATCTCAAACTCCAGATTTTCTCTCCGTTACTCATTTTCTCTCGTCACTCGTCAGTCTCATCAGCCTCAAGAACACGACCCTCAAGCGCACAAAGTGAAGCAGGTGACTCTCGTCACTCTCAAGGTAACGCATGATCTTAGTTAAAGTCTTGATGTCTGAAATTAGGGCTTTTTTCTCACAATAAAAATTAAGGTTCTGTTTGGTTATCTACTTGAAACAAATTTTAAAAAATAACTTTTTTAAAAACCTGTTTGGATATAAATTTTGGAGATTTGACCATTCTCACGTTTTTCGACTTCTTTTGAAATGGAGCTATGCTTTTTTTGAAATCTGTTTGAAGTAGATTTTGGAGATTTGACTAAGGGATATTGAATTCTGATTGACTAAGAGAGTGGGGGTTTCTCAAATATCACTTGAAAGACTTTTTGAAATGAAGAGAAAAAAGTAATCATAGTATCTGATAAGATTCAGAGTTGAATTTCTTTCTTCTTTTTTGTTTTTTTTTTTTTTAACACAAATTCTTGAAGGTAAGCATAACGAAAAAGAAATATGATTCACAATATAGACCTGACAGAAACTGAAGAGATAGAGTATGCATACGAAGTTACCTGTTGGGGATGAGAAGATTTCTTTCAATTCCACGGAAAGTGTAGGGTTTTTCAAGGCCGCGGTCGGACATAATCGACTGTGACTGATGCAGTGACGACTAGAACGACTGCTGCTAGCACTGTGAATTTTGGTTCCATCATTTTGGCAACCTGAAGTCTAAAGCGCAGAGGATGTTAACTTGCAAGGATTTGATTTTGGGTAATCTTCCGTACTGATATCTCTCGATCTGGCTTTCTCTCTCACTCTCTACAAATCTCTCTCTCTCACTCTCTCCAAATGAAGCTATAAGACCAATTCAGGACTATTGAGATCTTTTAGAAATCTTCATTGTGGATGCAAATTTACTTGAACCGTGATTAAATTTACTATAAAATTTCAGAAGAAATTAATTGAAGGTCTACACATACATATTTGGTCTGAAGTTAGTGAACATTTTACTGGATTCATATTTTTCAATTCATGAAATTTGTTTTAATTTTATCACATCCAAACGCATTTTCATAATTTTTAACTCAAAAATTGAATTCTGATTAGTATAACCAAACATATTTTCATAGTTTTCAAAAAATCAATTACAAAATTTTGAAACACAATTCAAAAACATTTTTTAGAAAATCATATTTGAATCACTATCCAAACACAGCCTAAGATTTTTCGTCACATAAAAATTAGGGCTTTCCGAATATTTTTGATTTTCTATCATTTAGATTTTTGAGTATTTAGATGGTCAATTTATATTGTTGACCCACTATTGATGCAAGAAGAGTTGGAATCAAGTTAGAGGAAGCAACTGTCAATGATTTGTTAATACCCTCTCTATCTCACTCAAATGATATGATATATGATGTAGACATAGTCATGATCTTATTAGAACAGTTGATGTTTCAGGGGCAGAGTTAATAAATCAGAGAGAATGAAAGAGAACCAAAACAAAATATTCAACTTACTAAGAGTCTAAATAAGCTGTATAATATATTTCCTTGCTAACCTTTGCTTTGGACTTCTCCGCCTCTGCTTCATCTTCTTGAGAGTGTTTAGTTTTTTCTTCACCAGTTGATTCTGTTGAGTGGTCTGTAATGGTGTGTTTGGTCTGTAATGGTGTGTTCTTCACGTTTTATCTGTTTTTCAGTTAAAACAGATAGGAAGCATGTATGTATGTTTGTCAGCGATTATTCATTAAACCCCAAAAATTTATCGCATACAAGTATTGATTTTCCATTCTTTGAGATCTAAGAATTTGGGAAACATGATGACAGTCAGCTAATGCAGGAGTTGATTACAGAAAAATATTCCTCTAGTAATTTATTTGATGTTGTTGATACTTGATAATATTGATTGCTAAAAAGATGATTGTTTGCAGTCTTGTACTTGAAAGTAAATCATTTTCAGTGGACTCTTTCTAATCTTTTGTGGCCATTTCTGCTGAAGTGCTCTGATGAAGCAGAGGGCCTTCTTGCAAAAATGATATTTCTTGTAAAATTTTTGCTTTCATTGCCTAAGGAAGTTTTTTCTACCCATGAAAAATATTAGGACGGAGAAACCAACTTTTAACTGTTTAAAAATTGAATAATTTAAGAGCAGCAAACTATTAATTGCTATTTTCCCCATGTCATGTAATTAAATAACATCTAATCCCTTTCAATTTTGATGCTATTTAATTATCATAGCAACAACTATGATCCAACACTCTCTAAATTTTGATGCCTTGTATTTATTTTTTGAAGGTTAGAAATGGCTGGAACATCAATACCTGTACTATGTTATTGGGGAGGAAATATTTGTTATGGGAAACAAGGTAGTATATGGTATAATATGAATGCTCGACAAAGCATTAGGTTAAGGAGGGGAATAATTTATACTGAACTTTTGGCAAAGATGTATGCTATCATAAAAGTGGATATGACCAAATTCTCCCTAAAGATGATCTGTCGATTTCCAATCAACCACAACAATTACATACCATTAGAAGTAGTTGATGATGAGACTGTGCAAACAATGATTGAAGTTGTTATAGAAAATCAGGCCTTATATGGCATCGACTTGTATGTGGAGAAGGAAAATGTGCATCATCCTTGTGCGGTCTCTCAACCGCTAGAAATAGGATCTGGTTCTTATACTCGATTTCTCACACAGGATAATGATGGCCCAATTGCCAACTCTATCCCCATGGCACATCAAACTGTCAGTCCTGTGTTAATAAATGATACACGTCATACAAAAAATATGTCGTTTCTTATTAAGCATCTTGTTCAGGTTGAGAGTGAGAACATTTACAACCATGACAAAAATTTAAATGATTGTGCTGTCATCTTAGATGAAGACAATGATGTGGTACAATTGGATGATAATGATGACATGAATGAACCCAATGAGCATAACATTCCTTTGCATGAGGCTGATTCTCCATTTTTTTTTTAAATGTGAATTTTGGAAATGATGTTGGTAGTAGTGGTTCAGCCCTTCCACACCATACTCAGATTTGGGATCCATTGCGTAATGAGTTGGCTAAAGGCAGTGTTTTCAACGATAAAGAAAAATTACAACATGCTGTCAAAGAATTTTCAATAAGATCCCAGCATGAGTACGAGGTGCTTGAAAGCAATACTGAAATATGGGTTGTGAGGTGTAAACTACATGAAGAGTGTGGGTGCAAATGGAGGCTACATGCTATTAAAAGAAAAAAGACTGAAAGATTTAAAATCACGAAATACGAGGGCCCATACACTTGTTTACACCCGCGGATGAACTTGGATCATGTGCAATTATATTCCAAGTTAATTGCAAGTGAGATACGAGGTGCATTGAGGGTTGATCCTGCAATCAAGATAGATTCAATTGTGGAGCAAATCCAAGAAAAATATAATTACAATATCTCTTACAAGAAAGCTTGGATTGCAAAAGAGAAAGCAATTGCTATAATATTTGGAGATTGGGAGAGCTTGTATCGGCTGTTGCCTAAATTTATGGGAGCCCTTGTTAAATATAATCCAGGCACAATTATGAAATAGTTGTATTGTAATACTGACAACCGAGACGTAGTACAATTTGGTCAGATATTTTGGTCATATAGTGCATCAATTCAGGGATTTGTGCATTGTCGGCCACTTATCAATATTGATGCCACACATTTGTATGGGAAATACAAGGGAAAGTTGTTAATTGCAATGGCTATTGATGGTAATAATCAACTTTTTCTCCTCGCATTTGCAATTGTTGAAGAGAAGAGTTACGACAGTTGGTTATGGTTCCTTAGTTTACTAAGGTTGCATGTTGTGAAAATGAGGCAAGGGATTTGTTTGATATCTGATCGTCATAAGGGTATAAATGCTGCAGTCACTAATGTCAATTCTGGATGGCAAGAGCCTAACGCATATCACATGTTTTGCTTACGACACATACGTAGCAATTTCAATAGCAAATTCAAGGATTCCCATCTGAAGTCGCTTGTTTGGGCTGTTGGGAGTACACATCAAATACGCGAATTCAATTACATTATGTAGGAAATTAAAACCATAAATCCCAAAGCATGGGAGTGGTTGAATAACATACCTGCAGCACAATGGACAATTGCACGTGATGGTGGTCGACGCTATGGACATTTGACTACCAACATCTCTGAGGTTTTTAATGGTGTGTTGAAAGGTGCACGAAATTTGCCAATATCTGCCTGTGTACAACTTATTTTTTATCGTCTTGTCAAATACTTTTGTGGTAGGTGAGCTTTTAGGCAGCAAGCTTTATGCGATGGTTGCACATATACGTTTTTTGCTATTACAAAGATTTTGCGTTACCAATCTAAGTTAGGTGGACATCGCATCATCGAGTTCAACAGAAACTCTAGTGAGGTTGTAGTGATGACGAGGAGGGGTAACTCACACACGGTATTAACACGTGATGGTGTATGTTCATGTGGGAAATGGGTCATCTACAAAATTCCATGTTCTCATACCTTAACGATGTTTGCACAAGCTTCTGTTGATGGATGGAGTTGCATAGATAAATGTTACAAGTTGTCAAAAAGTATGGCTATATACGCATCTGAATCCCACCCTCTTCACTATCTAGATAATTGGGATGAGCCCACTGGTCCATCTTTGTGCCCCAATCCTACTTTGAAAAAAATCAAGGGTCGTCCACAATCGACACGCATTCGAAATGAAATGGATATGGGGGAAGGTCGTAGGCCAAAACAAGTGGGTATTGTAAGGTTAGGGGGCATGATAAAAGAACTTGTCCAGCAAGAAATCAGCAACCCACGGGGAACTAACTCAGCTACACAAGTAGATGTTGAGCAGATTTTTTGTCTTTGTTACCTTTTTTTTTGTTAATGATATGGCAAAAATTATGTATGTTTTGTACTAGTTATGGGAATTTCTTATCATTTGAATTATGTCATTTCGTCATCTCTTGTACTAGCTTTCTTTTTATATATCATGGACTTTGAAAGCTTTTAAAATGAGAAAGTTATATTGATTTTGCTTTAAGTGTGCAAAAATCTTACCTATGGGTAGTGTTTTTATTATAACTTGAGTTTTACATGGAATTTTTGAGTGATTCAAAATGGTATAGAAACTAGACTCAATAAGGAAGATTTTGACACATATTTCATTGCATGGATCTGTAGATTAAGAGAAATAGCAATTTGAATCAAAGGGTTAGGTGCAGCCTTTTTTCTGAAGTTAAATTTTGCTCGAGGTGAACAGTAACTTTCAATGTTACTGTTCATTTTTAGCTACTGGTTTCCAGATTACTGTTCATTTGATTTTTTTTTTTTTTGGTTGTTGATTGTTCAAACTTTTTGATAAATAGCTACAACTTCCTTTTTTTTTTTTTTGTGTTATGAGCTTTTACTTCTGGTTTCCTTGTATTACATTTCGTAGGCTACCATTTTACTCATCTCAAAGCTTGACTGCTGGTTTGTTATCCTTTGCAATCGGGCATTGTGTTTTTGGTGGATCACTAAACCATTCTTGGGGATTCCTTTTATGCTAACATCCTTTTCTTCCTTTGAGGTACAATTTTTCAATTTTACTGGAAGACACATCTTCCTATACTTTTTAGTGTTTGTCTGATTAGTTGCATAAAAGAATCTTCAAACGAGCCAATGTGGACAACTACAAGCATGTCAATAGTGCTTTTAGATTTGTTGAATTTATGCATATTGCTTTTTATTATGGGACCCAAAATACATACTTCATCATTTATATATGGTTGGTATTACTTGACTTTTGACTATTTAATTAAACTATCAATAATTTTTCTCTCAAATGTACATGCACAAATATAATTTCTATTGATCATACAAGCAAGCACAGATATTGATTGAGCTACAATTCCAATGAACCTTCTATAATTTAAGGGATGTTGCGTCTGTCAATGCTTTAGTTATTTAGATAGTATCATTTCTTCAACCAAAAAGGCAAAAACATTTGTAGCAAATTCATTAAGTTATAGCAAACTAATATAACTTATTTTATTTTTCATTGTAATGGAAACTAGTGATTACCAAACACTATAAATTTCCTAGTGCAAAAAATGTGTGTGTGCGCACGTATAGAAAAGAAGGTGAAGAATGGAATCAAATACATAAGGTAATGGGAGAAACAAAGGCATTCTAAAGCCTGCAAAGTAAAATCCGAAGGATTCCTCATCCTTCTTCCATTTTTTCCTTTCTCTATTCCTAGTAATATTCTCTCATTTAGTAATTCTGAAGGCTTTCCCATTCTTGTTGTTTTTTCCTTCTCTGTTTTTAACAATATTTTCTCATTTCCTATAAAAAAAAAAAAGTAAATCAGATGAATAAGAGTGTTTCGCTGAAGTCGAGCAAATTGACATTAAGCATGCATTTATGGAATTTCAAGGTAACAATTAGCGATTCTTATCCAATGCATTTAGTTCGAGATTTCTCAATGTGATGCACTTTATGGAAAATTTAGCCAAGGATGATAAAGCGAGTCATTTAATATAAATTTAAATAACAAATTTGTGATTAGGAATTTTCTTTGATTACTATAAGCTGGCATGGATTTTGGACCAATCTAAAATGCATGAAATCAAGGTAAGACAATATTTGCAAGAAATACAAAAGGTTTATAAAGAATTCTAGACAATTCATAAGACAAAACCCATTGTTAAGAAGACAGTCTGGGTCTTGATTGAAATTATTTATCTAGAAACTCCTTTTTGACCCCGCTATTCTCTAATAGAATTTGATTAATTCTTTTTGGGTTAATTGCTCAATTAGTTACCTCAAAAATAAAGAATTACTATTTCAAGTTATCTAGGAATTTAAACATTTTAAATTCAATGGAGGTTCATACATTTAAATTATATATGAAATAATTGTGTTAGTTGCTAACTTTTTATCTCATTTGTCATTTATAGTTTATTAATAACAGATGGAGATCGTTCATAGGGAGCTTGTAGATCTCGGGCCGATAGATGGATCTGTACTTTACATGCAATCTACACATAGATCTAGTTGAATATAGGAAGGGTAGGTTTGAATGTCTTATCTGATTACTTGAAATTATATAAAAATTGACTGAAATCCATGCTTTTATCTCACTTATGAAACTTGTATTTACTTTTGCATTTTAATGGCAGGATCTTAGAGCGTTTCATTGTTGTAGGAGTGACAACTTACTTCGACGACCTCCCCAACTGGACGAGCGCATAAAGGGATACTTACTTGAGGCTGGATTTTATGGAGCCTATCGAGTTAGATTTATCAAACTTGACTGGGCTCTAATTACAGCACTTATTGAGAGATGGCGTGTAGAAACCCATACATTCTATCTACCTGTGGGAGAGTGTACCATCACGTTGTAAGATGTGGCAATATTGTTAGGTTTGCCAATAGATGGGGCACCTGTCACAGGACGTGATGTTGCCTCTGCAGTGCCCATGTGTCAGCAACTTTGCCTTGACATGTAAGGGATTGCACCAGTTCAGTCTGATCTTGATGGATCACGACTGAATCTTAGATGGCTTGTTAATAATTTTAGAGAGTTACTTGAGCCTGCAGACGACGATATTATACGTAAACGTGCTAGGGCCTACATCTTGCTTCTTATTGGAGGTTCTTTATTCGTAGATAAGTCAGGGAATAAAGTGAAATTGATGTATCTTCATTTGCTTAGGGATTTAGAAGATGTAGGGAGGTTTAGTTGGGGAAGTGCCATCCTTGCATGTCTTTATCGTGAGATTTGTCGAGCTAGCAGGCCTACTGCTTCTAAGATAGGTGGCCCACTTATTTTATTGCAGGTAATAAATTATATTTTAAATATATTATAGTTGTCTATTACATTAAATTGTTACTAACACATTTTAAATCTATTTTAACAGTTATGGGCATGGGAGAGGCTGACACACATCAGACCTGATAAACAGCTCTCTCGGGAGAATGAAAAGGAGCCATTTCCTTTAGGGCATAAGTGGCGAGCGACATTATCTGTTAGGGAGACATCGACCCATGTACTTCGCCATTATAGGGACTAGTTAGACCAAATGCAAGACTATCAGGTTATTTTTCAAAATATAAATTAAGTTTATCAATTTTTATGTTTACTTATCCTTAATTTAGTTTCTTGGCATATAGATGGTGTGGCGGCTTTACATTGATGATGTCATTACATCTTTAACTACATATTGGATTGTCGGTCATGATATATGGCGAATGGTGTCACCACTAATTTGCTTTGAGGTAGTTGAGTGGCATTTTCCAGATCGGGTAATGCGCCAGTTTGGACTTTGCCAAGACATACCACTCTCTCGAGACATGGGTGCAGACCTTCATGCCACTGATCGTCGCAAGCGAGCATTGTTTGATTGGGAGTCCGTGCATCGATCCTACATAGATATTTGGGAACAACGACGGGATCATATTACATATGCTGACCCATTATATCACTCGCTTAACTATATGGATCCATATATGGTATGGAATTGGCGAATTACCCGTTGCTTTATTGGCCCACCCAGTACTAGGCCATCGGTTGGATTTGAACCCGTTGCCGGCATATTTGAAATATTGGTATGAATTTAATTGATATGTTCATGTTTATTATATCGTCTTTTATATTTTAATATTTTTACTTATAATTAATTGTTTATGTTACTTGCAGTCAAGTTCCCTTAGCCAGATACATTTAAGAACTGGTAAGGGTCGTGCTGATCGGGTTGAGTCACACCAGGCCTTTGCTGATATTCAGTCACTGAGTTATTCTGTTCTTGAAGCAATTCATTCTCATCATTAATTCATGGACGAGCATATATCAGGCGACCCGATGCCATCACAATCAATACTAGTGACTTAAGAACGAGGTCGTGGCATTATAACATACGAGAGACATCGTCGTCATGCCGGAACTTTAGTCTCAGATGCTCCCCTTCCATCATCAATTGCGTCTCCTTCTGCGTACACTACACATGCATATGGATCCACGCCACTCGATATAATTCCACAATGCATCTCTCCCATTGATTATCCTCTACAAAATGCCATGCACATAGAAGCAATTGAGATAGGTGGGATGGGTGATGACACAGACAATGAGGGGTTGACAGTGGCTCACGATGATGGAGATGACGTATGTGGTATGGGTGAAGATATAGAATGGGGATTTCATCCTGATGCCATACCAGGAGGTACACGTACTCATCATACACGTCATTGATTTGAAGTTGGTGGTCCTTCTCAAGTCACACAAGTTGAGCAACAACTTGAACATCCACGTAGAAGGCCAGTTCGTCAAAGGAGACAACCTAGATGTGGGACTTAAATTTATGAGGTAGTTTATATTATTTCAAGTAAAATTTAATGGTATTGCATTATTTTTTATCATCCACCATGATAATGGGCTTGAATTATTGTTCTACCTATCAGCCTCTGTTTGAACTATGCCAAGACACCGGTGGTTGCAGCCATGTTCATCACAGCAGCCCTGAGCTTGAGCTCTTTCAGCCAAGCTAGCTTTCTGCTCAATATGCAAGTAAGATATTGTTTATCACATTACGATTGCAGATGTTTATCCATTTGGCTGCATCATTGAGGATAAGTCAAATGGCCATTGTAAGGTAAATATATGTTTGCAAATTAACATTGTAGTTTTTCTTTTCAAATTTTTAAATGCTTTTTGCCTTCTTCTTGAACCAAGTGATATAAAAAATTCAACAGACTTTAACTTTAGAATATTGCTCGATGCTTTTCAGTCTCAAGTGGTGGAAAGAAAATATTTTCCTCAGAAATTATTTTACTGCTTTTGGTGGGGACTACGTAATCTAAGGTTTGTGCATAAATGAGGTCTGATTGCTTTCATTTCTCTTTAATAGATATAAAAAAAATTGTATTTAATAATACTTGTTTTGATGGATTTTGTTTCCATTTATTTTAGTGGGATATCATGTCAAACGGAGGTCCAGTACAATCCATTGCGAACTTAGCCGAAGGACAGGATCGAGGCAATGCAGTCACCATCCAAGTGTGTTCTCCCTCAAGTAGACTAACACTCTAAAGTCTGAACCTTTTTTTTTTCCTCCTGAAGTCTGAACCTTATATAATTAGGACAAATCATATAGATAATGTTTTTGTGGGCAGTGCCATTGTTGACATGTATTCCATTGTTGACAGAAATTTTTTTTAACAGAATAACCCGCAAAAATATTGTATCTTGGACTGCAATGGTAGTGGGCTATGGCCAGAATGGTTATAGCGAAGAAGCTGTTAGGATCTTTTGTGAGATGCAAAGAAATGGAATTGAGCCAGATGATTTTACTATTGGTAATGTAATTAGCTCATGTACAAATCTAGCAATTTTAGAAAAGGGTGCCCAATTTCATGGTCGAGCACTAGTTTCAGGCTTGATTTCCTTCATTACTGTTTTTAATGCACTTGTAACATTGTATGGTAAATGTGGAAGCATAGAAGAGTTTCATCGGTTGTTCAATGAGATGAACATTAGGGATGAAGTCTCTTGGACTGCATTGGTTTCAGGGTATTCCCAGTTTGGAAAAGCCGAAGAAACAATTGAATTGTTTGAAAATATGTTGGCCCACGCTCTGCAACCTAATGGAGTTACTTTCATTGAGGTTCTTTCAGCTTGCAGTAGGGCTGGACTAGTGGAGAAAGGATGCCGGTATTTTGAATTAATGGTAGAAGAACATGGAATTATGCCGATTCAGGATCACTATACTTGCATGATTGATCTATACAGCCGAGCTAGGAGGTTAGAAGAAGCAAAAAATTTTATATATAACATGCCTTGCCATCCTGATGCTATTGGTTGGGCAACCTTGCTGAGCTCATGTAAAGTTCACAGTAACATGGAAATTGGGAAGTGGACAGCCGAGTCTCTACTAGAACTAGAGCCCCAGAACCCTGCAACCTACATTTTGCTCTCAAGCATGTATGCTGCTAAAGGAGAGTGGGACAAGGTATGCATTTCTACATCTGCTTTCCTTGTTAAAAAATCCACTAAATGTCTGAAATGAGAGGTTTGACACAAATTGATCAATTTTTCTGGTTTGCAGGCTATGTGAATAATATCGAGTTCGATTACATGGAGTATGGAAGGCAGAGGTTTCAGCAGTACTGGTTGAGAAAGCCGAAGTTCTTTGGGGCCTAAGAAGGGTTAGATGTATGCAGGCTATAATGTAAGGGGGTTGTTCTTCTTACTTAATTGTGTAAATTATGCAGAAATGTAATAAAAAATGGATTTTGGGCTGTATTGATTGATATTTAAATTGGTGAGGTATGTCTACACTTTCATAAAGAGTGAAATTGACTGGGCTGTATTGATTGATACACTGTGTGAATCTACTAGGTATAAAAATGAATGTTGTCCACACATTTCTTCTCCCTCTCCACTCAATTTTGAAATAACTATATAAATAAATCCATGGGTGATCAAGAAGATATGCAAAGTTTGAGAGAACATTTGCATTTGATGGTGAGGAAACAAAGTGAACAACTTCTTTCCATCAAGAAAGAAAAGTTCCAACAATGCACTTATAGAAGAGTTCTAATGGTCCTTGGAAGAGATTCTCTCTTTCTCTCAAAATTTTATTTTATTTTTATTTTTATGTGCAGATTATTAATTAAGGAATCAACATGTCACTCAAAATCATCAAATTTTCTGAAAGATGAAAAGAAAAAAAAAATGGTTTGAAAGCGTCTTTCCAAAAGACGCTTTTAAGTGAAACTGAGAAAAAAAAAATATTCGAATGAAAACGTCTTTCCAAAAGACGCTTTTAAAAACAACCCTACTTTGGTAAATAAGTTTGAAAGAACCCTATTTCGAAAAATAATTTTTTTTTTACCTTACTTACGGATTTAACTCCTCTTATATAGGAAATTTAGAGAGCTATACAAGGTAAAAACAAAGAATGGAAAAAGAATATGCTAAGATTATACTATTATACTATTATACTACATAACCCTAATAATACACCAAGTATATGATCTATAATAGTGTACATCTAACATCCCCTCAAACTCAAGGTGGTAGAGCAAAGGCCAACTTAAGTTTGGAAATTAAGTCTTGAAGGCATCCAGGAGGAAGAGCTTTGGTAAAAATTTCAGCAATCTGATCAGTAGAGAAAACAAGAAGAAGACTGTCACGACCCAGATCCAGGGGATCACGACTGCCCGCCACTTTTGGCCCGTGGGCCAAAAGGACAGGCTTATGTAAGCAACAGCACCGGACGGTGGTGCGGTACGGCCAGGATTGGCAATTGCAGAAGCGTGGAAAAATTTTTTTCTTTTACTTTCACATTTCGTACTCCCGCCTGGTATCATTGCTTCTTCTTCTTTTTCGGAGTGGTAAACAAATATTATACATTCAGAGCATACTAAAAATTTAAAGTTATACATATTAAATTTCTGTCTGCCCCTTAGGGCTTAAGTACATAATTGTCCAAAATTACTATAACAAAATTTGATCAACTATAGGTCCTAATACTTCCAAAAATCCCTGATCATAATGGAGTTGCCAATCACCCATCCTCAAATTAGGCAAGGCTCTCATCCGTCATCACCACCTGAAAAATGTTAGGATAATGGGATGAGCTTTAACAAGCCCAGTGAGTAATTTCAGTACTTTGTCATGGGTTTTCAATTGGTAGTGGATTAGTTATAAGAAAAAGTTCATATAAACATACACGACTAATTGTACATATACTTCAGATACAGAATACAGGATTCTTCAAAAAGATAGCATGAAGCATACAAGGCATTCAAGCTAGGCGCGTATTTCAATAATCGCAGGATACAAAAATCTTCAAATCACATATCATGATGTATTTTAAAGCATTTAATAAAACATTTAATATGCAACAGAATTTATAAACATGTGCAGGATGGCCATTTAAAAGCCAAAGAAATAATTGAAATCCTTTCCATGAAAATAGGAAGATACAAATTTCTTCTTCTTCAAAACTTCATAACAAAGGGTTATATAAAAACCCGTTTCAGGTAAATGGGGGTTTAAAAACCTACTATCATTTTTGAAAACATTTCATCTTTGTACTTTGATTAGGTGGAAATCTGTTTCGAACCAGATTCCAGTCTTACTTCGCGTGGAGATATCTCATGCCTGGGAGATCAGATCCTGCTACCGGCATTCTTTATGTCAATTGAGTTCCAAAGGAATTCCAATATCATACTTGGTGCTTATGCACTATTATCTTGCAAAACTTTTGATTCTTCAATGATTCTTTTCAAGAGCATTGAAAACATGGTTTCTTCAAATATGTGATTTTCACAAGCATTAAAGACATGACTTTTCAAGAAAAGATTTTTATGAACATATGGAAGTATGGCTTCAATAAAAAGAACAATTTTCTTGTGCATTTAAAACATGAATAATTTAACAAAGTTTTTAAATATTTGGGGGGACAATACTTGAAACATTTAACATAAGAGCTTCAAGAATTTAAATCACGATACATGAGAATTTATTAAAGCATAGATAGAATAGAAGCATTTATTTCAAGAGGCATTTAATAAAATTGACAATTATATAGACATGTAGAAAATTAATGTATCATTTGTCAAAAATATCCAAAAGTAAATTTTCATGCCATGTTAGAATTTATAAATAATACGACAATACATTTAAAATATAAAGCATATAAATACAAGAATTTAAATTTAGAAATACGACAGATATTTTAACATGAAAACGCCTCAGAATAATTGAACTTCAAAATTACCTCAGAAAATTTTGGACTTAAACTTCTTCAGAAGCCATGGAGATTAAAACCTCCACTTCAAAGTACAAGATTACTCATCTTGATCCCCCGAGTTAGCGCTACTGGTGGGCTTTCCCTTTTCCCTTGTAGCTCCTAAAAATCAAATTCACCAAGACTTCAATCAATTCCTCATTTACTTCAAATCATTCCTAAATTTGGTTGTCCATTAAATTTTAAACCCGTCGTATCTTAATTTCCTACGATTCGTCTCAGCGATCTACTCATGATAATTTAACAAATTTTATTTTTCATGTGACTTATTCTTCAATACCTATTTTGGTATTATGGACCTCATCATTGGATCTGAAACGTCGAAGAAAGTCAATTTAGACACTCTCGACTTTTTATTTGGCTCCGGGCATATTTGGGGTAATTTGGTAATATGCACTTTTACGTGTCCTAATTTTTTAAAGTCTCGTCTCATAAAATAGACCTCACCATTGGATCCAAAATGCCCAAAATAGTCAAAATATACTATTTATTTATTTAATTTGGACATCAAAGTATTTTAGTGTTATTAAATTAATTAAATAATTTAATTTAATTAATTATAAAGTTATATATTATATATTATTTATGCTGAAATTATTCAACAAGAGCAGGGGTGGCTCAGTGGTTGACTCAGTGGGTTTTAGGTGCTAGACCCCCACTCAGTTGTGGGTTCAATTCGGCAGAACACCAGGTTGGCCCTATTTTTTTTCAATGGTTTCCTTGTCCAAGCAGTGGATAGAGGGGCCAAATGAGGATAAGGTATCCCTATTACAATTGGGGTTATAAATCAGCTCTTGTCCGTGTAGCCAAATAGTTAGAAATCATTTAAAATCAATTTATCACTTAACAAAACGCTGTCGTTTCATTAATGCAGTGGCTTGCCCATGATTCAACACGTGTCTGAGTCGACACAGTGGTTGGCTACCTCGGTCAGGATCAGTCGAGTCAACTCACGAGTTGACCTAGTGGGGTCTTCTTCTTCCCCACCCTTCGAGCACTGTAGCTCTGCAACTCTAACTACAATTCTTCCTAATTTCGTGGATTTCTACTGTAATTTGAGCGGTTTGGTTTACTTCTTTAGATTTCTGCATGTCCCAGAAGGAGTTTGGCATCATTTTGGGGGTTTGGATTGAACTCAATAGTGCAGTGGAAGGTCTTTGAAGGGTCTTGGTTTTAGGCTAAATTCCTTACTCATTTAAAGGCCATTTTCGCGTCTGTTTGTTGCGTTAGTTTACTTGAGTTGTGAGGTATCTATGTCTAATCCTGCATGCAAGCTCAAGTGTGTCTACAAGGATTAGCCATTGTTCGCAAATCGGTACTTCACTAGAACAGTGCTCACTCATGAGCCAATGCCTCGTGTTTCTTGTTTTTCCTTCCTTTTTCTTCGTGTGTTTTATTATTCAAGACTCAAAAGTGGCCAATGTGTGAGTTTTAAGGTCAAACAAGAAATTTCCAAGCTTTCAACAATGGTGGTGCACACTTGAACTACTATTTTTGGGCTATTTTTGGAGCCTATTCCTACCCTTTATTCATGATTTCTAACTTAAGTGTCATGCATGTAGAAAAGAAAACTCAAAACAGTTGTATATACACAAAAATTTTCGAGAGAGAAAAATAAAGGGTTTGGTGATTTTACCCCTACAATGGCTCCTTCCTCCCTCTTCTTGCTTGGTTTAGGTCCCCTTAGAATCCCTCCGAAATAGCACCCATCTTCCCCCTTTCTTCTTCTTCTCTCACTTTCTCTCTCTACCTCATACACTCTCTCTCTAGCTGACTTATACTCACACCATAATTCTGATTTCTGAACTTCAATTACACACACGCAACACTCATATATAGATATATCTTATTCATTTTATTTTAAAAATAAATTTTGTTGCGTGAAAGGTGATTGGACAATTTGGGAGGTGGAGGGACTTTTTCATATACATATATACATATAAGTTGCATTTTTAAGCACAAAAGTGTTGACAGCCCACTTCGTTATTTTTTGGGCCTAAGTGCTTTGCCTACTTTGGGTCAAGGGTTCAAAACCCTTTGCCTCACATTTTGGTTCCCTTTTTGTTATTTTTCCCCCCTTATGCCTTGTTTGGCATTGAATTTATTTATTTTTACTTTTTACATTATTTTTCCTTTTGTGAATTTAATTTTTGTATTCATTCCTTCATGTATCGATTTTATAAATCGTAGTCGTGGATTATTTTTCCGGAGTCGACCTCATTAGTTAAGGTCTCGAAACTATTTTTGGAATTGTTATTATTTCCTGATCCAATTTTCTTAATTATTTTTATTCGTGTTGATTTAATAAATAGAAGGCTTGTAATTTTATTTATATTTTTCACGTGTTGACTTCGTTAGTCGAAGCTTTGTTGTTTTAATTTCCTTCACGTACCATTCTTATTCATTTTATTTTAGCCCTCGTCATCTTAATCAAATTTTCTTAAGTCCCCAATATTTAATCAGTGACTTAATTTTTATTAATCGGGTCGGGGTGTTGCAAAGACGAATAGTGCCGCAGAGAATGTGTTATCGAACAAAGTGATAGTCAATCTTGATATGCTTGATACGCTCATGACAGACGTCATTGTGAGCAATTTGGATAACACTTTGATTATCACAATGAAGAATCGTAGCAGAGGTGTGAGTCACACCTGTGTCTTCAAGTAACCAACGAAGCCAAAGAAACTCTTGAGTGGCATCTGCTAAAGCACGATATTCTGCTTCAGTGCTAGATCTAGCAGTGATAGTCTGTTTCTTGCTTCGCTAAAAAATGAGAAAAGTACCAAGGAAGAAGCAAAAACCAATGGCAGAACGACGATTAGTAGGATCATCTGGCCAATCAGCATCAGAGTAAGCATGTAAGTCAAGAGATGAATGCATATATATATATGTATGTATATATATGATGAGGTGTATATATATACCATCTGTTGTAAAAAAAATATATATATATATATATATATATATAACCTACAAAGCAATAAAAGTAAAATATAAATGGGGGAAATGGGGTTACAGATCTAGAAAACAAAACAGAAAAGGAAGAGGAAAAGAAAGAGGAAGAGAGAAGAAAGAGAGGGGGGCGGCTACCATAGGTCATGTATGGGTATACACTTGGTGTGCATTGAGAAAGAAGAGAAAGGAAGAAATTTATAAGCTGTGAGGCTTTTTGGAGTTTTAGAAAGGAGAAAAACCAAAGATGAAAGGAAATACGGCAATAAAAAGGTGAGGACAATTCTCTGTATTTTTTTTAGTTTCAATTTCTGAATTTTTTATAGACTTGCATGAAACTTAGAAATATTTGTATATTTAGATTCTATAAGAAAAATGGAACACTTAGGACAAAACCGTGAGTGAAACGACAAAGAAATGAAGGAGAAAAATGAATTTATCGGAAAGATGTAAATTGGGAAAGTTTGATTTTCAATGGGTTTTAATGGATTAAAATGTTATCAAAGGGTCCTAAAATGTGTTTAGGGTATTTAGAAATGATTCAAAATGAACAAAAAAATATATACATGTAGTGCAGTCCGGTCACCGGCGCTAGAGAAGGTGACCGGAAACTGCCTTGTGTATAGCTAGAAAGTCAGGGGAAGGGGGAAGGCAAGGTCGGCCACGTAGACTGGGTTGGGCCTCGGGTTGGGTTAGAACTCGCCCAGGCGCAGTGACAACCCGTCACTATTGAAGGGCTAAGGGGTTTTTTTGTTTTATTTAAAAAAGAGGATGAACAGTGGGGCTGAGGAGAATCAAACCCCCAATATGTGAGGGTGAAGGACTTATAGCCACTGTGTCCACCACTGTGCCATTGAGGCACATGTGGTTAAGTAATGAAAAATATATATATATATATATATATATAGATATTATATAAGTAATTAATTAAATTAATTAATTTAGTTATTAATTGAATGAGTTCCCGATGTCCAAAATTAGCAAATGAATAGTGTAAATTTATTATCTTGGACCTTTTGGACCCAATGGTAAGGTCCGACAAGACAAGGTCCCGAAGAATAAAATACACGTAAAAATGTCAAATGACCAAAATGCCCCTGAGTTGAATATGAGTCAAACGAATTCTGATTAAAATGAATGAATAGTGAATCTTTATTATTTCAAGCATTCTGGACTCAACGGTGAAATTTGAATTGTGAAAATAGGTCCCAAAAAATAGAGACATGTAAAAGTACAAAATGACTATTTTGCCTTTTTTAGTGTAAAAGTTTGAATTAGAAACCGTGAAAGCCTAAACTGAATTTCTTCGACATTTCAGACACAATAATAAAGTCTAAATTATTAAAAGAGATACTTATAGTAACGAAGTATAAAATTTGATGAATAGCATTAGAATTGAGACATGTTTACTAAATGATAGGGAACTCAAAGGGAAAAGGAAAAGTTATGGAATACTGAGGTAGATCACAGGGATTTAAGGTAAGTAAATTCCAATCTTCTACATGTGATCTTCCAAGCCACGTTCATTCTATTACTGTCAATTTTGTACTCTCGTACGTGTCACATATTTATTATATCCTCAACTGATATTGTTCTATCTTTTGGGAGTTTATTGCTTGTTATATCATTGATTGCTATCTTTTACTATGCCTTGAAAGGCCTCCTGTTATGTGTTTACTGCATGATATTCTATATTTATACACTTCTTATGGAATCATGAATAATCATGATTTATTATGAATGTTGGATTTGTACTTAGTCACAATATCCATTCGATGCTTTCTGAGTTGATAAGACCTACGAGTCGAGTCCGTGAACGAACATACATTAATAAGGGAATTTTTACGCATTGAATTATAATTATTTTATATACATTGAGGTTAAGGGGTGTATGTCGGGCTCCAAAAGACCGAGGGTCCGCCAAACCCTGAACAGAGTAAATGCATCGCTTATGATTAACTGATATATTTATTTTTATTGGATTCATAGAATGTTGTCATTCTCTATGAATAATTCTATGTTGACAGTTCATTCATTGTACTTGATTGCGACCGATTTATTGTGGCAGCATTCTTATGTTGACTAATGTTTATTGAGTTTTTCTATGTTTATGTTATACCATTACTCATGCTTGATTATTGTAACTTATTGTTCATTGGCCATTGTGGCATTTTACCGTTATTGACCATCATTGCAACTAATTTTATGATTGGCTATCATGCTCACCCTATAAGTTCATATTTTTCTATGTTAACCCTAACCCGTGTCGGAGATGAAATTTTACTTACTAAGTTTTGTTAACTCACTCCAACTTACTTATTTTTCAGGTCAAGAGGCTGCAGGACCACAATAGGAGTCCAAAAGCATAGGGGGACAGTTTGAGAAAAATGTTAGAAGTGATGTACTCTCTCCCATGTACTTATCACTTAAGGGTGATAATGCTATGTTAAGTTTCATGTCGGTTTATATCTAAGATTGTCGAACAATATTTTATATTAAGACTTTCACTGGTTTACTGTTAAGTTTTATATTATATGTTGTTGTCATTGATACAAAGAAAGAAAAAAAAGCAAGGACTACCATTGGGTCGGCCCCGCGATACGAGATCCGCATAGGGTGGGTTTTAGGTTGTGACATATGAACTTCCCTTAGATTGAGAGGGCATGAAGGTGGCAAGTGTTGTGTCTACAAAAGAGGGCTTGAGAGGACCAAGGTAAGTTTCTGCCAAGAGGAGTTCAGAGATGGCTTGCTCTAGGGTAAGAAGAGGATTCTAGTGAAGTAAAGATGCTCGAATAGGCTCAAAGTGAGTATTAAGAGCCATAAGAAAATGAATCAAGTGTTATTGATCACGATAGGTAGCAAATTTATCAGCATCGACAGTACAGCTCCATATGGGTTCGGAGGGTGTCAATTGATCCCAAAAGTGTACATTTGGGACAAGAAATCATTAATGGATTGGCTGGATTCTTGGCGCGTATGGTGAAGAGTACTGAGGAGCTGATACTAATGAGTAAGACTAGCTGTGGTGTAACGAACTGCTAAGAAATTCCAAACTGATTGGCAGTGGCAAAACGTTCGAATTGAAGACTAATAGATGAGATAGTGGTATTGTGAAACCACGTGACGATCTGGTGATTTTGTTATCCCAATCTTCAAGTTTTTCTAGAAATTTTTCATTTGTTTCATTTTTTTCTTGCTTAGGTTCAGTGATATTATCGGTGATATAGCGCCATAACTTGTGTCCTCGAAGGAAACTTGACATTGCTTGAGCCCAATGAATATAATTGGAGCCGTCCAGAGTCATAGTGATTGATTGGGAAGCATTAATACACTCTATAACTTAGAAGTTTTGACTAAAGAATGATAGAAGTGCTATGTAGAGGTGAAATTAACCAAAATCGAGGCCAGAAATGGATTCAGAAGATCAAAAAATGGTGGGAACCGATCTGAACCGGTATGAAATTGCTCAAAAAATTAGTGAACCAGCTTAGGGAATGTTGCAGTGCTTGAACCGATTCAGCATAGTAAACCAGTCAGGTATGGACCGGATGGGTAGCCTAGGGCTGACATGGAGGGACCATTGACTTGGCGATGACATGGCACTAACATGTGATGATGACATGGATTGTTGACGTGTCAAAGTGACGTGGCAGTTGCGGGCCTAGTTGATGATATGGCAAAGTGACGTGGTAGATTTATTGACGTGGTAGTTTGGCTGATGTGGATGGATGATGTGAGTGTCGGGCCCGTGCTGGCACACGTGGAGCCTCTTGAAGGCTTATAGAGGTGCGTGGGGGCGCATGAAAGCTTGTGGGGGCACGTGCGGAGGTTAATGGAACTGCGGTTGGTGGCAGATTGAAGCTGATGGTATGTAGAGGTAGTTTGTGGTGTTAGTTGGTAGAAAAATTGAAGATTTCTTTGTGCAGAAGGTTGAAACACTGTTTGAAATCCCTCGGATGGATGATCGACGGTGGTGGTGGATGGGCAATTGTTGGGGGATTAGAGTGACTCTCATACCATGTTGAAGATGGAAGAGAATAAACTATATTATATATATATATATATATATATATTATGTGTGAGTTGCAATCTTAGAATGACTCTTATATAGGAGAGCTAGAGAGCTATACAAGATAAGAACAAAAAAGGAAAGAAGAATATGCTAAGATTACTATTATATTACATAATCCTAATTATACACCGAGTATATGATCTATAATAGTGTACATCTAACATTCAATTTGCTCTCCTCCCAATTTTATTTAATTTGTTCTATTCCCAAAAATGAACGGAGAGGGAAGAAAATAAGAGAGCCTTTAATAAATTTTTTATAATACTAATTCTAATATTGAAATTGTAAAGAACAAAATAAAAAAACACATTTATCCCACCGTATAATAGTAAAAAAAGTATATACTTTTCTATTTTATTTATTTCTTCTATTGTTTGTAAACAATATGAAATGATTACACTCTTTTTTCTCTCATTTATTATTCAATCATGAAGAAGTAATTATACTCTCATCTCCTCCCTTCATAATTATTCTCTTCTCTCCCTCATAACTAATATTATAATTTCCTCTTCTCTCATCCCCCTCTTATTTATACAAGCGTAGTGTAAAATACAAGGACAAAATTACCCTCTTTCTACTCTCTCACCCAAGTTTGCATCCTATAACACCTCTTTAGCAATTCAATTCACCGCTCAAAAGAATTTTCACATCTCCCTCTTACGGTAACCTAAAAAGGTTACATCTCTCCACAATATTACTTGTTCTCTCTCCTCTACGAGACCCTCTAAATTCTCTGTCATCCCATACACACAGTTTATTGTAGAATTTTCATTTCTCACCTAAAGAAACCAAACAGATTCCATCTCACCGACAAACCATAAATTTCAAAATATTCCATTTTGGAATTACATGAGTAGTCAAAGATGATACCGAGGAAGATAAAGATGATTACGATAACGAATGTTTTGTTTTAAAGAATGCAATTGTTCTTGCTCAGGAATTGTGGTTTAATTTGTTGAGTCTAGCTAGTTTGAATAGCAAAGTTATTTGTGTATTATGAGCCATTTCAATGATCTAAAGATATGAAATGGGTCTTGAGGGATTTGATGAACTGTTGGGATTTCAAACAATAAAGTGGCAAAAATGTGTAAAAACCTCAAAGCTTTTAGTTTTTCTGAAGGAACCTAATAAAAAAAAATAGAGTTGGGATTTGCACAGATGAAAACTTGAGAGATGAGAGAAAGGGAAACGAGAGAGATATGAGAGGTTAGAGAGAGAGAGAGAGTTGAAGAGGTTTCGATGGACTCTAGTAAAAAGAGAACAGAGTTCTCGTAAAAGAGAGATTTTGTTTTAGAAAGAGGAACCGTGAGAGAGAGCTAGAGCCAAAAAGTGTAACAGAGGAGGAAATGTGGGACCGTGGGAGATATAAAGAGAAGGGCATTTTTGTCCTTTTTTTATGGTGTGCAAGATATTTTTGGCCCCAAAAAAAAAGAAGAAAAGTGTAAAAATGTTGGTTTTTATCTTGTTTGAATATTTTTGAGAGAAATGGGTAAAAAGTAATAATTTTTTATTTGAATGGTTGGTAAAATTTTAAAAAAGTGTATAAATTATTTGACAATTAAATTCATATTATTATTTATATTTTAATTTTTAAAATAAATATTTAAGACTATATTTGATATCTAAAAAAAATATTAAAAATAGTTTTTTTTAAATCTTTTTATTTGTCTCCCAATGTGGGACACAAGGAGTGAAAGATGAACCCTACATGTACATTATTATTGTCAAGAAAAATGTATTACTTTTGTTAATGTGATTTATTGTGAAGGCAGAGTGGCCCCTGACAGAGCTGTGAGCCTATTCTTTAGATGAAAAAATAGATATACAATATTACACTTTATTCATTTATTATATCATTTTAATAAAATTTTCTTTAATCATTCATATATGTTACTTTTAGCATGAATGAATGAGTTCTGAAATAAAATAGTCTCATCTTTTTATTTTGTTACCGTGTTTTAGTATTATTAAAGAATGCTAGAATAAGCATTCTACTAACATGACATGAGATTGATATATTTTTTCAAAATATAAAAAATGTCATTCCATTTTTGAAAAAATAAAATAATAAAAAGTAGTATAAATCATTTATATATATATATGTGCATAATTATGCATATATATATATATAATATAGTTGCTTTTTGGTTTTGTGACGTGCACATATAAATTTTCAAAACAAGTTGCTCTAATTGTGAAAATACATTGACATGAGATGATTAAGATCTATTTCTTCACATGATAAATTAGAATTTGAATTTTATGTTGCACACAAATACATTTACTATAAAGTGTGTATATATATATATATATATTGCTCTAATTTACAAGCTATAATTATATTAATGTTTTTCAACGTCTACACAATCAAAAGTTTACCTTCTTTTTGGAATATATTCACAATAATCAATTGACTAAAAAAAAGTACAAATAGACATTCTAAATTCTACAATTGTCTAATTTGAAATATATGTGCCTATGCATTTTTTGAAATTAATGAAATCTATTATTTGTAATTCATTAGTTTGTACACCATTTTAGGCCAATAATAGCTAAAAACTAATTGTATTAAACACAATCTATTAGGCATGAATATATATATATCTGTGCTTTTTTTTTTTCCCCCAAGTTCATGAAATCCAAAATTTAAAATTCGTTAGTTTGTTCACAATTAGTTAGGCCAGTAATTACTAATAATTAAATGCATTAAACACAATCTATTAGGTCACCGATGGTCATTACTAGATACATAAAAATTTAATTGGTAACTTTAAAATAATATATTTTTATTTTTATACAGCCCTATAATGATTAATATTTTATAGCCTAATAATTTAAATTACTCTTTAATTTTTTTTTTAAGAGTACTCACTTTATTTTGTAGTAGATAATTAATAATATTTTCTTAATAATTAATATTTTGTTGCTTTCTAAAAGAAATATATGAAATAACAATCGGGTTTGAACCCGATTACTTCTTGTAATCTGGGTTTGCGAAAGTGGAAAGAACTTGCTTATGTTACGATTTCTCTGTCATGTACGTCGATGTAGAAATCTTTCTCATTAATAGGACGACTACAAAATCGAGTCACTTATGTATTTCTACAATCAAAGTCCAGAGGTCTCGATATGGTAATTTTGAAACAATTTGAGAGAGAAAACAAAGAGAAGATCCAAGAGAGTTGACGGATAACTAAAAATCTTTCCACATCCATCGTGTAACTAAGAACGCGTAAAAACGGGGTATATATCTGCGTTGGTTGAAATTCGAAACCAATCAGATAATGATAAAAATTTTAATCTTATCACAACTCTCATTTAAATCTTGTGGATGCCCAAATGGTTATGGGTTTGGGTCAAGTCCGTCCCAATATCCAACATCTCCCACTCATCCACATAGGGTGAGTACTAAGTTCTTTGTATCACCTTCTACATACAGGAAATGGATCGTACGACCGGACGAGAAAGATCGGGGTAGGAGTACTATATTAAGCTACCATCACACTAACATAGTACCTCACTGCAAACAAACAAATGATCTTGTTTATGCCCCAGACTATTCCGTTACACCAGATTCAACATCCTTTATCCCTCACAAGAACTAATCTTAGTGCAACGCTAACCCTTCAATCTGTATTGTACTCATGATCACATTGATAAACACATAAATCGACAGATCGCTCAGGTAATGAGTCACAACACAATAGTGTATTACGGAACCATCTTCCCTAGCTATTTATGTTAATCCAATTGAACTCAACTACTTTCCTAGACATGCCTCACAGGACCGCATCAATTATGGTCCTTTAGCAACATGTTAAAGTGACAACATCAAGTTTTCTCTTCATAACATAGTCCTAGGTCACAAAAGGCACAATGGAACTCAAAGTGATTCTCAGAGCTCACACAATGACAAAGTAGGGATACATTCATTCACTCTCTTTATTAAAGGTCACATCAATAGCACATACAATATGTAATGTATGCTACAATGGAGCTCCCACTCAATTGGGCATGTCAATCTCATAAAAATAAGAATATACGTTGTACGTATCTTAGTTTACTCTCTATCTAGCACCCGTCGCTACCTCAACTCCCCTCGTCACTATCTCAGCGCCTAACCCGGACATTCCAACCCAGTCGCTCTCCTAGCGCATGTCTAAAAGTTCGCATTCGGCTTTCTTTAAGTTACATGAAGTGTGTGGTCAACCATGCTCGATTTTTTAAAACAATCTCATCTTGACTCTCATTGTCAAGGTGACATATATGATAAAGATGAATTTTCCCTCCAGCCAAGAATTCAATGTCTCATCTTGCTCGCTATCTAAGCGCCAAGGCGATTACTCATGTGAGAGACCCAATCAAAACTTGTTGACATCTTTCATGTATGGTCACAACATCAAAAAATTATTTCAATATGAATAAAAAATCATATAATGATGAAATAATGTCACACAGTATCCAATATATCAAATCCAAAATAAACCCAACCATTAAACGTAAGATGTAAAACATTACTAAGTATGGGCTTAGGACCACCTCCTTTTACGCAATTCTATCTTAAACATGTGTAGTGAAAAATAATGCCAATATGTTTGATTTTTTTATCACTGTTATTGGTCTACCAGCCCACTAACGAGCCTAAACTTCCAACCTATTGGCAAGTCTGTACGGTTTTGTCTTTATGGACCCTAAGTCCAAAAGACACCACAAAAAGAGAAAGGCATTGCCTGCACTTATATCCCTCAAGCTTGTAAAGCTTATTAATAATGTAAAATAAAGCTGCAACGAATGCATTGCTTGTATATGCTAAAGCTGTCATACAATCATAACTAATAAACATATCATCCTACTTATACGGCATTATGTTAAGGCGCTACTAGAATCTCCACAGCCAAACTAGTGCCTCAATTACGACGACCAACCATGTATTTTTTTCATCACTTAGATATCAAAGAAATCAATTAACTAAAGTTCAATGAGCAAATACTAAGTTACTCTTATAGTTTGACCATCTATACGAGCAAAACATTTAGCGACTCTAATTATTTGACAATCCATATTAGCAAAACACTAAGCTGCTCTAATTATTTGACAATCCATATGAGCAGAGCATTGAGCTACTCTAATAATTTGATCATCAATAAGAGCTGCAAAAATAATTGAGTACATATTCTAGTGCACTTCAGAATCTCAACTGCTCTCAAATAGGAATTTTCACAAAATATCTCTTTCAATACTAGTCTAATTGCAATGATCAAAACTAAAGTATGCTTATATCAATCTGTCAATAGGTTAGGACCGTGCTAACAATATTGTTTACAGATTTCTCAAAACAAAACTAGAAATCCCTCAAGGCAATCTCCATGGAACTCAAATCCAAACATAGTTTACTTTACCCACGTCTTCCTCAATACAGGACAACCACCTCTAAGTGGTGACAATTAATTTCATATATGTCAGCAAGTACAAAAAGATTAAAATACTTTCTTTGGACCATCTATGGCTTTCTTGATCATTGTGAAGCCAATTGTTCGATGAAATCTAAGGTTTCATTGACTTGGCAATAACTTTAGGTCAGAAATGAACACTGCTAGCAGACTTTGTGCTCTTTTTTTTCATTAACCTTAAAGCCCAAAAATTTCATAGACGATCTTTCAGTCACAAATGAACACTTAAGCAAACATAGTTTGCGTTCTTTGTTCATTGATCTTAAAGCCCAAAACTTGATCCACATAGAATCATCGTCTAATTCTCCATAAAGGGGATCATGTCTAAGTCTATCTAGAAAGTTTCTAAGCTCTAATATATGCAACAATCATTTGAATAAGGTAGATGGAGACAATTCTCACCACTAGGGAGAATTTTTCTACATAGTTAATATCCCCTTTGGGATAAGACATTTTCAAAAAAGATATGGTATAAACACTAGTTAATCACCCCTACACAAAAAGAGAAATCATTCTCAAAGTTTGATTCTTTGTTAATTTAGCTCAACTTATCACTTATAGCAGCCATCCTTACACTATTAGAATAGAAAACTTTTGCCTCTACATAAAAAGCAATATTCACTTAAACATGTGGAGCAATAGTAAAAATTTCTCCCTTCAATCTCACAAAGACGATGAGAAAATATTTTACATTTATTTTTACACAACTAAGGATTTTAAGAATCTTCCTCCAGTGGTACAATCCCAACTAATGGTGCACTTCCACTAGGCGGCAAGTCACTCCCACTATCCAAAATATTGTCGGCGATTCTAGAATGAGATAATAATTTCCACCCTCGCCGGGAGATGGTATGACTTCCATAGATTCCATTAACCCACAAAGTTAAAGATCCTTAAAAGTATTTTCATTGCGCAACTCAATTTAGTCAATCCTTAACTTGGGGTGTTTAATTAAAAATTCAATGTCCCTTTAAACTTTCAAAAAGAATATTTTAAAAAGCAAACATTTTCAAAACTTAGGGCCAAGTTTTCACAAAAATAATAAATAATGTGAACAAATCACATAAACCCCAAAAGGTGATAAGCCCTCCAAATTAGGCTTTTCACCATTTTCAATCTTAAAGGAATTAACTATTAGGGCACCTAGTTAAGGATATAGGCTACACAAAATATATTTGCGTCATCACCAACCTAACCGTATTTAACAAAATCCAATTTCCTCATTTTTCTCACTTAATTATTTTGAAGTAATCATACAAGTACTCTCGCTTACAATTAGTGTGAAGGATTTCAGAATTCTTCATTTTCAACACTCAATTTCTTGACAAAAGCTTAAAGCAACTAATGCTTATAACAATGCTCAAAGAAACTAATGCTTGAGTTAGGTGAGCAATCATAGCGTGAGAAACAAAGTAAGAAAATAAGAGGTTATACTATGTGGCCAATTTTCATAACATCATGAGTTCGCAAATGCTATTAGGATTGATTCTAGTGGATAAGGAGCCGATCTACCTTACAAATAAGGTTTTTTACAGGCCTTTCCAATCAAATAGAGTTTACACACTGATAGACTGATTTTTGTGAGTAATCCCAACAGGTCTTCTCAAGCTAATCTAGTCATCCAATCTAGTTCAATGTGTCCATGTTATTGTTAAAAAAAAAAATAACATCGTGGAAAGTCATAAAGAGATAAGTCCAAAATTATTAAATAATTCAATGAGACAAAGCCACTATCATACTCGTATAATGAAGCTGCTTCTAACATGTGGTAAGTCAAGCTAATCAATCTACATTGAACTATTATTTCACAAAGAATAAATAGTTCCCTTCAGTCCCAAAGACTAAAATTTAAAGATAAGAAAAAAACAAAAATCAATTGGATTGGAAGTGGACCAAATGTCTAAGTCAAACACCAATATCCAATTATTTTATCATAAGGTCATGTGTTGCTTAAAAGAATTAATCAGCTTACTCTTGTGGCGATTAATTCTTATGCTGCCACTTGTGCGTAATGTACAAAACACTATGAACATTGTAAAGTCACGCTCTTTACTCGTCATTTTATGTCTTTTACTTAATCTTTTCTCTATTTTGAATAAAATAGTCAACTTTGACTCAATACAACTACGAGCAAAATGATCCAATTTATTCTTAAATAGCAGCTCATTCTATAATATATCTCATTATCTGTCATGTATGCCCCTATGGCATTTGACTTTCTTACCAACTTTTGACGCAAATTTCTCAGCCCCACTCTAGTTAGCAACTTTTCCTTGTCCATAAACATTGGCCCAAAAGCCTTGTTTGGCCCACCCAAGGTAGCCAGGTTAGTTTAGGAGTTCGCCTCTTGGCATTCTACCTTTTATCTTAAGATGACGTACTATTTTAAAAAATATTTTTATTTAAATAAGTAGCGTCATGTAGGTTTTTTTTTAAATATTTTAAATATGAGCTAGCGTATTTTATTGCGAAAATTTGCTGCTCATCCAAGGCAAGTTTATATTTTTCATGGAACTAATCCAAATAATTTTTCAATGAAATTTATTTATATGCTACTCTACATAATAAAACGCATTTAACAATTTAATTAATTATGACAGAGTTTCATGTCTCAAGGTATTGGATTATGTTTCCTATTGGTCAATGTCTACACATATGTTGTATGTGTGATGTGGTCATTCTAAGCATTTATATTGGTCAAGTCGGCATTCACATTCATTTAGGTTATTTCATTACTATCATTGTGCGCAATGTGACATTTAAGCATACATTCATCATATTATTCTGTTACCAGAAACTCAATTAAAAATATTATTCTATTATACACTATGAGATCGAAAATTTCGCTACGCTCATAATCATCTCCCATTTATGTAAACAGAAGTATATTTTTAAATAATTTCAAGCAAAATAATTTTGAATTAAAAGAAATTTAATTCATCTATACAATAATTTCTGAATTAAAATAAATTTAATTCATCACATAATAATAATAATAATCAATGCGCATATTCTAAAGCGTATGGACACCACTTGAGCCTAATTGACATTTTAGTACATCATGCGAAGGTAATTTATGGGCACATAAGTTTGCAGAGAAAACACATACCCTTACAAGGCTTCATAAATAAATACAACATTTTTCAAAATTTATTACATTGTAGAATGAACCTATTACATCAATCTACTAAAAATAATAAAATAAATGGGGATGCCGGGCCAATATCTCATATATCACAAAATTAACCTTATTATTCTATACATTACAACAACACGTGTACTAGAATGTCAATTAAATAAGCTCATCCAATCACAATATACATCCACATGCATAATAATATAATGAGTCTTGATGGATGACTTTACCACACCTCGCCACAATGAGAGTGGGTAGATGGGTCTCACAATTTATGGTAATCAATATTACACAATAACGATGTAATAAACAATTATTCATATGATAATAATTCATAAATGATCCACACATGACCCTAAAAATATGATCTACACATAATATAATTGTTCCTAATTTTCAGAGCCTTTCCAAGAATTTTTCACATTTAAAATAATTTTTTTTAAAAATTTTAACTAATTTTTGGGATAAAAAACTAATTTTTAAAGTCCCAAAAATATCAAAAATAAATAAAACATTCACCAAAAAATAATTTGGACCCCCAAAAGTATACTAAATATTGATATGTAATTTTAATATCAAATATAACTCTCTAGAATTTTTAAAAAAGCATCTAAACATATTTTGACACTTTTTCGTAATAAAAATTAATTTAAACTAATTTCTAGATGCGAAAAAATTGTAAAAAATATATCACGGGATCACAAATTCAGTGAGTGAGGCCTACTTTTTGAAGGTGTCAAAAAAAAATGATACATGCACTCCCATACGCCTTGTCGAGAGTGGGAGTTGCATTCTTTTGTACGTAATTCATTTTCTCCAAAAATAAGGTTGGGTCATGGCTGCTGTCAAACTTTGGGACCTATATTTCACTCATTTTTTGACAAAAAATTGTGTTCCATATATTGTTGGAAAGCTCTTACGACAAGGAATAATTCGATATAAATTTTATGCATAATACTTAAGGTTTTATAAATCGTATTAAAACCTAAAAATTCATATTAAAGTTGTATTTTTTAAAAAAATCAGAACTTTTAACTCAGATCTGTCACAGATCCGACGGTGGATCGTCATGAAATTTTAAGGACTATATAATGGTTTTATAAAGAACATATCCATTGTGGCGGATCGTTAAAAATGTGTTCTTATAATGATCTTTTAAAAATCAACCGTGTGAGTTAAATACATATATTTTTTTTACTAAATACCCATGCATACAACACATATATCAGTGAACACAAGCCTATAGCTCTGATACCAATGAAGAAAATATATGAAATAATAATCGGGTCTAAACCCAGTTACCTCTTGTAGTCCGAGTTCGTGGAAGCTGAATGAATCAACTTATGTTATGAGTTTCTCTATCATGTACGTTGATGTAGAAATCTTTCTCATCAATAGGACAACTACAAAATTGAGTCGCCTATGTATTTTCACAATCCAAGTCCAGAGGTCTTGAAATTGTAACCTCAGAAGAAAGAATCTCACAGAGAAAACGAAGAGAAGAACCAGGAGAGTTGATACGCGGTATATATCTGTGTTGGTTGAAATTAGAAACCAACCAGATAATGATAAGAATTTTAATTTTATTACAATTCTAATTCAAATCTTGTAGATACCCAAATGACTATAAGTTCGGGTCAAGCCCGTCCCAATATCCAAAACTTTTATTAGAGAAAGGATACTCAACATAAAATCATTTAAATAATTGAAAGAGATGATCTCAAGAATACACAAATAACTTGAAAACATGATGAAAAACATCAAAATACAATTTGTTTTAATATTTTTTATTTACCCCCTGTCTTAAATAAATTAGATTGACGAAATAAAATTTATATAGCCGATTTCAAATAATTAAACTAAGATTTTGTTGAGTTGAATTAAATATTCTTTATTAGTTTCTTATTGAAGTTTATTATTAACTATGAAACTTATATATTATAGACCTCAAATGTCAATTAAATTTTTATTCAAATAATTATAATTTTTAATATCTTTATTAAATATATATATAAATTATAATACTTTTTTTAAAAAATATATACATATTTGTCAATAATACTTTTGTTTTATATTATTATTATTTTTTCATACCTTATTGATATGCTACAAGTTTTATAATACACGTCACGTACTAACAAAACTAGCATATATATATATATGTATAAATTTGTGTGTGTGTGTGTGTGTGTGTGTGTTAGATAGAGATAGAAAGAGAGGGGGGTGCATTTCTTTCACCTGGTTTGCAGAAGGTGCTAGATGAAACTCAATGAAAAGCCAACTCGATCACTTCAAATTCATATTAATATACAAAAATCTTTCTAAATAATATAAATTTTAAAACAAAATTTGCTCAAATTTAAACTTGCTAAATAAAGCTAAAATATTAAAGATCGATGCTTTGTTGTACCACCATTAAAACAATATTTTGTTTAAATTACTTTGAATCTTATTCCTATCCAAATTTGGGAGGTGACTAAGATGGCAAAAATTAGTTCATCAATTGGATGATTTGGATCACGATACTCCATTCATCCATACGAATTTTTTTTTCAAGGATACAATGTATGATTTGATGAAGCATTCTGGTGTAAAGACCTTTTTTTTGAAAGGTTGAGATGATCGTGGAAGAACTGTAATATGATTTAAGGCAATGATTATAAATTTATACCAAGGAGAAAATAGAAAATGGAACCTATAATTTACACACATATATGAAGATAGGTGGAAATAGGCCCTAATTAAACACAATTGCTTATTTGGTGAGAAAATACTAAGACAACTATAAGGCATCTTGTAATCTCCTTGATACATAATAGATCGATCATCAGTATTCGTGGACATAGGTATCTTGCCGAAGCACATAAATCTTGTATTTTTTCTGTACGTTTTATTTATTTTACTTATTTGAGATTGATTTATTATTTGTTTGATTACTTTTACACAATAGTTACAACATTCATGAATAATGAATTCCCTATATGTTACACTAAATGACCCTTTAGTGTGCTAGTTATCACGCCATATGACGGTGTTCTTCTTGTTGCCTACAGCACTTCAAATGAATCTTCTAACATATTGTCTAAGCTGCAAAAATTTTTCTCAAGCTCCTACTAGTGTGATTAGGGATGGTAAGCTCCCTAAAACTTTACTATTTTATAAAATTTAGATGGCATGATGGCACCATTTGACCCCTGATGACTTATTCATAGAGAAAATATCCCATATTTGTCTAGGAATAGTAGTTTTGTTCCGAATCCCCACCCTTTTCATGCCTAAATCGCCTTCCTTTGTAGGTTTACAGATTGTATCCCAAGATACATTAATTAGAGCTTTTTGATTGAGATTAGGACCAGTTCATAAGAAGGATCTCAACACAAGTTCAATTTTCTTGACCACCTTTTGGGGTAAAATGAAGCTGTTTGACCAGTACACTTGGATGTTGTATAACACTGCCTCTATGAGTTGAAGTCTACCTGCAAAAGGAAAGTAGCCCGATGGTGCAATTCTTGGCCTTCGCTATGATCTTTTCAACTAGTTCACTACAATCTCTTTCCTTGAATCTAGTAAAAAGTAATACAACCCCATAAGAATTCACAGGGAGTTTCCCCAATTGCATTCTTAGAATATTGCATAGTCTGAGTTTATATCTTGAGTAGTCCGCCTGTAATGAACATTGAGCTCTTCGAGAGATTAGGTTGAAGACTAGATAATTTTTCAAATACTCTAAAAGTGTCTTTGATTAACTTGATTGAGTCTTTAGTAGTTGTAGACAAAATGAAGAGGTCATTTGCACAAGTTAGGCGTGAAATCTTCAGTGTCTTGCATCTAATATGAAACTAGAACAATGCATCACGAGTTCTCTCACTTAAAAATCCAGAAAATGCTTCCATAACTAGTAGAAAGAGGTTGGGGACATAAGCCCCCCATGTCTGAGACCCCTACCTCCCTTGAAGAACTCCTTTAAACCTCTATTGAACATAATATAGGACTTCATTGAGGATATACAAGTATTGATCCACTGAATGATAAATCTAGAAAATCCATTGCTTTCAAAATATTAGTGAGTAAAAGACCAACTAATCATGTCATAGGCTTTCATTAAATTCACTTTTATAGTACACCTTCGTGAAGAATCATCCTCGCCTAGTGTCTTAGAAGGTTTTTGATAAGCATAACATTGTCTATATATTATAGATCTATCTTTAAGGAATGCTGATTGGTTATGGGATATGATAGAAGAGAGTCTGGATCTCAACCTGTTAGCATTGATTTTTGCAAAAGGAAACACTAAACATTCTTTTATTAACTAATACAAACTCACCCAAAAAAAAAAAAAAACTAAAGGATGTATGAACTCTCTGAAGAGGGTTTTTGCTTTTCTGTTGTCATTGAATTAGGCTCTCAATTACACATTATAGAACTGCTTCAAGTTATAAACCCTTTGAATAATCAATGTAACCATTTACTGCACACTTCCACATCTATTGTTTTGTTCAGTCATTAAGCCTTTAACAAATTCCATGAAATCAACGCAACTTATGTAGAATAAGTACCTCTAAGCAAACATCATATTGGATTAGTATAGGTAAGTAATAAAAAAGAAAGAAAAACCATATTAGAGTTATAGCGAAGACTTGAAATGGGATCATGTCCACTTCCAATACAATTTGCATCAATTTATACTAGTTGTGCTAATACAAAAACATCTCAATGAATCAACGGTCTTGAATTCAAACATCATAAGCAACATTTTCAAAAATAAATGGAACTCACACTGTAGACAACAACTTCCTAGCTAATCAACATAGAAATAAGAGTAGAAAGAAAATTTAATGCAGTATTTTACTTTTGTTTGATTAGTGGCCTTGAGAACAGCCACCTAACATATGCATAAACATGCCAGAATAATCGTGTTTGTGAGTATGCAGGTCATGATCATGTTATTTAGTACCTAGACTGAGAGAGTTGAATAATTCATAATGTTATGTGAGTGTCATGAATTCACCCGGACATTGATGACCCGTTTACAATCCAATGCTACCCAAAAAATGGGCAATGTGTGGACCCGATTTTGTTTTCAGCAATTTTCTAAAAGACTTTCTATCCGAACATAGATTGGTTTCCTTTCTGAACGGAGCCATATCCGAACGGAAGAAGCTTTTCCATTCGGGCTCGTGTTGAATTTCAACTCTGACTTGATTCAATTTTGGAAATTTCCTTTCTTCTATATATGTGTGTATGTTGTTCTAGGGTTGCGGGAATAATGAGATCAAAGAGATCATAGTGAAAGGGGATCGAGCCACTTTATGATCCGTCAATGGGTGTAAAGGGGCTCTTAGGTTTGTAAGTGTTTGTACTTTTGTAATATTTTCATTACATAGTAAATTAATCATTGCTGGCCATGGGCGTGGGCAACTTAATTACCGAACCATCTAAAATTTTTGGTATTTTTTGTCTTGTTGTGTTTGTTTAGTTTGGTTTTACATATATTTCTTTATTTCGTTTGTTGCTTTTGTTGCGTAACATTTAAACTAATCCAAATCAAAATTCAAAAAAGAACTTTTCAACGTACAATTTTGTCGTTTATTTCCTTTCCATTTACGACAAAAGAATATTGTTACATCTGTATTTATTAGTGTAGCCAACAATTTCAGTTGTTGACTGTTTTATTGTGTCACTAAAAGTCATTTGTTAGTTATAATCTTGACCTTGTATAGGATCTAGTCAGCACACTTGCCAAATTCAGTCATGGATATCTTTCTCACATAGTTTATGGCAAACGTGATAACCATTGGTTGGTTCTTACAAAACATCAATTTCTCTAAAACAAAACCATGCAACTGTTCACTAGCGTCCAAACTTCTATTTCTATGACATTTAGGACTAGCCATCATATGCAGAGTATAATTATTTTCTCATGAAGTGTATCCAAAAATAAAAGTTAAAATAGATGTCAATCAAGTTAGATGCACAAAGATGTCATAATAAGAGCATGTGCATTTCGGGCAAGGGAGATTTTAATTGATCTATATATGAACTAAACCAAAGGCATTTAAGTTATTCAAGTATAAATGCCATTGAAGAAAGACTTGTTAAAGATCAAGGTTTCGCCCATTAACATTTAATTACTGCCCTGCATCTTAAACCAAGTAAAGAAAAACATCATAATGACTTCAACTAGTATCAACTTCTTACAAGAAATGTACAAACTAGGCTATAAGATTGAGTTTCTAAAGTTCTTGATTGGATTGATGGTAATAGATATATAGCAACACCCACACCTACATAATCAACGAACCTACTTTGAAAGGAAAGTTACCGCGTGAGGAGATGGACTAGGCATGAACCGAATCTTCATAAAACACTTTCAAGTAGTTTAACTGTCATCTTTTTCTACAACCAGCTCAGGAGCATAATGGATCCTTTTCTTCTACCACTTTCTTTCCATATTGAAGCTGCAATTTTTTTTGTTGTAAAAGATGTTAATCCATAGTAATAAGCAATTAACTACAACATGATATAGTTTGAGGAACATCAAAATTTCAAATAAACGCATTGCAATTCAATAAGATTCTAAATTGTATTTATTACATCCATTATCAACATTTTTTCTTTTTATGACAGAGATTTGAGGAGAGTTTGTCTATTGAGGTTATGGCATATTTTGGATGATGATAATGTATAATCATGTATCTATTCATATATATGAACACGTACACTTGCATGTATGAATATACTTTTGTACAAATACGTCTCTGTATAGATGTTTGCATTGTGTCATGTAATTTACTTAACGTAGTATGGATGGATTAACTTTGTGCCTATGGATTGATATGATGGGAACATTTGTATGAGCTTTAAAATGAGATATTAATCGAACATGAAAAATAGGTCCAAAAGCTAAAATATTCTAAAAGAATTAGCAGTGATTTTAAAATATTCTAAAAGATTAGCGACGATTTGCATGAACCGCCGCTAGCTATAGCTCTGTTGCCAACGGGCATTGATTCAGGTTAACTGCCCCATAGAGTCCCAGTTCTATAGCATTTGCGGCAATTTAATCAAACTGCTGCTAAAGAAATATCTATGGTAGCAGTTAATATGTTTAAAAACCTAAGGTAATGATGGCATCCTGAATTCTAAGTGCAAGTAGAGATCTTTTCTAAATGCCAAAGGAAAGAGGGTTAGGGTTTATGAGTAGAGAGCAATTGTTTCATGAAAGAAGATTAGGGTTTATAAGTTTTGTGAGCAACCATCTAGCTTGTAATCTTCATCTCTACAGTGAAAATTTGCAAGCTTCTTCGCTCATGAATAGATGCTTTAAGCTGAATTATGCAAATCCTTGTGTAATTAATTTGTTTGATTCTTGTTTTTGCATCTTTTCTCTATTTCATTTTATCCCTAATCTTGCGTTTGTCATGATGACACCTAATTGATTTTTAGTATCACATGGAAACTTGCTGGGAGATAAAAAATCCAAGACATGAAAATGTTTCTCATGTGCAAATTAAGGCCAAACTTGTAGAAGTACTGGGTTTTGCATGGAAAAACTACATTGGCACAACGGCTCTGGCTTCAATTCTTTATATTTTATACCCTTATCATAAAAAATCTATATGAACCCGAAATAATTCAATGAAGAAAGGAAGATTTACCACACTAAAGAGGGACACTATCATTAAAATAGCATTGATGGTCCGCATTTGTTTATCTTTGTTGAAGATACTCTCCTTGATACTTTGAAGGGTTTGGAGACTTCTTCAACTGACTCCAGTAGCTTTGCATTCTCACTGAAATACTTCAACAACTTCTCTTTCTGATCATCAATGCCATCAAAGTTTTCCATTGTAACTTTTTTCAAGTGATTGTGCCAACACTGTATAGGATGTTTTTCACAACAGTATGGTTCCTGATCATCATCATCTATCTTCTCATATTGGAACTGTTAATTGGAGTAAAGATACGTACAAGCGTTAGTACTGTAAGAAGTCTCATAAGACAACAATAATCCATAAGTAGTATTTGGAATTAAGTTTCAGTTATTCAGAAACTCGACTTTAAAAACTTAATTTGACTACGATTTCTTAATTAATGTCAATGAATTCAAAGCTCGATAGTAAATTTGGCAATTTAGGCATCTTTGGTTAGATGGAAATAACTCCCTTATTTCTGAATAAATCTCTAAACCACTTCACCTTCACTGATTTTACTTCCTCACTCGAAGTAATCTGCAGCATCTCCAGGAGAGGTGAAAGCCAAAGCGATGTATCCACCAATTCTGTATAATTCAGTACTGAGGATTTAACAACTTCTATTTCTAGCTGCTTGAGATCATATAATGGAGGAAGCAACCTATCTTTGACATCTTTAGGAAACATCGTGTCCTTGTGCAGTAAAAAATGTTAGAATAATTAAAATTATTCTCAATAAGTATGTAAATAAATTGTGATTCTAAAATTATTAAAAAAAAAAAAACATAAAATGAGAAATATTTCTATATAAGAAATACCTTATGAGAGATGTAAACCAGTTTTAGCACTTTGCAATGACCAAAAAATTTGAGAATTTCCCATAAGTTGACAAACCAATCATCCGTGCCATCGCCTTCAGCCAATGTGAGAGTAGCCTTAAGCAAGCCTGAAGAATTGAACGAGCGAAAGAAGGTTACATGGCCACGATACATGAATGAAACTAACATTGGGGTGTCAATCTGGACCTCCGCCACTCTTCCACATGCAACAAAATGGAATTTCCTCAATTGTTTATGAAAAATTTTAACCTTCCTCAACGTAATGCAGCCTATCAGTGCAAGATTTTCAAGTAAAAGAAGTTTAGAAATGTGGTCTTCCAACCAATTTTCTGTAATTTTGCAGTGCTGCATGGATAGAGTTTTAAGAAATCTACAAGCAGTGAGCTTGACTTCAGAAGGTTTTATATCGCCATTATATATAAAAGATTCAAGATTGATTGCTTCGATCTCAAGAAACACCAATCCTTGGCAGCAGACGAGCTCTAGTGTTTTGAGTTTTTGACTTGAAACTTTGATGTTTTTTAATCCATCACAGTATTGAAGGCTCAGATGCTCGATTTGAGGGCATCCTGACAGCAGATCCGAGAGGTTCAATTTGGAACCAGTCAACTTCAAAACAGTGATTGATCTGGCATTGTAGAGGCTTTGTGGCACAGTGAAGTATTGATCAGGACTTTGGCTTATGGAAATGTTAAGCTCTTGGACATTTCTCTTTACAGAAAAGTTGATGGACAATTCAATCAGAGGATCGAATTCTGGATCATGATCGTTTGTTTGAAACCTGAACTTTTGAATGTTGTTCTCTTGATCAAGACGAAGCATGATAGAATCATATAGATAATTCAGGAACTTCTCTCTTATCTGGACATACGGCATAGATCGAGAGAAACTGCATTCAAACAAAAAATGGTCGAAATCGAGAATTGGGAAGGAATAAAATATAGATCTCCATCTCTTTGACAAGGAGCTTGTTCGAGTTGCATCTTTTGTAGGGAGGAAAGACATGAGATGGTGAATGATGGGCAGCGGCAAGTTGGAGATTCGATCAACTGCTTCTGTATTGCTACTCGCCATGGTTTCTGGTTTTCCTTTTCTTGCTTCTTCTATTCTTCTTTTTAACTTACCTCCGCAAGAAAAAACCTGCTTGCCATGAGATGCTTCAGCCATCACTGGCAAGGTGTCACTCTGCATGTAAATGTGGCAGTTTTCGGAAGAAAGATTCTTTTATCAATTTTTTTTTCTATTTTTCATCACTAAAATGAGAGTGGGTCTATCATTAAATGAAATGGTTTGGTCCACTAATAAAGATGAACCTCAAAATTTAAGAACTATTATTCAACTAGAAAATTTAAAATTTATAAAAAAAAAAATAAATAAATTATACTAATTTCTTTTAAAATTTTTGATAATTACATAAATTTCTTTTAAAATTTTTAAAATTATATTGATATTTTCTGTTTTACCTAATAATTAATATACAGATACTTTTTCAGTCAAATTTTTTTTATTCAAAATAACAAAATTATCTTTTTTTATGTTTTTTTTTCCTTCAGTTTTTTAATTTTTTACCAAATTTTTTCATTTTATAAATAAATATTAATAAAAACTTAAATTTATTTTTATATAAAATAAAAACAAGTTATTAAATTTATTTTTAAATAAAATAATAAAAAAATCTTTAAAAAAAGTTGTAAAAAATTAGTTAAAATTAAAAAAAATACAAAAATAAATAAATAAAATGAGTAATTTTGTTATTTAAAAAAAAAAAACTCAATGAAGAGAGATATTTGTATATTGTGAGGTAAAATAGGAAAAGTCAGTATAATTTCAAAAATAACAAAAAATGTTAGCGTTATTGTTAAAAAGTTTAGGAGAAGTCAGTATAATTAATCTCTTATTTTATCATTTTCTTTCCTATTTTTCATAACTAAAACAAGTGGGTCTATCATTAAATGAAAAAAAAAAAAAAAAAAGCTTAGGCCCACTAATAAAGAAGAGCCTCAAAATTTAAGAGTCTATTATTCAATTAGAAGTTTAAAATTTATAAAAATTAATATTAATTTTATTTAAAATTTATTTATCTTCATGCATCTCATAAACAAGAATACATTTTTTTAATAGTTTCATTTAAAATTACCACTTTACTTTTCAAATTATCTTGAGTGAGTCCTGGTTACATCGAATTCAGTGAAACATAATTAATTATTTTTAAGTTTTTATACTTTTCATAACTGATTAGAAATAACTCACCGTTTGGCTTGATGTGGCCAAGCATTATATTTTAAAGATAGATCTGCCAAACTTCTCTAGGTTTTTCTAGCGAGTTCTTTGTTTGAACTTAATTTATGTAATTTCTAGCACTTTGATTCTTGGATTATCCAAATCCAATTTTGCTAGCTATTTAGAGAAGCCAGGGCACAAACCTTTTTTGGTCTTGGTTTTTGATAAAGGAGTGGTTTTCTAAAACAGCGTCAAGACTAGTGGAATGAACAGCGGTTATGGCTGCCACTAGTAAGAAACGCCATTGATGACCCTTCACATAACATTTAAACTTCTGGACATGAATGTAAGATTTTGTTACAATGGTTTTTCCATGACAGGGAAAGATATCGATATCTTAAATTTTGTTTGGATGAGTGGTGGTATTTTTCAAATGGGCGTTTCAGAATTCAAATTGAGCTTTTTTTTTATATTTAAATGTATGTTTCAATATTTTTCATCCGCGTTCAAACATCTATTTTGAAAAAGTGTCATTGAGTAGTTTTTTTCAAATTATCGTTTCAAAAACGTTCGTTTTTTATTTATATAACACATTTAACATTTTTAATAACTCGTTCAAATATTATAATATCATTTAAACACATTTTAAATATATTCATCTAACAGTCATAGTTTAACTCAAACTACACTTTTTCAAACCATACTTCTTTCAAATCACACTTTTTTACCACTCATCCAAATGAGCACCTAAAATTTATAAAAATCAATATGCATTTTGTTTAAAAATAATTTATCGCACATCTCATAAACAAGAATTAATTTTTAAGAAAACTCTCATTTAAAATTATCACTTTTAAGTCTCGAATTGTTTTGAGTTGGGTTTCAAATTAATAGAACCAACCCTAAACACATTGAGCTCAATGAAACAAAATCAATTGTCTTAACCCTCTATATTTGTCATAAATGGCAAGAGACAACTCATTGCCTTGGTTTGACGTTGCCCAAGCGTTACATTTTGAAGGTGGGATTTGTCAAACTTCTTTCGGTTTACCTTTGTCATATATACCTATTTTCAGCTAGACTGTTTTTCTTGTTTGAATTTAATTTGCGATAATCTCTAACATTTTGATTTTTGGATTATTAAAATCTAACTTTTCTAATTAGAAAGCTCATGGTGACACGACATTTTGTAGCATGGAACTTGCAACCTAAGTATTGAAAAGGAAAAGTAATTGAAGTTTAGCTAATGTCAACTTCAATTCAAATCGAAATCACTATAGTTGCAAAAGAACTAGTTTAGCTCTTAACCAAAACTGCCGCTACAAATCCTTTTTCTACAGTGGTTAACTAAGACGTGGCTTTTTAAAACATCATCAAAACTAGTATTGGTAAGAGAATGAGCAGCAATTATAGCCTATTGAAACTGAGAAACGCCGTTGAAAACCCATTCACATAGCACTTCTTCCTCTAGATTCCTTGAATGCAAAATTTTGTTACAATGGTTTTTCCATGATAGGAAAGGAACTGGATTTGATCATTTGAAGTGTTGCAAATAACTTATCGGATTTCGTTATGCTTGTAATAGGACTCGGTTGCTCGCAATTAGAAATTTTTTTGAATATGCCATGTAACACTATTTTGCTCGATAATCAAAAGAAGCGTGTTTATTAGTCGATAATCAAAATACTAACTACCCATTAATTGAGTTGATATATTCACTTTTCATTTATCTTAATTGCATTGACAATCAGTTGGAAACCTTACAGATGCATTTTTATCTTATGAATGGACTAATATTTATCTTGAGTGCATCAACAATCAACTGGTATATTGCAAAGTTCTTGATAAAAAAAAATATATTGTTTCTTTTTCTTTACTTATTTACTTTTTTTTTTTAAATCTTTTTTGCCCAAAGTATAAAATTATTTTTTGGCTAGTTGTAGTTAAAATGATATAAGCATAGAATTAGTCAAATTCTATGATAAACCTAATGTTAAATTGTATGGAAAATCAATGGAGGATTAAATGATGTTTGGTTCCTTCAAACCTTGGTTAAACTGTGTATTGAGCTCTTTGTGAGCTCAAGCTATGTTTTTTGGGTTTAAAATCAGATTCAAGATACATTTAGACAAATACTTTTAGAACTCAGAGTGAATTTGGACAATTCTTAATTTGCGCCAAACCTGTCCAAGTTAGATCCTCTAGATAAAATAGAAAATGTGACAAACTAACATGTATTTGTTGGGGGTTATGTTGTGTTAGATATGAATGTAAATGGAGTGGTTGAGCTAGTATAAAGCATTACCCTTATCTCAAACCCCTCTCTCTCAAGAGACAACTCTCCTTGAATCTATGTCGCCTCGCCCTAAGTGGTATACCATTCTTGACCCCAACTAAATTATGTAAATCCATTCCCGCCCTATCATGCCTCAATTATGTTGAATTCATTATCCTCATTTCTTTATTTAAAAATTAATTTTAAACGAAGGAACTGTAGGCCAAGTATACTGTATATATACTATTATCATAATTAAAATAGAAGGAAATAATTATATATATGTATAGAAATATAAATAACTTTAACTCACAGTATTGAATCAGAACAAACAGAAGGAATCCGGGTCTTGTGAATTTTACAGTTTTCTTAAGACGAATTTGCTCTCTCTCAGTGCTCAAGATGATGAGCAATCATCTCCTAAAATAGAACGAATTTCGATTCTAAAGATGCAACACTTCAATCTTTAGAATCCAGCGAACACAACTCTAACAATACTCGAATTATGCAGAACAGAGAAATTTGCAGAGAGAGAGAGAAAGTGTAATATCCAGACCCGGGATACCGGGTCATACGGCACGCATTACGAAGCAATGAAAAGTTGTGTAAAAATTTTTATACTTAAGAGAAAAATTAATTAATTAAATAATTAATTAATTTAAAATATAAGAATATATTTAATTATTAAAATTAAATTCAAACAAAAACACATATACACACATTTATGGTGTATTGTGTGTGTATGCTATCAAGTGTATATAAACATGTATAAGTATACAAGTGGGTATATATATATATATATATACCTATATACATATGTATAAGTATAAAGTATAAATAAAATTATATATACCTATATACATATGTATAAGCATAAAGTATAAATAAAATTATATATATATATATTTATGTATAAAATGAAAAGAGAACACAAATATCTTGTGTGTGAACAATGTAGTGTGTGTGTGTGTGACGGCTGAGGTGTGTGGAGACACGCACACACCTCAGCCGTCACACACACACACTATATTGTTCACACACAAGATATTTGTGTTCTCTTTTCATTTTATACATAAATATATATATATATATATTATACATATATACAAAATATCAACCAACTTGGTGATAAAGTAGAAATGGGGAAGAGCAAAAATTAAATGGAAGAAAAGTTAAATTGATGAGATGTGAAGGCTAGTGTAGGACTATGGAGTCAGAATAGAGAGATGGAGAGAGAGAGAGAAGTCGGTTCTCTCTTCTTTAAAAGAAACAAGCATGCATTTTATGTTGTTTTGTAAGGAAAGGAACTAAGGAGGATAGAGGGAGAGTTTTAGAGCAAGAAGGAGAAGGAAACCGTAGCAAAAGGTGAGAAAAACTCAAGACTTCCGTTTTTCTCTCTCTAGAATTTTGCTATGTATACACTGTTTTAAGCTTTCATTTTATATATGTGATATGTAGAATATATTTAGACTTGTTTACTTATGAAGTTTAAGCTTAAAAACACCTAAAACATGTAGACCCAGAAGTTTCGGCCATTGATGACCTTGCTTGAAGCAGGTCTGAACCAACTGTTTCTAAATCCAATTTGGCTTACCAAGGCCTCAAGCTGAGACCATGAGGGTGCTAAAAACCTATACCGGCGATCACAAAACCCCAAAAATGGCCTCCAAACATTAACTTGCAGGTTTCGGGTTTTAAACCCAACACTTCAACTACACTTCAAAACGTGTTTAAAAGAATGAAAAATGAATCCCCATGAAGAGGGGATTAAAACAAAACCAACCTTATGAAAAATAAGCAAGAAATGAGCATGAACCGAGGGTTTACAGGTCTGGTTATCATGGTTTAAACCGAGTGTTTGAACCATATTCGAAGCCCTAAATCGATACTAAAACTTGTTTTAGAGTATTAGGGAATTATTGGAAAGAAAAACAGAAGAAATGGAATTGAAAAATGCCACAAATATCGACTGTAAAAATCTAGGGTTTACAGTGAACAGTGTCGACTTCGTGGGGAAGATGACACTATTCGGGTCGGGTCGAACTCGGTTACGGGTCTGGGTTAAAATCGGATCCAACGAGTTATGGGTTTATTAAAACGGTGACGTTCGGAGGTTTGAATATAAAATTTTTAAAACATTTAGGGCTGACGTCAGCATTACGTACAAAACCAACCAGACCGGTTGGTTTATAATCAGACCGGACCGGTTCACTTAATACCCAACCGAACCCGTTGGTTTTCTAGTTTATTCAAAAATAAATAAACCAAACCTTTCTCTATTTATGGATTGACCCCAGAATTTTTGGACAATCCTATTGTGGCCCAACTGATGAGAATTTTATGCAATTAAGCCCCTAGAAAAATAATTAAATAATTAATTTAATTATTTAATAAATAAAGTAAAATGACTATTTTGCCCCTGAGTCATATATGAAGCAAATGAAGTCCAAATTAAACATATGAATAGTGTATCCTTACTATTTTGGATATTTTGAGACTAATGGTAGGGTCTGTTTTACTAGATGGGGCCCAAAAAATAAATACATATAAAGGGGTAAATGACTAAAATACCTCTTGTCCAAAATTAACAAGTCATTAGTGTATTCTTACTATCTCAGACCTTCTGAGTCCAATGGTGAGGTCCACGATACGAGACGGGGTCCCGAAAAATAAAGACACGTAAAGAGATAAAAAGACCAAATTACCCCTAGTACCCCTAAAGCCAAATTAAAACCAGGGAATATCTAAATTGACTTTCTTTGATATCCCGGACTCAATAATGGAGTCCAAATTACTAAACGAAGTAAAGAAAAATAGGACACGTAAAACGATAAATAACCATTTTGTCCTTTTACATATAATAGTCCGAATTAAATGTTAGGAAAGCCTAAACCGACTTTCTTCGACGCTCCGGACTCAATGGTAGAGTCTATTCGACCAAAAGAAATGTCTAAAATAAAAAGACATAAAATTTGATGAATAGCATCTGTCAGATGACTATAAATTAAAGTAATGCCAAAGTACTAATCTAAGGCGTAAACGAGGAAATGAATTACGAAAAGACACGACACAGAAACATGTGAAGTAGATAAATTTAAATTAAATCTATTGGAGCTAGCAGCAGAGTTTAAATTGAAATGAAGTTTAAGTCTAACACGATGAATTGTGTTTGGGTCAAACTCAGGTATTCAAAATGATTAGGCCCCAAACCACGATTAAGGGCAAGAAACAACAAGACTTCCTAGATGAATTAGACCGACAGCATCGAGTAATCCACAAGAAATTGAGGATTGCAAAACATTGTGAGATCCTGTCCCTCACACCCTTTATGCATTGGCAACCAATTGTTCCGATTGGTCAGGCCGCCCAGGAATCAGCAGCAAGGAAACTTGCTGAGGCAAAGCTGGAAGAAGAAAAACTCGAGGACACTGAAACTCTAGCTGAGATGCGTCTCAGGTATTATTACTATCACTAGTGCATAAATAACTAGATTACGATATAGTCATAAGTTAGACTGATTTAAGAATTCGATCTTGTACAGTTTAGATATGGGTAAGATTTTGAGTTTATTAAGTATATATGAGATTTATGCGATCTTTCATAAATTATGATAGGTTGAGGAAGGAAAAAGGGAAGGCACCTATGTAGAGCCAACCCTAAAGGACCAAGGTGAGTAACCCTGTATTTGAAGTGGAGATTTAACTCCATGGATTTAAAAAGGTTTTAAATGCGAAGATATGAAATGTTGAAATTTTGAATTCAGTATTTACATGATTCAGTTTTTAATTGTTCTGTTTTATAACCCTATTGTGACATGCTCAGTGATTGGTTTTTCTCAAACAGTTTTCCTTTAAATACATTTCAGCATGTCTAGTTAAAATGCAATTATTATTAAATATTCTGAATTTGCTTATTTCAAGTATACAAAGATTTTACGAAGTTATGAAAAGTATTTATGAGAAAAAGTCACATGATAAATGTTTTATAAGATAATGGTGCATAAGCACACAGGCAGGATTTTGGGTTTCTTCATAACTCAATTGACTTGTCAAAGACCACATAGTTAGGATTTTGTGTTTCTTCGGAACTCAATTGACCTGTCATGTGAACTGCCCGGTAGAAGGATCTAATCCCCCAGGCATTGAGATATCTCCATTTATACGAAATATGGGAGTCTGGTTCGAAACAGATTCCACTAAGAGAAGTGATAAGATGTTATGTTTTAAGAATGGAAACAGGTTTTACCCTTATTTCCACTATGCATATGTTGAGTTTTATATACTCTATTTAAGAAATATATGCTATGTTATATGTTTTGAAGTTCATAAGTATAAGTATAGCTTGAATACTTTAAAAGTTTCAAAGCTATCTGTTTTAAAAAATGCATATGTTCTATGTTCAAATACACGAGCGATTGGCAGTGAATGTTTTACAAACTCTTATGTACTAAAAACCACTGCTAATTAAAAACCCCATGACGAATATTGGAATTGCTCACAAGCTTAGATTAACTTACCCGGACTTTGTTCGGATCCCCCTTTCAGGTGATTGAGGGCAGTTTTGATTTGAAGACGGTGATGAAGAATCTGCCATTTTTGGGAAGACATGTTAAGTAGTTTCTTTAGGAAACTTATGAACATTATTAGTATATTTTGTATTAGAAGATGGACACATGGTTATGTATAAGCCCCATGGGGCAACTGAATATGTATTTCATTTATCAAGTCTTTAACCTTTAGTTATACTCTGAATGTTAAATCATGTATGCTATGTAAAAAGTGGCAGTACCGGACGGATGTGCGTAATTTAAAAATGAGAAAAGAAAAGAAAAAGTTTTTCACGCTTCCGCAAAACGCATGTCGCACATCTATTTGATACCGTTGCTCATGTGAGCCTTCGCCCAAGGGTCCTCGGGCCTAAGGGTGGCGGTCGCGATCCAGTTATCCGTAGAGGGTGGGTTTCGGGTCGTGACAGAAAGAGAATGCAATTTTTAGGATGACTAAATGCAGTACAGAATTGAATACTTATAGACTCAGATGAACCTGTTCGTGAATGGTTATGACCATTCGAACAGACTATAAGGTGGTGATGGTTTGGAAAGACATTGATTCGAACAGTTATAACTGTGAAATGCCATTGTTTCATTTTGAACATACATTATTTCGAAACGCTACTATAACTCCTAAGGCCACGTTTGGTTTGGCAAAAAAAAAATTTAAACAAATTTTGTCTAAAAAATATATACTCAACAAGACTCAAGACCCAAGCCCAAGCCCAACCCGGGGCGACGCGTGCGCGTGTGTGGTAAGCCCACTTAGCTTAGGTTCTCTCCCTCCTACAAAACTGAGGTATCTTTTGGGGCCCAACCCAATTTACAAGGAATGAGTATATATACTCATTAGAACTTTAGTAGCCAACCAATATGAAACAAATGTCATTCACCACTTTACAATAAATGTTTAAGAGAGGACTTTATGAGTCAATTTCTCATTCATTACTTAACAGTTTTGGACAAGTTAATATACGTGATTTATCTTCTCATTGAAGAGAACACATTTCAATGCAAATCTACCTTAAATTATATGTGGGACCCACATTAATTAAGGCTCAGAATTGACCCATATTTAAAATCGTCCAACAGGAATGCGTTTATTTATGTTTTAATGTTATTATTCCACAATCATATATATTCCTTAGGTATTTTCAAATTCATATTAAGCGATTTTTAAGTAATTTCATGTTATAATTAAGGCATTTGCTTATTGTTAGCCTTGCAATCATTATCTGCAAGGAGAGTTAAAGGAAGTTTAGCCTTAGCTAATAAGATAGAAAAAGTTTTAACTTTTTTAATTTTTTTGGGTTTAAATAGAAAAAAAAAGTTTTGGTTTAAATAGGAAAAAAAAAGAGAGGCAATAATGGCATCCCATTTTAAAAATATATTATATGTGAAAATTGTTGGTGCATTAAATGAATAACTTCGAAATTAATTCTTCTCATTTAATGAGGTTGTTGTGGTTTACCTTAAAAAATGCACTAATTACTGCTAATTAATATAATAAATCTTGAAAGCATTTACTGATACATTGATTGTGGATCAATGGGTCGCCCATAAGTATGGGCCAGGTAAACTGCATAACGTGAACATCTCTGACTAGCTTTTGGATGGCCGTGATCTATTTTTGTATGGGCCCGTATTGTTGGGTTGGGCTAATATTTCTACACCTAGACAATTTTATGCGCTCGTTTGGGCTTTAAGATGCGGTGGAAATTTTTTTTTTAATTGTGTCCATAATGCCATCTCATTTTTAAAATATCTTTTATGTTAATTTTTGAGGCATTGAATGGAAGAAAATAATAAAATAACTTCCTAATAAAATTGAATGAGAAAATTGCTAGCTTTTCATCTCTCTCTCTCTAATGGGCCGGCAACTCTCCAACGGAAAGATTCATTTGTAACACAAAATGAGTCCCACTATATGTGGATCCCACTTTGGATCACAAATGATAACTAATATTCATTAATTCTAAGTATATGAATATGTAAGTCCCACTTTGTATCACAATACAAATGAGAGCTATTATTTACGAGTTCCGAATACAAGAATACTAATTAACAAATTAATAAAATCCGAATGTACCCCCCAACCAATATATATGGGGTGTTTCTGAAAAGAACCCCATATACCTCATGCTGATCGTGAGTCCACTTACCATATGGATCTGTCATCACACACACAGTTCTATCAAAAATAAATAAAAAGTACGTCAAGCTCGCTGGACCCTTGAGCAACAACCTTAAGGAGCTAGGATGATGTTCTTTACTACTGCTTTAATCAACCATTCCTTCCCTATCTGATGATTGAGCCGGCCATTACTTTTCAACAATTCCCTATTGAGGTTCAATGTCCCAGAAACAAAGATCCGCATGCAGATCGACTCCAGTTCTCAACAATTTCAATTTCATGGTAGCCAATTTCTATTCAATGAAGACAGTATATTAATTGTGGCCATACAAGCACATATGATTACCATGCCCTCAAAGCAAATGAATGAAAGAAGAAAAGAGAAGGAGGAATATAGAGCTAGCTTAAGAACGTAACATAAAACTAGAATTCATGAAAAATAAAAGCAAAATGTTGACGCAAAAGAAATTTGATAATGAAAAGCTATAGGGCTGATTGGCAGGAACTCAATTATTACGGCTATGCCCCTAAATCTGCAACAATATAGAACCACCCCGAAGATGTGTTTTCTAGTCTCAGTTTTTCTTCACCCATCAACTTGAACTGCACCCCTTGTTTTGGCATTCACATCTTGGAAATCAAGTTTAAGTCCGCTGCAAGACAACCATAACACACACTAAGCACCCAAATAAACCTACTTATTTTATCTTAGTCATAGAAATCTATTGAAAAAGGACTACCATACTTGTACAATGCCATATATAACAACAGCAAAGTTGATATTACGACATAAACAACTCATTGACTCACTCTAAATATATATTAACAAAAGGGAAACTCAAAATCTTTCTTCGCCATAAAGCTCGTGAAAACAGATTTGAAGAAAATATGTTAAGAAAAGAGAGTGAAAATTTATCCAAATAACACTCTCTAAACAACAAATCAAATAAGGCATTTTCCAAAAATCCAAGACTGATTTAGCTACAACCCAACCCAAGGAAACAGAAGATGCCAAAGTTTTCAAGCCAATGATCACTCATTTACCGGCTTATCAAGTCTACTGGCAAACAAACTTTGCTCGACACAAAAGAACCATATTGAACCAATATATGTACACATAACTAACACATATTGATTATAGACACCCTTAATTATATTTACATTCATTATAAGCATCCAACACCTAACCACCCTCATTATAGACACCCTTAATTATCCCATTACCAACCCCCTAACACCGGGGGAGGGGGTCTAATCACTTGAGAAAAACCACTCACTACTAAAACACCCACATCTCCATGTCAAAGCTTTCCATATAAAGCTTCCTCTCCCAAAGCAAATCTCAACAGCCACTTACCCAAAAAAACCATTATCTATAGTGGATGAGCACAGAAAACTCAAAATACTTGAAACACCGTAATTTCTCCCTTTACTCGCCACCAAAGATGTGTATGTTAACGGTACTTACAATATGAGTACTTCAAGAAAAAACATAAGAGAAAGTATAATTAATTTAACAAGAACTACACATTGTTAAACTGATTTACGCATGAAAGAATTCAGTTGGCTGAGTCCTTTCAGCCCTATTTGTGTATTCATCCAAATTTTAGAAAAAAATTTCTCATGCCAGAAAGAAAACAAGGCAGGTTAGAACAAAAAAAATAGTTGGAGGAAAAAAAATAATTTAAAAAAAAATTGAACAAAATTAACATTATTTTCAAAATAATTAGTTTGAGGGATAACACATTTTATCACACCATCTCAGTCCAGGATTGGTTGGAGCTATGTTTCCCGATGTGGCTCACTGTTAAACAAATACTAAAACTACAAGATTAATTATCGTTTCATCTGCAAATATATAATGTCGAGTCGGTACTTGCATGTCTAATAGCCACTACATCAAACTTGATTTTATTAGAAGGTTCTTAAATACACCATAGGTGCACAGGATTCGGGTGCTTAAACTCATTTCCATGTCCAACTAGAGCCAGGCTGACAACTGCAATATAATACCAGTCTACAGCTTAACTTTGGGCATACCATCCATTTGTTCTTTTCCCTTTTCGCATAAGTACTTTTTCTTTTCAATATTTATTAAAGTATGTCAAAGAGGATAAGATTAGAGTAATTGACCAATAGTAGAATATGTTTATAATATCCTTCAAAAGAAACAGGTATGTTTAAAGGATTGTGTCATAGGTGAGTGAATGTGATTTGCATAGCTCAAGAGAAGATTTGCTTACACTTTGGAGGTTGGTAGCAAATGTCTTACGTTAACCCTAGGCCTCCACCTCCTCAATGGAGAGTTAGGATCTAAGTAATCTAATGGCCATTGGAGAGCATCGAGAACATTCTCATTTGGGATTCTTGTAGAACTCCCTTACAATATCTAAATGCCCATCAATATTATAAATTATTCTAAGACTCTAGCCTAGGAGACTATCTACAAGGCTCTAGAACATTCTACTCATGTCTACATGACTCTAATATACAAGAAAACTCTAAAATATAATGTAAATCACTCTAAAAGTCTCTAGATACTCTTGTCATGCAGTCTAGATGTGCCTTGTAAGCGTATGTCATGTCATGCAGTCTAGATGTGCCTCGTGAGCATTTGTGCGTGTTGTAACCTTCCTCCAACTTGGCAGGATGTGACACTAGTGTTGGAAAATGGCAACATGACACAATATGGGAGCCAAAAGTGGGAATCATGAGAAAAAAAAATTAAAAATAAAAAGGTATGGGATAGTAGTTTGAAAATGACTGAAAAATTATAAGAAACCCCAATGAAAATCAATATTAAAACAAATAAGCAGCATTGGGAAAACATACGAAAGTTGTCATGAAACTAATATATCTAAACCCATGGTATATCTCTTATGTTGTTTTCGAGATTGTCTAATTTGGACATCAATTTTTTGAGCAAAATAAAAAATGCTTTAAACTGAAGAATTACTCTCATGCCTCCTTAGTGCTTTTTTGTAGTGGTGTTACCTCCTTTATTGATCTTTTCAAACATCTCCTCTTTACCTTAATAATATTTTCATTCTTTTTTGCTATATTTACTAATATTTTTATTCTTAGAAAAATATTTTGAGAGACCTCATGTAAAAATGGGAAATTGTTTCAAATAGTTACCAAAGAGAAAAAATTTCTTTTCTAAAGCATGTCTGGAAAGAATCTAAAGGTTTCCTGTGATAAAACAAGGTTTTCAATAGTACAGCACAGTTAAGAGAAGTCCCAACATTGATGGGAAGAAAGCATATACTCAACCACCTCCTCTTTTACCAACTGTCATATCAGTAAACTAAAACCAAATAGATTGGCAATTAAACTGATCGATAGAAACCATAAAACAAGTTCTATCCAATGGAAATCAAATAAAGTTCATTCCCACCGATTTGAGTCTTATATCAAAGCTATAAATGCCCCCCAAAAACAAAAACAAAAACAAAAGAAAATTCTAGAAAGCCAAGATGGACAACTTAGAAGGTGAAGGGTAAACCGTAAAAAAATTAAGGCTCCCAATAAACCAACAAATTCAAGGAATTAAATAACTTAACACTGAAACACAAAATAACAGATAAATTACTAAGAAAAAAAAAATCTTAAAAGCATTTGCACTCTGCAGTAGTCATCAAGAATCTTCGCTTCTGTCTCTTTGACTTATTAATTTGATAGCCAGTGTTCAAGGAAAATGTTACCCCATCAATCATAACTTTATCATGCTCCATTTCCCCTCTCCCCTCGTTAAAAGCCTAATGTTATTTCAATTAAAATTGGTATAAAAGCACACAAATTTAAAAAATATTATTAAGATATTAAAATAACAAAGTCATTAAATAAAAATTAAAGAATTTCTTCATTTAATCATCAACATCCATGATTCAAGTGTCCGGAAGTGTCCGAGAATGTCGGTGTCCGACACGTGTCTGATATAAACACGTGAGCTAAAATAGAGTGTCTGTGCTTCATACCCCTCAATTTCCCTCCGCTTTTTAGTACTCCTACAAAATTGTTTCATTACAATTTTTTAATATAAAAAAAGAAAGACAGTAAGAGAGAAAATGCACAAGCAATGCCTGCACCACCTTGCTTTTTTAAATTAGGAAAAATAATTCCAATGTCGACTACAATTTCAGATTAAAACTTGTCAATCTGTGACCAATCTTCCAAGTTTTTATCTGTTGTAAATATTAGATTTTGCTTAATACGTAGCTTAATTTAGACATTAGATTGATTGATTATATTAATTGATTGTAAGAACTAATTTAGGATAGTTTTCTTATTTACTTGTAAGTTGTGACTATAAATCTTGACCTCCTAGAGAGAATAATACATCTTTTGTTGTTTTTCATTCTCTAAAATACTTTCGACATGGTATTAGAGCAGGTTTTATAAACCATAACCTCTCGGCTCGCTTAGCATGTCTAGTCTCAGCCAGCTTCTCTCGCTTCCCAAGTCTTTACTCTAGCAACTTCTTTGTCCTATCATGGCTGATAACCACTCCGTTTGTTCCTTCTAGTAGTCAATTTGCCGATATTTTCAACAACCTTTTAACCAAAACTGCCATCGACTCTATTTGTAGCAAACTGAGAGTTATAAATATATACTCTCTAGCTTGAGGAGAGTGTTGTAAATATAAGAATAGCTCAATCTTTAACTTAATTTAGGCATTAGATTGATTGATGGATGGATGAATTGTATTAATTGTAGGAACTAATTTAGAATAGTTTTCTTATTTATTTGGAAGTTGTGACTATAAATCTTGACCTCCTAGAGAGAATAATATATTTTTTTCATTCTCTAAAATACCTTCGACATTATCCAACCAGTGGACACTTCCTATGTGAGCTGGAACCAAAGATCCCGAGATATGTAGTGTCTCTTGATCAATGCTACAAGGATATTCCATACCAAGTCATGCGACCCTTTTCAAAAGATTATTTCTTGTAATTTTAAAATGAGTAATAAAAAGGATTATTATTATCATTACTGAATAGGATGGAGGAAACATGCAGTACTTTGTCAGGACATTAAATAACCTTTAATAAAAATTTAGCGTGCAAAAAACACTTTCATTTATGAATCTAAACTGTTTAAAGTAGCCAAACTAGACATTCATGAAACTCCACATATTTATGTGAGGTGGATAAGGAGGGGAACATAAGTGTCAAGCCTCAACATACAATCTCATCCTCAGTAGTCAAAAAGAAAATGTTTGATCAGCATAATTAGTCTCTTGATTCGATAAGTAATTACCAAAATTTGGCTGATCATTTAATTGAAATAAATTATCACCATATTATGTTTTTTTTTTATCAACTTCATTACCATTTGTCCATCATACTAGGTGAGGAAGATAAGAGAGACAATGAGACATTCAAGTCAATCAATTCAGGGGTGTTTCAACCAAGAGGCGGCAATAGAATCATGCCTGCTAGAACAAAACATAAATGCAGTGACCACAAAAGGTAGAATCCAGGTGCTTAGCAATAATCGAGTGGTGCATTCATCCTGTCCATCGTCATTATTTCATTATCCAAAATTCAACCATCCATGCAATGACCACAATAGTATGTGCTTCAGTTAAGTTATTTGTAAACTCTTCCTCCTAAATGACATATGCAAACTGACACACTGTCTGGAAGTCAAGAGGCTGAGAAATAATAATCATCTTTTTTTTTTATAACTCGGTATCCAACTTTTCGGGCCGACTAATCTGGAAAACCAATCCCACCGTCCGCGGAGGCCCAATTAAAGACAGGGCAACGCTTAGGTAGGTTTGCTATCTTCTAATTAAAAGTATAACTACTTATTCATTCTCAGTGGTTATAATTTTCTTTCAAGATGGAGTTTTAATGGACAAATGTGTGTACAAAGAGATTGAAATACCCATCAATTCCTTGCTTTCTAGTAGAATCAATAAATTCATGATTACCCTGGAAGTCTTTAGATACCAAGCCTTAAATATTGTATGCAACGGTTCAACTGTGTGCCTATGCAGGCATCTATGTCTGGTCAGAGTGAGAGAGAGAGAGAGAGAGAGAGAGAGAGATTCCTAAAAAGTGTGTTGAATAGGTCATATGAAAGAAGCATTAATTTTTGCAGTGATATGAACGAATAAAATAAATATATCACCTCTTGACTAAGAAACGTATTATGGCTCCAACTTTTATCTTATGCCGTTTGTGAGATGTGCTTGCAAATACTTCCTGACCATGTTTCTGTAACAAAATAAGCACGTAAGGTGATGCATTAATTGATATAGACAGATCCAACAGTAAAATATGAACACTGGAAACACAATTCTTTTGAGGTACTTACAACTTTATATTTGAACTCTTCACAAATGTCTTCCTCTGTTATAATAGCAGAGGAAAAACCAAGAACAATTACATGAATGGATTGCTGGCCAAGTTTCACCACGTTTCCTTCTGAAAAATGTATCAGAAAGTAATTAGCAAGGTTAAGAAAAAATAATAATAGACCATGATGCTACAAAAATCTAAATCAACCCTAAACAAGGTACAGGTCTAAAGCCCACCCTACAAATTTCTTTGGTAACAATAGAGAAAGAGACATAAACACACATAAAGGAAGAGGAAGAAATGTTGAAACAAGTACCAGCGCATCTACCATTTAATAGTGTCATTCTAACTTGATCAGAAAAGAAATGACTTTGACAACAATATCTATGTGCATACAAGTTTCACATGGAATTAATTTTTTTTTATAAGTAATAATTTCATTAAAGGCACCAAACGGGTGCACCCATTTACAAAAAGACTACACAAAACATTACTAAGTTCCCATGCTCATGTAATACAAAAAAGAGGAGAAAGAATCTATAGACAAAGAAGAACCCCCCGAAAACAAAAAATAAAAGGAATTCAACACCAATACTTTCAAAGCCCAATTAGGAGACTCAACACTTTAAAAAATTCTATTGTTCCTCTCCCTCCAGATAATTCACCATATGCAAAGTAGAGTCATGCACCAATTTTTTTTCCATTCTCCTAACAAAAAATCTGCCTTACCATGAATGAAGTAATTACATCGTGGACCATGGCATTACCCAAGTAATCCCCAAAAGACCCAGGAAAAGGGACCAAATAGTCCAAGTGAAGGAGCAATGGATGAGAAGATGATAAATGGTCTCTTCATCGCGTTTGCAAAGGTAACACCAATTCACCACCACTTGACCTCTCCTTCTAAGATTGTCCACGATCAAGATTTTTCATGAAGCCACTGTCCACGCAATAAGGACCGCACCCGGCATGAAAGCTTCCCAATTTCAAGCAATCCATCAACTTGAAATATGTTAAACTCAGAAGCGCACCCGGCAGATTTTTATAAAGTGGTCACCATAATAATAATAATATTTGTAAACATATCATGAAACAGATAATAATGATCGTGGCAAAACTACCTAAAAGTATGTCTAGCTTTGGATTAAAGAGTAAAAGTTTTGTTTTTAGCCTCACACCAAAATAAGGATGAATCCCGGGAAGAATCATTGCCACTTCACTAAGGATGTTGACATCATAAGCCAATAAAACACCGTCGAAAGTTTCACTAAATCTGTAAATGAAAACATAAAAAAATAAATTTTTTATTACTAATAAAAATAAGAAGATAATAATACAATATTGGTCGATTGATCCAGATACATGGCTAAACTAAACTTTTAATTTCAGTAGTTGTAAATATATGAACCTTGAAAATTAAATGCAATTTTGGCCAGAGTAGGCTAAATGATGGATCAAGACCTGCCACTTCTTGATACTCTTAAAAGAAATTGAATAAAACTCAATTCAAGCCAACACCACGTCGTCCCCACTTCAAAAAAATTAATTCCTTTTTTCATGATAAGTACTTCAAAAAAAATTATTTCTTATAAATATCAAATCTAGATTGTTAACATGTGCATCATTTTTTTGCGTGTGACATTTAGGGGTGCAACTCGGGCAAGTCGGGCTTGGGTTGAGTCATATCCAAGCCCAACCCAAGTTCTAAAACTGTCAACCCGAGCCCAGCCCAAACCCAACCTTGAACCCAAAAATCCAACTTGAGCCCGGCCCGAATTAAAATTCATGAGTATCGAGTTTAACACAAATCCGATTATTAATTCTATTTTTTAGATTTTATTCACGATTTCTTTAATAAATTTCTATCTTTTTTCTTATTTTAGTTATACACTGAAAACTCCAATAATTTCTCTCTATTTCTCATTCTAAAAGAAACAAAAAACCGTTAAAATAATTCCTTCAACATAATTTAATTTTGAAAAAAATGTTAAAGGTTAACAAGTTTTGAAATTAAAAAAATGTAAATAATAATTCTTTATAAGGAAATCCTACAAATCTAATGGTGAATAACTAAAGTATAAAAAATATAATTTATAAAATATTGAATTCGGGTTTTCAAAGTATCAACCCAAGCCTAACCCTAATTTAAACCGGGCTTGAGTTCTTTTGTCCAAACCCAACTCAAAGTATAAAAGATGAAATTCGAGTCCTAAAAAATTCAAGCTAAGCTCATGTTAGGTTCAGGTTGGCCCGCCCAAATTGCACCCCAAGTGGCATCACAAGCCAATAAAACACTGTTGAAAGTTTCACTGAACCTGTAAATGAAAACATGAAAAGATAATTCTTTTTTATAAGTAATAACAATAAGAAAATAATAATACAATATTAGTTGGTGAATCCCGATAAATGGCTAAACTTTTCATTTCGGTAGTTGTAAATATATGAACCTTGAAAATTAATAACAATTTTGGCCAGAGAAGGCTAAATAATGGATCAAGACTTGCCACTTCCTGATATTCTTTAAAGAAATTGAATAAAACTCAATTCAATCCAACACTACTTAATCCCCACTTCAAAAAATTATAATTCCTTTTTTTTGTGATAAGTACTTCAAAAAAATTTAATTCTTATAAATATCAAATCCAGATTGGTAACATGTGCATCGTTTTCTTTTTGTGTTTGGGGAGGGAGCTATAGCTGGAACTATGTGTGACTACAACCATATAAAGAACATCCCAACTAGTTTAAATTTGCTCCTACTGATTTGAGTCAACAACTATTGATAGTCCAATACACGCATTAACAAATTCAGTTGCTCAGGATGGTTTTCCCGGGCTTTGTTGACAGGCTTTCAATATGGGAGTTGAACTAGAGACCTTGGGAATATTACCCAAGTCTCTTCCCAACTCATCCAATCCCAAGGATTTAGTAAGGTTCCAAAAGCTTCATCCTTAAACTCTTAACTTTTATGTTTTCAATTCAAACAAACATTCATGACCCCATAAAGATACCTTGCATTGTATAGAGTGACACAAACAAAAGTGGCAATTTAGATCTAGACCAACAAGTTCCAAGAAATGGTAGAGAGTAAACATTTTCTTTTGTCCAATACCATGGGCTACACAACGGGAGGTAGTCATCCCCCACCCATAATACTCCCTCCCTATAAGTCCCTACACCAAGACTTGAACCCTACACCTTCCCTCAATGAAAGAGCAAGAAATACATCTAACATAACATCTCAAGAATGTAGAAACCCATATGCAATTTTCTGAAACGTTTGGTAATCTTCGTGTTTTTCTTCTTCTAGTTACTTCTTTCTGTCGCAGAACTTCATTTATTAAGAAACCCCTGCAAACGAGAGGCCGCTTTTTACAATTCTTCGAGGCACTAACATGTATGATGACCATCGTCAAGCTTCTTTATTCAATTTTTCATAGCAGTAATGCATATGATAACCACAGTTAAGTTTTATTTGAAGAATACAAAATAGTTGGACAGCATTTGGTGCAGATGGCGATGGTTAGAGCAGAAATGATGGTGACTTGGTGACAGTGTTGTTATAAGCTATCAAGGCAGTAGTGGTGTAGGTGAAGGAGCAGTTAATATGACAGTGGAATGCCACCCGTTTGGCAGTGCAACAAGTCATCAGATGACATAATTTGAAATTTTGAAAACTGCATAAAAATGAGTCTTGAAATATTATCAGTACCATTTACTTGCACTAATAAAAAGTTCTTGCTTTTTTAAGGAGAAAAAAAGAAAAAAAATGCATTTTTTAACTTTAAAAAAGAAAATAAGTACTTTTATAGTGCAACCAAAAAGAGTTACAACTAATCTGGAACTTCATTTTTCTGCATTTACAGAAGTTCCTCCCATGAACTTAAGGAATAATACAATTTTTTTTTTTATTGGCAAGGAAAAATAACTCGCATACAATCAACTTATCAAAAAAATATTACACGCATTCAACTATAGCATGCAATGGTGAGAAAGCATTTAGATCAAGTGAGCTAGGCTCCAGAGCAATAATAATACAATTTCATTCATAAAAATACTAAATGAACCCATCATGATTGAACAATAAATGACGAGCAGCTCAGCCATACTCATGCCCATGCCCCGGTTAAGTATTCCAATTAAATTAAGTTCACATTCCAATTTGATTTAGTTCGATTAATAACGATCAAATGCAAGAGATGAATAGGTATTAGGTCACGAGTTGAATCAGCAAGCTGAGTTTCAATGAAGCCTAAAGATAGAATATAAATATTGATAAATGTAACAAGGAAACATCACTGCATTCACATAAGTCAAACAAAAAATCCACTGAAGAACCATAAAATGACCTTATGAAAAGAGACCGTGAAGACCCATTCAGATTCCTTCACATACATTAAAACAACTTTAAGTTGGTTAAATTCCATTGACTTCGCTCAATTTCCGCGGGACGCCCAAACGCTCCATAAGAATGCCGGACCCAGTGAATGCATTCGTCAAGATTCTCAAAAACTAATGCGTGTGAATCGCCTAAAGAACACACATAAAAGAGTGAATTGAGGGATTAAAAGGAGGAGGAGACAATTACTTGAACAGCAAGGAACCGAGTTCCCGAACGATGGATTCAGAGACCTTTTTAGCCTTCGATGGGTGTACGTAAACCACCAAGTTCGCATCAGATACCTTCAATCCCTCCCTTGATTATTCGCAAATCTGAAGAACTGGAAGTTGGGATTTTTTCTGAACAAAGGGCAGAACCCTAGAAAAACCTAATAACTAATTAACGGTATTCTTACCGATGAATCATTGTTGAGCCCTTCAGGCCACGTTAGTCACTCCAAAATATTCCCCCTTGAGGTTGGGCCTGCTCAATACATTTAAAATGGGTCACATTATATTTTTTGTAATTAATACAGAAAATCCATATTTTGTTTGCTTTTGATTAGGTTTTTTTCTTCTTCTTGTTAACTGTTTTAGGGAAAATTTAGAAAAATTTGTGATGTTTACAATACATTACTAACCTTCCAAAGTTTGAATTCAAGTAGCAATTTTTTTTTTGGTAAGCAGAGTGTCTTAAGTCAGTTTGCGCCTATCAAATTAAGTCTTTGTTATTCTTATAAGCCTTTCGAAATAAGACTTACGTTTTATAATGAATAGCCCCGAGAGTTGCTAGTAAGGGGAGTTGAATCGAAAAGCTCGGGAGAATAAGTCTCACATTAGCAGCCAATTCCCACTTGACAAGCAAAACTTTCCTCCCCTTGGTGGAATGAAATGGCCCATTTGATGCATTCTGATGATCAATGACCCATAAATCATACTTATTTTAAAGTTAAATCACACACACGTATGTGTGTGTGTGTATATATATATATATATAGTTGATTTTCTTATAATTAATATTTAATAAATTAATAATTTTTAATAATTAATAAATTTTTAAAGAACTAACTTGATTCATTACACTTACCTCCCTTGAGGTTTTTGACAATTGCAGAAACTTCTCCTATAGTTTCTGAAATAACACTGTCCCCCTTCTAGTTTCAATGTGTATAACAAATTCTTCCTGCCGTTATTTGACCGTTAATTAACCTAACAGAATTTGATGATATAAACAATTTTTTTGTCTAAATACCAATTTTATCCTTTATAAGTCATGATTAAATAACAAAATTACCCTCACTTTTAATAATTTTTTTAATTAATAATCTATCTCAATTTCTTTGCCCTAACATTTTTCTTCCTCTCTCATCTTTCTCTCAATTTCTCTGGCCTAATGTAAATTTAGCCAAATTTATGAAATTTTCATTTCATTCACTTGCCAATTTGGAAAACTATGGTTTCTTTTCTGACCAAAATATATATATATATATATATAAATATATATATATATATATATAAATATGTACAATATCAAAGAAAACAGTGAAATGCGAGTCATCTACATCCCTTAGCTAAGACACAGATTTGTTAAAAGAAAATTGGGATTTTTCAGGCAGAGAAGAAGCCATTAATGGCTGCAAGACCTGCAAGACCAATCTGGCTTTTGGGCTCCAAAACCCACTTGATTGGCTTCATGTTCTCTTCTCCAACTTTCCTGATCTTGATCCTAGATAACCCATCAAACCTCTTAGCCAACACAGACCCACAAGAACTTCTCTCCCAATTTCCAGTATCTAAGAAATCAATCTCACATCATTAATTCAAATGCCATAAGAGTCTCTGTTCAGATCTATGGACTGAAAAAACCCAAACGTAAATTTAGCCAAATTTATGAAATTTTCATTTCATTCACTTGCCAATTTAGCCAATACCTCGTCAACCTCGCCGTCCTCAACCTCACGTCCAACCGCCTCATGCTGTCTGTCTCCCCGTCCCTCTGCCCCCCGCTTTCCTCGCCCCAGCTCAAATCCTCCAATTCATCCTCATCTTCCGATTCCTCCTCCTCTGCATCTGCAGACGCAACAGCTGTCGTAGCAACAGCTGAATAATTCCTCCTGGAGTATGAATCATCCACTGTCGGGAACGGACGCTTCTGCGGAAGCACCACTGATTGCACCATCATAGACGGCGATTTCTGGTGGGGTAAAAGGACCGCCAAAGGCGGTGAATACGGCGGCTTTTTAGCCGTCACGGTTGATCCGATCAATGGATCGAGTCGGGTATAGAAGGGCTAAGAACTTGATACTGTTCCGTTAGATTTAGAAACCCTAACCTTCTCGATCTTATACTTTTTCTTCAGAGTATCGATCCTGTTCTTGCACTGAACGTCCGTACGGCGAGACTTCTTGTTATGGCCATGAAGAGCGTTGACAGCATTGGCCACTTCCTGCCAGTCCTTCTGACGTAGATTACCCCATAGACATAGCCGCCGCTCCATGAACCCATCACCGCAGTGTGTCACCGATCATCACACCCCTTTGTCCGACCAACCGGAGAATCCTCGATCCACCACTCCAGTTTTGTTTCTCGGAGTCGAGAAATCCCTATTTGGATTCAGTCGGATATGAGAGGAGGGGTCGTGCACTGTTTGGGGTTAGGGCTGGGGGGATTTGGATAGTGAGAGAGGATGGAGGAAGGGGAGAGAGAGAGAGAGAGAGTGTTATGGATTTTTTATAAAATTATAATATTAAAATGTAAGGGTAAATTAGTAATTTTATTAATTAAGTTAACGGAGTTAAGGAGACAAGACTAACAGGAGGGACGGTGTTATTTTTGAAATCATTGGAGAAGTTTCTGTAATTGTCAGAAACCTCAGGGGAGGTAAGTGTAATCATCCCATAATTCAAATATCTAATAATTAATATTTTTTAAAATAAAAATTCTTTATAATATTAATTATTAGAGAAATAAAATAGTTATATATACTTATATATATATATATATATATATATACCATTTATAACATATCTTTGTAATTATATTTATTAATTCTACATAATTAAAGTCAAAGTATTATAAATGAGAAAAATTATATTATCATTAAACACAATTTCTTTATTTGAATGGACATTAAGAGTTTTTTATGCCATAAGTTGAGTATCATATATATTTTTGACAAAAAAGTAAAATCTCATTGAAAAATTGTATATAAAGTATTTATTTTGTACCAAAAATCATTTATATGTAAAAAATATTTACCGGTTAATGAAAGTAAGAAAAAATTTAATAATTAATAATTTTAATAACTAATATATTTTTAATCTTTCATCTTTATTAATTATAAGAGAGTTTACTGTAAAGCTACTAAATATGACTATAAGTTGTATCTTTAGTTTCATTTATCATGTAAGAAGACATAATATTCTTTGAATTGATAATAAAATGCTAGTATTGCAAGGTTCGAAGAGTGTTACATATATGTAGTATTATAGTCCTACTCATATAAGAGATACTATTTTTACGATTCAAAATTGTGAGGTCCAACTCATAATAAAATAATTTTATCATTGCGTAAAGTTGTGCCCTTATCATTGAATCAATAGTGTGGTATGGTGCGCAGGAGATTTTGAACATAAAGAGATCCTTTTTCTTCTTTTGTTGAAAATCTCTTCAAATTTTGAAAGTATTCTTCAAATTTTGAAAGTTTTTTTCAAATGAATTTTTATTGGATTTGTGCTTTTCTAATATCATCTTTATCTTGTATGCTATAATTTTTTTTTTGGGTGTTCAAGAAACCCCTGCAGGGAGAGGATGGTGTTCTCATCAACGCTGTATAAATATCTCCACACGTGAACTAACACAATGATTTTTTTGTATCACCCTGGACAAAGAGTGCCCACCCCCATCTAGTCGAAAGACTCAAATATAAGTACTTGTATCGAAGAGTCCGAGCTCCGGCCACTTCACTATTTAGTTGGATGATTATGTTATGACTTAATAAAAAAAATGAATTACAACAAATAACATAACCCTATTAAAAATACATGCTACTATAATAACGAGTGAGTCCCATTTAAAAATTTTCTCAAATTTCATACTTGCATTTACAAAAAAGGAGGATGATGATTTTTGCACAAAAGAATAAGTGAGGAGGTTGTGGTGGAGACAGAATGAGACTTCTCTCTCAGCTGCAGATGATACAGAAGACCATGTCCCCTTCCATCCCTACAAGCTACAGTGCTCCTATGTTGCCCTCACACCATGCCCAATTTTGAGCCCTTTACCTTTTTATTATAATAATAATATTTTTATTTTCTTATTTTATCAAAAAAATTTACCCGTTAACATGAATATTTATTTGGCGAAATCAGCTCAACCCATTTAAACTCAAATAATATTAAATATTAAATAATTAAATATTCAATTATTAGTTAATTGTGCATCAAATTATTAGCCGATTCGGCGAAATCAGCTCAACTCATTTAAACTCAAATAATATTAAGTATTAAATAATTAAATATTTAATTATTAGTTAATTGTGCATCAAATTATTAGCCGGTTCTGTATCAAAATTTAAAATGAATTTAGATGAGTTTCATTTAAATTTATGTAGGCTGAGATGAATTAGTTGAATAAACATCTACGTTAGCATGTAAAATCATTTGATAAAATAAGAAAGTTAAGATTATGACAATTATTTAATAATCTCTCATAATCATATCTCAAAAATCAGATTAAAAATTACATATACAACAATATATTATAAATGGATATATAATATATCATCTTACCATTACCATCATTGAATCAGAAACAATGAATAGAATAGCATTACTCCTTTCAATTATCATGTCCGGACCCCACTTGTCATTATGTATCTATTCTCTTGTTGGATCCAATTTGAAATTTCTGTCAAAATTTTTTTGTTGTCACCCTAATAAAGACTTATTTATGTCCATAATTATATATATCATTTGTTTGCTCCACAAAGTTCATACAGTCACTAAACCCATATGCATTTCTCCGGTGGCCGACCCACCCTCCTCCTTTTTGCTTTCTTTACCTTTAGAAATGGGTACCTAGCATTTATTATCAGACAAGCCTGCACTAAATCAATAGACTACAAATTAATGATGATTTGTAGTCTTTGAATTATTATTATTTTTTTTACCAAAATATAAATTAATTACAAAAATTCATTTCTCAAATCAAATGTCAAAATATAAATTAGCAATTTAATTTACCATATCTTATTTTTAATGAAATGAATATAAAAATATGATGTCCATTGATTAAAATTGAGAACGAATTTGAAATCAAGTCACTATATCTCTCGTTCTATTTTAATTATATAAAATAAAATAAATTAATAAAAAACTTATGTGTTATATAATTAATATTTAGAATAATAATTTTTATTTATTTATTAAAAATTTAGACTAATTTAATAGAATTATTTATTTATTTAATTTATTTAGTAAAATATGTTAACTAAAACTTATCTAATAAAATAAATAAATAATTTAAAATGTAAGGATGACTCTGATATTATCATAAAATCTAAACAAATTTTGGAGAGAAAAAAATGGCGAGACAAAATTGAAAAAAGGGTCTCTGTTGGAAACCCGACGTGGCCTTTTATCGTTAGTCAAACTGGTCAAATAATATTACGATAAGATGATGATACCTTGCATAGGTGGGTCCCCCAGTATTTTGCGAAGGTCCCACCACTACTTTCTACTACTCTATAGTCTATGCATTATGATGATTTATTTTTGACTTTATCGTGATAGGTACCGGATGCAGCTGAATGGAACCCACTACCATAATAATGTGATATTTAATTAATATAATATTTTTAATTAATAAAAATAAATATTTTTAATAAAATTTAAAATTAAAATTAGCATTATTCTTCTCCAGTTATAAGAAAATTTCTATAATCTTTTATATCAAGAATAAATAGATTTTATTAATAACTTTATGTATACACATTTAGTTATTATTTTAATAATTAATGTTATAAAACATTTTTAAAATATTATTATTTGTAAAAAATAATAAAATTAAATTATATACCACATAATGAAGTTAATTTATCAAAAAAATTATTACTTAATTAGGATTGTTAAATTATCAAATATTAATTATTAGATGATAGATTATATAAAAAAAAAAAAAATTAATTGTGAAACTATTGGAGTAATAAGTAATTTACTCATCCGGTGAGAGCCAAAGCCACCAAAGGAGAAATTGGAGCTCATAGGTTTTTTTCTTGAAATGATAATTGATACTCCCTTCGTCTCGAATTAAAAGTCCCTTATTCTATTTTGAGATGTCTCATAATAAGAGTTTTGTTTAAAAAATTAATGTATAAATAATTATGAAAATTTTAAATTACCCTCACAAATTTAATGTGAATGTACTACTCAATGTGAATGAAGGTTCATTTTATAAATTTATTCTCTTAATTAAATGTAAAAATATTAAATAATTGTCCAAAATAAAAGTTGGTTTTCCAAAAGAAACTATTAATTCGAGACGGAGGGAGTACAATAGAAGCACAAATATGGCTGCAAATTTAGATCATAAATTTAAAGGGATAAATACAAAAATTAATTTTAAAAGAGTCTTTTTAGTAAAAACTTAAAAAAGTTTGAGAGATAACTTCTATTTTTTTTTTTATCATATAAAATAGAGAAAAAAAAATTACATTTTCGAAAGTTCAGGGTCATCCCCAACTAGATTCATTTGATCCGGATTCGGATTATGCTGAGATGGTTCAAGTTTAAAAATAGATTTAAATTCAAATCTTTAATATATCTGTTCAGACTCAATCTGTAGTTGTTGACAATTTTATTCTAATATTACGTGGGTCTTTCGCTGTCAACCAAAGAATAAAAAGCAGCTAATATAAGTATTTTAATAGATGACGAAATAAGACAAAAGAGAAATAAAGGGAGTGGGCTGTTGATGTAGGTTAGTCAAAATAGAAGAGAATGGCGGGTATGATTATGCGTAATGGAGATGGCTCATGCAATTTGCATGATAAGGGATAATGCGTTGGGCTGGCGCACGCTTGCATGGTTGAATATGAAAAGGGAAACCCGGAATAGCTTTACCAACGACCACATGGCACGCCACACCCACCAATTCCAAACGTTTTAGTTTGCTCATAAAAAAAAAAAAAAAAAAATTGACCATATTTATTGTTAATACTGATAAAATACATATTTTTCGTCTGCAAAATATTTATTATTTACGATATATTAAAATTAAAATTAATTGTTTTATCTGATTAAAATATTTTTTATAACAAAAATTGATATAATTATTAAATGTCAAAAAAATATATATATATAATTATCTCTAATAATAAAAAAATTTCATACTTTTTTTTTTTTTTTGTTAATATTCATCTCCCTTCAAAGTTGAGGTCATGTAATTATTATAAAAAAAACTTGTAATCAAAATACTTGTTTAAGTTCGTAATTAATTTCTTAACGCGTGTCAAATAAGAAAATAATTATTTCTTGATCTCACTTATAATATACGTGATGAAATATGAGTAATGATTATCATTTACGTCTTTGTGTTAATATGATATTTACGAACTAACATAAGATAAAATTTTTAAAACGTGAATAACATATGTACACGAATATATGAATATTTAAATATTAATTGATGAAATATTATATAACATTGCTTATTATGTATGTTTAAAAAGAGTAATATTAATTTTATTAAAAATATTTATATTCATAAATTGAATAAAATTATTAATAAATCCAGCGTTATTGATTAGAAAATTATGATATTTCATTCAATAATAACTCAACATAATAAGATGACTAACACGTATAAATTCTGTTAACGTGCGCCTTACGTTAATTTGTCGTGAACCTTGCGGGACGAACGGTCGACTCGACGGAGAAGCACAAAAGAGGCTCTCGCCGAAGAGAAGAGAGAGAGAGAGAGAGAGAGGCAAAAAAACAAAAAAAAAACTCAGAAACAAGTAGCCGAGGATCGGAGCAAATCAAAAAGCGACAGCCCAAAAAGTGTACTGTCGCGATTCGCGAAAACGTAGAAAAATCCTTTGCACATCCTCGTAATCCACGTGCTACAATGTCCCACATTGTCAATTTTTCTTTGCCATCACCGTCCCTCCTTCCCTTTATTTGAAAAAGAGAAGGAGAGAAAATCTGTATATGTATATATATATATATATACACAAATATGAGCCATGCCCTATTTAATTTATCACTCTATTTCTGGTAGTCTAAAATTTGAGTTTTTGGGTGCGGTTTCGTGTTGGCGTAGTCTTCCTCTGCTTTTTTCCATTTCTTTTCTGATTTCTTTAACTCTAATTTTTCTCAGAGTTCAAGGCTGCAACGGAATCACCATATACAGAAAGTGTGCGTAGGATAAGACCATTCACAGTGCCGACACTCAGGTTTCTATAAACCAAGCAAAGCAAGAGAGAGAAACTGAACACTTGAATAGTGAAAGAGGGAGATGAAGTTTTGGTTGTATGTTGATTGATCATGATCACTTTCATCGAAAGGTCGATTTCCTTTATCGCTCGCTGGACGCTATAAGATTAAAAAAAACAAAGCACTCGATAATTCGACCACTCATGCTTCGGTCCGCGTGCTTTGATGCAAATTGACCTTTTTCTCTTTTCCTCTTAGCTTTGATAGGCTCTTGATAGGGAGGCCCACTTAGATTTCAGTACCTTTTTCCAGGTTTTGTTCGTTGGTTTTGGATTTTTGGGGCATGCTCTGTTTCCAATTTGATTGTTTTCTCGAAGAATACCAGATTCTGTGAAATGGATCATCGCTTATTTCCCTGTTTTCCTAACGAATATGTGATTTCTTGAGGTAGGCCGCTGGTTGTTGACTTATTTCTAATTTGGTCTAAGGAACATGTGATTTCTTGAAGCGTGTTATTGGTTATTCTCATTTTTTGTGAAGAAAAAACATGTGATTTCTGGAGGTGGTTTGAGGATTGTCTAAATTTTTTGAAGAAATGTGTGTTTCCTTGAAGTGGGTTGGTTTGATGAACTCTGTGGTTGTTGATTGGGAAAAAAATGCGATCTTGTTTGGATGATGGGTTTTGCAATTCGGGTTCTGAGGTTCAGCATGGTTGGTTGATTGATGGGAATGGGCTCTCTTTGTATTGTGTTCTTGTGGTTGAACTAGAGTGAGGCCATATGGGGTTTCTTGAAGAAAAGATCAAAACAGGGGGGTTGGTTAGTGGGACACAAACTCTACTTGAGGAAATGAAGTTGAAAGAAATGCAGCATCGTTCTGGTCAGTTTCTTTGATATTGTTCTGTATAAGTTAAAACAAATTATGTTCTGTCTTGAGTCTCTTGATAGTGCATCTGTAATTTTGTTTTCTCAAGCTTTTATAGATTGTATCTTAGCATATGTTGGATCCTGGTTTATTTTAGGGGTTCGAAAGCCATTGAATTCTGAGCTATGGCACGCATGCGCCGGTCCATTGGTGACCTTGCCTCAGGTGGGAAGCCTTGTGTATTACTTCCCGCAAGGACATAGTGAACAGGTTTTCTTCTCTCTTTTGTTTTTGCTTTCTTTTTTTTTTTTGGGTTTAATTGTCATTAAATCTTCCCTGTTGAGCATTTGTTTTCAAAATATGATGTGTTGTTTTGTGCTTTTAAGCTGTTAGTGTAGTGTTATCATAAGAGAACCAGATCAATGTGCAACTGATTAAGCCTAGGAGCAAGAAGGTTCTCTGATCAGAGCAATATAAAGTTATGCTTTAGAAATCATTAATCAAAATTTGCATTTTTAAAGCAGGGATTATGGCCACATACAATTTCGGTGTTTGAATTGGGTAGTTGGATGCCTCACCAAATATATTGGTCTTAGTAGATCCTTTATGATTAATCAAGCATTCAAGCCAATTTCATATTGTTCTTAAGAGTGCTTTCTGGCATCCTTAATGCGTATGAATACATTTTTTTGATCTTCCATATTGTGATAGTAGTAAATCCAGTGATCATCGGGGTAAAGAACTTAAACCAAGAGTAAGATTCCATTGTTCACCCTTGGATTATTATATTGGTCACAAGTAGTCACCTGTTTTCCACTTATGGCATTTGACACTTCAATTTTAATTTGCACAAAAACGCCACTGCCCTTTTCTTATAGAGAATGCTAGAGGAACAAGAGAATGCTATAGTTGTTGTAAAACTAGTATGCTATAACTCAATTATTGCATCACACGACATCGGATTCATTTAATAAACCATTTCCAGCTAACTTTTTTCTGTATATATTCTTGGTAGGCTAACGGACCCCTTAAATTTGTTATAACAGGTGGCAGTTTCTACAAATAGGATAGCAACCTCACAAATCCCTAACTATCCAAATCTCCCATCTCAGTTGATGTGCCAAGTTCACAATGTTACACTACATGTACGAGCCTTTGGTTGTTACTTCCCTGGTCTATTTATTAATACAATAACAAATATACATGCATTATCTGTTTCCTATAACATCTTCTCCGGTCTGAGTCTTTTCTTTAATTTTCTGATAGTCAGACAAAGATACAGATGAGATCTATGCCCAAATGAGCCTTCAACCTGTGAACTCTGTAAGCTCAGCTACTGTAAAATATATCTGATTGTGATCAAACTATTTGCTTTCATTAAGGGGCACATTTAAAAATGGCAGCAGGTATTGTTGATATTAGACACTTCACTCTGAATATGCATCTCTTTGTATATCAGGAGAAAGATGTCTTCCCTATACCAGACTTCGGACTAAAGCCCAGTAAATATCCGAGTGAATTCTTCTGCAAAACTTTGACTGCAAGTGACACTAGCACACATGGTGGCTTCTCAGTGCCTCGTCGGGCAGCAGAAAAGCTCTTTCCGCAATTGGTGAGGCTCTCATTTTCTCAAATGAGATACCCTTACTCGCTGTGATTGGATGGAAGAATGTTGTATTTGAATCCACATTCTAGTATCTTTATTCTGGATGTTTCCCCCTTTGTCTTTATTTTAGGATTATGCAATGCAACCTCCAAGTCAAGAGCTTGTTGTCCGAGACTTGCATGATAATAGCTGGACCTTTCGTCATATATACCGTGGTGAGGATGCTTATGATATTTTTTTTCTATTTTATTTTATTGTTAATTGTGTTGTTCAAGCACAACTTATTTCCTTTTAAGACAAATGCTTGACCAACAGCTAAGACTAAGGAGCCCAATTATGTGGTTCTTTTATCTAGTAAATTAACTGCAGTGAACAACATTTAGTTAAGACTGTGCTTCAGTTTTGAGTTGTTTTTTGGTGGCATTGGATTTATTCCTTAAACATTATTTTACTTTTGCCTTTTATGTAGGGCAACCAAAGCGACACCTTCTCACAACTGGTTGGAGTACATTTATTGGTGCAAAAAGGCTTCGAGCAGGTGATGCTGTTCTATTTATTAGGTAATTATGATCTATATAACCTTTTGGCTCACTTAATTTTTCAATGCTTTTTCATTTTGGTTTGAAATTGCAATGGAACTCTATGACCGACACACTCTCTCTCCTTCTCCCCAGGCATGTGTTTTGTGAGTGGGCACTCATGCACACACAAGCACGCGCTACTTGTGTGCTTTTGTTTTGTAAAATGTGGTTCTCACTTCGGGTTTGCATATACAACCTCAACTATATAATATATATTGACATGCCAAACACACTCTATGGGAACTTAACGACATTTTCTCATCTGGATCATGTTTTCTGTTTATGCAACTAGGTTCTAGGATTTCCTTCATTGCTGAGAACTCCAAATAGGATCATGGAATCTATCCAGAGCATGATTACTATTTTGACTAGCCAAGAAATTCTTGTAGTGCACATGTACTTTAATTATATACAGTAGATGTAGTGAGTTTCTACAAAAGAAGATAGTGATGGAACACTTCATTTGGGATCCATTGTATATAGGCTTGTCTATGCAATGATATTATTTTCCTTTTCATAATAGGGATGAAAAGTCACAACTATTGCTGGGTGTGAGGCGTGCAAACCGTCAGCAAACAGCTTTGCCATCATCTGTTCTGTCTGCTGATAGCATGCACATTGGGGTTCTTGCTGCTGCAGCTCATGCTGCTACTCATCGAAGTCCATTCACAATTTTCTACAATCCGAGGTATGTGCGGCATATATTCTATTTTTCATTTATGGTGTGTTGATTATTGTGCAATTTGTTTTGTTTTCTTACTGCATTGTGTTTTCTACTTGTCTGTATAGGGCATGCCCTTCAGAATTTGTTGTTCCTTTGGCCAAATACCGAAAATCAATATATGGCACCCAACTCTCGGTTGGTATCAGATTCGGAATGATGTTTGAAACAGAGGAGTCGGTTAAGCGCAGGTAACTGTCTGAATGACAATTTCATCTCTATCTCGGAGTGGTGTTGCTTTGTTTATTTTCCTCTTTAAATTTTGGAGAGGCCACTTTGTCCTTCCGCTTCCTTTTTTGCCCTTTTGTAATTCATTCTTCAATCATTGAGTAAACATAAATAATAATAATAAAAAAAAAACAAGGTGAAAAATAGTAAATTCAAAGATTAGAAACAAGTTTCAAATCTTTCATGCTCAGTTGATGCATGTAGATGTCAAAACCGTAATGGTGCATCCATGTTCAACTTTTAGTGTGAATAGGTGTTTCCTTCAATGTGTGGAGACATGGATTTATATTTTTGTTAGAGATAGTAACCCAATTTTTTGAATGGTAAAAAACATAACTACTCTCGTGGGCATAAGCACATTGTCAAATTACATAAATTCTCTGCGTTATTCTTCTCTCTCATTCTCTAACGTTTTTACCATAGTTGCATAGATTGTTATTTCACAACAATTTCTCATACTTTCTGCAGACATATGGGTACAATTGTTGGTATAAGCGATGTAGATCCACTGAGGTGGCCTGGTTCCAAATGGCGTAATCTTCAGGTGAATAAGGCTATTTCTGACCTAAACTTGACCAAATCCCATTCTTTGACCTGAATGTTGGGCCTTAAGCTCCCTAATATAGTGTGTTCCAAGAACTTGCTTCTTTAATATCATAGTTTTAACTTGCACTTCTGTTTTGTAAATAGGTTGAGTGGGATGAGACTGGAGGTGGTGAAAAACAGAACAGAGTTAGTCCATGGGAAATTGAGACTCCTGAAAGTCTTTTCATTTTTCCTTCTCTGACTTCAAGTCTTAAACGACCTTTACCTGGTTTTTCAGGTATGTTAATCTTTATTCTGTCTTCTAGTGCACTAGTTTGTAAGATATTCATGGTGTGGCAATTGTTATTGTATCAGGAGCGCAAACTGAGTGGGAAAATTTGGTAAAGAGACCTTTTATTGGCGTCCCTGAAAATCTAAATGGGGATCTTCCATATCCCCCGATTTCAAACCTTTGGTCAGAACAACTGATCAAGATGCTAATAAAACCTCAAAGTGTTAACCATCCGGGAATCATTTCACCTGCCACACAAGATTCTGCTGCTAAAGGAGCTCTGGCATCTGAGAACGTGTTATCAGAAAGTGTAAATCATCCTCAATTCTACGTCAACCAACCCAATACCATAAACCCAAACTTCTCATTACAAGCAAATTTACCAGAAAAACTTCAAACACCAAACAAACTTGGAAAGCAATCACAACCTGGGATTATCACCGTAGTGACAAAATCAGAACCTGTGTTTGCGCCAGGTGAATTAAACCACTTAAATTCTTCTGTGGGGCAGTGCAATGAAGAAAAACTGGCTGCAAGCCCTATGAATCCACAGAATCTTGCAAATCAACTAACATTCCTCAACCAGAACCATGGTTCATCACAACTGCGCACTAGTCCATCGTGGCTCATGCAGTCACACTTGGAATCATTGATTGTCCACCCTCAACAAATTGATGCACCCCAATTAGAGTCTCCTACTATCAATGGTTTACTTCTGTACCCTAACACTAATGAATTATATCCTTCTATGTGTCAATCTCTTGCTGGATTTCAAAGATCGGCCCAACCTTCGTCTGTGATCGGAAAGCAAGACCCTTCAGTAGTGTTCTCAGAGGCAGTTAATGCCACACTACCTTCAACGTGCCACGAAATGTGGGATCATCACTTGCTTAATTTAAGGTGTTTATCTCAAGGAAACCAAGTTGCTCCATTACCTCAGCAGGACCCATGTAGTCTTCACTGTATATCAAATTCAGATGGTTTGAGGGATTTGTCAGATGAAAGCCATAACCAAAGTGAGATATACAGTTGTCTGAATTTTGATGGTAGTAATGGTGGAAGCACAAGCACAATGATCGATCCTTCTGTTTCAAGCACCATATTGGATGAGTTTTGTACGTTGAAAGAAACTGATTTCCAAAATCCCTCAGATTATTTTATAGGCAACTTCAGTTCAAGCCAGGATGTTCAGTCCCAGGTTACATCAGCCAGTTTGGTGGACTCTCAGGCTTTCTCTCTGCAGGAATTCCCAGACAACTCAGGTGGTGCAACCAGCAATGTGGAATTTGATGACAGCAGTCTTCTGCAGAATAGTTCGTGGCAACAACTCCCTCCACCGATGCGAACCTATACAAAGGTAACTAATAACTACTTTCACAAATAGCAATGTATTCATAGTAGATCATAGTATAATACAAGGACAACCTTTTCAGACATTGGTGTAACATCAAAAACCGCATATCCTAGTGTTTTTTTAACCCGGACTATTATCTGGTTGATTGACCACTAAGCTGAGTTGCTCACATGTCCAATGGAATTGCACAATACATTGGAGTGTAGACAGCTTGATTCTTTCAACAAAATGGATCTAGATCTGCATGATCGTTTTTAATTGTGGTTTATGGAATAAATAAAAGATCAGTCCATGCTGACAAGTAGGCCCAGGCTAATGCAATGACATGCTGACAAGTTGGCCATCGATGGCCAACTTGGTCTGAGTCATTTTCTATAAGACTACTGTTCATCTTATTTACTCTTATGTCATGTTTATATGTTGTCGCATATCATGCATGCCTGACTGCCTTAGTTCTGTTTCATCAATTCAATTTCATGTGGTACTTTCTTCCTTGATATCTGATCATGGAATAATTATTGGCTGGCAGGTTCAAAAGGCTGGATCTGTTGGCAGGTCAATTGATGTCTCAAGATTTAAGAATTATGATGAATTACTCTCTGCCATTGAATGCATGTTTGGACTTGAAGGGTTGCTCAATGACTGTAAAGGTTCTGGGTGGAAACTGGTATACGTGGATTTTGAGAATGATGTTCTTCTTGTGGGTGACGACCCTTGGGAGTAAGTCTTATTTCTCTCTCTCTCTCTCAAAATGTGACGATTCACCAACACGAGCTTTTTATAGTTCTTGCTTTGATACCAAATGTTATGAACTTGATTAATACGGTCAACAAGTCTTGGGAGGTCCGGACTAATGGAACAAGTGAGATCAAGTCCTACAACCCTTGTGAATTTCACACAAGTTTAATTACAATATAATGCAATGCTAATTAAATTCATGCACACTGGGAATGCTTTTACATCAAGAATGCTTTTAGGGGCATTCTAGTTGGGTTTCGAAAGATCATTTGCCCTATTAATTTTCCTATTACTTCTATGTTTTAGTGACTTGTGAATCAATATGATCCACGATGGTGGCATTCCAGATTTGACTAATTTCTGATGGTTATGTGCACAGGGAATTTGTTGGTTGCGTCCGCTGCATCAGAATTTTATCGCCTTCTGAAGTTCAGCAGATGACTGAAGAAGGAATGCAGCTTCTCAACTGCACCTCAATGCAGGGGATTAATGGTTCGGCATCAGCAAGTGGCCGTGGTTGTGATGAAATTAACTGATTTATGACTATTATACCCGATTAGAGACTGCTCTCTTGCTCCCTGCTTTTATGGCTGAGATAAAGTTCTCAGAGTCATCTCTGCCCAATTGATTCTGAATGATTTAGTATTTTTGTAATCAATATAAAACCTCAAGCAAGGCCAAGTGATCTGAGTGCTGAATCTTTGAGATGCCACCTGATTGAAGCTTTTGCTTTTTAGCACACGAGAACTATACCTATTTGGCAATATTTCCCTCCGGGACTTCACCAATTTCTTGTTTTATGGCTAATTTATCCAACAATGTCTAAGTTGATAGTGCAATCACTTACTATTAGTGTGCATGCATGGACTCGTTTTCAATCCATTTCAAATACTCAAAGACAGAAATTTGGATTCAGAACAGTTGGCATGCAACTCAGACCCCTTAGAACAATGTGGTACAAACAGATGATGGGAACACGTTTGACGCCACCAGCAGTAGGGTTGTAAATGAAGTGAGTCGAGCTGAATAGTACATTGTTCAAGCTCGACTCGCTAAAATAAACGAGTTTTAAATTGTATTCAAACTCGGCTTGTTAATTTTTCAACTCGATCGAGTCTCTAATTGAGCCACTCACTAATAGCTTGATTTTTTTTATATAGTATTAAACTATTTTTGACTTAACAAGCCAAGCTTAAACCAAGCAAAATAAATTAACAAGTGTCAAAATATGTCCTATCTTGATTTGTTTATCTTGCGAATCAATCTCAAACGAGTTTCTAACCGAGCCAATCATGAGTTAAATTCAAATAGCTTGGCTCGTTTTATAGCCCTAACCAGCAGGCAACCCGACAATTCAACGTCTTATGGAATCACTTGAAAACGAGGATTGATCCGAGCACTGCTCATATGTCTGTTGATTACTAATTGATCGGCAACAAGGAGAAAACATAAGGACTGCTTGAGAATTATTCAAACTAGATCGGGTCAGAATCACTCCCATTAAGTTATCTAATTTTTAAGAAAACCAACTCTTCTTTGGTCTGACTTTTTAGGTTATAAGTATTTTTTAGGATCAGATATAAACCAATATATTGTTAAAAGGTACTTATCAAACAGTAAACAATTTAAAACTAGCTCTTCTGTATTCTACAGAACCGGTTCTAGCCTTTTCCAAACAGGCCGAAATGAAAATGAAGCAAAGATATCCATCCTTGGCCAACTAACTATACAGACCACATATGAGGATGAAACATAAGGGAAGAGACTGAACCAGCAAATGTTAATTCAAAGTTCATGCCCCTCCTTGGCTGAAAAGATGCCATTAGTTTACTGCCTGAATCTTTCATTCTCCATTCACCTTTCAAATTCATCTGTCCATACCTTCACCTGGAATCTTATTCAGGCCTAAACCCTCTTCAAGGCTGATTTATTACTTCCAGTTTTTACACTCCTAACTGCGGACTTCCCGTTGCTGCAGTGATTATAATTAAGTTTAACACTTCAATCATGAAAATTATAGAGTGCAAAACCATATACAAAAGGCCTGCAAACCTCAAAATAAATTCTTAATCCTGCTCCCAAGCACGCTAAGAAGCAACACAGTCTGAAAAGAAAGCACAATATCCACAACGAGACACTAATGTTGGTACGTAGGAATGGAATGGTCATTCCTTGGAATGGAAATAGAGAATGGAATGGAATAGGGATTGCCAAAGTAATGCTTGGGATGATTTTTAATAAAATGTCTATTTCATGGAATAGGCATTCCCAATCATACCAAACAAAAAAAAGGAATGAAAAGTTAGAATGGACATTTATGAAATGCCCATTCCATTGTACCAAAGAACCTAGAACAAGAGAATCCAGGAGACAGAACTATAGATATCCAATGGAGGTTAGCAATGATGATTGCATTGGCACTCTTCTTCAGGCCTCTGTTCTAGATTCTAACTAGTTATGATGATGAGAAATTTTTAAGTTCACGAATACTTCTAAGATTAGTGCGTCTTCTCTTCCTCAGACCACTCATCTTGACAGAGAATAGATTCTAATGATCAACTTTCTCAATTATGACCAATAAAATTGGTTGAAGCTAAGAACGGGACAAGTAGTTAAACGGTCCAGCAAAAAGTAAAAATAAAAATTGAGTAATATAAGTAGATGCACTTAGGGCTCATGATTCTCGGGTTCTTTTTTTAATGGCAGCATGAACTGCAGACTTTCTGATTAAGAGTAGGTCTACAAATTGACAGAAGGAAAGGGTGATTGCAGCATCAATCAAATAATTGCCCTATAAAGAGAATAGGAAAATTAAGGCAAGGGGCTGTCATATTGCTGTGAACTGACTAGTCTATATATTTGCAAAATAGATATTGCTAAAACATAAAACCAACAATCATATCTACGTCTAAAGTTTTACCATACATTGATTATTGACTAAAATCTCACCTTGTCCAACTCATTAAAGAAGATACATCCATGAAAGCAATAGATGTTTGCATTGAATTAACATTTAAGCATTAGATAGGTCATTGGAACACAGCAAAAGAAAAGAAGAGTACTAATTCTTTTGAGATCCTGGAAGAAAGCAATACTCATACACTTGAGAATTGACCATCCCCACTTCACATTTACAAGTTGTGATTTGGTAATAACAAGCAAGTATTAACTAGCATGACAGCATTGCAAAATCCAGAACAATTTAGCAACCCTAAGAACAACATGAGATTCTGTTATTCCACTAATACAGCTCAATAAGCAGGTACGAAAGGCGCCTTTACCTAAGATCCAATGCAATTACAAAGAGGCATCTTACCAACTAAAAATGGCAAAGGCTCATTTCAATGCTAAAACTTCAAATATCAATTGCTATATAGATTCTAGAATACAATTGTTTTCTCATTCACCAACAGTTCATTATCCAGACAAGTGAGATAACACTACAGAATTGAAGGTGAATTCAATACTACTTATAAAAAAAAAAAAATACAGAAGAAGAAATGACAACTTCTAAATTGCAGGAGTGAATATCCTATACTGATGGTCTGCAGTTGGGGAAAGAAATAACCAATACACTACACTTATTCAGCGTTGCAAAGAAATTTCATGAGGATGTTAAGTAATGAACTCACACAAATTATGTGTGACAAAAACTAGTATTGGAACAGTATTTTTTACCTCCTGAACTTTCCAGGAAATGATCTCAATCATCATACTCTTACTGGTTTCTGTAGAACAGCAGATAAATAAATCTCCGAATTCCCCGACCCATTTACCCTCTCCCCCACAATCCATTTCAGCTTTTTGTACCCAAATTGTTCGATCAACCGGGTTACAGCCCTTTTCTTTTCATCATTAGCACAATAGAAGTTGTCCAGCCAAAACAATCCACCAGCCCTCAAGATCCGATCGATATCAAACATCAAGAACTCCAATTTCTCCAGACGGCCCCCTACATCCAATTCACTTGCCGCGTGAACCAAATCAAAAACATTATCATAAAAGGGGAATCTATGATCTAAACTCAAAAACAGAGGAAAAAGCCCTCTTGCAGCAATGAATTCATTAAATGGTGCATCAATATTCAAAGTAGCAGTGATTACAGTCACGTTCCTTTCTGCCATTCTAGCAGCAAAGGTACCGGACCCACCACCGATATCAAACCCAATTCTGATTCCACCACTTCCCAGAGCTAATACATCGTCGATAAGGAAATCATTCTTGCCTCTTCCCTTCACATACCTCTGATTCTCAAACCCATTAACTAAATCGAAGCAATTAACACAATCTTTATTCAAGTTCTTACCCTTCAAGCATTGTAAATTCTTGCAACCAAGACCACTCCAACTATAAATCTTATCGCTAACATTTTTCCAGAGAGAAGTAGGAAAAGTGTATAGACCAACCTTAGGAATTGACTTAGCAAAGCACCTCCTTCTCGGCAATGGCTCGCACCCACGCAAAATCAGCTTCTGGGCAAGGCTCCAATCGTCCGGGCAAGGTCCATTGACCTTGTAATTCATGTACTGAGACAATAAATCCATAGATTTCTCACAAGGATGGCCCACAGAGGCGACCATTTCCGTGATCCCAGTTCTTGAATCTTTTCCTAGGGGAAGCTGATGGTGCTGGAGGAAGAGTTTGAGTTCGTTGGCGATGTTGGTTCTGGAAAGATCGATGCTTTCGTAGCCCAAAAGCTCTTTCTCCATCTGGGCTAGCTTCTTCTGAGAAGCATCGATCTCTCCGAGGATCAGTGACACTTGTTCAGAGATGAGAGAGATATTCTTGTGAGTGTGGAGAACTGGGTGGCCTTGGTGATCGTTTGGGGAAGATGAGAAAGCATAGAGAGCAAAAAGATTGGTAGTAATGACAGAGAATAGCATGAGAGCATTCACAACCGAAGAACACACAGTAGCCCTTTTAAATCTGGCGGTTCCATCGCCTATTTTCAGGGAAACAGAGCCCATCTTTGGTTTGCCTTTACTTCTGGAACAGAGAGAGAGAGAGAGAGAGAGAGAGTATGGAGAGGTAGTACAGTGAGAGTGATACCGAAGTGAGAGAAGAGGGGCCTCTGTCCGTGAGACTTGACAGGAGTAGAGCAGAAAGGGAAGAAAAGAAAATAAAAGAAGGGAAAAAATGGGGAAGAGGAGGTTCGTTTGGTTAACAAGGAAAAGTAGAGAAAAATAGAAGAAGAGAAAACGAAGAAGGAAGACATTGTAAAAATAATAATAATAAAATTACATTAATTAGTCATGAGTTTAGACAAGTACATTAACTTTGTTTTTTAAGATTTTAAAAATTATACTAATTTCTTTTTTACTTTACAAATTATAAATTTTTCATTTATTTTGTTGTCTTTTTCATCTTTTTTTTTTAAACATCTTTTTGACGAATTTTTTATTTCATTTTTTAATTTTTAAATAAATATTAATTAAAATTTCAAATTTATTTTTATATAAAAATGAAAATAAGTTATTTATTTTAAATTTATTTTTATATAAAAAAATGTTTTTTAAAAAAAGATAAAAAATTAGTCAAAATAAAAAAATGTAAAAAAAAAAAATAGATAATCTTGTTATTTTGAAAAAATTGATTGAAATAAATATTTATAGTTTGTTAAGTAAAACAGAGGACGGGAATTCAAAAATATTAAAAAAGATTAATGTAATTTATTTATAAAAAAAAAAAGTGAAGATAGAGATAGAAGAATAATTATTATTTTTTTATTCTGTTTGAGAAATGAGAAAAAAAATAAAAGAGAATAAAATTATTTTCTTATGTTTTAGAGAAAAAAAAAAAAAAGTAAAATAATTTTAAAATCTCTCTCTTTCTTGTTTTCTAATCTTTGTAACCAAACAGTCTAGCATCAGTAATAAATAGATTGTAATGAAATGTAGGGTCGATTATGAAATTCAGACGCTAAACCATCGTAAGTGGTTAATTGTCGGTTGGATTATGAAAGGAGATCCTGTGACAATAACCGTACACGTGTATACGAGCTTCGCTTGAGTGGACCCACCGTAGTGGGGTCTTATTTGTATATACAGCAAAAATTTCCAATCTATCTTCAAAAAACTGATCTATTATAAAAAGAAATCGGACGGCTTACATCATTCCCTTGATTAAAAACGAGCAGGGGGCCCACTTGTCAAAGCAACTTCTTTAACACTAGTTTGCAAGTTTGGACGCCATCCGACCTCTGTATTGTAGGCTCCCGTGACAGTGGGTTTGAGATCTGACTCTTTGGTACGGTTTTGAGAGTAGGGAGAGTGTTTGTGACTTAAACCTCTGTTCACATTTGAACAATGTCAATACCTAGTTTTGAGAGTTGATTACACGTGTCTCTTGTTAAAAAGCTCTCTCAATAATATCTAATCCTAATCTTCTCATATTTTCTCATCCTTTTTTATATTTCAAAAGTAAAAGTTTAATTTGAAACATTATTACATAAAAGTATTGTAAGACTTAAATTAATTTTTAAAATAATATGATGTATTACATTACTCAACTCAATTCAATATAATAAAATTTTATTTTAATTATTTAAAATTGATTATATGAATATTATCTCACCATTCTTAATTCTTTATGTAAGACCCATCCTTAGTTAAAAGTAATAATTTTGTAAAATTATATTTTTTACTTAAGTATGTTAGTATTGGATGTATGCCCTCTTATACCGTGTTTGGATAAACAGAAGAAGAAGAAAAATATGGAGGATAATATTAATTATGAAGAAATGAGATAATAAAATTAGAGATTATAATTCTTCCTCTACCTTTGGATAAATAATAAGAGAAAAAAAAAATAACAAAGTAATCCAGTATTTCATTTTCATTTTCATTTTTTTTTCCAACTTCTTCAATATAAGCAAAGTATTAAAAAAATAATTTTTTCAAAAAAAAATATCTTAAAAAAAGATGGAGAAATATCAAATTTTCATAGAATAACAGATTTTTTCTTCTTCTTTTGGAGAAAGAAGACAATATACCACAAACCCCCTTCATTTCTTTCAAATATTTCATTCTCTCTTACCAAATAGAAGTTTAAGTTAAAAATGCTTATTTCAATAATGATCTGATTAGGAGATAAGTAGGGAACACAAAAGACAATTTAAAGTAAATTTGGATTTGGATTTGGATTTACAAATCTTTTGAGGATATAATCTTTTTTATCCAGAAAGCAGTCTTATTAGCTGAGTTTACCTGTAAAAGATAGTTAAAATTATAACATTAATGATACATGCAATAATTAGCAGAATAAAAGTAGGCACAAGGCAAAAAGCACACGAAAAGTTTATTGTAGAGATAAAGTTGACAGAAGCACATGAGGTCATGCTGTGGAAAAATCAGAGTTAAATTCTCAACTAGGGTTAAAAAAAAATATTATTTTTTAATTTAGCGTTATTTTTAACTTATTTATCAGAATAAGGTTATTTCTAAAAGCATCTTTTGAAAAAAACGCTTTTAATTTTTTTTTTTTTTTTTTTTTAAGGCAAGCAATTTTCTTGAATTTTCTCAATCTTTGCTCGATAAAAGCGATATGCATATTATTAGTAAGTAAGCAAATTTGTTTTTGAGTTCTCAATCTTTGTTCAAGTATATAGTTGCGGCCTAATTTCTTGTATTCTTTTTTGTGGCCTCAAATGGCTTATTAGATCAATAAATCTCCATTTATAATATGCAAAGTAGCAACACAATCCATAACATTTATGATTCGGTCATATTCATGCCTACGGGAAATTTTTAAATTATGTAAGAAATTCATCTAATTTTGTGGCTTGAATTTTTTTATAAGTCTTCCAAATGCCCTCTCTAGAATCTAAAAATGAACCAAAAACTTTAACCATTCATTCTAGTTTTCAGAGAATTTGGAGATATGCACGCAACAGTTTTTGAAAGAAATACATATCATCTAATCATGTGGCGTTGAAATCAAACGCAGTTACGAAGTACACAGAAGGTTTTTGAGGACTATGGAAGCAACATTAACACATAGACACATAGAGTAAGACAAGTCTTTATCCAGATTTTCAAAAGTACATATTAACTGTATCAGCAATTGCTCTTTCTTAGGTGGCATTGCTACAAGTGTCTTGCTGAGAAAAATCACCTTCTCCTCGAGTTCACCCATGTGCTTCATGATGGACATGTAATCGGTGTTGGAGACCGCTGGTGCTGGTAACTGATAGGGATGTGTCTGGCCTTTAGTCGTTTCATCAACACGACACATGGAACTGGAATAGAGGGTGGCATCTGTAAGCTTTCTTGGCATGTTGCAAGTCAAGCGGACCATGGTGACAATGCCCATTACAACCGACATGACCCTAGTGAAAATCGGATTGCTAAATCCTTGAGAAGGCTTGCAAGCATCATCCATGGGGAAACAATCTGCAGCTCAATGAAAAATGAAAAGTATAAATCTAGTATTACAATGCACAGGAAATTAATCTGGTAGGAAAAAGAAATAAAGCTCTTATGAATAGTGCCTTAAACATTGACAGTAATGCTTTCACTATCAAGGGCAACAGCAAGGTAGAATGACTCTGGAAATCCAGCTTGGTAACATATCGTGGTAACATTCCACCTGTTTTGCTTACCCAAAAAAGAAAGAAAAAAAACCACCAGCTTTTTAATCTATACCCAGATGATACACTCATTAATGAGCAAGTAAAAACATTCACATGTCATTTAGAAATTTTTCTCTATGTGCATCTAGCTAAAACAGCCCCAAGAGTATTCATATCACATCCTCACCGTAAAAAAATCCATTGGTAGCAATGATACAGTACAAATATCCCTATAGCAATGTAACATTATAACATAGCAACATTACAGCTGCTCTGAAATGTAAATTAATTGTATACACATTACGGTAGTACCAAACAAATATAAGCATTTAAATGTTGACAGCAGCATTTTTAAGCCAGAACCACTCAAGCAGACAGTTATTAAATTCAAAATCAAACTAAAAGAGAAAATTTTGTAAAGCTAACTTTTATGCCTAAACCCAAAAGAACAGCTCCACCTTGCCAAGCAGCAGGTTCACTCATCAATATCCACACACACACGGAATTCATCATTAAGATCAGCCTTGTTACAGTAGCTCCATTCCAGTATGTTGCAAATTTTTTTAAGGCTACAACGTTTTTGAAGAATATGGGGTCTCATGGGGAAAATGGATTCCCGCCATTGCTCAACCTTTCAAGGAAGTCACGATATTGAATAAACCTTGGCCATCTTATATAAGCCTTACAAGTTCATGGCTAGCTAGTTAGAACAGCATTCTCACAAATTTGCTGCAGCAGCTTCCCTGTATCTCAACTGCTCATTTTCACATTTAACAAAAACAACAGATCAAAAGGTGCAACATAAAATCGCTTTACATAAAATCGCTTCTAAACTCGAAATCCCAAAAAAATAAAAAAATAAATTATTATCACTACAAGTGAGGTCAAAAGGTGCAACATAAAAGCTTCTTATAATAATCAACTACCATAAAACTAACAATAATATTAAAAAAAATTTCAAATTTTTTTATCTCAAATTGACATGATATGAATTCATTGATGATATATTAAATACATCTTTAATGTTCTACCAATGATTCATTGCTACAAAGGGGCAGAAGGAGATGGAGAGCCCTCTTGCCCCATCTCAGCTCTCAGATCATTGATGCTCTACTCTTAACTCATCTATCCGGCTGCCCATCTCATCAAGTGCATCATAGTTAAAGAAACAAAGAATTCTATTCTATCACTCCCAAATAAGAAAGGCAAAAACAATGTGAATGAAATTGTTCAATTTGTTTTCAGTAAAAGTTTACAGCATGATCCATCATTCTTGTTTTGTTTTGTTTTTTGATAGGTAAGACACACACACACACACAGAGTCCCATATGGGACTTGAACCCTCAACCTCCTGTTTGGGAGGTCGAGGTGATATCATTCAAGCTAATGCTTGATGATGTTACAGCATGATCCATCATCTAAACAGAAAGTCAGAAACCTATCTCATACATGAATGGCACCTTAACATGCCAGGGAAATGAATTTGTTCAATTTGTTTTTGATAAATTTTTGCAGCATGATCCATCATCTAGAATAGAAATTGATAAACAAACTCCTGTCCCCTCCCCCAACGCAACACACATGCACATCAAGTGAGAGAAGCCAAAAGTGAAAGGACAAATATATTCTTATCTAAAGAGGTGTTTCACTTCCACAGATACAGAAATAAAATTGCACCAAATTTTCCTAAAGCACAAAAAGTTATCCTGACATATAATGATGACAAGAAAAAAAATGAAGTAATCCCACCCCACCCCACCCCACCCCAAAAAAAAAGAAGTCTTCCATGCGTGGAAAAGGAATAAATATAAACTGATGTAGCTGCTAGAACTACTAAAACTGAACTTATAATGCCTCTCGAAAACAAGGGCTAATAAATCTAACACACTTGGACTCAATTCAATCGAAATGCTACACAAGAACATAATTCCAAATGCTAGATAACAGCAATGGAATGATTGCAGTTCCCTGAGATATCATATCAAATATTTTTTTCACCGACAAAATATTCTCTCACTAATAGAATCCAATTAACATTGAGAAAATGAAAAAGGGTATTCTTTGAAATGATGGAGTCAGACATTGTCTGAAACCTGGATTGCTGCAAAATACAATAAGCTCATCAAGAAAATCGCATCATCAGAATTCTTAAATAGAAATCAACCCACCCACCCACTGCCCCCAAAAAAAGTGAAGTAAAAACTTACCATTTGCTGAAGAAGATTTTGTACCTGAAAAAAGCAGTACAAGAATTTAGCAAATGACAGCAAGGGAGGTGGAGGAAAAAATCCAACCTTCCAGGTAAAACAATCAGAGAAAGGTATTCATAACCACTGAAATAAATAAATAAATAAATAAATAGAGCATTTGCCACTGAAATTTCATAAAAATATATACCATGCAAGTAAATTATTGTTCTAAATGCTATTAAAAATAAAATATTCTCAATTTACATGCTATGTGAATCTAAATGGTGCAGCATCCAAGTGTGCCTTGTGTACACCAAAGAACTTCAACAAGAATCCTAACCATTAATGAAAAATAAAAGGATCCCAAAGCTTAGTTGATGTCACTAGCTTGAAGCTCTTGAGTTATAACCACTGGAGGTAGCAGACCACGCAAGTAGTGAGCATCCCTTTCTTTCTCAGTAAATGCAAGCCCCTTGTTATGGTTTGGGTTCCTCAACAAAGAATATCCACTGCACCATTAAACGGACAAAAGAATGATAATTAGCATTGCAAGATCATTACAATGATCAACAGTCTCAGATAATTTCATTGGAAGACAATAATTTCAAGTTAGATCCACAAAAACCAAAACAAAAATAAAGCTAATAAAACTGAGATTCTAATTTCAAATCACCAATAGAACTCGTGTTGAACTTCATTAAAGATGACATAACGTAGCATTAGCTTATTGTATTCTAAAAACAGAATGCTGTTCTAAATCTAAAGCAGCATTTAGGCAACAAATGGAAATTAAAATTCATGGAAAGCATAGAAAGAAAATTACAAGGACTGTACCCGTCTGCGCCTCCTATCTCCATATCGACGGTCACTATCTCTCTTCCTCTTTTCACGTTCCTCATTTGTACATTTGCAGTAAATCTAAAACAGTATGCCAAACACGCCAGGAAAATCACATTAGTTCCAATGGGAAGAACAAAACACCCACTAGATTTCGTTTACACATTCAAACTGAAGAAGGAAAAGAAAATAGATTTCAAAAATAAGAGTCGTAGAGATGAACGTACCGCAAGATATTCACTGGAGATGGCAGAGTTGATTGACTGAACTTGTCTCTTTGTAGATCCTCTACGTTCGAGATCGAGCTCCTCTAATGGAGATGTTGGGAACGAACGCACGCACAAGCTAGGTCTATCAGGATCAAGCTCCTCTAATGGAGATGTTAGGAACGCACACACGAGCTGGGTCTATCAGGATTGAGGGAATGCACGATTGGGTCTATTAGGTCTCAATGAAACTAGGGCCTTTTTTTCAGAGGCTTTGAATAATTGAGAACGCACGAGCGGAACACACGAGGGTAAGTGAAAATGACAAACATAAAACGTCTTTCCAAAAGACGTTTTCTAAAATGACCCTATTTTGGTAATTAAGTTCAAAACAGCCCTATTATGATAAAAAAGTTTAAAATAAACCCTAAAATGGTAAAAAATTTGGAAAAATTAAATAAGAAAAGAGCAGAAGAGAGGAAAATCAACAATTTGCCTTTTTTTTCTTTTTTTAAGTAGTAGGTGAACACTTTGTAGAGCTCAATATATCATTAACCAAGAAAGAGATACACAATGGTCTATTCTTATTGAGCTGTTATTCATTGATATTGTATGCATAGTCAACGAATATTTGACACATTAACAACTAGTCTTCATATTTTATTAACAGATCAAATGGTCATTGACCTGGATATAATATACTAAGATAAATTAGTAATGTTTTAAAGCTCACTACTTTTATACCACCTTCATCTCACCCTCTCACAAAAGACAAAGGGTTGGGACTCACTGGTGAGCCCCATGGATGATGAAGTAAGGCCAACCCCTTGTAAGAGAGTGAAATGAAGGTGGTTTAAATGTAGTAGGCTTTAAAACATTACTGATTTTCTAATAACTGTCCTCTTTGTCAAGAAAGTCTAGCAATAGGATGAGTATATGCCTAAAATACAGTAAGGTGTGATATGTCCGAAATTGATTTGAATGATCATAAAAAATTTCCATACCACCTTACCATTCGACTTTTTTCCTATATTACTAAACATAGGTTTTGAATGTCAAACATAAGGCCATTGGGGGTATTTTGGGTTATTGAATGTCAAACATCATGCCTTGCCACAAGCATATTCTGAATGTTTCAATCTTCATGCCCACAAGCCATAAGACAAAAGAGGCCATAACTCCATAACCTTGCTTCTAATCAAAATTTGACAACCATATTCTTCATATACAGAATAAGTTAAAAATCAAAGTATAACCATAACACATCTAATCCAGGGTAAAAAATACCACAACCATTTCTTTCATAACCAGAAAACAAAAAATCAAAGTTTCAAATTCAATAGCTAAATCCACAAGTTAATGCTTACAAAACAAAACAGGACATACATGGCTCGCTGCAGAAGACAACATCAACCTCTTAATCATAATCTATTTGGTAAGTCCCTAACTAGAATGACCAATTCAATTACAAATGATTGGACGCCAACATAAGATGAGACAAGGTATACTCATTGCTTCTTCTCTTCTGCTTTCCTTGGCTGAAAAAAGATATAAATATTAAAGAAGGTTCTGTGTGACATAAAACACATGCTACATATGCAAAAGGCTCTCGATTATGTAGCAAACTTACGTTACAATAGACATTTGCTGCAATCATTAAATCTGGTTGATGAGGTTGATGCACACAACATTTTTCACAATTCTCACCCCAAGAAAATCCCCACCCTCATGCTTCCTCTTAAATTAAATTACATGCAATATAAGTTTATCAAGACAACAAAGAGAGAGAGATACATTACCTTGAATTTAAAGTTATTAGATAATTTTTTTTCCTCAATAAGCAATGTCCTGTTATACTTGCGCAAGTACATAATAAAGTCATAAAGATGATTCTGATAAGGAAAACACAGACAAAATGGGGCAGATGATCATTAAATCTACAAATTTTAATTTTATAAGGCATTACTTAGTAATCACTAGAGCAAGTACATAATAAATTCCTAAAGATGATTCAGATGAGGAAAACACAGAAAATGGGGTAGATGATCATCAAATCTACAAGTTTCAATTTTAGAAGGCATTACTCTGTAATCACTAGAGCTGCTAATCTATCACAAACTCAAGAAAAAGCCTCATTACAACTATTTATAATAGAGTTTAGTTTCTAACGTGTATGTTGGACCTAGTAACCCAACAAAGCACTACCAGAGCTCCACCTTTCCATTGGTGAAATGCTCCCAAGGGGAGTTGAAACCAACCTCCTCTAGGAAGGCATAGCATTTAAACAAATTTCTGCAAAGTATAGAGAATTTCTATTAACCACTGTGTTGTTTGATAGAACTGAAAATCAAGTACTGAATTAATAGTGCTGAAATCTTTAAGTTGCTAAATTTATAGAACTAAAAGAATAATTGGTACCATCTGAACACTTCGTATTAAATTCAATTAAACTATTTGATATATATATATATATATATATATTTTTGATAAGTAAAATTTATTAAAAGAAACGCTCAAAGGGGAGCACACCCATGTACACGAAAAACATACATAAAATACCAAAAATACCTTAAAAAACCGACCCTTCACCTAAAACTCATGTCACTCAAAAAATCAACTAAGGACTCCACATAAAGAAAAGGATGCTGAACAATCCAAAAATACAAAGTATGCAAAAACCAAGCCTGCAACTCATAAGGAGACCTCTCTACCCCACCAAAAATCTGACAATTGTGCTCCTTCCACACACACACACACACACCACATCAAACAAAGAGAACAACAAACCACACCTGCATACCCTTCATGTATTGCCATTGACTCCTCCATTGTAACAACGTATCCATAACTGTGTGTGATGAAACCCACCGAATACCAAACAACAAAAACAACAAATTCCAAGATGCTATAAATCCCAATAGTAAAGCTCCGGGTTATTATCCTGTCACTCTTATGTTCGAACCCCCGTCAAGGCACACTTGTTTCCATCCTTAAACTAGCTGCCAACTAATAATTGTAATTGATGTTCTTCTTAGTACGTAAAAAAAATCCTCACATACTTCACATGGAAAGACATATACCATATCTACTGTGTAACAGAAGTTGTATTGCAGAACTTCTTTTTTTTGGGGGTGTTGGGGGTTTACTTTTACGTACATCCATCATTGCATGCTAGTGTTTTATTTATCTTATGATGAAAACAATTTCGAAAAGCCATACACACATGTATGTGTACATGTATGTATATGCACACATGCATCTATTTCTTTTTATTTCAACAATTTATATTAAGTACTTTACAATTGAAAATGAGGGTTGGCCTTAGCGCAAGAGTAAGGTTGTTCCATTGTGCTTTGACAGTGTTCGAGTCGGGGAAACAATAACACCCTGTTAGGATAGAGGTGACATTGATCATTTCCACCATTTACTCGGGCAATCATTGGCTACAACATAATGCTACAGTAGATGAAATTTTGATGTAATTTATTCCGGAATAAACATGCATCATTACTGGATGAAATTGGAAACCCAGATTAATGCTTTATTCAGGACCCGTTTCTTTCATGCAGGTACATGCCTCATCCTGATAAGGGTTTGAGCCGATAAGGATTTGAGAGCAAAGAGGGGCACATATCCAAAGAATCAAATTAAACCCCATAAGGATTCGGATACAAAAAAATAAAAATAAAAAATGCTAGCATTCCCCCAAACTCATGATATGAAAAAATATTATCATCCATACAAACTGTTCCACAAATGCCTAGGAGCACATAAGAAAGCACATTTGAGAGAAGTCGATAATTGGAGGTCAAAAAAGATATGTATCAAATGACCAAATAAAACGAAAATTCATGCACCAGAGCAATAAATCCACATCAACTAAGACATAGTTTCAGAGAAAGCTGTAAGACCTACCGAGTGTTCGATCAAATGTCTCAGTTAAAAAACAGAACGACTAGAATTAGAGAGAACACACAATATTCACAGTGAGAGAAACAATTACCTTTGTACCGGGGGCTGGTTGGCGGAGCTCTTCCTCAGGTATGATCACAGGCCATTTCTCCCCAGCATCACGGAACATTTGTTCAGTCTCGAGAAGCTGACCCTTTTCAAGAATCATGTTCCTGATGGACTGCGCTGGAGTGCTGGTAGCGTCAAACACCTCTTCCACTCCATTGACAAACGTCACAGCGATCTGCGGCGGGTGATCATCGGTTCGACGCTTGACCACCACCTGACACGCTGGGTTCGATTCCTTGGCCTTGCGGGCATTGCACTGCGCCAAAAACTCCATGCACGCCGCCGTGCGTGGGTCTAGCGCGTTGAACTCTATCCTCACCTTCGACAAAAACTTCAGCATTTTTCACAGACACCCTAGATCTGTCTCTCTCACGCGAGGTTATATGGACAATTACGGTTTAATAGTTGGCGTAGAGTTGAATTTGGGGGGGGGGGGGGGTTAGACAATTTTTTTCCAAAGGTTATTTGAAAACTTTTTACCACTTTAAGTTGTTTTTAAGTTATTCATAAAAATAAGGTCGTTTTGAGAAACCATTTTTTAAAAATATGTTTTCAATATTGATAAAATTAGGCGGTGCTTTCAAACTTCATTCTCTCAGCTTTTTTCAATCTCGACAACGTCAATGCTCTCTCATCTCTTCGGATCTCATCTCCACATCTCTCTCATTTCTTATCTTAAGCTCTACCCCTCATGGCACACAATCTCTCTCTCCCTCACGATACTTAATCTCTCTTACGACACTCGATCAGTTCAAGTTCGAAAGATTTTACACTTGTATAAGTGTCTTCCAAGATTTCACAGTGGTGGTCTTTCTCAAGCTCTCTCTGGTATATTTCGGCTTGCATTAGTCTCCCTCAAGACTTCTATAATAGTTGCATTATATAAGGTAATCCCTTTCTCCTAAAAGAAAATTAGAGCTTTTTTTCCCATAAAATTAGGACTTTTTCTTTTCTGTTATTGTTATATTTTTTTTGTTTATTTTGAAAGATGGAATATTGTTGACTATCATTGTCAATTCAGATTTGAAGCAATTATTGGTAGTCTAGACTGCTTTCACAACTTTTTGTTTTTGTAAAGTCTTTCTTGCATTCTTATCTCTGAATTATCATTCGATTGATGCACAAGAAAAGCATTTTGATCTTTACTTTATATCATTGATTCTTTCTTGTTAATAGAGGCAAGTTGTATTCCATTTTCATCATTTCTCTGTACTGTGCGATGAAGGCCAAGAAAAGTATTGCGTATGTAAGAGTTTCTTTAAATGCTAAATGTCATTTTATTTATGTTTAATCTATAATTTGATATTGTTACAATTTGTTCTAATGCTAAAATGTATTTTTAAATGTGGAATAAATGATAGTCAAATATAGATTCTAATTCATTTTTCTTTGAAATTTGCTTTGCTTCGACGGAATGCAACAAGAAAAATGTGGAATAAATTATAACCAATAGTAGACAAAAAAATCTTATGTGACAGAAAATCTTATTTGGTAAAATCTTATGTGACAAAAAAATCTTATTTGGTAAAATCTTATGTGAGCAAGGAATATTGTCATGTAAGGATGGGCTTTTGATTGGGAAATACATTTATGGTAGAAGAGACTCAGTTTTAGAAATGATATTATTTAGTTATTCTTATACAAAAACTTGTAATAATATAATAAATAAAGAAGGGAGGGAGGTGCGAAATGGGAGCTTCCTTTTGCGTTATTCAAATTAAATTAGTTATGTTGTAGGTAGGCCTGGCAAAACGGGCAGGTTGGGCGGGTTTGGGCGGGTCGGGTCATAAACAGGTTGAACTCATATTTGACCCGAATTGATCGGGTCGAATACAGGTTGGGTCATAAATGGGTCGGGTCAACTCGCATTTGACCCGCTACTCAACTTTTTTTTAGAAATAAAACACTACCTAAAATTGTCACATCTCAATCAAGTAATATGACTAACAAAATTCATCATGTTTCTTTGTTAAAACTTTTGTGAATACATATTAAAAAAAAAAAATTATTTCTCTATTAGTAAATTTAATTAGGCGAAATTTATGATGATTGCTTTCACGAGTTCATTTTTTTTTCTAGCATGAACTAAATTGTTAAACTAATAACAACTTAAATAGTTGTTTTGATAAATAACATTATCTACGGACTTAATCCATTTCACTGGACTTTTAAGGGTTGTTTGGTAAATGCCAAAACATGGTCAGGTGAAGATGAGCCTGACTGGATTTCACAATTCAAAGTTGGTACCTCAGCTGATCAACTAATTACTCGAAGAAAAAAAAAAGCAAGTTATTCAGAATGAAGCAATCAGACAACCTGTTTGGCCTTCACACCAATAAATAGGAGAACTTTTGAACCAGGCAGATCCATCCTCTATGCGCACAGAGCCCTACCATTACTGTCACAGGTGCCTAACACCACTACCACCACCTGATATTAGTATCTAGCCAATTTGTCACCACAATAACCAACCTAGCAGCCTACGCATCAAACCAATACCACCACCTGATATATATTTGTTTATATATATGATGATGTTGAATTACATTATCTAAATATTAATTTCGTTTTATAATTTATTGTATATGTTTTAATATTTTGTTCTTTCCCAAATAGAGATATAAATAAATATATTTGTATATATAAATAGAGATATATATATATATATTATACTATTTTATTATTTTTCATTCTCTACCCGTCAAACACCCATATTCAACCAGTATTGACCTGCTAAATTGACGGGTTATTTATTACCCAACTCGTTTATGACCCGCTAACTAAATGGGGGGGTTGATAGTGGGCGGGTTGACGGATTTGGATAACATTTGCCACCTCTAATTGTAGGCACTGTTAGAATATATCCCACATGAAAGAGTAATATGGACATTATTTGGACTTAATGAAATTAGGTATTTATTGGTTTTGGAAGAGTTACGCACGGTTACTTAATTAGTGAGATATAATAGGGGAAGTATTTTCCTATTTATCTACTTTTATGGGCAGTAGGATTAGGGTTTTTTTTATTTTAAGTAGGAATTGTCCTCTCTCTACCCATAAATAATTCTAACCAGGGTTTCCCATTATATTCTGACGTACGGAAAGAAAATGGGTTAAGCGAGAGAAACAATTTTTACAGGCTTTCTTTAAAGGTGATTTTTTCATGGCAGATTCCGGTATGTAATTTATTTATTTTATTTCCGCATCAAAGATGATTATATGATTGTCATGATAGTTGAAGAGTCATTATTTCAGTAAATTTATTTTACATGTGGTATCAAAGCATGGTTGAAACTATCATGATTTTTCTTTTAATATAAAGATTGATTTATTAATATTTTTCATGATCGAATTTGAATGGTTCGTAACTTCGGATGATTATCCGATAAGTGTCTGGTGAGGGAACATATTGTTCTCATCGCTCCTCAGCTTCTGGTAACGCCGTATCTATACTGCTATAATGATGTGTTTCAATTGAAATAAAATTTGCGTTTTATTAGGTTTTCTTTCCCTCACCTAATACTGATTTTGGTGTTGGATTCATGCTCATTTATCTTATTCCTCTGATCGTTTTTTATGGATTTGATGTTTGTCATGAATCATATTAGGGTTTTCTTTCCCATATACGTTTTTCCAAAAAAATTTATGGGTTGTGATGATTGAATCAGTCCACTCTCCATTGTCTTTAATATCTCTTTTGATTTGTGAAATGTTGATAAGACATCACTTTGATTATTAGAATAAATCAGAAATTGTTCATTAAAATTCTCTTTAATCCCATTGTTCTAGAAAGGAGTTCTCAATTATTGTGTCTATATACACAATATATATACAGAGAAATTTATATGATACGAGAACAGTACATCGCATCCGAATTTGAGATTTACATGAAACTGTTGTACAGAGAACAGTACATCGGATTATAGAACAGTACATCGCATCCGTACAGAGAGATTTATTTATTTTTATTTATTTATTTTTTACTTGGTTATTTATTAATCAATATTTATATTATGGTTAGCTTGTTGTCACCAAAGTGATCTTGCTGGGAAAAGTTATAAATATTGAATCAAATTATGACTTTGTAAAATAATTATGAAATGATTATTTGATTATTATGGTTTGACCCAAAGGTGCACCAACTTTCAAGTAGTCATTAAATTAATTAAAATAATTGATAGAATGATAGTGTGATTGGGATGGATGCCCAAATATGACAAACCAATCAAACTTTGAAGGGTTATCAATTATGCTTGGGTGAGTGAAAATCACCATTAAATTTGAATATTAGTATATTGCATTAGTTAATCCAAAGATTAAAAGCAATATTGCTAATAGAATTGATTTTTTCAAAGCATTAATGTTGTGATGTTTTATTTTAATTTTATTGTAGTGTCAATTCCTGTTTCGCTTCATTCGCTAGCTTCTTCTATTCCAATTTTTAATGGAGTTAATTTCTCTGACTGGAAGGAACAGATCCAGTTTCACCTTGGTGTTCTGGATCTTGACTTATGTAACAACCACAATTTTTTTTTTTTGTATAATAAATTTTGTTGGTTGTTATTTATTTATTTTTATTATTATTTTTATTATTATTCTTAATTTTAAATGTGTAATGGATGTAAGTATGTACATTGTACATGGGTATATATATGTGTATATTACATGTATGTGTGGATGATTTTGTGTGTATATATATACATATACAATCAGATTGTGTGTGCAATGATGTATATAAATATATATATATATATATATATATATGTATAACCGTGTGCACTGTGTGTGTAAGTGTTGAGTGTTGTACACTCAAAGGGGCATGGTTTGAGTTGGTGTGTGTGAGTGAATTTCAGGGCATGGGAAGGGCTGTGAAGTGTAAGAGGTTAGGTGTGTGTGTGTATGGTGAAGTCTGAGAGTATATATAAGAGTTGAGAGAGGAGCAGAAGGTCGTGAATTTTATAGAGAGAGAGATATATAGAGAGAGAAAGTGAAGAGAAAAAGAGAGAAGGAAGTGTGTGCTGGTTTGAAAGGAAAACAGAGGGAGAAACTTCAAGGTGAGGAGCACACTGATGTCCAGTAGTTGAACCAAGAGAAGGAGAGAGAAACAAAGGTAAACAACTAAACCCATTACTTTCTCTCTCTAGAAAATCTCACTTATACAGGATATGTTTTATGATATGTTATTTAGATTTAATTCTTGAGTATTATAGCATGTGAAAAATGGAACATTTTGCAAAAGAAACCAATTGAAATGGTTGAGAGATGAGGGAGAAAAGTGAGTTACAAGCCACGACCATGGGGGATTGAATTAATATTTTATGTGTGAAACTTAGTTTAAAAGGGGGGGAAAACATGGGATGAAGTGCAGAAAATGAGTGGAAGAAGTTTGGGTTTAAAACAGTGGGGGAAGGTGTTGGAAAATGGGTTGGCCGGAAAGTTGACCGAGGGTTTGACCCTCTATTCGTGATGATCCATTGGTCCAAATCAAAAATGAAGGGTGGGGATGAAATTTACATGAAAAACCCTAGGAAACTGCATTTTCAAAACCTTGAAAACTCGCCGGAAAAGTCTCGCCGGCGCCGGAGAAGGCGCCGAAACCCTACTGGTGCATCGCCGAAAAATCGAGGAAGAAAAGGGGACTGCTCGGGTCGGGTCTCTGGTCCGGTTTGGGCGTGGGCGACCCGCCCCTACCAAGTGTCACTTCCATGTTTTAAATTAAAAACTGAATTGAGGCTGTTTGGCTACGGGTGTAAGAAATTAAAAATTGAAATTGAACAGGAACAGGGATATCCTATCCCTGTTTTAGGTTAACCCCTGTTTGGTTATCCGAATAGGGAATAAGGGTTTTCACAATTACAAAAGTACCCCTGAACTTTTTGATATTTACAAATTTATCCTGTACTTTTTCTGAAAATTGCACTTTGACCCAAAAACTTTAAATAATTACACTTTGATCCCTAAAACTATTAGTTATTATGATTTGACCCACCTGATTTAAATATTAATAAAATAATAATTAAATTAATTAATTAATTAATTAAATTAATCTAATTATTTAAATATTCTAAAATAACCCGGGATCCAAATGAGACAAGTCATTAGAGTATTTTGACTATCTCGACCATTCTGAGGCCAATGGTGAGGTCCGTTTTATGGGACGGGATCCCAAAAAATAAAAGACCCGTAGTAACCTTTAAAATTATCAAAATGCCCCTGAATTAAAACACAGTCAAATGAACTCCAAATTAAGTAAACAAATAGTGAAACCTTATTATCTCGAGCATTCCGGACTCAACCGTGGAGTCCGATTTGTGAAAAGGGGTCTCGAAATGTAAGGACCCGTGAAGAGTGCAAAATGACTATTTTGCCCTTTTGAGCCTAGATGTCCGAATTGAATTCCACGAGAACCTAAACTTATTTTCTTCGACGTTCCGGACTCAATAGTAGAGTTTAATTTAGAAAAATAGAAACTTATAAAATAAAGACATAAAATTTGTTGAATAGCATCATTTAGGAAACAAATGAACTGAGTCACATGTTATGATTTTAGGGACACGAAAGGGCAAGGAGAAGATGATCTGACCTTCGATATTCTCACAGTGATCCTACTATACTAAGAGTACACCTTCCCGAGTTGAGGTCGATTATCAGGTACGATATATTGTGCTAAGTAAGAAATAGAATTAAGTTTAGGAATACTTGCTCTGTTGACTTGATGCTTCACATGTTTGTTGATTGTTCACATGCTTATGTGCTTCATGCTATCTTGCTAAAGTTGGGTGATAATGTGGAAAATGATAATGTGCATATCGCATGTGTTAGTGTAGTGTGTGAATCATATTCTTTGAGAACTGTTGACACTATGAAATATGTACTTGAAAGTATGCTTCATGTATGAATGAGATGCATCATTGAGATCACATTGTGACATGAATAAATCAGAGCATATTGGCATAGTGTGGTTCCTTGTGCATGGCGTGGGATGAGCACGTGGTGCTGTGCATTATGAGGGTGCAGATCCTGTGGTGAAAAACCCAAAATCGGCCATTAGGTACTCGCATGCCTGACGGGTTCCGAACCGTGAAGCGAGACATACGTGGCGGTACTCATGCCAGCGGGGAAGGACCGTATCATAAGACATGGGTGGGCATAGAGTTGCATGGGTGTGTCACGCATACTGCTCATATACTGTATACTGTTTATATACTGCCATAATGATATTGAATGCCATATAGAAATAACTGTACACATGCACATGCCACGCCCTTAGTTTTGTTTCTTGCATTAGCATTATATTGTACCAGCAGTTGAGTTGACCCCTTTTGTGGGGCAAATATTTCAAAGGATGCTCCAGCTGTGCGAGACGTGGAGATGATTTGATTGTGGATTATGTTTGGCCCGAGAGGCACATTTGATGTTGTATAAGGGCATAAGCCCGAGACTGTTTCTTATTTTGAATGTTGTGAAAAAATGGACCAGACCCTATGCAATGTATCAGAATAGTGTATGAAATGTATGTAATTGTCCTTAATCGTCTTTATTTTTTTATTATTTTGTTTTCTTTTGTCTCGTTACTCGCGCCTCGGTTCGCTGGAATTCGGGGCGTGACAACTTAGCACTACGAATTGACACACCGACTGCTATTACTGAAACAAACAGTTCAGAGAAGCAAGCTTTGTCTAAGTCATGGGAAAGATCGAACAAATTAAGCATTATGTTTATGCGAATGTGTATTGCGAACAATATCAAGTCATCGCTTCCTCAAATTGAAAATGCAAAGGAATATTTCAAGGCTGTGGAAGATCGGTTTCGTTCAACGGACAAGTCCCTTGGAGGGAGATTAATGGCTGAACTTACCACCATGAAATTTGATGGTAGCCGTGGAATGAATGAGCATGTCCTTGAAATGACCAATCTAACTGCTAGACTCAAATCTTTGGGTATGAATATTGATGAAAGTTTCCTTGTTCAGTTTATTTTAAATTCCTTACCTGCTCAGTATGGGCCATTTCAGATTCACTATAACACTATTAAGGAAAAGTGGAATGTGAATGAATTAGCGAGTATGTTAATCCAAGAAGAGGCAAGACTTAAGCAACAAGGACAACATTCAGTTAATGTTGTAAGTCATGGAGCTGGAAGCAAAGGAAAGACAAACAAGAAAAGTTTCAAGAAAGATCCATTGAAGGTTGCGGGACCCTCTCATGTCAAAGGGGCTTACAAGAAGGAACATAATGGACCAAAATTCTATTTCTGTAATGGCTATGGGCATTTAAAGAAAAATTGCCCAAAACGTAAAACTTGGTTCAAAAAGAAAGGTAAGTTATTAGCTTATGTATGTTTCGAATCAAATATGACACAAGTTCCTTCTCATACATGGTGGATTGACTCTGGTTCTACTATTCATGTTTCAAATTCGATGCAGGGATACCTTTCTATCCAGAACATAAAAAAAAATGAGCATTTTATAGTCTTGGGAGATGGAACTCGAGTACCAGTTGTTGGTGTTGGAACTTTACGTTTGTTTTTAGAGTCAGGCCACTGTTTGGACCTATTTGAAACTTTTTATGTTCCTACTATTTCTAAAAATTTAATTTCAATGTCAAGACTTGATTATGATGGCTATTCTTTACATTTTGAACATAAGGGTTTTCGTTTATTGAGAAATGACTCATTTGTTGGTTCTGGTGTTTTGTCTGAGGGGTTATATAGATTTAATCTTAACAGAGATTTTGCTAAAACACTCCTCACCCTGCATCATGATGTTGGAACTAAACGTAGTAGAGTTAATGAGAATTCTTCTTTCTTGTGGCATAAAAGACTGGGTCATATATCCAAAGAAAGAATAGAGAGATTGGTTAAAGATGGGATTCTTTCAAATCTTGGTTTTACCGATTTCGATGTATGTGTGGACTGCATTAAAGGAAAGCAAACCAAGCATGCAAAGAAAGGCGCCACAAGAAGTGGAGAACTTTTGGAGATTGTCCATACTGATATTTGTGGACCTTTTGACTCACCGTTTTTTAGTGGAGAAAAGTACTTTATCACTTTCACCGATGATTTTCACATTACGGTTATGTCTATTTGTTGTATGAAAAGTCTCAAGCAATAAATGCTTTAAAGGCATATATTGTTGAAGTTGAATGACAATTAGATAAAAAGGTAAAAATCATTCGATCAGATAGAGGTGGTGAGTATTACGGAAGGTATGATGGAATAAGACAATGTCCAGGACCATTTGCTAAATTCCTAGAAGAGCATGGTATTTATGCACAATACACAATGCCTGGTACGCCTCAGCAGAATGGTGTGGCTGAAAGGCGTAATCGTACCCTTATGGAAATGGTTAGAAGTATGATAAGTAACTCCTCGGTACACATTTCATTGTAGATGGAGGCCCTTAAGACAGCCGTTTATGTGCTAAATCGGGTTCCTAGTAAGGCAGTTCAAAAGACCCCTTTTGAATTGTGGACAAGAAGGAAACCGAGTTTGAGGCACTTTCATATTTGGGGTTGTCCAACAGAGGCTAGGATATATAATCAGCATAAAAAGAAGTTGGAGTCTAGAACTGTAAGCGGGTACTTTATTGGTTACCTAGAGAAGTCTAAAGGGTATAGGTTTTACTGCCCTAACCATAATACGAGAATTGTTGAAGCTGGAAATGCTAGATTCCTTGAGAATGGTGAAATTAGTGGGAATGATGTATCACGTAATGTGGTCATCGAAGAAGTTCGGGTGCCTATCCCAATACCCGTAATTTCAACGAAAACTATTGTTTCTCCAGTTATCGAACAATATGATAACATTGAACAACAATTTAGTGATCAGTCACTCCATAATGAGAATGTCACCAATGAATGAGTTGCAGAACAATCACAAGGAATAACATTAAAGAGATCTCAAAGAGAAAGGAGATCAGCTATTTCAAATGATTATTTGGTATATCTACAAGAATCTGATTATGATTTAGGGATAAGTAAAGATCCGGTTTCATTTTCACAAGCCATTGAAAGTAGTGATTCTGAAAAGTGGATCAGTGCTATAAATGATGAGTTGAAATCAATGGAACAAAATGAAGTTTGGGACGTCGTTAATTTGCCTAAAGGTTTTAAGACAGTTGGGTGTAAGTGGGTATTTAAGACCAAACGCGACTACAATGGCAATATTGAACGACATAAAGCTAGATTTGTTGCAAAAGGTTTCACTCAAAAAGGAGGTATTGATTATAAAGAGACGTTCTCTCCTGTATCGAAAAAGGACTCTCTTAGGATTATAATGGCTCTGGTGGCTCATTTCGATTTGGAGTTACACCAAATGGATGTGAAAACTGCTTTTCTGAATGGGAATTTAGATGAAGAGGTTTATATGGATCAACCTGAAGGTTTCTTGATTAAAGGAAAGGAGCATATGGTATGCAAATTAAAGAAGTCAATTTATGGACTAAAACAAGCTTTCAGACAATGGTATCTTAAGTTCAATGATACTATCACGTCTTTTGGATTTAAGGAAAATACCGTTGATTGGTGTATATATCTAAAGGTCAGTGGGAACAAGTTTATTTTCTTGGTTCTGTATGTTGACGATATATTGTTTGCCAGTAATGATCTTGGTTTACTAAATGAAACCAAGGGATTTCTTTCTATGAACTTTAAAATGAAAGATATGGGCGAGGCAACTTACATGATAGGAATTGAAATATTCCGTGATAGATCACGTGGATTGTTAGGGTTGTCTCAGAAAGGATATATCGATAAAGTTCTTGAAAGATTTCATATGGCTGAGTGTGCAGCCACTCCTGCTCCTATTTGTAAAGGGGACAAGTTCGTTGAAATGGATTGTCCACAGAATGCATTAGAAAATAAAAGAATGGAAACTATTCCTTATGCATCTGTTGTTGGAAGCTTGATGTATGCTCAAACTTGTACAAGACCGGACATTAGTTTTGCAGTTGGAATGCTTGGGAGATACCAAAGTAATCCCGGAATGGAGCATTGGAAAGTTACAAAAAAGGTTTTAAGATACCTGAAGGGAACAAGACACTATATGCTCACGTATCGAAGGTCTGATCAGTTGGAGGTGGTTGGCTACTTCGACTCAGATTTTGTTGGTTGTGTTGATAGTCGGAAGTCAACTTTTGGTTATTTGTTTCTATTAGCCGAAGGAGCAATATCATGGAAAAGCGCCAAACAGACTATCATAGTAGCATCTACTATGGAAGCTGAATTTGTGGCATGCTTTGAGGCCACAGTTCATGCTTTATGGTTGCGAAATTTTATCTCAGGACTTGGAGTTGTCGACAATATTACCAGGCCGCTGAGAATGTATTGTGATAATTCCGCAACAGTCTTTTTCTCCAAAAACGACAAATATTCTAATGGCGCTAAACACATGGAGCTCAAATATTTGGCCGTTAAGGAGGAGGTTCAGAAACAAACAGTGTTTATAGAACATATTAAGACTGAACTTATGATTGCAGATCCTTTGACTAAAGGGTTAGCACCAAAGACATTTAAGGAACATGTTGATCGCATGGGTCTTTGTTGTAATCTCTGAGATATGTTTTGTGGATCTTTATGTTTTTGTTCTATAACATTAATAGAGATATCACTAATTGTGTTTCTGACATTTTTCCTGTTTACCATCAATTAAGTAATTATGAAGATGGATTATTGATGACAGGAATCGTCTTTGACAAAGACATTATGGGGACATTACAATTACTTCCTATTATGGATTATAATTAAGTGATTTATTAACATTATAGTGCATGGAATGGAAGATGTCACTTTATTGATGTTTACCGCCATGACTCATGTTGGTAAATTGTTTAATTATAATATTATTGTAATCTCACTAAAGTACGAATAAGCTAATGTTATGCGCATATTATGTTTACCTTGTCAATCCAAATAAGTGTCGTTCATATGGACCAAGTGGGAGAATGTTAGAATATGTCCCACATGAAAGGGTAATATGGACATTATTTGGACTTAATGAAATTAGGTATTTATTGGCTTTGGAAGAGTTACGCATGGTTACTTAATTAGTGAGATATAATAGGGAAAATGTTTTCCTATTTATCTACTTTTATGGGGAGTAGGATTAGGGTTTTTTTTTATTTTAAGTAAGAATTGTCCTCTCTCTACCCATATATAATTCTAACCAAGGTTTCCCATTATATTCTGGCGTACAGAAAGAAAAGAGTTTAAGCGAGAGAAACAATTTTTACAGGCTTTCTTTGAAGGTGATTTTTTTATGGCAGATTCCGGTATGTAATTTATTTATTTTATTTCCACATCAAAGATGATTATGTGATTGTCATGATAGTTGAAGATTCATTATTTCAGTAAATTTATTTTACAAGCACTAGGCACATTGTTGACTGCTCATTGTTACATTTGTGATGATTTTGATTAATTATCATTCTGAATGCTCATATGTAGTTTTTTCGGTGGATTCTTTGAATTTATTGTTATAAAGTTCTTAATTTGAAACTGAATTTCTCATATCAATCCATATTTTTATTGTACAATTTAATATTTCATAGAATAATTATCTGTGTTGCGTCCTAGTTCTTGTTTTATTTCCAAATTGCTGAATTATTTGGATTTAATGTGCAATGTCAATGTATCAATATTGTTATTTTTATCATCATGTTTTTTCAATGTATGTGTCTTCTTTTCTTGCTTACCAATTCTTTTCCGAATATTTTGGAATCATATATAACAGCGGAATTTTAGATTATGCATTTTTTTTATGGTAGATCCTCAAATATTAGTCAAAGGCTCAAAATCATAAAAGTTGTCACGTTATTAATTGTTTCAAATTCATGCTCACTCATTTGTTGATTTAATCTCGTATTGAACTTTTCTAAAGCATGTTGTTTCTGATTCTTAGAAGCATATTAGTTTTTTTTTTAAATTGCCTTTTTCACATTATAAAATTCTTCCCTAGTTTATGTCTGTGCATTTAGGAATTTTTTCCCTTTTCACGTTCTTTTTAAACGATAGAGTTGTTTTACTTAATATACTTTTTAAACAATTTTAAAGGATATTTTTGTTTTGATATCCTTGGAAAATATAGGTTGCAGGTTATTTTTGTTATAGAGAGTAGATGTTGCAACCTGAAATTTTTTTTTTTTTAACAGTTTTCCAAAATCGTCTTTTCAAAAGACGCTTTGTATTTCTTTTTTAAGGTTAGAAATGGCTGGAAGATCAATACTTGTACTATGTTATTGGGGAGGAAATATTTGTTATGGGGAACAAGGTAGCATATGATATGATATGAATGCTTGACAAAGCATTGTGTTGAGGGAAGGAATAAGTTATAATAAACTTTTTGGCGAAAATGTATGCTATAATGAAGTTGGATATCACACAAGTCCACCTAAAGATGAGTTGTCGATTTTCAATCAAGCATAACAAATACTCTCCATTAGAAGTCGTTGATGATAAGACAATGGATTTAATGATTGAATTTGTTCTTAGCAATTCAGCATTATATAGAATCGACTTGCATATTGAGACAGAAGATGTGCATCATCTTTGTGTTATATCTCAACCGGTGGAGATTAAGCACGGTCCTTTTACTAAACTTCTCGCACAAGACAGTGATTGCCCAATTGGTGAAGTTGTCCTCATGGTATATCAAAGTTTCAGTCCTATGTTGGTGGATGAGACATGTCATACAAAATATGTGGAGTCTCACTTTCCTAATATTGTAAATATTGTTCAGGGTGAGGACATTTGCAACAATCACATGGATAGAAGTAATCTCCCCAATGCATCATCATCATCAAAAGATGATGATATGTCACAATCGGGTGATGAGGATGAAATGAATGAAACCGATAAGCATTGCATTCGTTTGCATAAGGCTGATTCTCTATTTTTTTTAAATGTCAATTTTACTGATAATGTTGGTGGGAGCAGTTCATCCCATTTGCGCCATCCTTGCATATGGGATCCAACAACAAATGAGTTGGGCAAAGGTTTTCAATTTAATGACAAGAAAAAATTGTAGCAAGCTGTCAAAGAATTTTTAATTAGATGTCATAATCAATATGAGGTGATTGAAAGCAACAAGGATATTTGGGCTATGGGATGTAAACTTCATGAAATGTGTAAGTGGAGACTGCACGCTATAAAAAAAAAAAAGAATGGCCGATTTCAAATCAAAAAATATGAGGGACCACACACTTGTTTAAATCGTGCTATGAATAGATATCATATGCAGTTAGATTCTAAGTTAATTGCAAGTGAAATACAAGGTGCAGTAAGGGTTGATCATGCTTTAAAGATAAATCTAATTGTGGAGCAAATAAGAGAAAAGTACGATTACACGATCTCTTAAAGCAAAGCTTGGATTGCAAAGCAGAAAGTAATTTCTATGATATTTGGGGATTAGGAGACATCGTACAGATTGTTGCCAAAGTTTATGAGAACACTTGTGAAATATAATCCAGGTACAATTGTTCAATGATTACATCATAACACTAGCAACCAGGATGTGGCGGTTTTTGACAGAATGGTTTGGGCATTTCTGCATTAATTCAAAGATTTGTGCATTGTCGGCCAGTTATTAGTATTGATGCCACACATTTGTATGAAAAATATAAAGGAAAGTTGTAAATTTCAATGGGGACTGATGGTAACAATCAAATATTTTCTCTCACATTTGTAATCGTTGAAGATGAGAGTTACAATAGTTGGCGATGGTTCCTATATTTGTTAAGGTTGCATGTTGTGGGAAGGAGGGAAGAGATTTGTTTGATATCTGATCGGCATAAAGGTATAATTGTTGCCGTCAAATATGCGAATTCTGGATGGCAAGAGCCTAATCCATATCATAGATTTTGCTTGAGGCATGTTCATAGCAATTTTAATAGCAAGTTCAAAGATGCCCATATGAAAATGCTTGTTTGGGCCGCTGGAAGTGCACATTAGATATGCAAATACAATTCCATTATGCAAGAAATTAAAGCCTCAACCAAAAGGCATATGATTGATTGAATGAAATATATACCTGCAGCAGAGTGGAACAGTTGCACATGATAGAGGTCGAAGATATAGACATTTAACCACTAACATCTCTGAGGTTTTTAATGATGTGTTGAAAAGTGCAAGGAATTTTTCAATATCTACATGTATACAATTGATTTTTTTTCGTCTAGTGAAGCATTTTTGTGGGAGGAGAGGTTTTGGACAACAAGCTATATCCGAAGGTTGCATAAATACCTTTTTTGCCGTTACAAAGATTACGCGTTACCAATCCAAGATCGGTGGACACATGATCACAAACTTCAACATATGCTCTGGCGAGGCATCAGTTATGACAAGGAGGGGTCACTCACATGCAGTATTGACACGTGATGATGTATGTTCTTTTGAAAAATAGGTCATCTACAAAATGCCATATTCTCACGCCTTGGCTGTATTTGCAAAGGCTTGTGTTGATAGATGAAATTATATTAATGAATGTTATAAGTTGACACAACACATGGCTATATATGCATCTGAATTTCATCTTCTTCACCATGAGGATTATTAGGACGAGCCCATTGGTCCAACTCTGTACCCTAATATTACTATGAAAAGATTTAAGGATCATCCACAATCTACACGAATTTGAAATGAGATGGACATAGGGAAAGGTCGTAGGCCAAAACAATGTGGGTTTTGTAGGGTAGTGGGGCATGATAGAAGAACTTGTTCAACAAAGAATCAACAAAATGCGAGAAACTGACTTTATGGCTGCAAAAATACCTATTGTATCAGTTTTTTTTTTTTTTGTAAGCAACGATAATTTTGAGCAAAGGTGTTTGCTATGTAGTTTGTTTGTAAATTTCAATTGCAAATTGAGACTTGTGTGTTTCTTAACCTGCATATTGACATTCCATATTGCTTTTAATTGATTTGAAAAAGCTCTACCTAAGTATGCAGTTATTCTTTCACTTGTGTTAGAAATACTTTAGCTACTAGTAGCAAATTAAGAAAGATATCTGAGGCCCCACAATGAAGGCCAGCCAGTGAACAGCTTCACAAGTGCTGAATATCATATCTTCCTTCAGGTCAAGTTTCTTACCTTTACCTCTCTCTGTTAACTCCAAACCAAGTTTCCTCCATTAGATAATAGAGCAAAGAAAAAATGATTGTACCTTTTAAAGATCTAACAAACTTTGAGCAAGATATTGAACTTTTTAAATGCAGAGAGTGACTCATGATTGTACCTTTTAAAGATCTAACAAACTTTGAGCAAGATATTGAACTTTTTAAATGCAGAGTGGCTCGTGATCTCACTAGCACTCAATCTCTTAATTAAACATATTTAATTCTGCTTCTTTATTAAAAGATTGATTATTCCACCAAATGGTCGTCACATCTATCTAAACCTCTGTAATTGTAATATTTTGTCGGATTCACGTGACTATAATATTACAAAGGTCATCACATCAGTGAGACAGGCTCAAAGAATAATTTCACTATTAGTCTCCTAAAATTTATTTGCCAGATTCAAATGTAGGCACACCAAGATCCCAATCAAACCCAACCCATTTGACACTTCTACTTAACTTTGAAACGTTCGTTAATAATCTTTATTTAGTTAGTTATTATTAACCATTCTTTAATTTATACTTGATCTTATGATTAGACCTTATAGTCCTTAATTATGTATGTGTGTAAATGTCTATATTGATTCCTGTTTTTGATGAGGTACGGACGTCCCCATTTACAGAGATTTTGAGAAGTTGGAAAGGAAACTGCACTGCACCATATGAAGTCTTGAGTCAAGCTCCTTTGAATGGTATCAATGGATTTGTTGGAAATGGACTAAGGGCACCACACCAAACAGTTGGATCTGGTCTGCATTTGGAACTCTCCACTTTGGGTTCGTAGAGTTCCAATTGATGGGTCCCATGCAAGACCGACTGGCGTTTGAAGTTCACCGTCGTCGGTGGCAGGTTGGGTCTTCTATTACTCCTTCAAAGTCGCGTCCACGATCCTTTCATTATATATATCCTGTTTGTAATCACAACTTTCCATTTTTCAATGTTTTTTGTTCTCAGTAAGTATTTGCTTGGAGGTGGATCTTTTGGAACAGCAATGGCTGCTCATGTTGCAGATAGAAAGGCTCAACTATAAGTTAATATGCTTGTACGCCATCCACAAGTTTGTCACTCTATTAATGAGAACCACTTTAATTGTTGGGTTCCACTTTCATCACTTCTTTAACGCTATCTTTCTACATAATCAGTGAAACAGGACAACATAATTTTTAACTTCTATTGACTTGTTCCATTTGTAGTCTTATCAAGGTAGTAATCTCATATGCACATGCACGTATATTTTCAATTTTAATTTTTTTTCTTTTTTATTGTTTCCTTTTTAATCCTTTAGGGATTTCCTCATTTGCTTTCCATTTTTCAATGTTTTTTTGTTCTCAGTAAGTATTTCCGAGAATACAAGCTACCAGAAAATGTTATTGCAACAATGGATGCCAAAACTGCTTTGCTTGGAGCGGACTTTTGCCTCCATGTTGTACCTGTGCAGGTCTTTTACCTAGAGTAGCTGGAAAAAAAAAAAGTGTCTTCCTCAATTTTGTCTTGAGTTGACTGGGAAATATTTTGAACTTAATGCTTTTCTATTACATTTTATCACATCATATTGTCTTTGCAATGGTAAATGTAACCTATATCATTAGTATGACATTATGATCAGCTTGTAGTGATAGTTTGAATACTAATGGATTTTGTCAGCAAAATCTCTTCTGTTTTTTTTTTGTTGGCCTTTTTTTTTTTTTTTGCTATTTCTTCTTTACGAAGAAGATGTCTTTACATTCTATCAATACTATGTTGCAGCATATCTATAGGTCCCTGATTACGCCCAAAGAATAACGCGGTAGTTGTAGTGTAGCTTTGGGGTGTCGATTCCACAAGGAGACAAGATTAAAAGAATAATAAACAGAATTTCTGAAACTAAAGAAAAATATTAAATGATTCACGAGCAAATAAAAATATAAACAGTGATTTTTGAATGCAAACTAAAAATTAAACAAACTGATTAACGGACAAAGTACTCAAATTTAACGAATAGTAGAGTTTCGGGAATCCCTTGCACATATCTGGTATTTTAATTATTTTTAATTCACTGATAACTCAATTGAGAAATTAAATTCCAAAAATCTCAATCGGAAGATATAAAATTACGAACCAAAATTAAACTGAAAGTAACCCTTTGAAAAATCATTCAACACTTTTAAATCACTCAAATTATTATTCACATTGAGAAAACCCAACGATGACAATATACCCAACGAGCAATATTGCAGAAGAGAATTGAATCAATATAAATATTTAATTGTTCCAAAAATAATCAAAACATTAATCCATTCGATAGAAAAAGTATGACTGAATTTATAAACGGACTAAACCCTTTAATTATTCGAACAATAAAATCCAACAATTAATTATAAATGATCATCAAAGAATTTAACAAGTGAAAACCACGTACAGGAATCAAAAATAAATCAAAATAACCATTTAATATGTAAGTTCATCCCTAACTCCACTTGAAAATTTAGTTACCCATGTCCAGAATGAGTAACATAAATTGTACGGAGAAAAACTGAGCCATGAAATTTTTTGTTCTGTTCTCCTTTGCGCAGCAACCGCAGCTCTGCTCTCTGCTCTTGTTGCAGCCGCCTATAGCCAGCAGCGCCCATCTTTACGCTCTATTTTCTATGAGATAACTACTGAATCTTGACTCAGGCTCTTCACGAAAGTTGTAACCCCGGATGAGTAGATAATTTTAGGCTCAAGAATCATCTGATTTGGACTTCAAAAACTCAAGTTATGGCCGCTTCAAGTTGGCTGGACGGACAGAATTTGGAGCAGCTTCCCAGACCTGATTTCGAAACAATGTTTGGAGGCCCAAACGAACTCCGATTTTTGCAAACCAAACCTTTCTGAAAAGCCCAAGACGTCCTCTAAAAACTTCATGAAGATCATTTTCTCATTCTGAAACTCTAACGCCATCCAAATCTCAATTGAAACTCAATGGTTGAATCTGCCAAAAAGCCAAAAATAGTTCCAAAAATATTAAGTGTAAAGCGCAATTACAAACTATCTCTCACCAACAAATAATACAATATTTGAGATATAAAATCTTATAAATTAATGCTCAAATACCTCTTATTGTAAATAGAAATTAAATAAAATAATATCAATTATATTCCCACATTTCTATCCACTTTCAAGCATTTTAATCAAATAATGGGATATTTAGAGTGCACTTTTGCGCACTCATCAGTCCCCATGACCCTAGTGAAGACATGGCCCTTGTCACCTCGCATCCCTGGCCAATCCAAAATCAGAAAATTTATTTTTGAAAGATAATTTTAAAAGCATCTTTCTAAAAGACAATTTAAAAAAAAAAAAAAAATGTTTGAAATCGTTTTTCAGAAAGACGATTTCAAAAGTGTCATTTTAAAAGATGATTTTAACCAAAAAAAAATTTCTCACCTTGGCCAATACAAAATCAGAAAATTTATTTCAAAAGACGATTTTAAAAACGTCTTTCGATAAGATGATTTAAAAAAAAAAAATTGTTTGAAATGTCTTTCAAAAAGACGATTTGTTAATAAAAAAAAAATTCTGGAAGAGGATTTTTTAAAAAAAATTGTTTGAAATCATCTTTCAAAAAGACGTTTTCAAAACGTCTTTTTGAAAGACGATTTCTTAATAAAAAAAAGTTTTTTAGAAAGATGATTTTAAAAACAACCCTAATTCTGTAAATAAGTTAAAAACAATGCCAAACTGAAATTTTTTTTCTTCTTACTCTACTTCAGAATTTTACTCGAGAAAGACAACATAAGAATCTTAAGAAATTAGAACTCCATACGTGTTGGTTGGAGAACTTATTATATTATGCTTATAGACTAATGATCCCAACCAATTATATAAATACTTCATAATATTTTTATTTTTATTTTTTGAAAACTCTCATATATTTACATATAGAAATATAATGTGTATATAAAGTTTGTTTGCATATGTAATGTATATATAAATTTGTATTTGTAATAATATTAGTTAATTAGTTTTAATTTTTGAAAAATAATTTTAAATGGATCAAAATTTGGAGAAGTGAAAAGGAGATGGAGAATATAACTAGTGGGATAAAAAAAGAATAGAAAAAGCCTTTTTTATAAAAAAAAAAAAAAATTGCCAAGAATGAGAAAGTGTTTTCACCTTTTGCCATATATCCAGATAAAAAGAGCGAAAAATTATTTCATAAATCTGCAACGACCATTATAACTTTGACATTACAATAATCAAATCTCACAAATTATTAAAACTATCACACCATATAACATGCTCATAAAATACTTGAAGAACTTCCCGAAATACTTGAACCAATTTGAAAAAATTAACAATGGAAATCAAAAATCCCCTCAATTCTGCACCAAATAACATAGCATTGTTGTAAGATGTATACATCGGGCTTTTTCGTTTTTAGATTTTTTTAAAAAAACTTTTTAGCCCCGCCTATATTCTTTCCATAATTAGCAAATGCAAGTTTCTAAATCCAGTTTTCCCCTAATCTTCCTCCTGAAGTTTGGCATTTCTTTTACTCAGTAATTTTTTTTTTCATTTTTCAATCAGAGTAATTCAAACAAGCATGAAAAGTAACCTCATTCTTTGACATTACATCAAAACTCAAAAGTAAACCAAACAAAAGCACATAAAGGACAGGAAAATTTTGGAGCTCTATTTACAATAACCCGGGAATTATCAAGAGCTCTCATCCATAATTTTGAGTATCTTCCACACAAGAAAAATAAATAAATAGAATTAATCCTATTTTCGGCAAAACCAAGTGCGGGAGAAGTAGTATAAGGCCCGGCAGCAATTAGCAATTCCTCCTGAAAAAATATACAGAGTGATGCTAATTGCATGACTATGTACCTGTAATTTCCCTATCGACTTTTATTCTTTTTGCACTTTGCACCTCCGGCATGCTACTGACCCGCTGCTCGGACAGTGCATCGTGCTGATATGAACAGTTGGCTCCGTGCCGGCATCCCCTTGAACTATTATAATAGATGCAAGGCTTCATTATCTTGGGTTTTGAAACCCTTGGTTTAGGGGTATTTACCGACTCCGGGTTGGCCACTAACTGGTGGGTGTGACGGCTACCAAATTGTGGAAGGATCTCTTGTCTTTCTCCCCCATGTTGCTGAATCAAACTCTTATAATAGTTAATGTCCTTCACCACAAGAGCTCCCGCAGGTGTTGCGCGAACTGGAACAACCTCAGGTGGATGTTGGGGCTTAAAAGAAGGTCCTGCCCTATTTGCCGGAGAATAGAAAGGTCCACTTGAAGTAGCTGCCAGTGAAGGTGCACCAACTTCAGTCCTATTGATGTGAACAGATGGTAGATCAGATGAAGTCATCCTCGGTAACCTTGGTTTGGGTAAGATTTGCAGATTTGTGCTAGGTGCCAGTGAAGGTGCACCAACTTCAGTCCTATTGATGTGAACAGATGGTAGATCAGATGAAGTTGTCCCCGGTGACCTTGGTTTGGGTATGATTTGCTGGTTGATGGCTGCTCCGTGGTCTGTAACCAATTTCTCAATCAATTGTGGGTCACTGAGAATTTTAGCCAGCAAGTCACCGTTAATCAAGTTCCCTTGATCATTGTCTGACATAACTGCATTCAAGGCAGCATATGCAGGTACTGCTACACTGGGTTCCACCCCAAGGGCCATTCCAGCTGCTGGGTTTCCATTGGTAGGAGGGTTTGAATAAATGGCACCACACTGAGATGCAGGAAAAATTCTTGGAGCCAATTGTGGGGGATGTGAGCTCATGGCAATGATGTTTGATGTCATTGAATCAAATGATGTATCTGCTGCAGCATCTTCATCTTCAATGGAAGTGATGGGGATCAAAGGAGTATGCTGATCATTGTGATAAGAATCCTCCATGCCCGCTAACACAGAGGGACTGCATGAAGATGGAAGGAAATGTTTGGTTAAACAAATAGTATAACCCAACAAAGAAAATTTCACAAAGAGAAGCATCACACTTCGGAGGAATGGCAGATGTGCGTGGATAAACTGCTTCAAGCACTCTCATCTCCCTCTGAGTTTGAACCTCCACTTCTTTGCTTTCTTCCCCAGCAACTACTCGCCACGTGACATCCAACACAAACTGTGAAAATCAGAAATAAGCAAGAACAAGTGACTAAATTTTGGTTTTAATACCATAAGTTAAATTGTAACTTCAAGGGAATATAATTGAAATTAATGTTATTTTTTGACATAGGAGCTTACATTTAAAAGTTATTTTTGGAGTGCTTGGTTTTGTGTTGGTTTACATGAGGAACACTTTGTGTTGCTTGCAAGTAAAACGGAGAAAATGATTTCCCAAGTTTTTTGCCACAAGCTGCTTTAAAGCACTGGCTAGAATCAACGGGCCTACTATTACAAGAGTGCAGATAAACACACTCCAACTAATTCCATATTGGAATGAACATTCCAAAATATTGAACACTTCAACTTGGGAATGGGAAAAGTAACATTCCTAAGAATTGCTTCTTATCCCTTGCCTTAGTTTCCTATCTCCAGTTAGTTTCTTTCTGGGTGAAGAAAGGATGGAAATGGAATAGCAACTCATGAGCTCAACTGATATTGGGGTATTGTTTTAAACACTTCATGTAATATTCCAACATACAAATTTAACAAGTAATATACGATTGTTATGCATTTTAACCACAACACACAATGATTTCAAGTTGTGTGAGGACAAATTACCCTTAAAGTGAAGAAGCAAACAACGACAACATATTTTCCAAATTCACAACCCACTTAGTCAAGGTTTTAATTTGGGTTAAAAGATTGCATTCCAAAATTATTTATTTTAGGGATAGGAATCAGTTAAGTTCCAAGACAATACACCTTTCAAGAAAATTTGGTTTTATATTCCCAGCCAACTCCACGCACTTGCTTATTCTCATCTTGCAATTAGTACAGTAGATTCTATAGACAATTCTCTCTCTCTCTCTCTCTCTCTCTCTCTCTCTCTCTCTCTCTCTCTCTCTCTCTGTGCGTGCACTAATATATATATATATATATATACACACACACACACACACACACATATGAGCAGATGGCAAAAAAGTTAAGCCCACCTGGGGGTGGGGAAACTGGAAATATAACATGTCCCCAAACTCCCTCACCCTGTTAAACTCTTAAATTACTGAAACCATCAAACAGGCCATTACACCCTCTCACAAACAACCCCAGAAACTACATAAGACAACTAACAAATCATCTCAAATTGGGATGGTAGAATGGGGCAAGGAAGAACAGCAACGCAAATCTTTCATGAAATAAATTTACAAATTAAATTTTAAATTATTGGAGTTTGTCATTAGGGAGGGTGTTGGATGAGAATGGAGCTTAGAATGCTCGTAGTGGTCATTTGGTTGACAATAGGAGTTTCTCTTCACTGCGGGTGCACAAAATAATCAAGAACCGGAGAACCGACCCAACCAATCCAAATTGTAAGTGTTCACTAGAGCTTAGAAGAGTCTTCACTAGCAAAACAGTAACCCCCAATTATGTCCTAGTTAATAACACAATCCAAATATGTCATTTATATAACCCTTCTCATCCCATTCTATGTACCATAACAATCGGCATTCTTGGTAACATTGCTTTGACAACACTGGAATTACTAAAGACCACACATAAGGACTCGATATAACTTAACTCAAAATAAGACTAACGGGCCACTATTACATACCATATCAACAATAAATAAATAAATCAAATACCAAAATACTGTTGACTCTCAAAAGGCTAACATGAGAAAACGTATGTAAAACTAAACCAAGAGCATATTAACTTGAGGAAAACATAGACTAAGACCAAACTCAAAATTTAACTTGATTATGCGAAGTCTCAATTAAGTCAAGCTTTGAATTTGAACCAACCACCCAAAATTTGCTCTTCCTTTGGCCTTTTATGACTGCATCACTATTTTCAAAGTAGGAAACCTCCCAAGAATATAAAAAATGATGAAAATTATTTTTTCATGACCATGCCTTCCCAATCAATAGCCATTCTAATGCCTGCTTGTAAATTGCTCTAGTAGAAATCCTCTCTTTCACCCTGCACCAGCTCTTTTAATTTCCTTCAACCATATATATCTATCTATCAACTATAGAAAATCCGGATTGGGGCATATTGTGCATCCTAACACCCACACAAAATTACATTCACTAACATAATCCAATTAAATTACATAGCTGCCTCCACCACAAAACAATAATTTTGGTCGCTCACGAGGGCATCATTACGTTTGTTCACTCATATTAGATCTTTGGTCTTGGTTGTTTAAAAGTTTCAAACTGATTTTCAACGTCCACATTTTATTTTCTGTTGGCCTTGAATGAAAATGATAGGCTAGATAGAGTAAAAGCAGCAGTCAAACAAGACAGGATTCTATTAGTGGAAACTGGAAAATCTGAACTTGAGCAGGATTTGGAATCACGTTATGGCTTTGAGTGGAAATGTTCGGAACCCTAAAGATGATAGGAAAGAAATAAAGAAGTGCAATTAGGCATGTGTAACTTTGAAGGCTCTGTTATTTATATAGGAACACTTTTATCCCATCCGCCTAAGTGAATTAGATGAAAAAACATGAATAGGCAACTGAAGTTGAGCTCGAGAATTCATCCAGAAGGCAAATTGGATTGGATAAAAGAACAAAAATAGGCAATTGAAGTTGAGCTCAAGAAGTCTTCAGGCAAATCCCAGATTTTGATTTATCAACTTGATATCAAGGATAGAACATGTTTACGTAGAGAACTGCGCAGGCAGATAAAGCGATTGCAACAAATGTAATGCACAGGCTGTATGGTCCATTGAGCAGCATGCAATTTTTACAACAAATTCATTCACATTTAGACTATTATGGCTGTTCTTGGTTTGATCACTCTGTTTGTAGCTAGAGGAGTTTCGGTCATTGCAATCTTGATGATGTTTACTTGTCAAAACAAAACCAAAAAAAAAATAAAACTCTTCATGATGTTTGGGAGAATTTTTTTTAAGAAAAAGAAAAACTTTGATTTATCTTTCAACCCCCCACCAAAAAAAAAAAAAAACTTGTGTTCATATCTACCTTTATTTCTCATTTTGTATTCTAGAATGGAAATCTTTTGAGAAATTATTACACTTAAGATGGTTGAAATACAACTCTAATTTCTACTGTATCACCAGTCTTATTGGAGGCAACAAAAATTATAACAAACAAATAGAGCTACGTTCTGGAATTTAAAAATTAAGAATAAGGAGGAGGAGGAAAGAAAGAGAAGGATTAACAAGAAAAAAAAAATCCATAAAAACACAATGAAAAAACTATATATTTTTGCACTCAATTTGACTTGGTGTCTCGGCCATTTTCACAAACATTCAAACAATATAATAATAAATTATTAGTTTTAAAATTAACTTCGTGTTGTACAAAATTAATGGTCATAAATTTTACACCATGATAATTTTAGACTCTGAAACATTTTACAACAAAAACACTAAGACTAAAGCACTAAAAAAAAATGTGACTTACTCTTGGAGGACATTTCCATCTAACGAGAGGGATTTGGGACAACTTATTCCTCAACAGAATCGTGGGATGAGCCCCTTCAAAGCCAGGTGGCAAATTGTTATCAGCACCCACTCCTGTTGAATGCAGTAGCAATGACGTTTTTGCTTGGAGGTGATCTTGAACACCCAGTCCAACTTGTGAAGGGGATTCCTCCAACAGAAATAGCCTTACCTATTTACAGAAAAGGTAATAGTTTAATAAACAATCAAATAATTTATTTGAATAGGATATATCATGAAATGCTTCATCCTAGATACATTTTACAAACTCCCACAAGCAACCAGATGATGAGAGCTTGGTTATACAAGAAAATAATTACAAATTCCAACCGATATTGCAGATATCTTCCCTATAGTTTTTACCTGAGTTCATCCCTGAATATATTTTTTCTTTCTTTTAGGGCAGAGTAATGAAAACAAAGCAAAGGAATAAGGACAAGTAAAACCTTAGTAGCAATAGAACCAACCCCCCACCCAACAGAAAATACACACACACAAACACACATGTATGTGTTAAAAAGAGATATACTGTCTGATTTCTTAAACTCATCTAGGTATCTATGTTCTCCTTCATCCTTTGAAAAAAAAAATGTTACTCCAAAAGAACTACCAGAAGCACTTTGACAGGAAGGATTGCACAAGACAGACAATGGCATCAACCACCCATGATTATAACTGGCTACCATGAACCACCAAGGCAATTTTTAGAGAAGTACACATTCAGGTCAAGTGAACCCAATATCAGATGCATAACCATCCAATCAGAAAAGAACTCAAGCAACAGCAACAGATATTACTTTAACTAAATTTCATCTTAAAACTCAACAAATTAACAATACAATCAACTGGACCAATCTCAATATCAGACTTGGAATAGGCTGGCCTGCCATGCCTCCCCTATATCCCCCAACAGAGAAAGAAATGAAAATAAAATGAAGTAGAATGCAATAAGAATCACATTACTCATTGTGTTTCAGTAAAGCATGAGAGAGAGAGAGAGAATCTCTACTTGCCAAGGCAAAGAAGCCAAAGAAGAGAGACTACTTGAGTTGGAACAACTTCCCTCAGAGATAAGAAATCTCTTGTTTGCCAATATGGCTGCTGTTCATTTTGAGAGTTACGTCATTATGTTTCCTCAAGCACCCAGAAAAATAAAATTAAACAAAAAAAGGGAAAATGTGTTTCTAAAAAAGGGATATACTCTTTGACCATGCTTTTAAATAACAATCGTTTTGTTACGTTACGTTACGTATCGGTTGTTACGTATAGGTTTTTAGATCATCTGATACCAATACTGGCCGATATATCGGTGTGACTAAAATTCACAACCGTATCGGCCAATACCGTTACGTATCAGCCGTTACAGGACTGTGACAACCGTTACAAGATCATTACGACTATTTTAAGGTTTTTCTTTTTTTTCAAATTTTTAATTTTCTTTTGTGCATAATTATTTTGATTTCTATTTTTATATACAAAAGAGATACTTAACAAAATAATCGAAAAAAAATAAAACGGGCTACCAAAACATTCGGGTCCATATGAACTCAAAAAAGCCTCTTGGCCTCAAATTTTTTTAAATTTTTTTATTCCATAACTAATCACACTAAATTAATTTTAATGCTTATAATCATTTTTTGTTATTATTTATATTACTTGTTGTAATGTTATTCAAATTAAATGATACTTCTTGTTAGTTTAACTTTTAAAAAAAGCATATAAAATAATAATCTATCTTTTTGAGTGTTATTTAAAAGAAAAATATTTTTTAAGTGTTAGAAAATTGAAAAATAATAATATAAAATATTAAAATGTGATAATTGTAGTCAAAATATGCTTATCAATGACTTTTAAGATATTTGTTAATGATTGAAAAAAATTTACGTTTACGTTTGCGGTTGCGGTTGCCAATTCCTGTTACGAATGATCCGATACTCCCGATACCGTTATACCACAACTGAGATTTAAATCCATGCGTCCAACTTCTTAACTCATCTAGGTATATACACTCTTTCATCCTCTAAAAAAAGAAATGTTACTCTAGTACTACAAATAATAATTAGCAGAATTTGACAGGAAAGATTGCACAAAACAGAGACAATGCCATCAACCACTCATGATTACAACTAGCTACCATGCACCACTGAGGCAATTATAGAGAAGTGAGAATTCAGGTCAAGACAACCCAATATCTGACACAAACCCATCCAATCAGAAAAGAACTCCAGCAGCAGCAAAATCGATAATTTTAACTAAATTTCAGTGTAAATTCACCATACCCCCCAACAAAGGAAGTAATGAAAATAAAATAAAGCTGGATGCATTAAGAATCAAATTATTCATTGCGTTTCAGTAAAGCATGAGAGAGAATTTGCTCGCCAACACAAAGAAGCCAAAGAAGAGAGAATACTTGAGTTGGAACAACCACACTAGGAGAAGACAGAAATTTTTGTTTGCCAATATGGCTGCTGTTCGTTTGAGGAGAGAACTCTTTGCTGAGATATGTTGTTCTCTTCCCTCAAGCACCCAACTTTTAGTGTTCAGGTGAAAAGCCAAAAGCTGAAGTTAGAGACGCTCACCCAAAAAAAGAGGGCAAGAGCTGGAAAAATGATCAGCAGAAAAGGAAATTTTCCTTTACTCAAAGTGCAGTGTGAACCACCAACCCAAGGTAACTCAAAATTAATATTTTTTTCTTACAACGGCACAAACCACGACTCATTTTCTGACATAACTACAATCCCATACAAGCACAGTGAAGTCCAACTCCGTATCATAGTTAGAGAAGCTCACCCAAAAAAAAGAGGGCAAGAGCTGGAAACACGAACAGCAGAAAAGGAAAGTGCAGTGTGAACCACCAACCCAAGGTAACTCAAAATTAATATTTTTTTCTTACAACGGCACAAACCACGACGCATTTTCTGACATAACAACAATCCCATACAAACACAGTGAAGTCCAACTCCGTATCATAAAGGGAATTCTCTTTGTTGAACCTCAAAAGCATCTTTTCCTTTCATATTATAGTTATTTTAGTTGACAAGAAAAATAATTGGTCAATATATTATCATTATATTCATCTAATGCTTCTTCCCTAAATTCATTATAAGTTGTTCAGAAAGTAAATCTTGTTTCAAAAAACAACTCTACATAAAAAAATGGCTTGACCATTACTAGCAGAATTTGAGAGCTTCAAAAGGAAAGGTGACATCAGTATAGAAGTACAAACCTTTAAGTCATTTGGAAAGATCCAAGACAATTATAGAGTAGGCGGCTACTCATTTGAAAAGCACCTCTACAGTATTTGAAATTGATCCATTTCTTATACATTCAACATATTTTTTTCCAATTAATGCCATTCTTATGAGCTACAAGTAGGATGAGTAAACCTCTACACTAACTGTAGCTATTAGATTTATGAGTAAATCAGCCTAACCTATTCCGGACCAAATTGATACATGTAAGAAACGAGAAAAGGACCAACCATATCGACCTAGACTTAATGAGAACTCAAAGGTTGAATGGGGCAGCCTTGAGCTCATCCTAGTGGGATACTCTAGGTCACGCGGAATGGAGGCTGAGGTATAGGGTTCAGTAGATTATGGCTCAAGATTATGGATTCGGCGTACTCTAATCATTCTAGAACATGGAGAATCTTCTATAATCTTCTACTAACTTCTACATGTACACTAGGACAGCGCGATTATTGTGAAACCTTAACGGTTTGGCACGAGATGTGCTGCTCACTTTCTATAAATAACTCTCATTCAGAAGCATACAAGAAAAAGAGAGGACAGGAGGAGGTCAGGTTGCTGATATTCCCTCGTATTCCCTTCTGTTCTAATTAGCCTCAGCTTCTTCCTAACCACATTTCCCTGAGATCCTTTTGATATCCTTATGTGTACATCCACTCTCTTACGAACATTCATCATTCATAACACAGACCTACAGTAACCTTCCCATTTCATATTCTTATGTGTACATGCTTGAATATATTGCTTTTACTTGTCCAAAAAAGAAATTCTTATGTGTAGATGCACTCTCTTACGAACATTCATCATTCATAACTCGTCCGAACATTCATTACACAGACCTACAGTAACCTTCCCGCTTTAGGCAGTACGTGACAAATGGTTGTCATTCGTACATCACCTTAACTAACTTCCCCTTAATTTGTCATCAAATGGTGCAAACTCTAGCCATATATCTCCATTGATTGGTTTAGATTTTTATATAATGTCAATTATTCATCTAAACATCTTCATTTCAATTTAAAATTTATTTACAAACATATTCAATTGAATATTACGTATGCATCCATTTAAAATATCTAACGTTACACTGAAGAGAAGGACAACATCTTCAAAAGCATCCCTTGTAAAGTTTTACATCTTTCTTCTTCTTTTTTTGGTATCAAACTCATGTACATCTTTTTTTTGTATCAAACATTCAGCATGTATTCAACATCCTAATGATAAGGTGCCAATGTTTGCAAGACCAAAGGCATTTCTTCAGAGTGCATGTTAATTGTGAAAGCATTCCAAGACCAAGGCATTTCCTCAGAGTGCACGTTAATTGTGAAAGCATTCCAAGACCAATGGCATTTCTTCAAAGTGCAAGTTAGTTGTGAAAGCATCCGATATTTAATCCGCTTACCTCTCACTTAATACCAATAATTCCAATCAATCTTGAAACCAAAAAGAAATAGTTCTTCTATGTTTTCACCTATGCATGTTAAGTAAAAAAGACTAGCCCAATGCACCAAGCTCCCACCTGGGAGGGACACGGTTCTGCGCGGGTCTTGGGAGGGTTCTGCGCAGATATATGCAGCCTTATAACATTATTTGACTCATCCATCAAGGAAGTTTCTTGTTATAACATTATTTGACTCAATACTGGTTCATCATGTTGCAAGAAAGAATTGAAGCTACATATGTCAGTTCTATTAAATCACACTGCCCCCTAACCATCAATTCTGTAAAAACACACTTCCCATTAAATTATTGTTTATTTATGCTTCACAACTTCAGCATCTAAGTTTCACCAAAGAGACTTAAAAAAACTACATTATAAAATGAATATGAAAATTGAAACAAGTTTGTTTCAAATTTTGTTACACAGGTGCATTTGCTTGTGTCATTAACTTTTAGATGGAATTGTTCGATTGTTTCACAAAAACATATCATTCTTGCTTCCTTTTCTCCTTCCATGAATTTGTGATTGTGATTTGTGATGGCCAACATGATAACAAACTAATGCAAAGCGAAACAATATAAGATCATTAATTCTTAAATTTATCCTCAATTAACTGTTTGAACTCGAAGTGAACAGAGCAGAAACATTAGGAAAACAGGACAAACTATTAACAACAGTGTCTAAGATTGTTTGGCTGAGTCCTACAAATTTCTTCATGAGTTTTAAGCTTTGCAACAGAAAAAAAAATTTATCAGAATAAGTTGATAGAATTAAAAAATTTTATAGATTTACCTGACAAAGAATTTCATCTGAAGCCCAAGAAACCCTTTTTGATTCCGGCAATCCTCGCATATTTACAAATACAAATTCGATTGTCTAACGTTATCTTATGGAAAACGGAGAAGCGATTTAATCTCAATCACAACAATCAAAGTAGCCAATTGAAGAATTCGAAACCCTAGTTCATAGCATAACTTTAAAACCCTACTTTGGTCCCATTTTAACACGATCAAAGCGAATAGAGACAAGAACACTGGTCATGGATATATATCGAGATGAGAGATTCAAGGAAAATCCTAGATAGGAAACCCTAGATCCTCTGGTTTTTGGTCGCCGTTTGTTTTTCTTTTTTATCGAGTTCTGGACTGCTTTGTGGTTGGCGCTCACACACGCCCGTAGCGCGTCAATAACTCGCTACAGATGCGAGTGGAGGTGGTGGCTTTGACTTCCTTTAGTCCAGTCAAAGAATCGACCGCAGTTTCTTTGATGAGAGATGAAAGGACTGTTGGGGGAATTTTGGGGTTGATTCGGCTTGTGTTTGGGAATTTTGAAGTGAAAAGAAGGTGAAGGAAAGTATTAATGAGGAAAGAAAAGGAGAGAAAATCACAGTGACAATTATTTTCTCTGTTTGAGATCGGGGAGCTGTAAGAGAGAAAAGCAAAAAAAAACAAATATAATAGTCTCTTCTTTTATTTTGGAGTTTATAAAAAGAGAAAAAAATTATTTTAATTTGTTAGTTGAAAAAAAATGAAATAAAACATCAACCCTAGTAAAAATTAATGATGAAACGGAAAATTATTAATTCATTTTTTTTTCTATTTGTTTCTTCTTATTTTTTGGAAGGATAAAAAGGCGGGTCTCTCTTCCTTTCATCTCTTCCAAAGATGAGGAATTGTTTTCCGTCCTTACCTTTTTTTTTTCTTTAATTTTTCTCTTTCTAATGCAATAGAGTGTAAAGCGGGCTAGCTTGACCCATTAAAGTAGAGTCCATGTCAAGTCTTGCATACTATTAAAAATAACTCAACTTAATTTGACCTGACGAGCATGACCCACCCAACTCGCAAGTTATTCGTGTTATGCTTACTTTTTTTTTTGTATTCGTGTCGACTGATCTCACTTTACACTTCTTCTATAACGCAATGTAAAAGAGAGGAAAGAGAGTTCTCATCACTTGTTTGAATTTCATTTGAAGGAGATTAAAAAATAAATTAAAAGCTAAGAAACTGAATACTAGTTTAATTCTACAATATTGGTCAAAAATAGAGAAGAAAAAGAAAGCCATAATCGTCTGTTTTGTTCCTTATTAAAATTGAGTTATGTTGATTTTATTTAATTTACTCACATAACAAAGGTTTTTTTTTTTTTTTTTTTGAATTGATGTGAGACGTAATAATTTTTCTCAGCTAAACATACGATGTGTCTAAACCTACTTCCAATCCTCCATCGCATTATTTTTTTGTGAGGAACCCATGTAAATAATAAAATTGTATTCCTCCTCCACTACTTGTATGTCCAAAATCTTTTTGGTAGGGAGAATCATGTTTGACAATTAGAAATTCAAATATTATTTGGTATCAAATATCAAATGAATTAGATAATAAAATAAGAATTTTATTTTTCTATATAAACTAAAAGTAAATTAATAAAGGCATTGAAGCTCGTTAGAGAAAGAGAAACAAAAAATCTAATAAAGTGTTTGAAATAATTTTAATCGACGAATTCTAAATAATTTTCAGGGTTTTTTCACCGTGTAAAATAGAGAATTTAAAATCTAATGTCCAATATCATGCATCAAGTCTTTTTGCCATCATGACTTAATTGGACCTTCATACTAAAAGGCATTAATGGTAAAAACCCATCCGCCTGAATTGAGGGAGTTGAAAGAAAAGGAAAGGAAAGAAAAGAGAAAGAAAACTTATTTTATGATTGATTTAAACTTGTTTTAATTATGATTCTTTGATGTAATGGAATGCCCCATTTCCTGCAGCATGACCATAAATGGGCATTTGTCAAATCTTTACACTAAACTTAGATAAGTAATAGGGTGGGCATTTTTCAAATCTTTACACTACACTTAGATAAGTAATAGGAGGAAAAACATTAAAAAAATAACATTAATTAGAAAGAAAAGAAAAGAAAAAAATAATCATCTTATCCTATTTGGGACAATAGATAAGAGAAAAAAGAGAATTGTATTTTTTTTATTATGTCCTATGATATATGTGCTTTTTTATTCATTATAATTTTAAAATTAAAATTGATTTTATAAAAAAAATCATTAAAATATTCTTCTTCTTTTTTTCTGTCTCCATCCACTTTTAAAATAAAAGAAACTTTAATAAAATAAAAATTAAAAAATCCTTTTATTTTCTTATCTAATTTTAAACCAAATACAAAATAGCATTTTCTTTCTTCCAATTGTAATGGACTTTCCATCCAAGCACGGCCATTGACTATTACCCAAAAAGAAGTGGACAATAAGATAAATTCATTACAAGACTTTCTAAATTATTACCAAAAGGAAGTGGACAATAAGATAGATTCATTACAATAACAGAGGAAAAAAACTTTCTAAGGTCACCGATCTTTGAATAATCAACCAGAAACATCTTATAGAAAACCTAAATAATGTAGCACACATAGTACTGTTGGACAAACATACAAGCAAACCTCTGAAGCAGAAGCCTTAAGAAGAAGAAGAAAAAATGATAAAAATAGTTATAATAGTAATTTACATGAAACCTCACTCCATTCTCTACAGATCTCCTCCACCAAACAAACCCCAATCGATGCATGGCGGGCTTAATGTTGTGCTATCCAAAGAGGAAAATGCCGCAAGAAAAACTGGACAGCTACCCATGAAATAGATTGACTGAACTTGTTAAACGCTGTTGTCTCTCTGTGTTCTTCACCTCTGCCACTTTCTCTCTGAAACAAGAAAGGATTCAAGCAGTAAGTAAACAAATATATGTCAAAACTTCAAATTGATCAACACTGAACACGAGGTATTACATTGAAAATGTCAGGTTAAACTGAGGATTATGATTAGCTGAAAACAAAAGACATTTTGAACACATCTGATCCATGACATTAAAAACATCAGGTTAATCTGAGGGTTATGATTAGTTTTGAACACATCTAGAAGACGATATGAATAGAGGACCAGTGAATACAACTAAAACAGTTAACCTAGTGCACAAGGCTCCCAGCTCCTGCCATTATGGGATTTGGAAAAGGTTGGATGTATGCGGCCTTACCTATGCAAAGAGAGAGACTATTTCCGCAACTTGAACCGTGACTTCCATATTACAATGGAGCAACCTTATTGTTGCACCAAGACCCACCCTCAACTAGTGGATACAGCTACTGGTTACAGTAGCAGCAGATACAGCTACAGGTCAACTACAAGCATAATTGAGGAGGCACTTCATACAGGTGTTACCCATGCATTATTGTGTCAATAAAAACAACTACAGGAAACCTACAAGCAGAACCTAAAAAGCTCATTTTCACTAACATTCCTGGCAAGATATTATGTGTCGTTTTGAAACCATCAAATTATACTTTCATGGAAAATTGCAGTGCTAGTCAATCAACACAATTTACTGAAGTGGAGATCAAATCTCATAAAAAAGTTAAAACTATTCAAGATGATAATGAGATCTTTTTTGACAGAACCACAGTAACTGGTGATCGCATCCAAACTATCATTTAGTGACAACTAACAACTTGCGAATGTCCCAAGTGCCAACTAACTTGGTAAATCTCTCGTTAGTCATACTAGACCCCTCGGATCAAGTCCCACGACTCCCACCTCCAAGGTTGGAGGTTCTTTGACTATCAGTAGGGGGAGGTCTATTCTCCTTGGTATTCCCCAGCCTGACCACCTAAAAAAATGCTTCAAGCAGACATCTGCCTTCCCATCACCTAGATATTTAGTATCACTACTCTTGGGAGATGGAAGGGTATCTGGTTCCTGTTTTTTGGAAAAGTACAAGTTTCTTAGTTGTACAACCGGTAGTGCATTTTACTCGCACAAAAACAAGTGTTGCTGGTCACATTGGTTAAGTGAACGTGATTAAGCAAGTACATTTGCAGGACTTTCAATATGGAAAGAACACTAAGAGGTTCATAAAATACCATGGTGATGGGTACCATTTCCCTTGGCACCCTGCTGCCCCTGGGACGTAGTCCGCTGGATACGAGGGGATTCTTGGTTTCCATTTGCACCGGTTAGGGAGTGCCTCTTCTTGATGTATATATCCTTGTCTTGCACATCTGGACTCGATCTAGGGGAGCTACTGGCCTGAGCTTTGGCTCTCGCAGATTTTGTCGCTTGCATGTAACTAGGGAGAGAATTACTACTGCAACTATCTCTTGGTTCCTGATCAACATGATCAGGTCTAGCTGAACTTAAAGAATTGCGTCGCTTCCCATATTTATGATCTTTAGGCAATTGTTCCAAACTACCACTTGCCCCAGAATCATGGTTAGGATTTGCAGGGGATCTTTTACTAGCTGACAAGGACCTATGTTTTGGGTTGGACCCACTTTTATGACTTTTGGTCCTCTTAGCTTTCACTGATACCTGACTAGAAGGTGTTCCTTGGGATTCAGGGACAGTCATATGGCTTCTTGGAGATGCTTCGGGTGATGACTTGAATGCTTGATGACCTGTCTGAGAGTCCAGCTCTGTCTGCACATCAGATGCATTTTTCTCTAACTCCTGCTTTACCTGCGAGGAATCTACAGCTATGACTGAATCAAGAGGTTCACCATCAGCACCATTAACATCACCCAGTGTCTCTGGCTGAACGGTAGTGGAGTAGGTTGCATCAGACCCTGGGATAGTGGACTCGCCCTTAGCTTCAGCATCCAGGTTTTTAGTGCTCATAATATTGCTAGTTCCTTCCTCTGAAACTTTGGCTTCCTGCTCAAAATCCACGGCTCCAAGTTCAAACCTATCTGGTGAATCAAGAGTGGAAGAAATAGAAAGTTCAGTGCCACATTCAGAACCACCAACTAGAACCCTAGAAGTATGGGGAACTGAGTTCTCTGATAGATCAATATCCCTTATCCTGAAGGCATTATCCATCGCAGAAGAAACTGCATCCATGTTTGATTCAACTCCAATTTCTTGATGGAATGAACTGATTGATCTCACTGAATTGGCTGTCGAACTGAGCTCTTCAAATTTTGACTGGGCAGCAATGGATGCAGGATTACTTGCCTTTCTTGATTCAAAAACAAACTTATTTCCCTCAGTCTCTGCTTGTTCAGGGGCAAACCTTCTAGTGGAACATTTGTGTTGTTCACTCTCCGCTTCAGGCTTACTAGAAATAGAGTTGACCTCCATTGGAGAAATCAAACGTGGTTGTGTAATTTGATTAGGAAGTGAATCCAATGAATTCCTTTTTGAATTTGATGTGCCTGTATTCTCGGGTTGAGGCTGTACCAGGTCATCACTTTTTGAAGATGAGGTTGGTCGGCAAACCTGAAATTCAAAGTTGTCTACATCATAAGTGATCAAATTTTCTTCACTTTCAAATGGCACTGCTGTCTCCCCAATACTGGTCTTCAAATCTGTTGTCTCATAATAACTTTCAAATGGAATTCCAGCTTCCACTTGACTGGTAGAATGCTCAACCTTCTCCTCTTCCTGTTGCTCTATACCTTTCTGCGATTGTTCAACTCCCGTTGATGAAACAGACATCCACCTCTCGAACCATTTCCAAGCTGAATCAGATCTTGAAGGATCACATTTAATGTGGATAGTTTTAGTCCTTGGTGTTGATTCCAGTAGCTTATATTGGAAAACAAAAAGATCAGTTTTAGTTAAACCAAAACAAAAAAAAAAACACAAAAACAAAAATAAAAAGAGAAAAAGAACGAAAGAAGCCAACGTGAGATCAATACCCTGCAATGTAGTTGCAGACAAACAGAGAGAAATACATCAATTCCTTTACCTGACGAGTAAACCCATTGCTAAGCAGTTTCTCAATGGAAGTGTACGTTACATTTGACTTGGTTACTGAATTTTCCTTTTCCTGAAACAAGTTAACGGATCAGAGATAATAATTCATGGTTGGAAACGTAGCAATTTTTTGTCCATAAGTCAAAGGATAATATAATTCAATAGGATGAAAATATAAAAACAGCAATCTGTCAACAAGTCAAAGAAAATATAATTCATCAAAGGATGAAATACATTGACATGAAAACATAATTTCACCAACAACAAAAAACTAACATAAAACCTAAATCCATAAGACATACAGAAAAACGCAGGGGGGAAAAGGCATTCTATAATTAGCTTTATTGACGGTCATTACCCCTGAACCTTGTGATCACAACATCCATAGAGATGTTTTAGAACCTCATCTCAAGGACCACTTCAAGCCCTTCAAAACATTGATTAAACAAACATTTCATTTTTTTGTTTGATATTGAGCTTCTGCAATCCCTTTTAAGGTTAAAATTAGTTTTTGAAGATTCCGTTAGTTGGTGAAAGAACTTGGACCTATCAGCCAACAATCCTCGGATTACCTAGAGTTTTGAAATTTATATGAGGCATAATTAAGAATCTGTTATAACCCCAAGGGGGTGGTCAAGTGGGTGGTTGACAGAAATTAATGGGCTTGCTCCCCCAAGGTCGCCAGGTTGAAACCTAGCGGACACCACTTTCTCTTGGGGCCAATCCGTACGGGGCACTGCCCCAGATTTAATCGGGCCCCTCGCTAGTAGACGGTGGGATTGGTCCTCCGAATTAGTTGACCCGAAGGGTCGGATACCTAGTTATCAAAAAAAAAAAAATTAAGAACCTGTTATGACAATTATTAAGAGTGGACATATTGACAGAGTGAACATATATGGGGGCCATTGCTTGGTGCAATGATAAAATCTCGACCTGTCAAGCATGAGAAAACGAGTTAGAGTCCAAGACTAGTCACTTTGAGCAAAATAATGGAAAAGTTAGGTGTGTCTCCAGTGTATCCCCCCTAGCACCCTGCATAAGCAGGAAAAACAGTAGGTAATAACTTTTTTTTTATTCATATTTTAACAAAGAGTGTTTTCTCAAATTGACAGCTAGCATATATTGGCAAACCATATGAACTAGACAAGCTGAAAAACAAGATCCCCTAGCAGACTCAAATAGCTGTGAACTGACTAATTTGAGTTGTGTAGCATTACCAAGAGCTTTGAACTGTGGTTATCTTTCCCATGCTTCCCATCTAGCCTCATTTCAGTACAAGACCCTCCAATGGAGAGGCGAGCAAGACGCGCACGAACAAGAGCTTGCAATTTGACAATGGCTTGAACACAACGTAGAGTACCCACAGCATGACTCCGAACCAAATGGCCGCGTACGGCAGCTTGCAACTTAACTATGTTCTTAAGCTTCAGCAGTGCTCTCTGAGCCTGGTAAAATACATTGATACGAGGAAAATTAAATTCGCTATTTAACTAATGTTTCAATACCATAAAACGGGGAAAGCGAATTACCAAGAACCCCCTGATAGCAGCCTGGATGACCGTAATAACTGATTCATCCAGGTTGACATCAACTTCAGTGTCATCCTCTGAAGAAACTCTGGTCTCAGATACTTTTGAGTTCACTGAAGTCGAAAACCGGGAATTCTCATCTGTACATTGCATTGCAGAGGTTGGTTTCTCATCTGTACACTGTAAGTTTTTCTCTGGAATAGGAGAGTTAGCTTGTGTTAGGGAGTTGACAGTAGCAGATTCTGGACTTCCCTTATTTGCAGAAGGTGCCTCTGAGATCACAGTATTGCTTAGCACTCGATGCCTGGCAGATCTCTTCCGAAAGCTCCACCCACGTTTATCGCTTGAACCCTTGCTCTGGAGCAAAATTCAAACAACACTATTTAAGATAGGAAGAGAGAGAGAGAGAGAACAAAACCGGGACCCAATTTTTCCCCCAAGTCTTTTTGTGAATAACATGATTAGCCTATTTTAAGTGAATTACAAGCTTTTCTCAATCTAGCTTCTAAACCTCATTCCTGTCAAAAAATGAATTCCAGAAACCCTACAAGAAAATATTCTTATAGAGTTCGTATCTAGGTCAAGTGAATTTCCATAGTCAATTCATTGCATTAGAAAATATTCTTATAGAGTTCGTATCTATGTAAGTGAATTTCTATTCTAAATTCATTGCATAACTATAAAATTAGTTTTGGCGTAAATAAGTAATCAAATGAAAAGTACATCAGATGTGCACGTACATGTGTGTGTGTGTGTGTGTGTGAGAGAGAGAGAGAGAGAGAGAGAGAGAGAGAGTGTAGTGTGTACGAACTGTATAAATGACCATGTTGTGATGCATGCCTTGGTTTACCCAATGACTACTAGAAATATAGGTGGAGAACTTCATGTATAGACAATAGAAGCCCCAATCAATCATGCATGCTAAAGTCATCAAACAACATGTAAACCAATAGTAATCAAAATGCAGTGTTATGTAACAAATTCTTAGAAGGCAAATTTCACTAATTAGAACTTAATCTAAGTCAACCTCTGCCAAACAGACCATTAGATGCCATAAAAGATTGTATAAACAATAAAAGACAACACTATAAGCTCAAGAATCAATTTTAGTTAAAGGGAAAGAAAATCAAGGTTAGTTATAGGTGAAGGTGAATGGATGATCAGAAAAGGGAAAGAAGTGCCAAATGGGCAATTAAAGGGAAGATCTTATCAGACTTGTAGTGCTGACTTTTAAAGCCAAGAAAAGGCCCAACAATCTGTCCAAGAAGTTTTCTAAGCCTTAAGCAGTCCAACCAAAGAGAAAGAGAAGGTCTACGAGATGAAAGAGAACAAGGATAAGATGTATATCAAGGACGGAACTAGGGGGTGGCTGGGGTCTGAAATTTTGACATTTTTTAAATTAGCCCACCCCAAAATTTTAGCCTAACCCGATTTTTACTCTTTATTTCTCATTTTTTACCATAAAAATTCAACCCAACCCAAATTTTTTTTCTTGATTCTCTCACTTCTCATTTCAAAATTTTGGCCCACTCTAAAATTTTGGCTCAATTCAAAAATTTTCCAGTAAAATTTCCTCCAAAAATTTTTTACCCCCCCCCCCTAAATTTTTTTCCTAGCTCCACTCTTGCTATACATAGGTAAAGAACAAGAAGAAGATCAAGAATGATAAGTAGTAAACACGATAAGAAAGTTGTAGGAAAACTGGAAAGCAAAGAGTATAAAGGGGGGCCAAGGGAGGGGGAAGAGAGAGATGACAGCCAGCTTAGGGTTCTTCAAAAATTTCAATCCCCTTCCAAAGCAGCGAGAAAAAGAATAATAAGGATACCTATCATTGGAAAGATCCTAGCCTTGGTTTTATCATGAGTGTCTTCATCCAAAAATAATCCTAAAGTGTTATGGCACAAGTCACTTAAGTGGTCATGCTTTAAGCATGTAACAATTTAATTGAAACTTTAAAAAGATATGGACATTCCCAACCTTATAGATTATATTTAAATAGCAATATAACTAAACAAAATCAAAAGATTAATTAATTCCTAAATGTTCAACTAAATCGCTTAGTTTACCACAAACAAGAACAGTCTAGCTTTTTTCACAAAGAAGAGAAAAACGATATTAAACAAAAAAAAATATTATAGAAAACTTTACAAAATAAACTGCATATCCAACAACATGAAAAATCAAATTAATATATGGCTTCTTTAATGAGGGTTTAATTAATGAATTCACAGTCCTTCCATCCACTATAAATTCAACCCCACACCCGCAATATATATATATATATATATAGAGAGAGAGAGAGAGAGAGCATAATAGCATGTAGCTTTTATTTAAAGGTAACTACAATGGGTCAAAAATATGTAATAATGGCAGGAAAAGTAAAAGATATTCAGCCAGACAGAAAAAAATCACAATGTTGCGAAGAAAATAATAATAATTATAATCCAGAGCGATAGATCGCACAATCATGCTCAAGATGTAAAACACATACATCACCTGATAAACCAATGAAAATGCTGGGAGAATCAGTTGCACCATGTCACTAAAAAAGAAAGGGCACATGTAACTAGGAAAAAAAAGTAGTCATCCTTCGGACACACACTGGCATAATATCTTGAACTCCTTAAAGTGAATCAATTTATATCACAAGGGAAGAAGGGAGCAGTGAGGGTTTCCCAAAAACAATTCCACCAGACCCAGTAGTACCTCTAATCTGATGGTCACAGTAGAACAATTAAGATACATTTTGCCCCAAATTTACAATATCCAACCAATTTAATCAGATTGTGTCTTTCATATTAAGTTTCCAAATTAAAATCAAACTATCATTGTAGAGATGCTCCCCCTTACAGCGTGATCCAGAACGATCTCAAGATTAAACTTTGTGTATTAACTACTTGAGAGTTAGAAGCAAGGAATTACAAACTTTAAGCTCATGGAATTGAAACTTCTTCCCACCCTTTTGGCAGAACCCCAACATTCCAATTACCTAGTAAAGCATATCTTCCAATCATGTAAAAACAGCTATGAATCTCGCTTACTCCTAAATTTTTTCAAGCATAAATGTGGCTGTTCCATTTATCCTATAATCAATAGGGCTGGTGATCAAAAAGAACTTATTCTCCCGAACCAACCAATATAACACCTGTTCTTCGATACAAATATTTTGTACCAGTGAAAACACCCTTGGCTGGCTTTAAGGATCATGGTTGTACTCCCCCCCACCCTACCCCCCCAACAAAAAAAATCACTCCCTATATAAACTAGCAAATTAGACACATATTCATGCCGATGTCATGTACAGATCAGAAGCCACTAGGACAGGGCATCAACACCAGAAAGTAAATCTCACGAGAAATTATCATATAAAAGAGATGTACATTCATAGACTTGTCACATCATAAGACATCAAATGCACAAATCTTTTAGTTACATAGAAATTCATGAAAATTGATGAACGTTACTAAAGTACGATAATGCCATTGCAGTATAGAACATTCTATGATTTGCATTCTTCCACAGTCTAGTTCATACCTGCTAAATATGAAATTGAAATGTGAGGAAATTTGTTGCAAACTCCCATTAACGGTCAAAATATCACAACACATCATTGGGTGCTTATCAGTTATCCCATATAAAAGATGTTGCTGTTTCAAAGTTCCAGTAACCTGGTCGTAACAACATTTTGTATAATTTTCAAACCATTCTCTCCCTCTCATCTCCCCCCCCCCCCCCCCCCGAAAAAAAAAAATCTCTCTCTATGTGGTTCTACCACATCTTCTCTCTTGATTGCAGAGTCTCCCTCCTCCATCTCTTCCTCTCACAACTTAATAGCAAAGGTCTTTTTGTTCCCAAGGTCCCAGGTTCAACTCCCACCCCAAGAGCCACTTACCTATAAAAAAAAAACAGCTTGGGTCTTTATCTGTCTTTTGTGAAGCTATCAACACACACCAACAAAAGGTTTTCACCTTAACAAATTTCACATTAATTACTGATCAAAAAATTCAAATCAACAATCACATTTCATATGAATTACAACTTAGATTATGTGATGGAGTTTCCATGCCTCAGTGTTTAAACCATAGAATCAGAGTCTGTAAAGATTGGCAAAGACCTACTAAAAAACAATCATTGAAGCCCATATGATAACGCTGCTAGCTTCAAATTGGTCAAGAGTTAACCAACTGGGGCTAGCCCAGTTAGCCATCCATGCCTTCCCAAATGAGAGGTCATGGGTTCAAGTCTCACTGTCCACTAGAAGAATGTGAGCATTTATTTCCACCCAGCCATAGACTGGTTGGGTTATTTGTCCAAGGCCATATTAGAGAGGCTCTTGGAGTTAGGTTATAGAGTCTTGTAAGGTGTTATAATAAAGTTGATTATAGTACTTGAATTGTAACACCTCATCGCCAAAAAAAAAAAAAAGGGAAATTGGCCAAGAGTCAGTTCCTGTACACAAAAAGTGGCCAGTAACTTCTTTGAAACGTAAGACTAGGTTACCGTAATTTAGATTTGGCCAGAAAGCAATTCAGTGATATGAAAGGAAAGAATAGGTTACCAGAAACTAATTCAGTCATATAAAAGGCAACATATCTAATATTGGATGAGGGCGTCTCAAATCTCAACGTGTTAATTTCTTAGCTGTTCATGGAAGCACATAACAATGTGGCGTGCTCTCATTAAAAGAAATGGAGATCTCAAGCACCCAAAAATAAAATAGAAATGTAGATCTCCAATTCTTCGTAAAATTGGAGAGAAGAAAAATAGAATGCACCTTATAGAGGTGAATTCTAATAAACTTAGGACTACAGCTATAGATCATGCGAATATCCCTACTCTAGATTCTATTATCTATGGATGCATTGTCATCTAACAAGCATTTGCTAGATCAAAAGATTAATAATCTTCAAGAAATTTAAATATGACTCCAAATTATGGGTAATTAAGTTTTAGCATGTGTAACGTCTACGCTAATCAGATATAAAGACAATTCGATCACGCATCCAAAATAATAATAATCTCAATACCCACATTGAGAAATCACCAAAATATCTTAACTTCATCATATCATATTAAAAAATTGTAGCTGCAAATCCATTACTTCCATTTAGACACTCCCAAAATTGAAAGAGGAGAAAAATCTTGAATCTTGGAAGTTATTGTTTCCTCGACTCCAAACAATTACAAAATCAGAGACTCAAAAGGGTGTTTGATTCTCCTCTTCTCCCACATTTTTTTCAGCGAAACGAACTCTTGAATCAAAGATGCAAACATTGAACCAGAACAAAAATAAAATTCCAAATAAAGTGTAAACCGTTACTAAAAAGATACCTCAGAATCATCGAAATCTTCTTTAAAGACGGAATCGCTACCGCACGAAATGATACTGAAGCAAGATGGGGTGGATCGTCCCATTTTTGTCCCTCTCTCTCTCTGGGTTACGTTAATTCTCTGACCCTCTTGTCACCTCAGTTTCTCAATCCGACAACGAGCTATAGCTATTGCATTCTCTCTTTCCCCGAGGTGTTGGAATTTGAGCCAGAAAGAAGATGAAGTTTGAGACACCGGACCTCAACACAGTCCTAAAATATAGCAAGATTTTGCGTTTGGAGTCCGCCCTTATAGCACCTCCATTTCCTTCTCTATGGAAACGCTGAGACACAGAAATAAGTAAAAGCTGTCAGATCTCTCCATTTGTGTTTGTTTCTTTTATTTTGTGAAATATCTTATCCAACCGTCGCCTCACGAGACTCGCGATAAATTGATGATATTTCTTTTGTTTTTATTTCGTGGTATGTTAAAAAGATTCCAAGGATAAAATAAGAAAATTCCTTATTTTTAATTCAAAAAATTTATGATATACATATATATATTTTAAAAGATCTCAAAAAGAAATTTTTATTACAAAAAAAAAAATTAATTATTAATTTTCATCTTAAGGCGTTAATAAGTATTATTGATTAAATTGAAATAATACTAAATAATAGATATAACAAAAATTCTTCAATTCAAAAAAAAAAAAATAACATTTTTTATTTATTTAGAATACCTAAACAATAAATTTTTATTTTATAAAATGTTATACCTTTTTGGGGTTGAAAATTTTATTTTATAAATTTTTTAATATTTTTTTTAAATGTATTTTAAATGTCATTTAAGTATAATAAATCATTTTTTAACGACATTAAGTTGAAAGTTAATAGTTAGACATTTTGTATTAAAAGTTTTTTTTTTTATTTTTTAGATAAAAAAAATGTAATATAGATTTTTTGAATTAAAAAATTTATTTTAAGAATTTTTTAGTATTTTTCTCAAGATTTTATAAAGTAAGTGCATTGATTCAAATTTTTACTTAAATTTACATTTGAGTCAAAATTCACAAAAATATTCTCTAATAATTACTCAGGCTCAAACCTAACTAGAGTTTTACTCTAATTCAGACACAAATTAATGCACTTTTATTCATAGACCCAAATTTAAATAACTATTGGAGAACATGACATTCAAATTCAACTTTTATTCAAATTTTGACTTACATTTGAGTGATAATCTGAGTCACCACTAAAGATACTCTAAGAGAATACGTGGAGATGAAAAAATGTCAAGCCAATTTCTAATGTAACAATTTGAGGAAAAAATTTATATTTATATAAAAAAAAATTAAATTTTAGATACAGACAATATAAAAATTTTGAGAGACGGAACATAAATAGAAATAAATGACATGACTAGAACCTATTTAGTTGTTAAAATTGTTTTCATATAAATAGATTTTAATAAATTTTTAAAAATATTCAAAATAAAATTAACACAAAATAATGTTAAAATTTAGCTAAATAATTGGAAAAAATGAAATAATTTTTATACATAGGAACATAAGAGTGAAAGAACAAAAGCATTCTCCAATGTCAAAGTAACTTATTTTTTATTTTAAAATAATAGTTTAATTTCAAAAATAATAATTTCTCTAGGTAAAAAAAATATGATTAACGGAAAAAGGTTTAATTACTCTAAAATCATGTTTTAATAACAAAAAATGTATTTATTTTGCAATTAGAAAAGTCGTATGAATTGAGCGAGCGATCCAAGTTCTCGCAGGGTGAAGATAGGATTGTCGATAAATTGATATGAGGGAGAGACAGGCAATGGAGGGCCCCACTTGAGCGAATGTGAACAAATTCTCATAATTAAGTAGAATAAGTTGTTTATTTTATTTTTAGCAATATGAGTGCTATAATTTTTATTTTAAATAAAAATACTAATAAATGTAAATTGGTCCATTCTTTTGGGAGAAATGAGACCTTATTTTGATTCAAAATGGTAAAATACATTGCAAATGATTTAAGCTAAATTTCAGTCAAATTATTTTGTTTATGTTTTTAATTAGTCTTTTTTTTTTATCATTTATAATAAGTTTTAAATATGTAATTACTTTGTCTAAAAAAATTGAGATTATGTTTGCAACTATCTTTTCTTTATTTTTTTTATCTAATTTTTAATTTTTTTAAAAACTCAAATTTTTATTTATTTTGAAATTTTTCTATTTTCTAAATTTTTTTGTTTCATATTTGTAATAAGTTTAATATAAAAATTGACAAATACCAATTTGTATTAATAATATCTTAGCTATATAAATATGACATATTCAGTTATTATCATACAACTTATTAATAATATTTTAATTTCAAAATTGAATAATTTTTCTCTTACTAAGTAAATAATCTTCGTGTTATTTGGTTACCAATGAATTCGATGTGCTTAATTCTTATTAATGTTCTCATGTTCCGTTTAATTTTGAGAATGAAAATGTAAAACATAACAAAAACGGTACCAGGAAGTAAATGCAGATATTTTAAAAATAAAAAACAATGATAAGAGAATCAAACTCACGTCATTTGCATGAAGAATGTAAACAGAGTCACGTGTAAAGAAAAAATTACATAATTGTGAAATAAAATTTTAATGCACTATATTAATAAATAAATGATTTTTTTATCAACGAAAAGTGTATTATATATTTATTAATCATTTATTTACAAATTTATGAGAATCTTTTAATTCTAAACACTGAAAAATTTAACAAACTATAACGGGTAAAAAAATAAATAATATATATATATATATATATAAAATATGTGATTCACATTTGTATTTTTTTTCTACAAATTTTTTTTTTTTTTTTGTAATGCAATTAATTTATTTTACTCTGTCCAATAGTAAGTACCCAATTCAAGTATAACCACATTAATGACAGCTAGTTTGTCCTGTGCGTTGCCAGTCTGGTTGACACGTGTGGGCACATGAATCCACGATTCAACTGTCACCCATTCCTTGATAAGCTGCTGCAAGTGGGGTTAATTTAATCTGAGGACAATTTAGTCTAAGGATAAGTACTAATACTTGAAAGCAGATTAGTTCAAAGAGATAAGTGGTTCATATATAATGGTCAGCAAAACTCATCATAATCTGAAACCATTCAACTGAGATGGCACCAGTACAACACAGTTGACCTTTGGCCCAAAAAATTCACCCAATACTATATATATATATATAGAGAGAGAGAGAGAGAGAGAGAGAGTGTTGCTCTTTGATTTTGCATGATTTGGATCAAGAATATGTTTTTAACTCCTCCATTATTAAAAGATGTATTTAGCTCTTGAATGGGATGCTTTCAAATGCACTAAGCATTGATATATATGCATGACAGAATAGATAGATAATTAGATGGGGTATAAATACAAATTTAGTGCCACATCAAGAGAGGTAAACCTGGAGAACAAAACAAAAGGTTAGTGTTGCATGTACACATGAAAGGGTTATATAAATTTTTTTTTTTCGGTGACAAGATAAATTTTTCACCTATACACCTCAATAAGACTGAACGACAAACTGTAGACATAGTGATGTAAATATAGTAATAGATTCAAAAATTATGATTAAAAAGGGTCAGAGTGTATACATTTAAAATTTAAGAGAGATTCTTATAAAAATTTAACAAATTTTGGAGGGGTCAATTCTTAATTTTTAAATAAATTTAACAAAATTTATTTTTTCAAAAAAAAAATTGGGGGGCACACAGCTCCCCTTTGCCACCCCATGAATCCACCTCTAGCTAGACACATGCTTTGACTCCACAAATACATGTACTATTTAAATTACGGATGACACAATAACGAAAATTTGAACTCATGCCAAATATTTGAACTTGATACAACGAACACTCTAGTCCTGCCCCTTTTGCCATTGCATCATGTCACTCATGGCCAACAAAACCAATCTCAATCGTATGTTGCTCTCTTAATGCTGTCATGGTTTCTGCAATTTAATGGAGTGTGTGTGTGTGTATATATATTGAAGTGTGGTCTTCCTTATTCTCCATGACAGACACCAACCTCTTTAATTCATCCCCTTAAGCATCAAGCTTTGTATTAGGAATCAAAAGGTAGCTAATTGAAAGCAAAAATGTCAGCATCAAAATGGCAAGAGGCATTTAGGTACAACAGCATGTCAAGTCTCTCAAATTGAACATCTTTAAAGGAAGTGTGGTGGTGGAGCCTCTGCACATGGAAAACCACCCCAATGATTAAAAAAGTGGTGCTCTCATAGATGTTTTTTTCTAAGGAGAAATTACCACTACAGGGAGCAGTGTACCCACCACCAGCTCATAAAGTCCATCAACTTTTCTTGGCATATTAGGCATGGGGTGTAACCTTACACTCACTTGGCAGCTTCTTCATTGTTGGTCACCTACAATAGTGAGTAGTGACTGTTGAGCTTACCCACATGCATATGACTAAAGATTTTTTTTTGCCATGTCGAAACAGGGAGTAGTCCATTATCATTGCACGCTCATTCCTAAAAAAATATTAGGTTCAAGTCTTTGTAATGATAAAGAAAAAGAGGGATTAGTAGTAATTTAAAAATGTCGGCCTCAAAAATTGACTAGATTTTCAAAAAAATCTTTTTGTTTTTTGTTAAACGTCGAAAGCTTGGTTTTGAAACAAACAAGGTACTGAGAGTGAAGAGTTATTCAAGAATCTCAGTCTAATGAACTTAATAGTTAGATGACAGGTTACATTATCCCCCTTACATGCATATCCATTACTTGCGAAGACTCACTTGGCGGCTTCTTCATTGTTGGTCACCTACAACAACAATAAGTAGTGACGGTTGGGCTTACCCACATCCATATGACTAAAGATTTTTTTGCCATGTCAGAAACACTAGTCCAGTATCATTACACGCTCATTCCCACAAGGAAGATTAAGGTTCAAGTCTTAGTAGAGATGAGAAAAAGAAGAGTTAAGTAGAAATTTAATATTGGCAACCCTAATAATAGGTTAAGCTTTCAAAAACAAAAAAAACTTTTTTATTTTTTTGTTAAATGTTCCATGGCCTGGTTTTGAAATAAGCAGGGTGCTACTGAAACTGAAAAATTATTTAATGGTCCTACCAGTTAGATGATATACCACATGTATATCTAAAATATATTATTGTCTATGTAATTTTTAATTTGACAGTTGATACCACTGAATAATTATTTATTGAAACCAGTTCCACTAATGACTAAATCCTTTCAACAGTTCCATGAATGTTTGTTCTCATTAGGACAAATAGATACCATTGCAAAATGGGGCCTTCGAGCTTTTTCTATATTCCAACAAGTTTGTTGTGATGGCCCACCAGCATCACATGATCATGCCACCATTTAATAGTGAGATGTCCTGTAAGATAAGTTCCATCTAATTTAGTACAATATAGCCATGTCAACACATCACGGAATGAAAGTATGGCCATGTTTGTATCCAAAGATAAATTATTTTATAAGACGGTTTTTATGATTTCAATTTTTTATAAAATTTACGTGAATTTTATTGTATTGCTAAAATCATAAAAATCATCAGAAATATGTAACGAGCTCATAAATAACGTCTTGTATCCCGGGACACTGAAAATATTTCCGTTGCGACGAGGTCACTGGAACATTGAGAGCAACTGATGCCTGGGTTACAGCTTTCCATGCATGACTTTAGAAGCAAACATGAGTAGGGGGTGGGTGGCCACCCAGACAACTTTCTTCCCTAGAGACCCTACCTCAACGTGCATTGCAAGACTCACTCTTCTATCACACTCAAAATCCCATTTGTACGATGCAATGAAAGAAATCTGGACCACACATTTGGTTCTTTCTTTCTCTTCTTAGCAGTAAATGGAATCGCTTGCATTTAGGTTGAAAGCTCAACTAAATGTATGTTTGTCAAGGCGGCCGAGGAATTGAAATGCGGACCGATCTGCAATTCTTCTAATGCTCTTTAAAGAAGTGTGGTAATTTTTGCGAGCTGGCTTTACAATTTTGGGTTGGTCACACGGCTTCAAACATATCTTAAATACCACTCAACCTAATACACCTCAGAAATTAATAGATATGTTGAGACCAATCAAAAACTTCAGAAATTAATAGATATGTTGAGACCAATCAAAAACTGCCAAGTACACCCACAAAAAAAAGATTTTGTTACCTAAAAGACTAACCTATTATGCACATGACATGTCTTAATTGATCAAGACTAGTGGCCCAAGACCGTTCAATAATTTCACATCCCAACCTGTATATTTCTTCTGCAAGTAGTGTTCTTGTCAAGAAACCTTTGGATAATTATTGTATTTTTAACAGTGAGATTAATAGACACATGTACAAGAGTGTACTTTCCCTGCACATGTATATCAATCTCACGGTTAAGAATGTTAGTTCAGGACTACCCAAGTAGTTCTTGTGGTGTTCCTGCAAAGGTGGCAGAACTTCATCACCTACCCGTTTGAATCCTGCAAAAAAAAAAATTTTGGTGTCTTATCAAAATTAGCATGATTAGATGGCCATGAACCGTGTGATCTAGAGAAGTTTAAATCTAGTTTGACAACTTGTTTAGAAAGCTCCTTAACGGTGGAAATCATGTAGAATGTCATAGTTGTCTCTCTAGTTCTATTTCAAATCTGCAAAACGCCATGGCTTACAACATCTTCAATTCTATAGTTCTCTAAGATCTGAGCCTAGTGCTCCATTACTGGCCATGGAACCTTGCCGAAAAGATAAACTTTTAGCCTGTTTGGATTGAAAAAGTCGGAAAGAAAGGGAAGAAGAGGGGAAAACTTATTTGATGCTTGGTTTAAAAATTTAAGGAGATGGTAAACAGAGAAAAAGGAGACAGTACTTTAATAAAAACTTTATATTACTAATAATGTCCTTAAAATTATAGGATTACTAATTACTTAGTATAGTCATTTTTAAAAAAAGTACAGTTATAAATTAATATAAAAAAAAATTTCTTCCCTTTTCTCCATTTCCAAACAAGTTGAAGATTACACTATTCTCTCTTCTCATCTCTCCTCGTCTCATTAGTTAATAATTACACTCCTCTCTCCTCTTTCATAATTAAAGCTCTCTCTCCTTTCTTCCCCCACCAACATATTCAAACGGACTGTTACAACCAACCCAATAAGCAATTTTTTTCCGGGTCAGTCTTCTCAGACCCAGCTAGATACATACTCGAATCAGAAAAATAAACATAAATCCGTTAAGAGAGTGTCGCTTTCTCTCAACACTTGTTGCACACCTGTAAGGAAAGAGATCAAACAATACAACCAAGGATAACACTTGTCTTCTTAAATGGTTTTTTCAAGATTAAGGAAGAGCCGAGTTTAAATTTAGTTGCCTCCAAACTTTTCTGAATCCGTTATCCAAAAACAAAGATAGGAAGGTTCAAAAACATGTTTCCCCTCTTTAATTACGGGAGTTGAGTCAATTCACAAAACATGTGAAAATTATATATATATATATATATATATGTTTCAAATTACTAATAAATATCAAAAACTCAAGACCAAAAACAGAGTTGCTCTGGGAAATTCAACCAGTATCGAATCAATAACAAAAACAGAATTGATCAATTCCCTTCAGATTTTGAAATTCCAGATGCAAGGCAACCTGACAAACATTTGCCCCTTTCCTCCCCGCCATCAAAAATTAATCAGTAATGATCACACCAAGATACCGAAAAGCCTAGAAATACTGCAAATACAGCAGCGAATGACTAAAAACGGTACACTTATCCGCACAACAAAAATTTCCAATCTGGAACTGGGAAGTTATAATTTATAACTTCCTTGGTCTTCCCCTCTTAGCCGACTTAGCTTTTCCTCGAGGGCGGCCCCGCCCACGCCCAGCGCTTTTTGTCTCAGTTGTAGAGGATTTGCTAGCACCTTTGCCTCGCCCACCACCAGAAGCCTTTCCACCCCGTCGCCTCTTCTGTTCAGCCTGCCCATTCACCTGTTCTTCACTGTCATCACTGCCATCGTCGCTATCTTCCTCCTCATCTTCTGACACTGATGATTCTTCTGACTTCTTTCTCTTCTTCGAGTTGTCAGGTGTTTTAACAGCACCCCTTTTAGTGGTTTTCTTAGCAACTGAACTTTTGCACTCAGGTTCTTCACTCCCTGCAGAAAAGAGTAATTCAGAATCAGTGATCCATAAAAAAAACTGCCGCCTCATGGCTAAGTTCAAAATTATTCTAAAAAGAACATCAAGACACAATCATCAGGTCATTCAGACAAAGTGTGTGGCCCGGTTTTAGCCCAGACGAGAAACCTGGCCCTTTAGCATATAAATTATGAGTATCCCAGTCAATCAGGACCCATCACAGATATTCAAAACACGGTCCACGATCTGGGGTACAGCGTCGCCATAAGAGTAACTTAATACAATTGCGTTATAATTTCTTTCTGGATTATTTTATATAACATCAATATTGTAACTTCAAAATCATACCTTCACCAGAAGCTTTGCCATCATAGACATCAAGCTGTCAAGAACACGAGAATCAGTTTGCCTTCTACAAGCATCATTAACAGAAACAAAAAGCAGCAGCTAGCACACACCAATGAAGATGACGATGATAGGAATACTAAACAGTAAATATCACAAAGAAGCAAGTTGCTATGGATGTATTTTTTTACATTACACAGGTCTAGCAAGACTCGAGTTGTAGCTTGAGACCATAATATTATTATAAAACAAATATCGAGGTTTACTTAAAAATCCTAAGTGAAACAATTATGTCAAAACTCTTTTTCACGTTTTTACTGTTTGAACAAGTCTTTTAATTTGTTTTAAACTAGTCAAGTGTAATACTAGTTAATTTAACTCTTTATTATGGCTATTACGGGTCCAATATTGCCATTTAAAAAATTCCTTCAGATCAACTTCTCTCTCTCTCTTTTACACACAAACTCGATAGGCCTGTTTTGCACCAATTAATCCCTTATACTAAATAGATCCTGGTGCTAATTTTTTCCCCTATGTCAAAGGTTCTGTTATAGTGCCTTTCATGGCCGAGTGACCCCGAGTTATGCAGCCAAAGGTGTTGATGAAGGCACAGCACCTGATGCTGGACACTTACCTCAGTCAGGAGAGAGGGTCTAGCAAGGCAATACAGACTTGTCTTGTTGGCAGCCAAATGCCTTAGCCATCAGCTATACAAGGGGGAAGGGGAGGGGCAGCTATACAAGGTTAAAAAAAAAAAAAGGCACACTTTCGCCTTCAGCTACTACAGGGAAAGGCAGTTAACACCATTCGAAGGCACTTTAGGGCTAAGAAGGTTTGGGTCATGTCAATCAATGGCATGAGTCATTAACTTCAGAATGGAAGAAAAGCAAACCAAACCAGGCAGGTCCCCACCCTGTGGCGGCAGCGGCGGATTGGTCCACCAAGGAGAGCGAGACATTTGTCCTCGAAACAAATGTCATTACACGTCATACTGGAAGCCCCTCAACAGGCTGAGTCTAGTGATCATGCTTAACATCCTTGGGGAAAACATCTGCTAACTTGCAACCTGACTAGCTACATGTTACAATCCTGAAGGGTAGGCTTGATCCCATGCGTTCCATCAGCCCTAGGACTTTTGGCATATTAGTTGAGTGACTCATAATATTTGATATCATATCAGGCACCATGTGACGGGTTCAAGTCACGGAAGGAGCAACCTACAGGTTAGGTTAAAATGCATTGGTATAATGCATGGACATTGTGCCAAGTCATTGAATACTGATAAATGGATGGAACCATCATAAGGAAAGGGCAATCATCAGACCAATGTCGATAAAGTGGGCCATCTCGGAAGCATGGTGGTAATGTTACGATCCTAAAGGGTTATAGGGCTTGATCTCCCACCAGTATTGGGGCTTTTGGAATATTGATCAGGTTTACCACTCCAACCACAACACAAGGCAGAACACTGATATGAAGCAGATCAAAGCCCCTACCCAAAATATCCGATTTACAAAACATGGAGACATTGCCAATACACCCATTGCCCTGCTCCTAGGATGTCTTACCCCTCAAGCAAAAGCAATCGGCAACCTCAATCAACATCCAATTTTCATAATCTATTTATGATAGGCTTTCAAAAAAGAAATAGATTTTTCCAATTGTTGGTGCACCCATATGGGGATCTTGTACTTCCAAAGGAACTACAAACCTGAAAACTTGGTGCCCCTACTTATAAACCTTCGTACTGCACAACATCTAATAAATCCAGAAATTGTTTGTTTCATTTATACGTCGCATTGCATCAGTATTCAGAATACGTCAATCTCCACTCTCTAAGATTTTCCAAATAACTTTTTAAATCCTGAAAAAAAAAAATCTTGCAATTATGGGACTTTCAGGTCAATGGTCAATCAATTATAGTATAAACAAACCACACATATAAAACCACATATTGCACTCTCACTGTGGAAAAGTATCTGGCTCACTAAGGTGCCTCAAAACTTAAAAAGTGACATTTTTTGGATGGACAGCTCAGCTTGTAAAGCTATTTTAACTGTTAACTTGAAGAAGATGGGGTTTATGGTGGTTAATAAATGATGTCTATGTAAGATGGGAAAAGAATTGTTGATGCATTTACTTTTGTTTTGCTGGGTTATCAGTTGTGAGAACTGGCAGTGAGTGTGGAAAGAGAGGACAGAGGAACATGAAAAAATTTGAGGGGGTGGAGCAATCTGTAGTTTTTTTCAAAGCAGCCTATACTCCAAATTCTATTTGTTGGTGCACAGGAGTAAAACAATAGACCCGTTCTTTTGTTGAGTTTTTGGGTGTTCTTTGGTAGAGTTTTTGGGCAATGCGTATGAGTTAGGGCTTAATTGTGTACCTCTCATATGCACATACACGTATATTGTAGTTGGAGCATATATATATATATATATATATATATATATATATAACCATGTATTATACCGCAAAGCACAGGGAAAGCACTTGACTTCCATACCAGGAAGATTACGCACACGGGGCAGAGAGAGTTACCTGATCAAGCCGGTCACCAACATTTGTTCTATCAACCACCACCATGGAATGCGCAAATCCACAGGCAACACTATTGGGAGCAGAAATAATAAACAGTGAGCAATATTTCAAATATTAAAAAAACCGTGTATATATACAACACATTAACACCAACCTCATAACGTGCATGCCTTCAAGGATTTCTACTTTTTTGGGAACTGCAGAAGATCTACAAAACAGAAACAAACACAAATAATAATAAATAGGAAAAAAGAGAGGAGATTGAAAATATAAATATTATTGTAAGAGCATAAGCTAAGCGTACTTCTGCCCATCAGGTCCATATCCCAGTTCTCCAGACTGAGCCTGGCCCCAACTTATGCACGAGGAATCAGCACCAACAAAATGGTGCATACCACCTGAATCCATGCAACGTATATTCCAGCCACTGCAAAATAGCAAACATGCATAGAAGTGTCCACTTAATTGGGCTATAAAGTTGATCAAATTTCAAGATTCACATTGCAAACTTTCTGAGTTTTTTTATAAAGGAAATTTTACTCTGCGTGAGCCACTGGAAAATAAATGATGATATATAAATGGAAATAAGATGGAAGATTTCAATTATACAACTTTGTTTAATCTCAAATAGAAGGAATGAACTGGAAGGTATTACAAGTTCAATAAAATAAGGTGACACCGACAATAATAAAGCTGAAAAACAACCCCCCCCCCCCCCCCAAAAAAAAAAAAATAAGGAACAAAACAAAAAACACAATTAAAAAAATATAAATCAGCCAAGTCCAAGATATAGAAAGCAAAAGACGGGAATAAAGGAGGTCTTAATTATTGGGACTGAGTTTGTCACCATTATTAATACATATCCCATTCTCTGCAGCAGCATTCTCATATGGAAAAACAATCTACAAGTGTAAAGATTTTGATAGATCTGGACATACAAACATATACATAATAAAATTGGGATTTTTTCTCTAATGTCTTGACGAACCACCATGGCCTCAAACCACACACAAAAGTTCATTGTTTTTCCTCAAGAGTGAAATTTTTAACTAGTACAACCACATCTTTGTTTCAAGAAAAACCAGACAAGCAAACTACAAGCTTTACAACACATTTGTCTACACAATAGACATTCCAAAAGAAGATAACAAAGAATAAACCATGTCATTTTCATAGACTATTACTAAGAAATTTCAACATGTAACTAAAAACTAAGATAAAATTGGTCCAGAATAGTCTCAAGAGAGATCAGATGCCCACAATATTTAAAAGATGTCAAAGCGAGGAGTGCAATACAGATATCTAAATTGAAAAATCAAGACTGCGCATCAGAAATTTAAAAAACCAACAAAGCAGAGAATAATGAAAAATATGGCAGAATAGGAATCATGAAGCAAAGTAGGTAAGATGTGGCAGAATCGGAGCCATGAAGCAAACTGCTAGGCATCAACAAAAATAATGGATAGACTAGACAACCAAATACAAAAGATAAACACACAATTATAAACTGATTTTTCAAAACTGCAGCAAATTAACACATCAATAGAGCAAACAGTGACATAATTGAAACATAGAGCACACCTTAAATCCATAAGAGGTTTAGGATACATCCAGTCATCCCCAGTGCTCTTTAATTTTCCCCACATATACAACTGCCCTCCAGCTGGAAAACAGAAAGATTTTAACTCGATAACAAGCTACGAAAGCATGACAAACTGATTCAGAATCACAAAATATTACAGCATTCTTACTGATCCAAAAAACATATTCTTACAACATACTAGTAACCAGGTCAAAATCAGCAAGTAACATGGAGAGCTTGTAGAAGGCTTACCAGGAAATACTCCTACTTAGTTACAAGCCTAGAAAAAGTTCAAGTTAGGCTGGTTACAGTGTTGTCAAAGGCGATCGTCTCGTCGCCTAGGCAATTTTCAGTGATATCATCTTAACATGTTCCAGGCCAAGCATCTTCAAAGAGTCGATGCCTAGGCGATCACCTTAAGGCAAGAGGCAACTAGGTGATGGCCTTTTTAATTGTAACGTATTTTACTTGTATGTCCTTTATGTTTATAGTGTTATATACACTTAATTAACAATTTTGTAAGACGCATGTCAATATAAAATAACATAGTTGTATTCTATAAGTATTATTGTCCGATCTATTATAGTAATAAAAGCATTATTATCAAACATAAAACTAGCTTAATAAACAGTTAAATTATTCAAGATTTTGCAAAAAAATTTAAAGTTTTGGAGAAAGTAACACTTTCAACATATAAAAATTTCAAGGATTCACATTTCATCTTTTATAATTAGCCAGCTATCATCATTCTTCACAAAATTTGAGCTTGTCTACCATGAAACATCTTCCCTCTATCAACCAAATTGATCACCTATATGGGAAGTCTTCCCAGCATAAGCCTAATTTTTTTTTTTTTGAGAATCAGTTTAGATGTCTATGAGATTGGACCCATAATGTCTTTCATATTATTAGGACTAGCAAATAAGACTTGCATAGAAAACAAAACTTTGAATATTAATTTAGAAAAAAAATGAACTAAAGTTTAAAATAGTTATAACACTTACATACGTCATATGTAATTTTTTAGTGTTACTAACTATAATAATGATAAGATATTATTTAACTTAAAATGAATTAACTTTTAATGTATAATATATATTTTTGATTGTTTTTATTAGTTAGTGCCTTACTTCACTTAGGTAAGCGTTTTTTTGTTACTTTGCTTTTCGGGCAAGGTAAGACCTTAGAACCTTAAAGGCGCTTTTCGCCTTTAACTATTTTGGCTGGTTACTTCTGTGGCTTTGGCAAAAACCTCGTCTTTATTTTTCACATATTCGGGATATCAAATCCATCCCCATCCCCACCCCCTAAAAAATGCCATTGGAATCAAGGTCAACAAAGTTAATAAAAGGTGTGATCACATCTTCCACAGTGCATCATTGAGTAAATTGAGAATCCTAGTGTTTTGATATGGCATGAGGTAAGGTGCAGGGATCTCCAAGAAATGTGGAACACAACTACAAGAGCTCAAATGCACAAGGCTCAAAACCCAAGCTTGTGTATAGATAAGAAAGGGGGCCAACCTACAACTTAGCGATCCAGCTTGAATGATAAAAACAAGATATCCATAGAAATGAAAGAATAATTTGCAATAAGCAGTCAGAATAAATACATTGACTCTAAAATCCCACCTTACTACAATAACCTCTAATGGTAGGCAAACATTTTCAATTGCCAAATACGTATATTACAATAAAAGTGTTAAAAGTACAATCGCTACCCAAAACAAATTAGGAGTTAGAAGTCCAGAAGGAGGTTAAACTAAGATTCATGAATAAAACCAATTTGAACAGATAAATGCATCGCAAACATAAAGCAGATGTCAGGGCGCTTAAGCAGTGCTGCTACATAAGCCTTGAGAAAATTAAGTATCAAGGCCTACACCTCACACAACTTTTTAAGGTGTGCTAAATGAAGAGGATAATGCAATGTAGCTGAGTGCTGACTAACAGGGTGAGAACCTAATATTAAAAAAAAAAGTATGTGCTTACTACATGGTCATTAAATAATACAAATGCCAGAAACAGTCAGGAACAAAATCAGATGACAATCAATTGGTTAGGATGTTTTTGATTCATTAATAAAATTAGCAGCATCACAAATCAGACTACGAAACATAAAATGGTCATATAAATAAATAGCCAACTTGATGTTAGACAACAGCGCACTTCTACAAAAATGAGCAAACCATTCACACAGCCCAGGGGCCAACAGATCTACAAGGTACAAATTTAATAATATGAAAGTATAGAAATATGATGCGTGAAACCTCACAAAGGAGAGCATGAAAAAGAATCAATAACTTAATCAAGTTAGTATCTTCTATTTCCATAAACAATGCCCCAGCTATCACAAAGGGTTAAACCATATGTTTTGGCCGGTAAAAAAAATCACTCTATAGTAAAGTCAAAAACTACACTGCAAAAAAATGGCATTTATGAATACAAGGGTGGGCTTGCGAGCAAGTGACGAACACCATTGGGGCCGTGAGTCATCCAAGCTCAACTCGGACCACCCCGAACTTTGCTTGGCATTAGGCATCAATTTATGCTATTATTTTTTTAAGGGATACACCATCGGAAAAGATGAATGCAATCACCTAAACCAAATGCATCTGGATAACTGTGTGGGTGTCAAGGGCAGGCTTGCGAGCAAGTGACGAACACCATTGGGGCCGTGAATCGTCCAAGCTCAACTCAGACCACCCCGAACTTTCGTTGGAATTAGGCATCAATTTATGCTATTATTTTTTTAAGGGATACACCATCAGAAAAGATGAATGTAATCACCTAAACCACATGCATCGGGATAACTGTGTGGGTGTCAAGGCATAGGCATCTGATTTTAATCTCAAATTGGGTTCGGGCTGGAAATGTTCGCCTCAATTCAAGTTCAACTTGCAAGGAGGTATCAAGGTACCCAACCAAATCTTTACACGTGCTCAATTGTAGTAAGAGGATTAGTAGATTGAAACATGATATGATGCAAATTGCACAATTTAAAAGGGATACAACACCTCTCTTCTAATCATCCCAATGCCAGATACTATTACACCTTAGTATTTTTTTTTTTTTGATAAGTAAAATTATATATATATAAAAAGCCCAAAAAGGGCAGCAAGGGCAAAACCCAAAAAGCTTTACATCGGTCTTAGAGACCCCAAGAAGTAAACAAAAGAAGAGACGTTAACAGGAAAGGCCTCTTTGACCCAGAAAAATAGCAAACGCAAAAAGGCATCTTTAAGAAAAGGAGTAGGAAGCTCCCGATCCTCAAAAACGTGGTTGTTCCTTTCAATCCAAATGCACCACAAGAGACAAATGAGGGCCAATCTCCAAATCCTCTTAATCTCTTAGGAAGGATATACCCGTCCCATGCCAACAAGAGGTCTTTGACAGAGCCTGACATGACCCACGAGAAGCCAAACATGGCAAGGACGAGGTTCCAGCAACCCTGAGTAACATGGCAATGAATAAGAATGTGGTCCACACTTTCTTCGTCATTCTTGCAAAAATAGCATCCACTAGCCATAAGAAAACCTCTCTTCATATTTTCCGCGGTTAAAATGGCCTTCCAAGAAGCTTCCCAAGCGAAGAAGGAGGCTTTGGGAGGAGCTTTTAAATGCCAAGTGAGCTTCCATGGAAAAAGAGTACTTTCATCATCGAACAAGCTTTTGTAAAAGGATCTAACAGAAAAAGATGACTTTCTCGGCTTCCAGACCCTCTTTTATCCTCTCTACCTCCTACTGCTCGGAAGTTGTTGATGTGGAGGAGAAAAGAGTCCGCTTCCTCGAGTTCCCAGTCAAAGAAGTCTCTTCTGAAACAGGGGGTCCAGGCCATCGTATTCCCAATACTCTCCACATAGTCACTTACCAAAGCCGAATTGTCGCTAGCCAACCTATATAGCATAGGGAATCTCACCTTCAACGGCTCAGCCCCACTCCAGATATCATCCCAGAATTTCACCCGATCACCTTTCCTTACTACAAAGCTGCATCTGTCATTAAAAGACCGCCAATCTCTTCTAATGTAACCCCAAAGACTACAACCCATCGACCCTGCCACAGTGCCCTAGCGCCAGCCCCCATTATCACACCGATACTTGGACACAATGATCTCCTTCCATAAAGCCTTATCACTTTCACCAAAGTTCCATAACCACTTCCCTAATAGAGCTGTATTGAAAAGTCTCAAATCTTTCACACCTAGACCCCCTAGAGACTTGAGGCTTTTTAATTTTATCCCACGCAACAAGATGGAGTTTCCTGTTGTCGCCTTCATGACCTCAAAGAAAGTCTCTTTGAATCTTCTCCAGTCTTCTGCTAACCGTCTTTGGGACCGGGAAAAGGGACATGAAATAAATGGGGAGGTTGGCCAAAGTGCTTTTAACAAGAGTGAGTCTGCCTCCCTTTGAAAGGAGTTGGCCTTCCAACCTACCAACTTGGTATGAAACCTCTCAATCAAAGGATCCCACACCCCAATGGATCGCGCATAAGCTCCCAGCAGAAGACCTAAGTATGTCGAGGGAAAGCAACCCACTCTACATCCCAAAGTGCTTGCAAGAATGTCCGTCCCCTGAATCTCCCCCACCGGCGTGATGCTGCTTTTAGCCAAATTGATCCACAGGCCTAACACAGCTTCAAAACATACCAAAATGCACCGAATAAAGCAAAGCTGACACACGGAGAAATCACAAAAATAATGGTGTCATCAGCAAATAAAAGGTGTGAAACGACTGTACATCTTCCCCCTCTTTCCCCTACCTGAAATCCCTTAATAAGGCTAATCTCCTCTGCCTGACTCATGAAGCGGCTCAAAGCTTTCATAGCGATCACGAAGAGAAAAGGGGATAGGGGATCCCCCTGTCTTAAGCCCCTAGACGAACGGAAGAAACCTGCTGGGAATCCGTTGATGAGGACCGAGAAAGAAACTGTAGAGATACACAACCAGATCCACTTCCTCCACTTGGCTCCAAAACCCATCTTCTCCATCATACCTATCAAGAAGCTCCAATTAACGTGATCAAAAGCCTTCTCAATATCCAACTTACAAACCAACCCATTCCTTTTCTGTTTTATCCTAGAGTCTATGCATTCGTTAGCAATGAGAGCCGCATCCAAAATCTGTCTACCTTCCACAAAGGCGTTTTGACTGGGAGATATTATGCTACCCATACCTTTCTTCAATCTTAAAGAAAGAACCTTCGCTAGCAATTTGTAAACACTGCTAACAAGGCTAATGGGCCGGAAGTCCTTAATGCAAACCACTCCCTCCTTTTTAGGAATGATGGCAATAAAAGAAGCATTGATGCTTCGCTCGAAACCCCCTTCCTGATGAAAGCTCCCAAAAACTTCCATCACATCCGCTTTCAAGACAATCCAACATTTTGTAAAGAAGGCCATGGTGAACCCGTCAGGGCCTGGAGCTTTATTCCCGTTACACACCTCTAAGGCTTTCTCCACTTCATCTTCCATGAATGGAGCCTCCAAATTGGAGGCTTCATCCCCGTTCAATCTTCTCAAAAGAATCTCATCCACTCCATGTCTCCAGCTTTTCGGCTCTGTGTGCAGCCTATAGAAGAAATCGACAATACCCCTCCTGATAGGCTCCTCCTCAGTGAGAACATGATCGTCAATAACAATAGATGAAATTCTATTCTTCTTGAAGTGAGATGAAGCCACACGATGAAAAAACTTTGTGTTGCGATCACCCTCTTTGAGCCAAACAGCCCGAGATTTCTGCCTCCAAGAGATTTCCTCCATCTTTAAGACCTGCCCAATTTCACCCTTGAGGCTTTCTCTCTCCACCCTTTTCTCTTCAGAGAGTGATCCCATCTGGTCTTCCTTGTCCAGCTCTAACAGATTATTCAACATAAACAGCTTCCTTTCCTGAATTAAACCGAAGACCTCACGATTCCACTTTCTCAAATCCTCTTTAAGGAGTTTCAGCTTTTTGGCTATGCAGTGACTTGGAGACTCGGTTACAACATAAGACTCCCACCAATTGCGCACCAAGTCCACGAAACCTTCACTTTCTAGCCACATGTTTTCGAATCTAAAGGGGCTTTTTCCTGCTCTAAAATTCCCACAAGACAGCATAATCGGATGATGATCGGAACAAGGCCGAAGGAGACACTTTTGAGAGATACCTGGAAAGTTGTCCTCGCATTGACGTGAAACCAGGAATCTACCCAATCTAGACATGGCTGACTGATGACCTCCCCTGGACCATGTGAATCTCCCACACTCCATCTGTAAGTCTACAAGGCTATGAAAATTTATAAACTCGTTGAAGCTCCTCATAGCCAAGGTTAGTCTACCACCCCCCAGTCTCTCCCCTGGGTTCTGCACAACATTAAAATCCCCTCCTAAGCACCAAGGAATTTGCCAAGGGAGAAGTAGGGACTGCAGCTCATCCCAGAACAAGCTTCTAACACCATCAACCACCGGCCCATAAACACCGCAAAAACCCCACTCCAAAGAATTGTGAATCATACTAAACTTGCAGGAAATAGAAAAAACACCCACACTGTGCGCAAGATTAGAAACCACTCTGGAATCCCAAGCCACCAAAATGCCCCCTGCTGAGCCCTGGGCATTCAAAGCAACCCACTTTATCCACCTGGAGCCCCAAATGGACCGAACAACTCTCTGCGACATACTTTCCATTTTAGTTTCCTGAAGGCAGATCACCGTTGGCCTCCATTCATGCAATAAACCTTTTATGACTGCCCGCTTGTCTGGGTCATTTAACCCCCTCACATTCCAAGACAAAATTTTTATATTCATGGGATGAGATGAATTTAGATCCTAACCATGTCCTCTACAACGACCTCCGTCAATTTGCTGCCTTCATAGTTGACTGAGCAAGACAATTCCTTCATAACTCTTTTCAGTCTTTTAACTAATTTTTCTTCTCTGTCTTTCTCCAAAGAAGTACTAGAGCAAGGCCGGGCATTGCTCATTACTGTCTCTAAATAAATCCATCAATCGGTCCTCAAAGCCTGTACAGGGAACTCCGAGCATCTTGCTAATCTTCCCCATTTTCCTGAGCACCCAGCCATCTGAAACACTCTATTGATGACAGATAATCTCTCTTGTGGTTTCCACGGCATTCTAAGAAGAGCCATGCAAATACTACTCCAGCAACATAACTACCAATGGATTAGGGTCCTCCGGGTTTTCTTCATTGTCCTACTATCTCATTTCAGTGTCTTCCCCCTGATCAACTAGGCAAATCAACATATGCTAAGCTGTGTTCAACTCCTCCTCTGCTACAAAGGAACTTCCTGCTACCATATCAATTTGAAGAACATCTTCACAGAGACTACTCTCCAAGTACTGAAGGAGCTCACGCTCGTCCACCATGCTACTATGGTCTGATTCTAGCCATTCTGAAGCATCGTCATCCTGGGCTGCCTGTGTCGCCTCTTGACCTCTTTGTTGTTCCTTACCCTTCGCAGAATTTCGAATCTCGGCTGCACTTGCGCCAAAGTGCTCCTCACGAGCTTCGTTGTAGCCATGCCTTTTGTTATTTGCCAATGTATTAACTGATGGAACGATACTGGAATCAGTGGCCTTTAATGGAGTAAAAGGCCTAACCATACTGTACTCGATCAGTTCCGATTGGGCCCCGCCCGGCCAGCCTCTTATGTTTTCATTGAGTTGGGCCTCAATCCTGTCTCCATTGTAAGCCCGCCCCTTTTGGGCCTGAACCCTGCCTCTATTGGAAGCACGCCCCTTTGGTAACCCCCCATATTTAAGCGCAGGGCCCAAACCACTGCTAAAGCCACCAGCCTTTCGATATTTTCCAAATTCATACGGGCCCAAGTCTTTCGGCCCAAATCGATTTAAATGAGAGTTGCCCAGCTCATACAGACCCAAATCATGCGGCCCAGCCCGAGATATATGAGATTGGCGTACATCCTCGAAGCCCCGTCTTCTCCAAAAATCTGGAAGCTTCCCGTCTTGCGTCCGCGTCATACGGGATTGAGATTTCCAACTCCCTGTGCGGTCGTCAAAAGGAAGGCGTCTACGATCGTCCATGTCAGGCTGCCATCGTCCCAAGCCATGTTGCTGTACCCTCGATCCCTGATGCCGTATCGTCATGTCAAAGTGTCGCGCCCCCATTTCAGAAGCCTGAAACCTTGTGTCAGGACTTCCGATTGGACGCGCCCTTCGCGCGTGGGCTCCCTAGCCTGCCGTACCATCTCTTCCCCTGATCGCTGCCATCTCCGGCTGACCTGGAGCTGCTTCAACACACTGTGGCGCTGCTTCCGACCAGATCGGAATGGTGAAGGACCATCTCCCACACCTAATTCTAAAAGACGCCGGAATATCATCCAACCGACTTCGAACCAAGATTCTTGCCCATCGCAAGTGACAACGGTGCCCTGTATCATCATCTACTTTCACAAACTGTCCACAACGATTCCCCAATTCTCGGAATACTTCCGTGCTCCACAGAAATGCCAGGAAACCCATCAATCAGAGCCATATGAGCCCTATGTCTGCCTGCCTCGAACAACATCCCGTTGGAGACCACGGTTGCAGAGTCACCTCTTGCCCTTCAAAGATCCAACGCCTGCTGTTAAGGATTCTAAACGCCTCCTTTTCTGACTGCAACTCGAAGAGGAACCAAGCGCCATGCAAATCAATAACCTTCAGGCCAATCTGAATCCCCCAACTTCTAAGAGCCCAGTTCTAAATTTTATGCCTTTCTGGTACCGGAGAATCCAAGTCGCCAAATCTTCCTGTTAGACAGCGGCGGAGATACTTGAGACGGCTATCGCATGAACTCAGTTGAATCTTGAGGTCTTCGCGAGCATGCGTTGGGAGCCTTTCCACCTTGACTGGATCCACAGGCCAATCTTCAATCCTGCAGACATCCAGGTAAGACTCTTTACGTATGTTGGTATTTTCTTGCTAAGATAAACCAATCGATCTGAATGCGTGTGCGTATGATGACCATCCCCTTTCAGTTCATCCTCCGGCAAAAAAGAGGACTAGGCGTAGTTCGGCGTTTATGGGTCCTCAGAGGAGAATTGGAATGGCTCTGCAACATCTTGGAGGATTTTTCCTACGGAAGAAGGTGGATTGTGTTCCCAATCGGAATTCACGGCTGCATTAGAAGCCTAATTCTGTGGAAAGGAGCCAATCGGCGAGGGAATTTCCTGAGAATTGAAGACCGAACGCAGAAAGGAATCTGAACTCACATCATTCCCCTTGTGAGTCCCATCTCTCTCTCTCTCTCTCTCTCTCTCTCTCTCTCTCTCTCTCTCACAGACACACACACACACAATTATAACATTTAATTTGATCTTTCTCTTATTCTCCAACTTCATTCATTCTGGTCTCAACTCTCAAGACAATTCATGCCATGGGGTTCTCTCAGTTGTATATTATTCTCTGTTATTTGATATATATATATATACACACACACACACACACACACACACATATTTCCCTTTTGTTTATGGAGACTAGAGACGTAATTGATTTTTTTTCTCAAATCAAAAAGATATAGCCATTCTCTCTACTCTGTGTAATTCAGGATCTAATTCTGACAACGCAAGCCCAAACAGTATAACTCAATCAGAGATCAGGCCAACTACATTGGCACGGGTCAAGCTTCAACCCAACAATCTCCCTAAAATACAGGGAAAAAAATAAGAAGAAGAAGAAAAAATGCAAAACATAAGTCACTTGGCATTCCAGTGCTAGAACATCTAAGATCTCCAACCTAAAGGTCAAAAATAGGAAGTCAATAAGACCAAATTTAGTGAGTTGTTAATATTGGTTACAACGTACCGGCTTGATTTGATCAATTCTAGCAATATGTCCAATTCAAACTTTTTATATTTTGACTAGAAGTTAAATCTCTAAGAATTAGCAGTTGTACCTCGCGATAATTTTTTTCGATAAGTAAATTTTCATTAGAACCCACCGAGGGGGTGCACCCAAGGACAAAATATATACAAAGTTCTATGAATCAAAACACCCAGAGTGAAAAGAAGACAAAACTATCTATACCTACGGGAGAGCCCTCCTGACAACCAAAAAACGAGGGAACTCAAGACCGAACATTTTACAACCCATAGAGGCAAGCCTACACACTTTCAAAAACCCTATTGTTCCTCTCCTTCCATATGATCCACCAAATGCAAACAGGAGTCATGTACCACACCATTCTAACACTTCTAGATGGCGACATCCCCCTCCAAGAGGAAAGAACGTACAAAGTAGATCGCAGCGTTACCTAAAACATCAAGTACAAGCCAATCAAAAGACTCCAAATGGCCCAAGCACACCCGCAATGTATGAAAAGAAGATCCACCGTCTCCTCTTTTCAGTTGCAAAGGCAACATCCCCAAACTACAGTCCAAGCAACAACAAAAAAAGTCACTTCCAAAGATGGTTTTGATCTCGAAATAACTTTTCACGGAAATTGCCGACCCCTATCTCCCAATAAAAGAAGATAACATGACTTTACACAAAATTCAACCCCATACCCCAACAAAGAATATCCTCCCCTGAAATAGAAAGGGAAATCCTGTGGGGAAAAAATGGCGTTATCAAACCCAGTCAAGCCTGGCAGAACCCGGTAAATCAATGAACAATCGGTTAGACCGGTCCGGTTTTGTAAATGGACTAATTAAGGAAGTACATGGGTAAAGATCACTTGACCTGGCCGGTTTTATGATTGACCTATCGACCCATACGGTTCTTGGTGAACTGGGCGATTTGTAGGCAATTAAAGAAAATAACTAGTTCCCAGATGGTTTATCCAATCAATTTCCTTGAATGAAAGAAAACTTGTCCCACCCAAAGACTATCAACTTCCCAACACAAGTTTGCATTCTCCCACACTTAATGTTGCTCACATTGTGCCTTCATAGTTCATACAAACCAATGAATTGTTTTCCAACCTTTTCTTTATCCTTCCATCTAGATGCTAAACCAAACCAAAACAAAATCCTCTCCTCCACCCTTCACAGAGCAGGTGCCATGGTAAGTGGGATGGCTTCCACAATTACAAACCCACGCCCTAACCAACCAAGCAATCATCTATGCATGACAATTTCAATTTAACCACCTTATCAATTTAAAAATAGAAAATCATTCTTAACCAAATTGTGTAGGACTCGGAGCTACCATTCTGCATTGCTTTACCATGTACAGCAGCAATCTATCTTCCAGCTTCCACGGGCATAAAGTTACACCATAACAGAAAACATTTCACCACTTTAGGCCTCTTAAAGCAATACAGGCCCAAATTTAAGGTTTCTAGGTGCTCAGATTATTGATGCTACATACACCAGCAGAAATATTTAACTAGTTCAACAAATTTTACAACAGCATCAGTTATTCAGATCGTCTAGAGTTCAAGTAATTTAATTCTCTTATTCCAATGCTAACATTTTCATAAATAGTTCAGGTTTAATTAGCCAATCTTTACACAACACCATTTTGAAGTAAATGACTAACACAGATGGCAGCAGCAAGAATGATGGAATAAATCAAGCAGCAAAACTACGTTTTCGGATCCAACAAGCTTGGCAAAACAGATAAAATAGCAGCAAATCATACCGGCAGTACATGCAGAGTTAACAGAGCCAGCTGAAATCACCGAATCAGGAGGTAGAACATTGTGTCTCGTAAAAACATCAACACGGCGAGGAACCCATTCATCCTTCTGCTCTCTATGTCCAAGCCTATAATCAGCACACATGTAGTTTACATTCAACATAGCCAAGGAGGACGAGGAGGAAACATTAGTGAAAAAAAAAAAGATACAATAGCACGCATACAGAGTGGCAAATGAGAAATAGAAAGTACCAACCTCCCATATCCACCAAAACCCCACCTAAACATTTATCCAATGAAAAATAATCAATTGATGTCTAAATAATGAACAATTGAATTGAGGGGGAAAAATAAAAACAAACTGAATATCGTCCACAGTGAGAAGGGGGGAAAAAAAAACTCACGTGTAAACATAGCCATTTGAATCAGCCGCTACTGAAGACCCAATACAAATGACAAGTAAAGTCACATAAAGAATAATGTAAAGCACACTAGGTAAATAACGTAGAAAGACAAAAAATATTATATATATAGAGAGAGAGACAGGGAGAGGGGGAGAGAAAGAGAGAGAGAGTGGCAGGTATTTTGCACAACCTGTATGATTTGTTCCACAAGCAACTTTTACTATGGTTTCCCCAGCAAGAGAGGCCACTGCCCTAGGGCGGGGTTGGGCTTCATAAGCAAGCCTCACTGAGCTTTCTTTAGTATTGTACTGCAAACGAATCAAATTATTTGTAAGATTTTAAACCAAAAACAAATTATCCATAGATACATCTGCAGATATGTAAATGTAAATATATAAACACACATGCATATGTATTGTACATCCGTAAGTCTCTACTTGTCAATGACCAGCCTGTCAAAGTATAACACTTTCTGACATGAAAATGCATAAACCTAAATATGCGCAAGCTTGGGCATGTATAAACATGTCCACCTGTTTGCTACTCAAATGTGCAGAACATGCGTACACTATATTCTACCATGAGACGATTAGAATTATTATTATTTTATTCATTACATAAATTATATGATTCAGATACATCTTCAATATGTTATGATCCTATTGTGCTTGTTGAGAAGAGATACATGCATATAGGCAAAAATTCCATTTTCTCATGCATGTATATGTATGACTAGGCCTGGCAAAACGGTTCCAAATCCGTCAACCCACCCTAACCCGCCCATTTAGTTAACGGGTCATAAACGGATTGGGTAATAAGGAATCCATCAATTTAGCGGGTCAATACGGGTTGAATATGGGTGTTTGACGGGTTGAGAATGAAAAATAATAAAATAATATAAATATATATATATATTATCTCTCCATTTATATATAAGAATATATATAGATATATATATAAATATGTATATAAGAATATATATATAAAATGACTATAATATCTTTGTTATATTTAATCATATTTTTTTATGAAAAAACCAAATTAGAGTTTTCATTTCATTTTGAAAACTTTCCTGTTCTTATTTCTTGAACACATTTCTCACTAATTTTTTGAACAAAAAAATTTTTATAAGTATTTTCAATATAATGAGAAGTTCTAAATTTTATTCATCACGTGACTATTTGTGTAATAACAATGACAATTTGAATAAAAGACAGAATTAGTAAACCTTACCTTTCACGTTGTATAATTTATATATATATATATATATATAAATCATGAATAATTGATATGCATTCAATGGTGGGAACCACATAAAAGAGCTAGGGGGCTATAGCCCCCTAAATTTCTTAAATTTTTTTTTATAATTTTTACCTCTAATTTTTTTAAGAAAAAAGTTTTCTTTTAAATTTTGCAAAAGAAAAAAGAATTATATGTAAATCTAGCCCCTCAAGAAAATTTTATATCAGAAAAAATAATTCTTTCCTAAATTCTCTTTTAAAATCTTTTTAGCTTCCTCAAAATAAAAAAAAAATTCTGACTCTGCCTCTGTATGCATCCTACTTCCAAGTTTTTTTGTAATTTTTTTAATAGTGTTGAAGGCCTTTCTTTAAAAAAAAAGAACTACTTTTAATGCAACTCAATTAATTCATGAGAGTGACCAAGTTAAAGCCCTTTTTATAAAAAAAAAAAGGCTTCTGTTTTATTTATTTTTCATCCTTGCTCTGTTGTGCTTTCTATGCCATGTACTTTTTTTTTTTTTTTAAGTCAACAAAAAAGTAACAATCATTTTGAATTTTTTATTGATCGATACCTTGAATCAGTTTACACAGATCAAAATAAGTTATTTTCAGTCAGCTTACGTTGATCGGGACAAAAAGAATTTGAAATCGAAATGTTTAAATCCGGGTTGACCCGACCCGACCCATTTATGACCCGACCCGTATTCGACCCGATCAATTCGGGTAAAAAATGGGTTCAACCCGTTTATGACCCGACACGTTTACAACCTGCCCAAACCTGCCCAACCCGCCCATTTTGCCAGGCCTATGTATGACATTTAAATACATAAATGATTGTATGCATATGACTCTTCTACCCATCAATGGCTAGCAATCTTACAGTAGGACACCAGCTGACAGAAAAATACACTAGGTCCGACCCATTTGGAATATACAAAAGAATCCAATTTGTTTGCTTCTGAGCTGTGCAGACTGCAGAAATGCATGCATACAGTGCACAGAAAGAACACCACAATCATTTCTTGCTATCAGGTCCACATTTACGATCACTTTGGACATGACTACCAAAGATTTACGCATGTTGCTCCCTGAAGCCAACAAAATAAATAAAGAGGAATAAAAAGTGAATCCGATCTGAACCTACAATAATACTAATATATACTACGTATAGAAAATATTATATTATAAATATATTATGTATATAAAATATTATAGTATAATATACATTATGTATATAAAATATTATGTTATAACATGTAAAATTTGGAATATGTAAACTCAATTCAATTCAACTTAAGAAAGCCTTGTATAATTTAATATTTAACATATTATAAAAATAATAATTAAATTTAAAATATAGGGGTAAGATTGTCTATCTGATCCTTCTTCCATGAATAAACATGTTCAATTTCTTTTTTCTTCTTTCCTTACCGGTGGCCTAAGCCCAAACTAACAAAGCAAACTACAGGGCCCAGCAACTCCAGACAAATCCTTTCTTTGACAAAGGGCCAAAACCTGAGGGAGGAGCTTAAAATGAAGTTGCTGGGACAAATTAGAGTTCACCATCCAGACTGTGGCGTAGCTGCCTTGGCTGTAGGTGTGGCAAAGGCTACACTCTCACTTCTTTAGGATATGTCCAAAATTCAATTACTCAAATATGCAAATACACATATTAAGCCATGTTACTGTCACTAAATTTTGAACACTTTAAATTCCCACAACTGTATCCAAGTGTGATACTGTTCACATATCACTGATTGGAGAAAAGCTAAAAGAAAAACTTGAAACCAAATATGTGTGTGTGTATGTATATATTATCTTTCTTCAACATACCTCATTGTTGGTCCCGTGCCCAAGTTGGCCATACTGTGGAAGACCAGCAGTTCTAGAAACCAAGACACTTTGGAAATAAGTGAGTTATCAGAGTAAAATAGGAACTAACTTCTTTCTCTTTTGTGGAAATACGGAAATTCAAAGCCCTGTAAGTTATGGTGCAAGTCAGACAGGCTAACCCAAGCCCAACCCCATTTTTTCAAGTTTGGGCTTTACTTTTTATATTTCAGGATGGACCTAGGAAACAAAACTCAAGCCCGACCTCATGTCAGGCTGGGCTTGGGTTAAGACTCGGAGAACCCAAGCCTGGGCTTGGGCTGCTGTCTATATGACAGTTGTCAGATAAAATAAAATAAAAAAAATTTAGTCAAGAGTTGAAGGTTTGCAGTCGGACATCGAGCAACCCCAGTTAATCCAAAGTTGAGTATGGGCTAGGCTCAGGTTTAATTGATCAGGCTGGAGATCTGGCACAGGACGGGCTTGGGCAAATTGTTTTAGAGCTCGGGGCCAGGGCCTAGCTCGGACATACGTCAAGCCTAGCGCGGCCCGGGCCTACTTGCACACTACCTATAAGTCAATGGCTTTCATTTATATACATTTTTTAATAAAGAATCAAGACCCAAAGCAAATCCACAAACCATACAGTATAGAGGCTCCTTCAACAGAACTTAACCACACAGTAAAATCAGCCCCACAAACAGCATTTTTGACTTCAGATACAAGACAACGAACAGGAGATGGCTCGACTTCTACAAAAAGATATTAGAACGAATGTCATTAGAGTACAACACAATTATGGATACCAAAAAACACATGCAAGTACCACAAACAACTGTAAATAAATCAAACCACAAGATGGATCTAAGCACACTACTTTTGATACCAAAAAAATGAATACAAGTACATGACAGAGTTACCCATTTTTCTCTTGCCACGTCTTTTCAAAATGAAAAAGATGCAAAATCAGTTTACAAGAAAAGCAATTGGGAATGCGCCCATGAAAATGTAGCAACTTTGGCATCCAAGTTTACCATCTTCTTTATGCAGTTTTCGATATTGAGCTAATAGCAATTTAAAGATAATTTGAATAGCATTTTTAAAATCTCCAAAAAGCTATTTAACTCAAGATGGAAACTGCAAAGAAATAAAAAATCAGCAAATCAGTTCTATTTTCCACATGCAAACCAGTTCTAATTAATACATGATACAAAACTATAAATATAGAGTTACTCATCAAGAAGAAAGTTAGACAACTCTTCAAACCCTTATATCAAACCCAAGTCATAAAAGCCCTATCCAACTACTAGCAGTAAGCAACATGATCTAATGTACCATTCTACTCTATCTCAAACCATATCCTCAGTTTAATCATTGCCGATGCTTGTTTCACATTGCCAATCCATCACCGATTCACCATCAACTTCCATTCATCTCAACATTATCAAAGCTAACTCTGTATCCATAAGTGCATTGACAACCAATGTTATCCTCTATCCAGCAACACATCCATATCAATATCCTCAGTCCCCACATCAGCTAGGCTAGATTTTGGCAAGATTCTTGATAAACTATTACAATGAACCATGAGTACCATCTTACAGAAGTCATCCGTATCAGTAACCACAGTCCTCACATCAGCTAAGCTAGTTTTTAGCATATTATTCTTGTTAAACAATTACCATGAACCATAACTATTCTTACAACCATCTTACGAAATTTTAATGTTATCCTCTCTATCCGGCAACTCAGTCGTATCAGTATCTTCAGTCCTCACATCAGCTAGGCTAGTTTTTGGCATGTTATTCTTCATAAACTACTATTCTTACAACCATCTTACAAAATTTCCCCTTCTTTTGATTAGTATAGGTCAATCATGTGATAGTCAATAATATATCCCTTGCGAATCCTATGGGCAATGTAACTTATCAAAAAAAAAAACAGAAAAATCCTATGGGCAATGTTGCATTCAATATCTCCTTCCACGATACCAATGAAAATGATCACCAATGGGCATCTCTTACCCATCCTGACACTTCCACTCATATAATTTTATAAACGACAAATACACAAAAACTCTAATATCAATCTTAGCTATGGCAATACCAAAAGAACATATCCTTGATTTAAAACCAATGCATCAATCATCGCTTCATAGGTTTTGTATGTTGAGAGGGCCAAAAATTCTACCATCATTAATGCCTACTCTATTTTTAGGAGCTGACAAAAGAAACCAAAAATAAGCATGTCTTAAGTTTGAGTCAAAAAATAAAAGGCATGTCTAAGTTTGTTGCATATATATTCCATGGGGTAATTTAACTTCCTTGATAGCCAACATCATTATACATTTCCTTCATTTTTCAATCAATTATCAACCCTGGTTGTTAGTGTCTAGGTTGTTAAACGTGTCAATTTCTCGTTGTTGACAACACCTCATTAATTAGGAAAAAGTACTATTAATCGTAAACAACAATGATTGTGACAATGGTCAGTAAATGATGTTGACAAATAACAACTGCAATTTAGCCTTTTTCTCGCTTTCTATGACCTTTGGGTTTCAAAAGCTCTCTATCAAGACTTATCAACAACAAAATAGTTCTCTATCAAGCTCTCCTTACAGACAAAAAAAAAAATGTATAATCCTCCTCACAGAATACACCTCCACATTTTTATTATTTATTTATTTTTATCAATATCTCCAGATTTTTATTTCAAAAAACAGTAACATACTTTTCTTTTTCTTTATTGATAAGTAATAATAATAACATTAGAGTGCCCAGGAGGGCACAACCAAGTACAAAACACGATTCGCACTAAACAAAAAATATGTGTTTCCCTCTAAAGGAGCTACCAAAAAACAATACACCCATGGACAACCTAAGAAAGCAACCGAACTCAAGACACCTGAAACATACCCCTTAAGATCAACCTCCAAAGATACTTCATAGTTCATATAAAAAAATGAACAAATCAAAGGAGTGACTCGAGCAAATAATTTAAATAGAACAAAGAGAATTCAGTACTGAGAAAAATTTAAACAAATCATCTCTCAACCAGAATTTTCTCAAAGAGGGAAGTCAACAAAAACAAGTATACTAAATCCCCGCAAAATGATTTCATCTAAAGTATGTAAATAATACCATAAGTTACCATTAGAGCAAACCTTCAGGGGAAGGGGGGTTTGAAAGAAAAAGACCAACCATTTTTTACTGAAGCGATGCCCAGCTGCCCATGTTTATTCCAACCAAAGGACAAGGAGAATCCATCTTCAGTTACAACCACTGTATGGTTCCTCCCAGTCCCTGCTCTAATAATTTTATACCTGAAAAAGAAAAGAAAAAGAAAGAGGCATTAATTGGACAAAAATATATAATCAAAAATTAGTACAACAATTAACAGTAGAGGCACATGGTCAGTTCCCATTCCGATGTAGTAATTATTTGGCAACGAACCTAAAAGGCTATACATACATACAAATATACACACATTTATTTATACATGTAAATATATAATGCTTGAAATAAGAAGTCTTTACTTCTCTCTTCCCTACTCTACAGTCCCTAAACCCCAACCAACTTGCTTTGACTAGTTGGGCCTGTTTGGGAATCTCGAGAACAAATCCAATCTGATGTAGTAATTATTTGGTAACAAACATAAGAGGCTATAAATACATCTGTATACACATTTTCATATATAAATATGCATTTACCTGTATATATATAACACACATAAAGCTTCAATAAGAAGTCTCTGCTTCTCTCTTCCCTACTCCCTGGTCTGATGTAGTAATTATTTGGCAACGAACCTAAAAGGCTATACATACATACAGATATACACACATTTGTTTATATATGTACATATATAATGCTTGAAATAAGAAGTCTTTACTTCTCTCTTCCCTACTCTCCAGTCCCTAAACCCCAACCAACTTGCTTTGTCTTGTCGGGCTTGTTTGGGAATCTCAAGAACAAATCCAATCCGATGTAGTAATTATTTGGTAACAAACCAAAGAAGCTATACATACATCTGTATACACATTTTCACATATAAATATGCATTTAACTGTATATACACACACACACATAAAGCTTGAAATAAAAAGTAGTTGCTTCTCTCTTCCCTACTCCCTGGTCCCTAAACCCCAACCAACTTGCTTTGTCTTGTTGGGCCAGTTTGGAAATCTATGGAAAAAATGCAATCTGCGTCCAAGCCAGTGCCTTTTAAATGATTTATATCAAAACTAATATTGGTATAAACTAATCTTAGTTTATAATTAATTTGTTTATCTAGTCAAGTTCTTTACAATCAACACATGCATTAACATTACATAGTTACCAGAAAACGCTATTACTTGGCGGTTTTTGTTTTGGTACGTGTGTACCAAAACATGGAACGCTTGCGTTCCAAAACAATAAATTTAGTGACCCAAAAATTTTCTTCCTTAACTTTCCTCCTAAGAGAAAAGTAATATAAAAAAAAGCAACACAAATCAATAAATCAACATAACTATATACATTTTGTTCAATGCTTTTACAAGTTTCATTTTAATATAATAAAATTCCACAATTACACAAAGAACTTGTATCCTTCAATGATATTAATTCTCATTACTGATCTTTGGGTGAAAATAAAAAAATACTCTCTCACTTATGACCTACTTAATTAGATTCCACCTATGTCATTTACATAAACTTACCCTTTATCGTACCGTATTTAAAGTATCTAGTGTATTCCACGTAACATTAGTTAACAATCTTTTTTATGATTTTTTAAGGGAAAAAATTTACATATGAATTTGCATACTTTATTGCATAGGTTTCTCCTAAAATATCTATTTATTGCATAAGTTGCAAACTAAGGATCGAAATTCAGTGTCGTTAGTTTCTACAAGTATATTTTGCCATTTATGAGGTGTGTGAAGCAATTTTGAGCTGGTTAGACCACTTAAGTCTAGGTCATTTTGAAACTTAAAGTTTCTAAAATGATTCTTTCTTACATAAATTGCAAGCCGAGGATCCGCATTCGGTACCGTCAGTTTCTATAAGTCTATTAAGAATAAATATAAATTGGTAATTACATTTATATAGATGAATATATTGATATATCAAAATCTTAGAAAATCACACTAGTGAAGAAAAGGAGGAGGACGACTACAATGACGATGCCAGTGGGGGAAATTGAATGGTATGACAACAGACTTGGTTTGGGCAGCAATCTATGAAAATCTAGTTCTCATAGAGAGGGGTTTGCTTCGACGGCAACGGTGATGAAGAAGAATTCTTGAATCCCTTTTTCGGTAGGAGATCTGCATATGAGAGATATGATTTGTTTCTCTTATAAAATGAATGAAAAGATGATGTTTTGTATTTATTTCCTTTTAGAAATCTGGCTTTATATTACATAACATATCAGTAGCAATAAAGGTGGCCTGCTTTTAGGACAAAATTAGAAGAGAAATTAGAAGACACATAGAATTACTATTCAATTTCAGGCTCAATTGACTTACCAATCATGGGCCAAACCAAGTTGGACCACACATGTAGTCACTAAATCTGGATTTTGACTTTGCCAAACAGCCTCTTACATCCAGTCTTTTTTTCTTTTTCTTTTTTGGGTATAGGCAAAATTCTATTAAAAAGCAATCAAGATGGGGGAGGCAGCAACTAGCAAGCACCCAGGCACAAATCTGCAAAGAGAACCAGCTGCGGGCCAACTCCACTGGATACACAGGAAGCCCACTCAGCGGCTACAAGGACTTCCTTAATTTTATATCCATTCAAGCAAGTATATTTACACATAAGCTATAATCGCCAAGTTTCACCTTATTTTTTAACAATTCATAAATGGTTTGCTGTCAGTTTTTTTTTCTTTGAAGGACATCCAAACACACATACATACAAAAACTATCTACAAATTTACAAGTAAAAAGGCTCCAAAAAGACTCCATCAACTGGTATTGTTCCATTTTTAAACTCAAGCATTGAAGGTATAACACTAGGGATCAAGAACTAAATCTAGATTTTTTTTAATACAAACTCCCATGTTCTCCCACATGTTTTTTCTACTTATTCAATAATTAAAAACTTTGGACCCACACTATACAGACATTCAACTCACAGCTCACCCACTTAAAGCCCCAGAAGACTAGCATGAATAGTTAAAAGATCAACAACTTCTACATTGTAAACTTAACCCTAAACCAAAAGGAAGCACCACCTAGCTCAACTGAAAAACTCTTTAGTAACTAAATATAATATCCTAGTGTAGATTGACGCAAGACCACCACGCGACACTAGCCCCATTAACATGCAGTGGGTAATCGCACCGAGTGAGTGACGGATGATTTTAGTAATGGGAAGTACCTTTTCCCAACCCAATATGCCAATAGGTCCATAACCATTGCACTTCCTACTGTAGCACCCAGTCACATGAAAATAGAACACTTTGAGTGGCCCTGCCCTAACTTAATTCCCTTGGTGCTATTTAACTGAGTGTAGTAGAAAACATTAACGCAAACCCACAAACAACCCATGATAAAATGACAGGCAAGATCGAGATAGGAAAATTCCCTGCACGTTCTGAGAACATAAACAAGAAAAGGGAAAAAATATTCCAAGCAAAAATAATAATAATAATTCCAGGAATAGAAACAAGAAAAGAAACTTACTTAGACAGTTCGGACACAATTGTTGGCCTATCACGTTGAATTCTATCTCCATGACCAAGTTGCCCCTTCTGAACACATCAATTTTTCTTGAGTGGAAGATAATAAAGCAGAAAAACAAGTAACTAATAAACATTAATGAACCTCATAGCCAAAATCAACATGCCTCATTGCGCCCCCAAGAAAAGCAACGTCCCTCAACATCCAATGCCACGCAATGACAAGATGCTACACATACATTAACAAAAAGAATAATGAACACCGATTTGGTTTAGATGCTAAAAAGTCACGAATACAAACACCAACCAAAACCAACTATTCAACATCTCTAATGATGAAATACCACCCAGTCTTCTATTCAGTGCGATACATATTACCAAAGCAAGCAAAAGGAACAACGACGATTCATAGATAAGGCAGTGAAGCTTACCACAGCCCGACGCGACAAACCGAATGTCGACGCCAACGAGAGGCCGAAGCCGACTGGGAGAGATCAGGTTACTTTCCGGTGACACCCTTCGTCGACCAATGGCGTCCCAAACCGTTGCACCACAGAACAACAGCTCTCCACCCTTCATCGCCTCCTCCGCTACAACCTTCTTCTCCTCCTCCACCACCACCGACATCTCCGGTCGACTCCGACGAAATAACGGTCGAAAGATTCAAAAGCAACACAACAAAATGTAACCAAAATTGATGGATCCAACAACTACTAACCGATGGAAGGCCAACAACACCGGGTGAAGATAAGCTGAAATCGGAAGAAAACCGGTGGATAACGAAAAGTCGACCAAAATCGGCGGTTAGGGTTTATGCCCTAGATCAGAGAAAACAGAACATGAAGAGACTCGTTCAAAATGATGTTATAAAACGGGGAAAAAGGGAATGTTTGGGTTTTCCGAGAGAAAGCCTTTATTGGAAATAAATTGTGGAGACAGTGTGGATAGATTTTGTTGCCCATTGTTTTGTTTCCATTTCATTTTCTTTTCCTTTTCTTTTCTTTTCTTTTCGTTGCTTTCCTAGTCGTTGTCACTAGATTTTCTCTAGCAGCAGGGATTTTATGGGTTCCCGCGAGATCTGTCCTCTGGAAAAAGTGCTTTCCTCTTTTTAGGTACTTCAAGCCCATTTGTTGGACTCATGGGCTTTGTCTTCATTTTTTACTATCCTTCGGCAGAATGACAAAACAGCCATCCATAGTAATGAGATTTATAAGGTGGATCCCTCTCACCCTCAGCCGAGGGAAGATAAATTTTGATGGTTCTTGAAAAGAAAATAACTATTCTGACATCATTGGGGTCCGTTGTAACAGGGGGGAGAAGAAGTATAAGTTAGGCTTTGTCTGGCAAGTGCGACTGAAAATATCCAATTACTCATTTAGTTTTTTGGAAAAAATTTGCCAAGAAAATAATTTTATAATATTTTAAAAGACTGTATTAGATGGATCCCTCCTATTAAAGTAAGGAAGATGAATTTTGATGATTTTAGAAAGGAAAATATCTATTGACACTGGAGATCAGAGAGAAAGTATATGTTGGGCTTTGTCCGACTGGTATAATAAAAAATATTTAGTTCTCCAGTTTGAAGCTTTAATTTTTTGAGAATATTTGTTAAGAATTCACGCAAGGGAGGACAATAAAATAGAAATAGAAGGAGATTCTAAAATTGTTATTAATACGTTATTAGGCAAGTAAAAATGTTCTTAAAAAATTTATAATATCTTGAAATACTGTACTAATATTATTAGGAATAAATGATTGCAGGTTACTATACAACATGTATATCGAGAGCCTAATTTAGTGGTAGATTGACGGACAAATAAAGCTTATGTTGAGAAGTGTAAAATAGTATGGCTGCAAAAATTTCTTGAAAAGTTTGTAGTATTGTATCAAATGATATTATAACAAAATCGTTAGAAAGATTGGTCAAATATTAAACCCGAAAAGAAAAAGACAAAACAGCCATTGATAGGTAACTTTAGAATGGTATTATGGCACAAAAATATTATTGTGGAATGATTTAAAAGAAAATAAAAGATTTAAGTAGAGTTATACTTCTTTGTTCCCGTTTTAATGTTTACGATGAAAAACAATATGATGAAATACAAAACTAAGATTAGGAGAAAAAGTTGAAATAATTAGCCTTGTTTTTCTAATGTCTCAAAAAATGGACCGATTTAGAAAGAAAATAGAGTTTATTTAATGAAAAAAATGTAAATTGTCAAAAATGTCCTTACATGCATTAATAAAAATTAAGACAATTGTCAAATAAAAATGATATGATTGTCAATTAGTTATATATATATATATATATATATATATCTTTTCTATTCAATATTCAAACGTGAAATAATAATATAATTTGTTTTATTTTGTTTTTTCTAATAAAAATTCAAATAATGTGAAAAGGAATACACTATTCTCTTATATTTTCTTTTTACTTTTTAATTATCAATTCTTTACTTTTCTTTCTAAAATTTCCAAACAAGCTAATGAAAATATTACATTGCATCCAATTTTCTTTATTAATTTATAATATTAGGAGTTAGTTGGACTCTTTAGATATAGAGAAGAGTAAAATAAGAATTGTAAATGGAATATTTAGTAACCTATTAAAAACAATTTAATTAATTTATATTTGCAAGAGTAATTTTGACATCTAAGTTCAATTTAAGTTCATTGTAATAATTGCATATTTCAAACCAAATGCAGAAATGGAATTACAATATCAATCTTGGTAACAAATGAATAATCATTCATATTCTATTCTTCCATCATTTTATTCATGATTGTATTTAATTCATGACATGGAGAAAGTTGAAAATAAATTGTGAGTGGTCAAACTCGTTCCATGATTAGTACGTATAGTTAACTCGCACGTATAATATTATTGCATAAGTTAGATACACTAATCACACAACGAATGTTGATTAATCTCGACTGACCCTGTCACTCATCTTGTGGCCTATTCCATTCATCGCACATCAATCAGAAAAAACAATTAAAGGTTAGATATGAATGCTTGTCAAGTTGAATGTATTGCATAGTAGGGTTTCAACAAACACCTTTTACAAGCCATTTAATTTATTCATTTGTTATTGCTCTCTTTAATATTTTCCAAACAATTTAATTAAGAAGAAAGGGAACATTACCATCTCCTTTCTTTTATTTCCCCTTAATCTAATGCCATCACTTTTTTTCCTTTCCCTCCTACTAAACCAAACACATCCTGTCTCTCACTGTACTATGCAACCAACTTGTACACCATCAATTTTTTGTTTCTTTGTGGATTCTATATTATTATTATTATTTGGGTTGGTTTGTCTTTCTCTAAACTCTCTCCCTCTTATCATCTTTCTCTAATTTTATCAATATTAGAGTATAAGATAAAGATCAACAAACTACCATCTAGCTCTTCCCCAGCAACAAGGTTCTTCTTTAATTACATTTTTATCATTTTATTTTATTTTTACATAATGATAGAAAAGGAAAAATTGAATTCATAAAAACTTTGTGAAAAATTAGACTCACACCACTCAGATAAGTCTTCAATCATTTATTTTTTATTTTTATTTTTATTGTTGGTTTTATTATATTTCATCCGTCATATTTTAAGAGTCTTTTATTCCATTTTGCACTGTCCCATTTTAAGAGTCCTATTTGAAAAGTCAATATACTTTTAACAAATAAATTTTCAAAACTATCATTTATCATACCTAATATGAACATGATTTACAATTAAACGAGGACAATATAAGAAATTTAAATAATTTCAAAATAATAAAATAATACTTCTTAAAAAGTTAGAATTTTTAAATGAAACTTTCATTTTTGAACGGAAGGAATATATATGAACTGTGAGTTTGTTGTGGTTATAGGTATTTATTGTTAGATTATTATCTAGAAAATTAATACTTTGCAAGTTCCGAGTTAGTTGGGTGACTATGATGCAATTCACTCAACCCCTTCTCTTATTTCCGTCGAAAAAATATAGAATTGGTCAATGCTTTTACTTGATAAACATACACTGAATTTGAAATTAACCACGTTGTAATTCATTTGATTAACACCCATCCCTTGAAAAACAAATATATACATATATTTATTTTTTTAATCAAATTAAATGATTTGAGTCTTAGATGTCATCCAGCCCAAAAATCTACATCCCCCCCCCCCCCCACATGGTCGAAAATAAAATTAATATTAAGGAGTTGAAATTTGAGTTAATGAGTTAAATTTAAAACTGTAGGAATATCAAATATAATTTTGACACAAATAAAATGATATTTTGAATTAGGAATGTTCTAGATTATATATATTTTTTGGTATGATTAATTTTTTTTTTTCAATTATCATTTGCCATCACACAGTCAAAACAAAATTTTAGTAATACTTATCACGGATAAAATACACCCATGCTACATTTATCACGAAATTGACTATTTTCTTTTATGGATCAATTCAGAATATCATGAGCTAATAAAAATGCATCAAACTAAGTTATTTTCTTTGTGATAGTTAAACTCATATTTTCAATTATAACTATTAAGAACCAGTATAAAAAGAAATCTATTTTAATCACTAAATTTATTTATTTATTTAATTATTTATTATTATTATTTTTTTTGGTTGAAAATAAGACTATGTTTATTTACATTTTCAAAAAATAGATTTTTAATTTCGAAATGCGAAATATACATTTGACAAATTATTAATTTTACTAATTTTTTATTTTTTATAATTTAAATTATCATATTTTGATATACTTTTATAATTTTTAAAAAATTAATTACAAAACTTTTAAAAGAAAATTTTTAAAAATTATATTTAAATTCTCGTCCAAGCGCAATCTTAAGCAACTATGTTAATGTATATGCGTACGAAAAGAGTTTTGACCTCTCATACCGGCGTTTTTTCACTAGTTTAATCACCATTCTAGCTGCTGTTATTAACAAGAGATCCTGGCCGTTGATTAAATCCCCAACCATCGCTGTGATTGCAGACCCTCAAGGAAAAAACGTTTTTTCACTAGTTTAGCCGCTGCTATTAAAAAAACCCTATAAAAATGAAAACGATACGTTCTTCACAGGAACGTAAAACCCTAGCCTCTGGCTTTTTGATTCGCCGCTTATTTCCTCCCTCAACGATGAAACCAAACGTTTGCGATATCTCTGAAAACAAACACAAGTGATCCTCTCCGCTTCGAGTCTCAATCCTGATTTGTTGATATGCAATTTCCCTTTTTTTTCTCTTTCTGTTTGGCTTATGGGAAACTATGGGAAAGGGAGGCACCTTCCTTTACCCAAAGCCCGTGCCTTCTCAATTCGATATCTCTGAAATATGCATATTTAAAGTACCCATTTGTATAGATCTAGTACATATACACATTGAAGAGGCCAAATGATGAATTTATCAAGGAGAATACTCATACAATGATTTGGATATTATGATTCTCACTTGAATAGGAAGATCTGATGCCTCTCTCTTTCTCTCTTCCATTTTTTTTTTCAAATTTCCTACTTTACTTTTCGTTTGATTTTTATTTCTTGCGGCATAGATAGCCTGGATGACGAGAAATTTGAATTCTACAGTTATCCCTGTCTGATCTATTCATAGCTGTGCTGATACCTCTCAATTCTGACATTGCTATATTGCCACACACACACACACATATATAATTATATTTGTAGAGATGTTTTCTTGATCTGTTTTTTTTTTTTTTTGATTGGAAATATTATTTCTTTAGCTCAATGTTAAATAATAACGGGTTTTTCTTTTCCATTTATCATTGATTTTCATGGTTTTGGATAATGCTACTGAAGAATACATTCAGTGACTAGCCAATGATGACACACTATAATTTGACTGAAATGCAAGTGTTTATATTTGCTTCAGTGTCGAAATTCTTGAACTAGGACGGTCTGAGGCTTTAATCCTGGAATTGAAATTTGCCTATGCACCTATTTTAACAAGTCCAAATTATACTGATAGGATTGAGTAGAGATTCAATTCATATAATGACTTAAACAAGTCAAGTTTTAGTATATTTTTAAAATTTTAAATTTATTTAGTCTAATTTAATTAATTATAAGTAATTTAATATTATATAAGGAATTAAATTATTCATTATTTATTTTATGATAGTCTCGTTTAGAATTGATTTGAGATATTAATAAATTAAATTTAAATATAATTTAAAATTTATTTGTTTTAACAAGTCTTAACACCCATTCTAATTTTGTGGTTGAAATGTATTTTTTCATTGCTGTTTTTGTGTTTGTTTTTTTGGGCTAAATCTGTGGGGGCTTCTCTCTGTGCAGTGTTGTGAATGATGAGATCAAATATTTCACAGTTATCCCTGTCTGATGCACTTGTGCTGATTACTTGTGATCTGACACAAACACTGTAGGGTCATTTATTAGTATTTTATTGTATTTTGGAATATATTTTTCTTGGGAGTCTTTCATAAAGTTATTGAAAGAAGAAAAAGAATACAGCACTTGAAAATTAAAAATATTTTGGAATATATTTTTCTTGGGACTTTTCTTTTCAAAAATTTGACATTTGTTGAAAATGTACTTTTGTACTTTTTTTTTAAAAAAAAAATTTTTAACTAAATTTTTACAAAATAAAAATTAATTTGCATTTGTTACATTTTTTAATCACTTTATCTAATTAAAAACTTCTTGTATTTCCAATTTTTATTTTGCCAATATGGATCCATGTAAAGGCATGAACCTAGATCACATTCAGGATAAAAACTAAGAATTTGGTTTGAAAGTTTTGGAAGGAGAAAACAATAGTTAAAATAGAAGAGAAAAAAATGAAAGTATTCATTTTTACTTGAATATTCAAGAATTTAAGATAGAAATGAAAAAAAAGAATTAATTTTATTAATATTTATGAACTTTGAAAGAATAGTTATTATGAATTTAAGTAAATATATATATTTTTTATGTGTTAAAAGATTTCATTAAATGAATTTTATTCTCTTCTCTTTGAATGATTTAAAAAAATTCATACTATCTGCATCTCTCTAGAAATCATGGGATTAAAAAAAGGCAAGGCAAGGAAGTGTTAAATTGGAAATTGTTTTCTAGTGTGCTCGGTTAATCATAATCAAACAATGCTTCAAGAAATTTTCAGCATTAGAATATCATGATTTGCAATCAGGAATATTACTAGAAAAATGGAGAACCATTCATTAAATATGACAGTAAAGTAAACTTGAAATGAGGGGTACAAGAGGACAAATGGTAAAATTTTTGCAATGTTTTACATGGTAAAAATCAAAATCTATAATAATTTATGAATTCTTTATGGTTGAAAAGTAATTATAAAATATGAAATGACAAATAATAATAAAAATAGATAACAAAATCATAATTTAGTAATTTTACATTCAAATTATTAAATAGGCCCCCCATTGCACAAACACACCTTACATTGCTAATTATCACAACAGACTCTTAACGTTCTGAGGAAATATGAAGGCAGTCCATTGAAACCATCAAATACATTAAAGAGATCACTTCCAAGATAATGGATTGGCTCAAAATCTAAACATTTACCTTTAACATGTTTTTTTTTTTTTTTATGTATTATCTGTATTGGTGGCCAAATCAAAATGAAATAATTAAACCTCTTATCACAGGCCTTGCTACCAAGAAAAACAAATTGAAGAAAGAAAATCCTAAACATGATAAATTAACATTTACCGATAACACAATACAACACCACCTGCTTTTACAATTATCTCCACTTACATGGATAGATGGTTCTAGTTCCCCATATTGGGTTATTGTTAAACCAAGAGAATTATACATCATTTCACATGGAGAAAAGAGAAACGGAACCAACAAGGAGAAAGAGAGAGAGTGTCTAAATGGTTACAGCAAAGGCTAAGAAAGTTGCCTGACTCTCTCCTCTTTAGCGAGTGCCATTGTGGCCATTATTCATTTTCTTACTTTCCCATCCAACTGAAAAATGTGTGCGCATATATATGCATACCCTGATCACTGAATGCTGTTCTCTGAATTCATTTTTGCTCCATCCAAATCAAGTTTTTTCATATTCTATTTGATTGTGATGTATCGATTTGTCCCATGCTTCGCCCAATGGTCCTTAAGATCAACTGGATTCGACAGATCATGGCCTTCTGCAGCAAGCCGGCTAAGCAGCTTGGTGAATGCACTTCCACTCATCTTCCGACCACCAACTCGGGCATGACGCTTGTTAGGCACTGCAGGTAGTGGATACATTGACATGGTCGTTGTGCAGCATGAAGATTGCCAACCGCCATTTCCCCATTTGTAGCATGGTCTTAGGTCTCCCGTGCATGAGCAAACCTGCACTGGCATGGTTGACTCATCAAATGCAACCTGGTTCAGTCCTAGGTCCTGATCTTTCCAATCCGGCTTTGGCACACCGAGCTGTTTGTTGAGATCATCACCCCCATAACCCATATCCTGCCCACCCTTCCACTCTTGTGACTTGCCAAACATCATCTTATTCAGGTCATCACCTTCCCTTTTAACCTTCTTTGAAGATTTTGAAGCCTTTTTAGTAGACGACACTGCCTTGGCCTCCTTTGGCCGTTTAGTCCGCTGGGACTTTGCCGGCTCCGAAGCAACTGGAGATATAGGGAGGGCATCACCTATATGCATATCTCTTGTATTGTATGGAGCTTCACTCAAGTGAGCCTGGTGATGTGCATGCTGCTGCAGGTGGTGCATGTGCATCAGCCCACGTGAAATTTGGCATCCTGGTGGGCAGGGGGACATATTACCACTGTTCATCTAGTTTTCCCAATATTGAAGAGTAGCAATGGCATTGTCTCGTTCCATGATGGCATTATTACGTTCTGCAATTGCTGAATCTCGCTGCAAAATAGCCATGTCTCGCTCTGCCAGGGCTGTCTTTTTTTTTTCTTTCAGAAAGGGCCAAATTTCTTTCCTGAATAGCTGCATCTCTTTCTGCCATGAAGGCCATTATCTGCTTCATCGAGGGCTGATGCTGCATCAACCACTGAAACAAAAGTACTTGGAGAACTATTCATCAGACGTGGAGGTTGGGAGGAAAAATACTGCACATATTACCAAAGAAGATAAAATTCAGATGCACAACTTTAAGTTGGTTTGAGCTTAAAAAGATAGATGGATCTATGATTTTGTTTTTTTTTTGCAGTAATTATTTGCTTCTAGATACCTGCCCCTGAGATGGTTTATGTCTTCCATTTTCACGATGCCCACTGTCATCCATCTGATATCCACAGTCTGCAATAGCCGCAGATAGGAGTTTCAGCTTTCAAAACTCCCCTATAACGGTGACATTTGTCAAAATGAGCATCAAACAACCCCCCAGGCTTGAGCCCTGTAACTTTTGAAGAAAGAGAACAAAAGTTATTCTATCAAGATGAGAAAATAAAGAGCCTAGAAAAAATATGCACGGCTACATCAGTAGGTAGACATCAAAAGTGGGAACCCATCCCCTTGCAAAATATTCTCTACAAATAATAAATAAAGAAATAAAAATTGGGATGCATAAAACCAATACTGAGCCAAAAAGAATCCAACACTGAATAATGATTTGATCAATAGAACCGTGAAGGAAAAACTTGATTCAGTCAAAATTGTATCCAAACAGAGTTTCAAAGCAATGATTGGAATACCTGATAATTAACAAAACTTTCCCACACTGACCAAAACTTGCAAAGATGCATATTAAAAAGCCAGATAAAATCAAGAGCATCCGTCAAATACATCCAGTTAGCAACAGGTGCAAAGAGCCCATACAGCAAAAAGAATCAATTAAGGCAAACAGTGCTGACGTTGCTCCATGCTGCTACATGTATGTGAGCAATAAGTTTATGCATGACCACAACAAAAGGTGGAAAAAGATTTACTAAATGCCTTAAAGTGCATAGCGAATACAATTCCTAAAGCACAAGCACATTTACATGGAACTTAGGAGTCAACACAGAGATATGCAGAACACAAATATGTTACACTAAAGGGAGTATGCATCCAAACATATAATGTAACCCATGAGGAAATAGCATGTTGTTATGCTGAACTCGCAAGCACAGAAGTAGTTGTAAGCGACCTCAGATGGTGACACCCAATGATCAGGTGTCGATGCATGTCTAACCTTGCCATGAGCTAGGCCTAAACAGGATCACAGAAAGGAAACAGAAGTCACCCACCCAGCAAAAATTCTGATAAATATTGAATAAACTGGGAACACTTTCAATTTTCATTTCAAAACTGTGACATTATAAATCTAAAATCTCACTGTATTTGGATGCAGAAAGAATTTCCCATATATATACAACAATTAGAGGAAGCCATAGAAACCAAAGCGCTCTTTATAAAACAACTGAGAGCACCCATGTGCAGCAGAGGTTACTGAGATTAGCATAAGAAGAAGAAGAGTGAAAAAAAAATTGACAATAACTCAAGTGCTTAAACAAGCATGTATAAACTGACACAAAAGGAAATCCTTTGGTGGACAAGATGACTACTGTACTCAATTGGCAGCACCTGATATCACAATTGATGTATAGCATGCATATGAAATAGAATGAAACCAAAACCTCTTGTCTTTGCAAGCTCATGTATAAACTCACATTAAATTCCTCGCATACGGGACAAGGATACAACACCACACGACACGGACACGCAAACATATTATTTCTCAAAAAAGTAGGACACGGACATGTTGAATATATATAAATTTTTTATATTTTTATATGAGTATATAATAACAATTTAATGTTATTTCAATTAAAATTAGTATAAAAACACACAAATAACAAAAACATTATTAAGATATTAAAATTACAAAGTCATTAAATAAAAATTAAAGAATTTCTTCATTTAATCATCAACATCCATGATTCAAGTGTCCGACATGTGTCCGAGAGTGTCGATGTCCGACATGGACATGTGAGCCAAAATAGAGTGTCCATGCTTCATAGGAGGCAGATGAAGTGCTACCATCCCAACTAATGTACGTGGTTTGAATGCTCATCCTACTAAAAAGTGCCATTCTAAGATGTCATGCCACTCCTCACATAACAAGGACATTATAGAAAAGGACATGGATCAGAACATTTCTGCTGGATCCCAGTATGTTCTTTGCCAATCAAAGCACAAACAAAAGGTGACAGCTGAACAGAACTTAAATGTGCAATCACATAAAGATCTTCTTACAAGATAGTTTACAATGTCTTTGCAACAGCTGGGTTGCAGTTAATCTCAATAGAAACGGCACTTTCTTGAGCAGAATGTTAATGGAATTTCTTAACCCTTCAATTGAACAAGAAATTTACACTAGCATGTAACTGAGAATGAAACTGGTATATCTTATACTGTATAGTTTTATGGTAATCAAAACGAGAACATTCTAGAAAGGTAAGCACACTACCCAGGGGACAATCCAAGAACCCGACAACAATGTAGTATCGACAAGACTAGGTGTACAAAGATGATAATGCAGACAAAAAAATGTTAAACATTTGAAAAAGTATTAAAAGGTAAGGTATGCAGCAATCAAATACTTGCAGTGCAAACTTTAATCCATATTTTGAATAGCTTTGGGATTACAAGTCGTAATGGGTTAGTACTAAGCCATATTTTTTATGGATTGTGACAGGTAGCATGACTTGAGTTTGAGATGGTTTTACATCTTAATAGGATTTCACAAAGCTAAGTAGATAGGCCTGTTGTGCAAAGCTAAAATATTGAATAGAAGATTAGAATTATTCAAGTATGATCTAAAGCACGCTCAGGGGAAGCTCTCTTATCATTCTCTTCTTTCTACTTCTTTTCCTCTCTTCATCTCTCACTTTCTTTACTTATTTTCTCTAGTGTGAACCAAATATCTATTTTAAATGTTGCCTTCTTGTGCAATGGTCAACATTTCATTTCAAAAGCTTAATGCAATGGAAGGAAACAGAGATCTTTATCCAACATCGAAATTTCCATAAATCCAACAAAAGCCATTAGCATCATCTTGGTACCTTTCATCTTGCAAATCCAAAAGGATTAAATCGATATCATACCAAAGGGAATGAACCACATCCAAAAAGCATTTACCTGAACAATTTTTCTATATCATTTACATCTCCAGATAACCCCAACTTATCCTCTAGATTCCTTCAAGCTGTGAATTGTGAGGAATAACTACTAGTGTCTAGATGAGCAGTCCAGGAAACCACATGCACACACTTTCACTCTCTCTCTCTCTCACGCACAATAATATCAGGTAAACTGCATAATGCTTTGCTAGGAACTTGGCGTAAGACAAACTCTGTACAGGCTTGCTAGCAAAGCACATCAATTTTGAGAAAAATTTGAACTCAAATCTTTGGAGGACACATGCCAAATAGAATTAGCTTCAATGCTTCATTTAGAGACAGAATGCACATCTTGACTCCTAAGCATCTTGGATTTGTAGCCAAAAGGCCTGGAACAAAGGGGCAGACAATTCAACTGTCAGCCTTGGTCCGAAAAGATTATTCTGTGTCCCGTCTTAATGGAAAAAATTCTTTATCTTATTCTTTATCCTAGGATTATATATAACACGCGGTCAAAATATCTCTCACATCCATTGCGAGTTGAAAGCCTTTGTGAGGATTTATATAGTGTATACACTTCTATACAACATTTGGTAGAAAAACATTGACGTGTTTGAGGCGCATATACTACTGATACAAATTTCCCCCTTTTTTCCCTAGGATAAAAAAAAAAAAAACAAACAGCCCCGCATGTAAATTGGCAGAAGCGTGTTTTAAAAACTTCAAACAAGGGTTCGTAGATTTTCAAACCAAAAGATAGCATCAAATTATACAGTCCCAATTTCTTGATATAAATCAAGAACAAGGAAGATTTCGAATGACAATATAAAACGAATTAACTACATCTAACCATGAGCTGAACTTAAACATTAAAATTCAAAATTCATCCGTATCAATCATGTATTCGGTGGTACTTAGGACAAAACAAAACAAAAGTTCAACAGACGAAACCCTCAACACCAAAAGGCCTGAAGCCACTAAAGCGAGCTTCGTACGTAAGAAAAAAACGGCGCAGATAACCAAAATTAAACACAAGAAACACCGAACAACACAGAAAATCTGAAACGTATATTGGAAACTTCTTGCGTGAAGTTGAAAGGCAATTGCTGTGGGTGTGAACACCAGGATGCTGATCAGATAAATACCTCAAAAAAGATGGGAAAAAAGGTAGCAGAGTAATCAAAAACTTACAGTGAAGTGCGAGAGACGAATCATATAGAGTGCCCAAACTCAAAACCCTAAAGAGAATATTTCATCTCGGAAGGAATGAGGATAGTTGGAAAGGCAAAGAATACCCACTTTTAGTTCGAGTTTTACTTTTACCCATAGCTTCCATTTTTCTTCTTCTACAGTTGAGGGGTTAATTATACTCGGTTTCTTCCCATAATAACCGTACTGTATAATTCTATATAGGCCAGTAAGAGAAAACTGTGAAAATCCTACGAGGTTAGCATAGGTCTAGTAGTTCAAAGTTTGATTTATTAAAATAAATAAATATTAAATTATATTTAAATTTAATTTATTAATTTTATGAGTTGATTGCAAATAAAATTTGAATTATACTATTTTTTATTTAATGAGCATCAAAATATATTTAATTTTTATTTATTTAATTTGTGAGTTATTACGAAAGAATTTCTAATCAAGCAAATTTTGAATAACTGATCTCATTTTATAAAATATGTTACAAACTCGTATACCTCTTACATATTTGCCTTCTATCTAAGGCCCTGTTTTGTTTGCAGATGGGATGGTCCTTTTTTGTAATTTAGGACTCAAATGGCATTTGAAGGTTATTTTTTAGATAAATTAAAATGATTTTTTTTTATGTTTATGATAATTATATTAATTTTTTTAAGGTTTTTAAAATTACATTGATCTTCTTACTTTACCTAACAATATATAAATTTTTTTTTTTAATTTTTTTTTAAAATGACTAAATTGTCTATTTAATTTATTTATTTTTATAATTTTAATTAATTTTTCCTAACTTGTTTTGAATTTTTTGAATTTTTTTATTTAAAAATAAATTTAAAGTAAATAACTTATTTTTATTTTATATAAAAGTAAATTTAAGATTTTTATCAATATTTGTTTAAAAAATGAAAAAAAAAAAAGTTGGTCAAAATTTAAAAAATTGTAAAAAAGAGTATGAAAAGAATGATTTTGTTTTTTAGAAAAAAATAATTAATTAGAGAAAAATATATGTATATTATTAAATAAAATAGAAATTTTCTTTTTAATTTTAAAATTTTAAAAAATATTAATATAATTACCATAAATTTAAGAAAAGTTCAGTATAATTTCTTTTTAAATTTTTTTGTTTTTTCAACTCGAGTGTACTTCGAGCCGCAATTTTTTTCAAATTGGGCTTAAACCCATTAGCTAGTCTTTCCAACTTTCTTTCAACCGTACGTATGGTCCGTTTGGGTTTTAAGATGATTGACTATATGTCTCTTGAAAATATTATAGTCATGTCATCAAGTTATTATCTTATCCCCTGCATATTCTAAAAATTTTCTATATATTCCGTCCTTTTCTTACAACTATCCATCAGCAATTTAAATACATTTTAACATGTCTTTTATATATATATATATATATGTATAATTAAATAATTAAGAATTAATATTGTATATATTGAATATAATATAATATAGATAATATATATTTAATATTAAAATAAATAATTACTTTTTTGTGTTATTATATATTTGTTAATTATGTAAATAATATAAATTTTAAAATATAATACATCACTAAACATACAATTTCAATATTCAAGAATAAAAAATATATGTCATATTCTTTAAACACAATTTATCAAAACACTCAAATACGTTACTTATCAAATATATTTATTTAAGTATCTAATACCTTATTTCAATTAATACTTTTTAACAAATACTTAATTTCTTTAATTGTTTAACTCAAATAATAATTTTATATAAATCAATCAAATAGAAACTAAATTGTTTGACCATTATACTAAGTATCATTGAATAATTGGTCGTCTTTATAAATTTTGTTGGTGAGGGCCATTTCAATAATATTATTATAAATTTAAACTTATACAAGGTATAATATTTTTAAATATTTGAAAGACATAAAAATTAGAAATAAAGTGACTAAGATAAATAAAAATTTAATATAAGTTATAAATTATTAAAACAATTTATCTCATATAAGTTCAAATAACATTACCTTATTAAAATAAAGTAAAAGAGATAAAAATATTTATCCATAAATAATTTAAGTCATAATTGTGTAAACGTGAGAAATATGTTTTTATTTTAAATCGATTAATGCTAAATTTTTAAATTTATATTTTAAAAATATGATAGTAATATAATTGTACACATTAATTATATAATTTAATATATTATTAAAATTTGAATAATATTTTAAAATACTAAAACTGGAAAAGATACAAAATAACAACAGGACTTATAAATGCGGCCAGATCACTCATAAGCACAGGGATCGAGGCCATTTCAAATTCAAAATCTCTTGTCGGCCGTTGGAAGGCTTCCATTTTATTTTATTATTTTTTATTTTTAATGGCGGTCAAGTCGACATTCCCCTCCCCGATTAAACCGCTCATCTATCCGTTTCCTCTCTCTCTCTCTCTCTCTCTCTGTCTATATATATATATATATATATAAACGGCTTGGTTCCTCGTTTTTCTTTACGTCTTAAATCTCAATTCATTGCGCTATTGGCAGAATCGAACCCTAATCGCTCTCTTCCTTTCGTCTTTCTTCTTTTTTTTCTTATCGGTATCTCTATCGTTCTTTAACCAAAATTTCCAAATTTTTCGTTTGGAGGAGTTGTAGGCTTTGTTTTTATTAATATGATCGCTTTTTCTCTTATTTGATCTGCAGATATTTTCGTCTGAGTTCGTGTTTCCGAATCTGAAGCGAAATGGCTCGCACGAAGCAAACTGCTCGCAAATCAACAGGTGGGAAGGCTCCAAGGAAGCAACTCGCAACAAAGGTGTGTGTTTTTTTTTCCATTATTGATTTCAATTTTTTTTCTCCGATGGCCTTTTTTTGGTTCCTCTTGTAGCCTAGGGTTTCGTTTTATCATCTGTTTGGTTGTTGAGAAAGTCCTGGGAAACCCTCTATTTTTATTGCCTTTTCAAATAATTGTTGGTTCGTCTTTTTTTTTTTTTGGGTCATAAAAGATAGCGCTTTTATCATATTTCCCTGAATCTACGTTTTTTCAATTTTTCGGTCGAAATCTCTTATTGATTTTGATTTATGTTTTATCAATGTAAGGCTGCGAGGAAGTCGGCCCCAACCACCGGCGGAGTCAAGAAGCCCCATCGCTACCGTCCTGGAACTGTTGCCCTTCGGTGAGGGATCTTTCTTAATTCCAACTCATTATTTTCTTAGCAAATCTAATTGCATTTAGGAAATATTATCTCAATGTGTCGTCTGTTAAACAGTGAAATCCGAAAATACCAAAAGAGCACTGAACTTCTTATCCGCAAGTTACCCTTCCAACGCCTTGTCCGTGAAATTGCCCAAGACTTCAAGGTATAATAATTTCCCTTTAGGGGACTTAGTGCCATTATTTCTTCAATTTCATATTCATTAGGCTTAACTTATTTTCTTTGTTTGGAGCAGACGGACTTAAGGTTCCAGAGTCATGCTGTTCTTGCACTCCAAGAAGCTGCTGAGGCCTACCTTGTGGGTCTTTTTGAGGACACCAATTTGTGCGCCATTCATGCGAAGAGGGTAACCATCATGCCCAAGGACATTCAACTGGCCAGGCGAATTCGCGGTGAACGTGCTTAATGAATGGTCCTTCTTTTGTTTTGCTTACTGAAAAATCTCTTTTTAAGTAGACCATCTTCCCCAATTTGATTGATATGTTAAGTTCTGATACTGAAACCTTTTGTTATGATCTCAAGACCTTTATAGTTAGTTTAAAATCTTATTTTGTTTCTGTAAATTCGTAGCATTTTTTTGTGTGCCCTGTGTGGTCTCTTTGAGTTGCATTGTATGTTTGATATTTTTTTTTTTTGTTTGTGTTCTCTTCTTGTGGTTTGGCATAAACTGTTTGGTCATCATTTCATGGTGTTGAGTTATGCAAATTCACTGTGGATTAGATTGTTGGGTGCTTAATTTTCTGTACATCAAAATTCAGTTGATTTAGTTATTATGTTGGTATGTTGGAGACAATGAAGATGTTGCGGTGTTCTAGTGGAGGGTTAAGCAATAGTGGATATCAGTGTGGTGGCTATACTACAATGGGGGTTGTGGTGGTGGTCTGTGGTGGCTCTTGGTGGTGTGGCTATTTTGTGTTATGGGATTTGAAGGCAGTGGTAGCAGAGATGGCATGTTGGCAATGCAGTTACGGAGGTGTTGGCAATGGAGTGAACTGTCAATGGACCGGGCCAATTATTTTATACCATGAAGTGAAAAGCAATGGAGATGTTATTTTGGAAGCTGTGTCGGCTGATGGCATAATGCAGACGGTAGCAATAAGCTCTTCTTCTGAATATAGTTTGATATGTAATATTAGGATTACAAAACGAGTTCATACGGGTGGACTAGCTTGGTTATGAATTTGCAGAGTGCATAATCTAAGTTTTCTTTATCCGTACAGTTGCAACAGACATACGGGGCTTTTTTGAGAATTCTTCAAACATCTTATACTTGCTATCCATTTTGCTACAATTCTTGTGAGTCATTTTTCATAAGATATGAGGGGTGTTGATGTGCATTAAACTCTATATTTTCTACAATTACTTTCTTACTCTTCATGCACTAATATGCTCAACATGCATTGTATGTAGAGATTGACGAGTCTTTATTTTTTTTTTTTTGTTGCAAAGGATAGTATATTTGTCGTATATAATAATTTGAAGTTACTTGTAGGAACCAATGCCCAATTACATTGTTGGTAGAGCCGTAAAACGAGCTTTGTAAACTTGAGATATTTTTGAGATCTGTTAATTTATTGAGCTTGACTTCTTAAGTTAAAAGTAGTTTAATAGAATTATACTATATAAAAAATCAAGTTATTCGAGTTCAACTTGTGATCGATTCGAAAAATTAATAAGTCAAATTTAAACATAATTAAAATTTATTTATTTTAATAAGTTTGAACAATTAACTACTCGACTCATTTATTTTTACAGCCCTATTTGATATTACACACATTTCTTGCTTGGACTTTTAGTCAGGTTCGTGCATTCAAAATAAAAAGAAATTTCCTTGAGTCATGGCCACTCTTTGTTTGAGGCTGGGCCTTAGTAGAGTGATCATTTCGGTGCGGTAAAGCGCTGAGAACCCAGGTTTGTCAGGCTTGAATTCTAACCATCAAGTCCAGCTTGATTTGGTAAGACTGGGTCAATATCCATAAAAACCATTTCAGGATAAACAAATGTGGGCCTGTTAGATTGAGGAGAAATTCATGACATCAAGTCTCACTGTCTAGGGTTGGGCCGAGAGGGTCTCTTAATGCCTTCCTTTTTCTTCTCATTGGAAATATTTTCACAAAGACTTGCCGTGATAAGGAAGAAGAAAGAGAGCAACAAACATACTTGGAGAGTGCAATACAACGAAGAGTTGTATGATGTGTTCGGGAATGATGAATCTCTTCCGCAAAGGAGTCTATTGATTCTCAACCAATTTGGTTGGACCGTAGGTGTGATAATTTTCTTCAAGGTGAGGTCTCTGATTCAAGTGTAGGATGGCCTGACTGTGCTAGGAAAAAGAATAGAAGAAGCAGCTCACTTCGTCATGCATGCTTCACTTGGTTTGGGAGATAGGTAGAGCTCCGCTCTTAAAATTGGGTTGTTGCGATTATGGATTGGATTTCTAAAACTATCTAATAATTACAAAAATAAAGCCCAAACCAAAGTTGAGAGCAAGAAAAAAATTACACATCTTCATAGTAAAAGAGTGAGAGTAGAACCTATGACATCTTCTTTAAAAGAAGATGTCATGAGTTACCAACAAAAAATTAACCCAATTCAATAGCCTTAGTTTTGGGATTTTGTGTTTTGTTTGGTCCAAACAATTTATATGCAAATATGTCCATCAATTCCTAGATGATAAATATATGTAGTTGTCCCATATATATATATATATATATATATATATATATATCTTGTGCATTATTTCTAGAAATCAAAGATTCTTGTTTCCTTTTTTCATTTTTTTTAAAATGTTTGGTCATGTATTAAATTCTTACTAACTTTTTATCTCTACAGGACCTGAGTCCTGCTCTAAAAATAATGTCACTTACCCAATTACCTCCTATTCTTGAATTTATTCTTTTTCATTAGATGAATAAAATCTAGTTTAATTCTTTATTTTCAATAATCCTATTTGTATTCATTCCGTATCTATCCCCACTCCAATTGCACTTCCCTCCATTTCAGAATTGAGGGAAAGTGTGAATAGGCTTCCATTTTTCAAACTCATATCTTCATTAGTTGTGTTGACCCTCCTAAGGAAGTCTCATTGTTATTTCTTTTCATTTAAATTATTATATAATATATATGTATATATTATATTATATATAAATGAAAACAGAATTATTTTAGAGGGGAAATAATTCTTAAATCTTGTCATTATGCCTCCATCCAAGGACACGAAAAGTGCCTTCCCAACGAGAACAAAAGAGAACGACCAAACGGAATCAGAGAGGAAATTTAATATCTTGTAACAGTTTCAGAGGTTTCCATATATAATAGGGTCCCATAATGTGATAACACATCCGTTCTGCCTTCACATCATCACAGTTATGATCCATTTGAGGAACGGTCAGCATGGAAAAGAAATAGTAACGACAAAAAGCTGAAGGCCATGCACCATGGGGTTAGTCACTTTGTTGGGACGGTTGGGACATTTAATTGGACTAATCATTTAGTTGAGCAATTATTATATCACCTCACGTTGTTAGAATAGGTCAGGATAAATTATATTTAATTTTTTTGAGATTTATAATAATTATATTTAATTTTTTTATTTTATCTGAAAATATATAATTACATTTATTTTATTAATTTTTTTCTTCAAAATGACAAAATTACTCATTTTATTTTTTAAATTTAACCATTTTTTTATTTTTTAAATAAATATTGATAAAAATTTTAAATTGATTTTTATATAAAATAAAAATATGTTATTTACTTTAAATTTATTTTTAAATACAAAATAAAAAAAATCTTTAAAAAAAGTTAGAAAAAATTGGTCAAAATTAAAAATTGTAAAAAGAAAATAGACAATTTCGTCATTTTGAAAAAAAATTGATAAGAAAGAGGTATTTGTATATTATCATATAAAGTAAGAAAGATTAGTATAATTTTAAAAATTTCAGGATAAGTCAGCGTAATTGTCATAAATCTCAAGGAACATCAGTATAATTTACCCACAATATTATTATAAGTTTGAGTTCGTATGAGTAGGGTTGTAAATCCAATCGTGCTGAATAATGCATTGTTTAAGTTTGACTTATTAAAATAAATGAGTTTCAAATTGTGTTCAAATTCAATTTGTTAAGAACAAATCCGTAATCAAGCCAATCATGACTCAAGTTTGATTAACTTGATTCGTTTACAACCCTAATTCAGATGTCTTGAAAAACTATTGATTGTTGACATTAGATGTTTAGTTCATGCATTTTGATTTTTTTATGTTGTATTAGATCATTTATTAACTTATCGACCTGAATTTAATAAATTAACAAGTTTTAAAATATGTTCAAGTTTGATTTGTTTATCTCGCGAACCGATCTTAAACGATACATTTTACATCCTTACATATAATACATGATATTTTAACTATTGTATGACCCGAAACTAGATTAAAAAAAAATAGTTAAAATAAATAGAAACTCAATTTCAAAACTATGTAATAGTTAAACCATGCTTCACAAGAGCTTATCTTATAATAGCATCACCTTATAAATAACAAAAGTGTGATAAATTTTGTGAAAAAAATTACACCACATCAAATAATGTTATGATGTAACTACCATCTCACTAAATAATTTCCACTGCACTAGGATAGCCAAATATATATATATATATATATATACACATTTATTTATTTCTTTTGCATGAGAATTACCAGACAGACCCGTGAACTTTGAACTTTATTGGCCCTTGTGAGTTGTGACCCGTGACACACTAACAGCCATATTAGCCCTCATTTGGAGACCTAATCACCGTCAAACCCCCCAAGCCCACAGCACTCTTCAAACTTTACTTTGTGTCTACAGACTCCACCCACACACACACACACGTGTGTGTGTGTGTGCGCGTGTGTGTCTGAATTTGGAAGGAGCAACTTTTGGTTTTCACATGAAAGGCATCTTTTTCCTATGGAGACGAGAAGGGTGTAGGCTGAGGTTCAGTCACCAGTTGTCTTCTTCTATAAATTTGATTCTGCGTGAATTGGTGTGAAAGGGTAGAATGCAAACACTCTCCAAAAGTCTTCTTGACAGAGAGTTGAAACTTGGAAACTTAAGACAAGTAACAGCTGGGTGGGGAAAAGGAACTTACATTAAATAAGCAATTTATCGCCTTTTGCCAACTTGAACCATTGCTAATAAAAACATATTTAGCTTGGCCCACCCCACTTACAATTTACGCCGAATATATATACAACTTGTTGGATCCATCCATGCATATGTTAAACTTTCTTATCCAATTGAATGTGATATTTTTCCAAAGCACAAAATTTTATGAATATAACTTTAAATTCTTTTTTAATAACTCGGTCGACTCTTTTGATCGACTAATTCGTGGGATTAATCTTATCGTCTATTAGCAGAGAAAGGGGAGAGATTAAAGTTAGGGTAGTGTCTCGTATGAATTGTCTTAAAAAAAAGTGGCATCCACTAAATTATGACCTGATGACCTCGGGGACAAGCCCTTCAGTTGTTGTCTACCGCCTACTCAACCACCTTTTATATGAATATAATTGTGTGTATAATTTGTATTGATATATTTGTAAATGAGTCGAGTCGAGCAATGTCTTGTTTAAACATCTTTCTCTAAAATAAATGAGTTTTAAATTGTGAGTCGAACTCGAGTAGCGTGATTTTTAATACAATATTGGACTATTTTTTAACGAGCCAAGCTCCAACCGGGCTTAATAAATTTATACACTTCAAAATATGTTCAAGTTTGATTTGTTAATCTTATGAGTCGATTTTGAACGAATTTTTAACTGAATCGATCATTAGTTAACTTCGTGTATATGTGTAGATATGTATAGCTGAATATGTTTAGATAGTCAACGTGGTCCCATGAATTTACGTCATCGGTTACAAAAAACTTTGCCTAGCTATATATCCATGCATGTAAATCAATCTTATCCAATTGAATGTGATATTTGTGATGTGCGAAGTACAAAATATCTCGATGAATATATTTTGTGTTTATATACACACACATAGATAGATACACGTGTGTGTATATATGTATAGCTGTATATGTGTAGATAGTCAACATGGTCCCATGAATATAACTCAGCAGTTACAAAAGAACTTTGCCTAGCTATAAGCGGGATTTGCTAGACAGAATAAATACATGCAGTGGCTATATATATATATATATATATATATATAAGTCCCCTATTCCTTCTTTCTTTTTCTTAATTTGCAGCTTGTATGTATATGTGTATATGTATATATATATATATACACACATATACATACAAGCTGCAAATTAAGAAAAAGAAAGAAGGAATAGGGGACCGGGGTGACATTAATTGTTCCATGTGACCTTGCAATTTAGATGATCTAGTGAAAGTTGGCTCGGAAAATGACCTCATATGTCTCTTTTACATCAGTTCTGTATGACAGTTCACAATATATTACCACGTGGACCTACTTTATGCTGACTAGTGCATGACAATCCCATGCAATCAAGTTTAAGCTAGGCAACAACATGAGTAATTAGGTTAATTAGATATCCCCCTCTTAGCATTTGGATGTCCATAATTTTTAAAACTCACACATACATATTGTAAATGAGTAGTGTTAAGTATCACTATTATGAGAATCAGTTAGATTATTTTTTAAGAAAACACTAAAAAAGGTATTTTAGTTACAAAATAATTGAAGGACTTATAAGGTTAATATGTTTGAGAGTGAATTTAATAACAATTTTGATAAATTTTGTTGACGTTTGTGAAAGGGTTTTGAAACTCCTTTTGTAATCTTCATGTTTCTTAGTATAATATATTTGTTGTGTTTTGCAATGACAGTTTTTCTTGTTGCTTGATTTTACAACACATAATTGTGATTGTTGCCTTATGATAAAACAAGTTAATTAAATTTTCCTTAATTAGGTATCTTAATAGTCAACGTTGGATTCATGTCCTCTTGATTATGTGTTTAATGGTTATATTATCTTATTAAAACACCTTAAGGATTATTAAACATTTTAACTATAAAATTGACTTTATGTCAAGACGTGTGTTTATTAAATTTTCTATCAAAACTCTTTCTATTATCAGCTAAATACAATCCTGTACGGTGAGCGCGTTGGGTTGAAAGATATATCGTTAATAATTTATATCCAATTACTTAAATATCATTAAATAGAATGATTTTTGCATTTCAAAAATGAAATTGCAATAAAATCCCATGATTTATATATATAAGCTTACAATGCATATATAAAGAAAGCTTACAATGTAAAACAATCTTGTAAATAAAATTCTGGGTACGTGACATTCTAATCACCATTATTCTATAAGAAAATCGATAAGAAACCTAATTGGAAATAATTGTATAGTCGACTCTATCTATAGAAAAGCTTCTGTCACTGGATTTGAACCCAAATGCCCTCACTAGGAATATCTTGATGAACCACAAATAGAAGATAATATCCGGCTGGTGCAAGAATGCTCGAACCCGGTGCCATCACCCCGACTGCATAAGTTGACTTTTCTAATGTTATCACGTTTCTACGACCGAGCACCAACAATCTTTGATTCATGGAAAATGAGTGCGTGTTAAAAGATGGTGCTACCATTGTTACCGTGACCAAATTTTCATTTAGAGTACCTATGACCGTAAACCGAATTGCTATTCGTTGCCCGTACCTAAGCTTAGTTTGCGAAACAGGTAAAACAATCTTTGGACGCAAATCAACAACTGTTGAATCCAAATATGACGGTGAAAAAGCCTCTAAACTTAATTCTGTTGGAAATAAGACTCCTACAAAATTATAAGTAATATGAGGATTGCTACCACCAATTAGGACCCGACCGTCACGAAGCAAAATTGCAGTCGAATGATACATACGTGGGATGGTGGTCGGGTTTTGAACCTCGAACCGAGACCCAATTGGACTATTGGGTCGGTAAATGACCGGTTGGAAAACAGGGTTCCTACCATATTCCCATCCAGCAGTCCCTGCGGACCCACCGTTAATAATCAAAACGTCGCCGGTTGGCAGTAGTACCATGTCCCCCATGACCCGAGCTAGAGGCATGGTCTCCATAACCCACTGGGGTGACGGGTCGGTTATTTTGATTCGCCCACACGTATTCAAAGCTCCGACAAAGTTACCATTTACCGCGCTGGTGTACGAACCTTTCGGTGCACCTCCGCAAACCAGAACTTCAGCTTCCATTGCCAGTCCTTGTAAGTTCTTCAATGGAAGTAGAACTGAAGAACCAGTGCTCGGATAAGTCCTGGGATCGCCGCCGGGAATTTCTGGGTATGTCTTCACAACTACATCCTTCAAATAATCGAATAATATAGCTCGATTATTTGCGAAAATAAACAAATTTCCATCGACATTGAGGAAAACAAATGGGTAGAGATTGTTCTCTATTTTTGGGTCATTGGTCTGCACTAGAAACGGTAAATTGTAAGCTGTTGTAGCTCCGGCGATTTTTGGATAAAACTCATAGTTGAATTGTCGCCGGCCGCCGATGACAATTTGACGGCCGTCTGGTAATATGTGATTGGTTGCGTACCATCTTCTTTGGGTTAAGCCGGATTTGATTTCTTCCCAATCACAACCGGTGCATGGACGATAAACTCTGACCACACGATCTCCATCATTGAACCCACCAGTTTGAATCAGACGGCCATCTGACATAAGAGCACCGGAGGAACACCAGACGTCGGTGAGGACCATAAGGGGACGTATACTATTGGTTGCTACGTCGTATTCGACAGAGTGTGCCGTGCAATCGGTGGTTAAAGCGGTGTCGTTCGGGTCGATGCGGCATTTGCCATTGGGCAACGAGATGTTGGATCGGCCGAAATCGGTACGGTCGTAGATAACGACGCGGTCGTTGTTGAGGAGTTGCATGTGCATTGCTGAAATGCCAATGTTGGGATTCAAGAAGGTCCACTGGCCGGCGGCGGCGTGAGTGGGAGTCGGGGAAGATGGTCCGGCTGCCAGCAATAGAAGGTGCCAGAGGAGGAAGGAAAGAATCAAATTTAGAGTCATAGATTCTTCTTTTTTGGGTCTGTGAGACTGTTTTTTTGGTCGGGTTGTGTACTGCGAAGGTGGTGGGAGTGGTTGCTTTAAATCCTGCGAGGTTGCAGGAAGGATTGATATTACCACACGCTAGTTAACGCGTGGAATTGTTGATTTCTGGTAGTGGAAAATGGTGGTCATATTCTTATACTGGTATAATAAATATATGTGTATGTATGTATACAGTGTGTTTGTACACACACGCACACACGTATATATATACACACACAGTTATTTACAGTGTGTGGAATAAAGCTATTATGAGCATTGGTTACTTTAATTCAAAAATATATTTTCAAGATGAACTTTTGCATCATGTTGAAATAATCTTTAATTAGGATTACATATGGGCTTAATTATATAACGAATCCTATAAGAAATGATAGTGATAACAAATTGAGTCAATTAGTATATGACAAGGACTACAATATATCATTTTATCCATCCAATTGCTAATGCAAAACAACACCCACCCTCCCCCTAAAAAAAGTATTAATTGAAATTTGTGGAATTTAATTACTTGGGCTTTTGTTCACTTGAACACCAAATTTTGGTGCACGTGTGTTGTAACATGATTATAACTTTTTTTTGGAAAAAAAGGAAGGAAAAATTATCAAGATCGTCATATTATGTCATTGTAAATTTCTTATAATTTTAGTAAAATAATATTTCAGTTTTTACTGAAATTGTAAAAAAGTTTACATTCATAAATTATGATAAAACTAAATTTTTGTAAAAGATCGTGACGTGATTAGATTGTGTGATAGATTTATTAGATTATTGCTCGGAAAGAGTCAAAAACTTTATTTAGTTATTTAAGTACTAATGGTAGATGAATTAAACAGTTTGAATTTGATATGACAGTGAAAAAATGCCAAATATATGATGTGATTAACCAGAAATTGAAGAAGAGAAAGAGTGAGGAAACATAAATTAAAAGGAAAAAAAAAAAGAGAAGAAAATTAGAGGGTAGATGAATCGTGGGTATGAATTATCTCTTCAGAGCACGTGCAAGAAAGGTGTTTGGGCAGACACTGATTCTCGAACTTGGTTTGTCATCTCTCTCTCTCTGCCTGTCTGTCTCTCTTCTTGATTCTTCTTTATGGTTTGGAGGTTTTCTCTTTTTCTTTTCTTTTTTTAACTTCCTGCATTACAGGTCAAGAAATACATGCACAAAATAACGTTTAAGGTTGTAAGAGCTTGTTTTCCTTTGTTTTTAGCAATGGATTTTACTGTGAAACATATTGCATTTTTTTTGTTTTGACACTGCTAATCATATGATTATATTCCTTTTCATCACACGTATTAATCAAAATTCTTCTTAAATTAATATCAGATGATCATGGCCATGAGAGGTTCATCTATATATATATATATATATATATATATATATATATATATATATCAGCACCATTGCTGGCTGCGAGTCATATATACTTTAGCCCAATTAACAGAGCTTCAAAGATTGTTTTGGAGGGGAGGTCACATTTAGCACCAACACTTTGCGATTGTAGTTGGTAAAAATAGCTGTGGGAGAGAGTCCTGCTTAGGATTCAACTACTTTGACCATAGTTGATGCGATCGGTTTGGAGTCATAAAAAAATATATATTGTTGATTGAATCATTTCAGTAAAGCTCTGAAATAACTTAGAATTTAAATGGCCATGAAGCAACAATTTTTCCTTTATAAAATTCTACTGAAAATTGGGTTGAGTGAAAAGATCACCAGATTGACTTTAAAGTGAAAGATTAGGACACCCATTGTTAATTTCAACCAGAAATACAGATGACTTGTGCAAATCAAGCTAAACAGCTGGCTTGTAATGATTTGATTTAGATAAAAGTATTGTTTAATTTTAGTATGAAAATTTTGGGTTTCCCAACATTTATCTATCAGCTTCTGAAACCCATTAATTTTGTTTGACTGAACCGAGTAGCCTTCCTTTTCAGCTATCAACCATCAGTTTGCTAGAACAAGCAAATTTGATATCATTACTAGCAAAACAATATCATAATCATTTTTCATTCTGTGACTTACTATTGCCAAAAACACAAACTCCACAGCTGTTTGTATATTGTCTCGTCATATTTATTTCTCCTATAATCTGCCTTCTCATAAGATTGGGACTCACTACTCCCGTATCCCATCAATAGATCCCATAAATGTGGTGAAACTATAATTACCACAATTCAATCAATTGAAATTATACAATTTAAAATATAGATTATTAATAATTTAAAACACAAGATTTAATATTTTAATTTAAATTAATATAAAAAATTTCAAAAAATCATCCAACATACAAGAAAATATTTATACACATTGTTAAAATTTTATTTTACAATGACTTAGATTTGTTGTCATTTTTTTTTATGTAAGTATATAAACGAATATTATTATAAATATAATCAAAAAATATATCACGTTTTAAATAAATGTATTTTATTTTAACAAATTGATCTGAAAGAATTTATTATGAACGTATCACTTTTTATAACAAATAACGATTTACGTTTTTGTTTCATGTACCATAATTATTCACATTCGTAGTAACACGGGATGAGACATGAAACATTTTTTTTAAATTATACATAAGGTTACTCTTCATCCTTCCCTTTCGCTCACACCTTGCATGGAAAATAGAGAGATGGGAGAGAGAGAAGGAGGAATTTGACCTTTTGTTGATACGAATACTAAGTAACATTGATGTGAATTACAAGTGGGATGCCTAGCATTGCTCCAAAAGTAAATTGGTTATCACTGACTGGTTGGTTCAGTAGGTAAACATTCTGATTTTCTTGCTCAATGCCTAGATTCGAGTTTCCATAGCTGTTCGATAGAGTTGAACATACTCTTCTGTGTTCAGAGCATGAGGTGAAACGTAAGTTTCAACTTTGACATAGATGCGATAGGATCTTCTGCAAATGACTGTATAGTATTAAGAGAATGCTTGTTGACGGATACATGAAATAACTTATCTCCATTCCCATTTTAGCACCAAAAAAATAAAGTAAATTGATTGAGCTAGCATCTCGAAAGCAGATCAATTAGGGTGTTAAACCATTATGAGCAGCTGGTATCCACTTGGTTTATTGCTGTGATGCATGTAATGTCATGTTTACCATTTTTGATAGAGTTTAATGATCATGTGCTGTAATGCATAAATCCATTGTAGTGAAAGCTTGTTCATGAAGACATTGAGATTTCATATGGGTGAGAAATATTCCTCTTTGGTGCAAGTAGAAAAGACTCTTACAATTTGTTTCGGTGCCTGGCAATGCCAAACTGTAAAGAGAGACTCCAACCAAATGCCAAATTCTGTATCCAAGGCATCTCTTTTTTTGAGTGTGTATCTGACATATAAGCATATTTTTCAGGGAAATTATGGGCTCAAAATAATGAAAAGTAAAACAAAGATACCTTCATTCTTAAGCAAACCACACATAATATGCGTTGTTGCATGCACATACCAAAAACAAAACTAATGATGAATCAATTCAAAACAAACAGTTCAATTTGAATCAAAGTGCATGGTTAAGGCAGTTCACAACGCTGGGATCCACACACAAATATATATTTGTGTATTTATATATTTATGTATGTATGCAATTATATAGCACCACTGCAGCTCCTTTTGGATGAATCAATAGATTTGAAAATGAAAGAATTTAGGATTCAAATCACAAATATATATATATAAGATATTAACATAGAGTTGAATTGAGAGACCTATGGAGGAAAATATTATAGTTGGATTGAAAGACCCGTGACCCATGAAGGAATATATTAGGACACAACCATTAACTATCTTCATCTTGTTATTTCAAATTCACACATATAAACCCCTCAAATCCATCCACCTTATTGAAATATAAATTTACTGGTTGAATTTAAGTTTATGGCTTTATGTTTAAGTTGTCAAGACCAAATTCATTTATTCAAATGGAGCACTACATGATTAATTTGTTTTAGGATGTTCAAAGCTCAATCAGAACACGTGATTTTTTTTTTTTTGGATAACTCGGAACCGATTGGATTCTTTGCACGCGTGGTCAAATCGTAAACATCCCAAAGTCCTTCCAAACGCTTTCATATAACTTTTTACAATATAAAAAGATGATCCAAAAAAACCCGTAAAGTATTAAACCAACGGCATGTACTTCTATAAGCATTTATTCATCTAACGTCTGCAATTGAGGTATCCCATAACCAATGAATGCTGTGTTGTATGATTTGGTAGGTGAAGCATTTTATCACAATAACTGACCATTCGACATTGCCCAAACGTGCAAATATGAACAACACGTCATCATCAAGTTCAAATTCAAAGTCTTGTGAGTTAGTAACAACTTCTGAGCTGTATGACTTGTCACGTTTTCTTGTATATCTAATCAAAATAAATTGCTATAACTTCCTGTGTTATTGGCAAAGGATAGTCTATTAATCTTTGTTTATTTTCCCATTAATTTGCTTATTCACTGAATTTTCTTATAATTTTTCTGAACTTTCGTTGTGAGATTGCTATATAATACTTACTCTCACAGCTCAGCTTTTTGACAACGGAGCAAACAAATGAAGATTTCATTTTCAGTTAATCTTTTGAAAATCACTCTATATATTTCCTTTTTTTTTCCCTATAAATTACCATTTAAATTTTTGTTTTACAAAACATGATAGGAAAAAGTATTTTTAATGCCTTGATAAATAATTTCCCATCTGTATACATACGTAGTTATAACTTTGCAAATCCAACTGAGCTTCGCTACAGTATGATTAGCCACACAATCATGCAAATGTGACCGTACACGTGAAGTTCAAAAATGGACATCATATTTCAATTGAAAAGCATAGAAGTTTTCATTGGGTGATTGCCATTAATTTATTCGATTTTTAATGACTCATTTATAATCTGAGATGATAAAAAAAATATAATTATTTTATCCAATTTGATATAATTCTAATATGTGATATGAGAGGCCATATTAAGCATTAATGCACCGACATTCTTGGCAAAGAGAGTACGAAGAAATTTAATGATTATGCAAATCATAAAATTAAGTTACATTGATTTTAATTTATATATTTTAAGCATATCACGCATTAGAATTTGAGTTACATATCTACTTGTGCTATTTTATCACTGAATTTTTTTTTTAGTAGAAGAAAATTTATCAATTTTTTTTTTTTTTCAATTTTCCCTTGAGTGCGATAATGTATTTAGATTGTTCAAGTGAAAAAAAAATGGTCAAACCACCAAAGGACCCACCCACGAAGATCTAATCAACCATCTTTGTTAGTTTTGTCACATGCACCGGTTCCTCAATACATGTAGCATTTAGTTACAGAATTGCATAGCAACGAAGAGTAGAATCCACACCAGATTTGAGGAGCAAACCCGTCATTGGAGACTCGTCCTACTAACATATTATGTTGACGCCTAAAAGGTTGGCCCCAAAACTCGAAATGAAGACTTCGAAATGAATACCTAATGTCATTTTTAACTGAGCTAACCCTTAGAGTTTGTTTCAAGTGAATGGAATCCTTTCAGTTAAGCATTGAAATACCTTAAAAGTTAACTGGCCATGTATGGAGCAACCGTTCTTCCTTTAGAGTTCTCCTGAAAGTGGGTTGAATGAAAAGATCACCAAATTGGCTTAAAAGTGAAAGATTAGGACACCCATTGTTAATTTGAACCAGAAATGCAGATGACTTGAGCAATATTCTAACAACTTGGAATGGTTTGATTTAGATTGAAAATATTTACTAATTTTAAAAATATTTTTTTTGGTTTTTCCAACGTTTACCTCATCTGAATCCCATTAATTTTGTTTGGCCGAACTGATCAGTAGCCTTCCTTTTCTGCTATCAACTTTCAGTTTGTTAGAGCAAGCAAATTTGATATCATTACTAAGCGGATTTGTCCACTCAAATATGAACTTGTGATCAATTTTCATTCTGTCACTTACTATTCCCAAAATAAAAAGTGGCTTAGTTTATTGCCTTAATAAATTTATCTTAAGTTCTCAATACCTAATTCATTCATAATTTCAAATCCATTTATTCAAATGAAGCCCTTAATGATTTGATTTTAGGATGTTCAAAGCTCAACCAGGACCTGTGAGGTGTGAATGGTGTGTGATATGGTAGGTGAAGCTAGTTTTTCACAATAATTGACACTGCTCAAACGTGCAAATTTGAACTGCACGCCATCTTATAGTTTAAATTCAAACTTTTGTAAGCTAGCCGTTGCTTCTTAGCTGTATGATGTATCATGTTTTGTTGTATATATAATCATAATGTATTGCTAGAATTCAATACATTATTGGCTAATGATAATATATTAATCATTTGTCTATTGGTCCATTTGCTTATTCACTTGAATTCCATCACTTATATTCTTATAATCCGAGTTTGGGGTAGTGGACAAGTTGATTTAAAGGACGGTGTCGTAAATCCAATAATTTCGATTGAGTTCAATCCATTATGTTTATAATTCATAGGATATATACTGTCAAGCTATCTCATGGATATGGAATGGACTAATCAGACAGAAGCTAAACAGCACCTCCTTCCTTCCCAACATTTTCAGAACTTTCCTTGTGAGATTACTATGATAAACTTTCACAGGTCAGTTTTTTGACAAAGGAGCAAACAAATAAAAGATTTCATCTTCAGTTTCTCTTTTAAAGAATGATTCAAAGTTCCAATCAAAGCAAGTAGATTTAAGTGGACAAACACAATATTATAAGCCCAATCGATCTCAAGTTTTATCTCATTTTGTCCTATAAATTATTATTAAAATTCTGGTTTTACAAAACGTGATAGAGAAGAGGTTTTTTTTTAACGTTTTGAGAAATAATTTTTCATCTTTGTAGTTAAAACTTCTTAAACCCAACTAAGTATTGGGAGAATAAGTTTCCAAAACTTAGTTGATTAGCTTATAAGACACCACAAGATTTCCAAGTAAAAACTTAAGACTTAAAATTTTATACTTCGTTTGGAAGTTTTGGAGAGCAAAGAAAAAATAAAATAAAATTTAAACTTGAACAAAAAAGAGAAGAGAAGAGAATAAACTGTTCATCTTTATCTTGTTTGATAGTTCGGGAAAAGAAAAAAAAGTCATTATTTCTTATTTGATTGATTAATTGTGATAGAAAAGAAAAGAAAGTATAAAATATCATGTGACAGTTATACCCTTTATTTTTTTATGTTTAGAATTTTTTTTTTTTTTCATTTATGAATATTGTTGAGAAGGTGACTCAGCTGCTGATGTATTCAAAGATTGCTAAAATAAAGTTATTATATTGGAATATTTTTGAATAAGTCAAAATGTTTGAAAGCTTCAAAGTAGTTGCTGCTAGAAAATAGGGATCTTGAAGATAAGCTCCTGTATTCACGGGCTTGTGATGTAATTTCTTAGCAATTTATTATGCATTTCTGTTAAATTTCTCATGTATATAAATCACTTTCTAGTCAATAAAATGTGTGGTCCTTCAGCAGCTCATTTATGTTCTTATTGCATTAATTTGCTACTGTTCTTGTGCAAAATAACTACATATTTGTATCAGAGTTGTTTGTCTTAAGGGGCATATGTGAGAAATCTTGAGAGTAATCTTTCACCAAAACACCAAACACTTTCTGAGCATGACCTCAAATGTTTTCTCTCCAATAATACCACCAGTTTTCACTGGTGAGAATTATCAAACATGGGCAGTAAGGATGACTGCTTATTTGCAAGTAGTTGATCTTTGGGAGGCAGTTGAAGCTGATTATGAAATCGCTCCATTGCTTGGCAGTCTCACTATGCAAGCAATCAAAATTCACAATGAAAGGATGAATAAAAAATTCAAAGCCAAGTCCTGCTTATATTCAATAGTTTCTGAAGCTCTTTTTACCAAGATCATGACTTTGGAGTCAGCCAAAGACATCTGGGACTATCAAGGTAATGACAGATCAATGAGCATGCAAGTGATGAACTTAAAGAGGGAATTTGAGATACGAAGGATGAAGGAATCATAGAACATAAAGGTGTACTCTGACAGGCTGTTGAGCATAGTAAACAAGGTAAGGTTGCTTGGAGAAGACTTGTCTGATCAAAGGGTTGTTGAAAAAATCCTAGTAACCCTACTTGAAAGGTTTGAGTCCAAAATCTCATCTCTTGAGGAATCTAAAGACTTGTCGAGTATTTCCTTGGCAGAATTTTTGAATGTTTTACAAGCATAGGAGTAGAGAAGACTAATTAGGCAAGAAGGGTTTGTGAAGGGAGCTTTGTAGGCCAAACTATAAATCCAGGATAGAAGTAAAGGCAAGAAGAAGAAGGGCAATGAAGACAAATTAAACAAAGGTAATGCTGGAGCTAGAGATAGCAACAACAAAGGAAGAGCTTACCCTCAATGCCAGCATTGCAAGAACACAAATCATCCTTAATCTAAGTGTTGAAGGAGGCCTAAAATCAAGTGCAGAAAGTGTAACCAGTTAGGCCACATAGAGAAGGTTTGCAGAAGCAAACAACAACAAGAGGGTGAAGCTAATATGGTAGACCAGCAGAAGGAGGAGCACCTGCTTGTTGCCTCATGTTATGCAAGCAAAAGCTCTAATGAACATTTGTTAGTTGATAGTAGCTGCACAAACCACATGTCCTATGACAAAGAGCTCTTTAGAAAGCTGGATAGAATTAAAATTTTCAAAGTCAAGGTTAGAAATTGTGAATTCATTGAAGTAAAAGGCAAAGGGACATCAACAATTGAAAGTGTTTCAGGTACAAAACTAATCATTGATGTTTTATATGCACTAAAATTGACCAAAATTTGGTAAGTGTTGGTCAGCTACTGGAAAAAGGCTATAAACTATTTTTTGAAGACAAAAAGTGTATGATTAGAGATTCAGATGGCCATGAGGCGTGTGCAGTTCAAAATGAGAGGCAAGTGCTTTTCTCTAAATCTAATGAAGGAGGAGCAGACAACATATCAAGTCTCTATGAGCACAACCGAAATTTGGCACAAGAGATTGGGCCATTTTCACTATGTAACACTCATATATATATGCAAAAAAATCAGCTAGTAGAAGGGTTACTTCCACTTGAAGAGCTCTTACTTGGTTGCAAGGCTTGTCAATATGGAAAACAAAGTAAATTTCCATTCCCTTAAAAGGCCTGGAGGGCTTCACAAAAGCTGCAACTAATACATACTAATCTTGGAGGGCCTTAGAGAACTCCATCATTAAAGGGAAGTAAATATTATATTGTTTTTATAAATGATTTAACAAGAATGTGTTTGATTTATTTCTTAAGGTTTAAATCCGAGGTTGCAGCTGTGTTCTGGAAATTCAAAGCTTGGGTGGAAAACCAGAGTAGCTGCAAGATGCAAGTATTAAGATCAGATAATGGCAAAGAATACACCTCAGAACAATTCAATTTGTTTTGTGAAGAAGCTTGGATCGAGCACCAACTGACAACTCCACACTCTATAACAAAATGGAGTGAGTGAGAGGAAGAACAGAACACTCATAGAGATGACCAGATGTCTGCTACATGAAAAATGGCTGCCAAAAACACTTTGGGCAGAAGCTGCACATATTGCTATTTTTCTGCTGAACGTACTTCCAACAAGGGCTTTGAAAAGAAAAACACCCTTTGAGGCTTGGTATGGATACAAACCTTCACTACCAAATCTCAAAGTATTTGGTTGTTTGTGTTTTTCATATGTGCCTCAGGTGAAAAGAGACAAGTTTGATAAGAAAGCAGAACTAGGAGTCTTTATTGGTTACAGCAACATCTCTAAAGCTTACAGAATTTTTCAACCTCAAACAGGAAAAATTCTAATAAGTAGAGATGTTACTTTCATGGAGAATGAGCAGTGGAATTGGGATGATGAAGAAAAAGACCAATTTTTAGAAGATTTGCAACCTTCTGAAGACAAAGTTGATGACCCACTAGTTAGGGGAACAAGACTACTTTCTGACATTTATCAAAGATGCAATGTTGCTGTAACGGAGCCAGCAGGATTTGAAGAAGCTGAAAAAGACCAGAAATGGATAAAAGTTATGAAAGAGGAGATGAGATTGATAGAGAAAAATCACACTTAGGAGCTTATCGAAAAACCTCAAAATAGGAAGATTATAGGAGTTAAATGGGTGTTCAGAACCAAGTTAAATGCAGATGGATCAGTTAACAAGTATAAAGCAAGGCTAGTGGTAAAGGGTTATGCTCAAACTTTTTGTGTAGATTTCTCTGAGATCTTTGCACCCGTGGCAAGGTTAAATACAATCAGGTTACTGCTAGCGATTGCAGCACAAAAGGGCTGGAAGGTGTATCAGCTAGATGTTAAATTAGCTTTTCTTAATGGTTTCTTACAAGAGGAAATATATTTAGAGCAGCTAGAGGGATTTGCTGTGTAGGGGCATGAGGATAAGGTGTATTTGTTGAAAAAGGCATTGTATGGTCTTAAACAAGCACCAAGGGCATGGTACTGCAGGATAGATAACCACTTATTAATCCTAGGCTTTGTAAAAAGCCTAAATGAATTTACTCTATACGTGAAGAAGGAAGCCACTGACTTAATTGTTGTGTCTGTTTATGTTGATGGTTTGCTTATAACAGGGAGCAATAGGGAACTTATAAAGGAATTTAAAGTAGAGATGTTTAAGGTGTTTAAGATGACAGATTTGGGCTTGATGTCCTATTTTTTGGGAATGGAAGTAAAGCAAAAGTAGCATCAAGTCTTTATTTTCCTACAAAAATATGCAAAGGAGATCCTCAAAAAATTTCACATGGAAGACTGCAAAGCTACATCAACTCCTATGAATCAGAAAGAGAAATTTAGCAAGGATGATGGAGCTGATAAGGTTGATGAAGGTTTGTATAGAAGTTTGATTGGTTGCTTAATGTATCTTACAACAATCCGACCTGATATAATGCATGCTGTGAGTTTGCTTTTGAGGTTTTTGCACTGTGTAAGTGAGGTGCATTTTCAAGCTACAAAGAGGATTTTGAGGTATATCAGAGGCACTGTCAATTATGGCATAAAGTTCACTCATTGTTCAGATTTTAAGTTCCATGGCTTCTCTGACAGTGATTGGGGAGGTTCTATTGATGATATGATAAGTATAACTGGTTTTTGTTTTAGTTTTGGATCAGGCATGTTCTCCTGGTGTTCAAGGAAGCAAGCGATTATTGCACAAAGCATTGCTGAAGCTGAATATGTGGCTGCTGCAACAATAATTAACCAAGTTCTGTGGTTCAGGAAAGTGTTAATAAATCTGCATATGGAATAGGAGGAGAGCACACAAATCTTTGTTAATAACCAAACTGCTATATCTATATCTAACAATCCAGTTTTCCATAGGAAAACATAGCATTTTAAGATTAAACTTTACTTTCTCAAGAAAGTACAGAAAGAATGAGAAGTACTGTTGCTCCATTGCAAAACAGAAAATCAGGTTGCTGATATTCTGATAAAAGCACTTTCTAAAGCCAGGTTTGAATTCCTAAGAGAAAAATTGGGAATGAGCAGCAGCTGATCCAAGGAGGAGTGTTGAGAAGGTGACTCAGTTGCTGATGTATTCAAATATTGCTGAAATAAGGTTGTTGGAATATTTTTGAATAAGTCAAAATGTTTGAAAGCTTCAAAGTAGTTGTTGCTAGAAAATAGGAATCTTGAAGATAAGCTCTTGTATTCATGGGCTTCTGATGCAATTTCTTAGCAATTTGTTATGAATTTCTATTAAATTGCTCATGTATACAAAGCACTTTCTAGTCAATAAAATGTGTGGTCCTTCAGCAGTTCATTTATGTTCTTATTGCATTAATTTGCTATTGTTCTTGTGCAAAATAACTACAAATATTTTTGGTATTTTAAATTTTCATTAACTACACATTTTTTTCTCTTCAAATCTCTCTACTTTTGAAGAAATTGAAAAAGTGAACAAAAATTCTTAAACTTTCTTTCATATTTTATCATAATCTTTTCTTTTTTCTCCATTAAAATTTTCCAAACGAGTGATTTAACTATTTTTCCATCCTCATATTTTTTTTCTCTCCCATTATCTCCATCTAAATGAGCTATTAAGTTATAATGTTATGAATTCTAAATTGTTGAGACAACAGACTTGACGCTGACTCTCATGGATGTAATTTTTCAATTGAAGAGTAGAGATAATTTTTCTTCCTTCTTGGAAGGAGGGTGACACATGGGAATGACAATTGACAAATGCATACCTTTACAATCAAAATGAAGTTATTAACATCAATGCAGCTTGGCTGTTAGAGGGCAACAAAACAGACTAGAAAGTGAGACCTTGTCCATTTTATTTTCCTTAACGCATGTAGTAGTTCCAAATTTTACTTGGTCACAAATCATTTCTTGCCTCCCTTGTAGTGAAGATTAATAGGGGACCGCAAATGGACCCAAGTAATAGTAGAAGATGCAACTTACAAGAAAAGAATCTAGCTAGCAACAAAAGAGACACACACACACACACACACATACATACATATACAAGGACGAGGCCACATAGGCCCCGGGGGGCAATTGTTTCTCTCAAATTTTCGTTTTGTGATTTTTTTTTTCTATTTCTTTTAAATATACTCTTTTAATTTAAAATTTTGCCCCTCTTAAGTTTAAATTTGTTTTACACTTTGTTCTTATCTTAATTTTAATTTAATTCTTAAACTGGACTTTTATCAATTTTTTTTTTTATACATTCTAAAGAATTTTGAGTGCTTTTTTCTTTGATTAAACTTTTTATGTAATTTATAAGTTTTTTGTATCAATAAATTTAGTTATTTTTTAAAAACATTAGCAATTAATATTAACTTTTTATAGTTTTTAATTTTTTTAAAATTATATTAAAAAGTAATCAAAATTTTTGCTCTATTTAAGTAAATTTCTGGGATCGGCCCTCTATATATACAATATTAAAGTTTCAGCATATTTTCTCTCTCTTTTTTTTTCCCCTAATTATTATCTCTCTATATATACACGTAGAAATGTGATTACATGTATTACAGCTTGTACAACTTTCCACATACACACACACACACACACATATATATGTATATACATATAAGGTTAGCCACTGCAGTTGGGCCGTTGTTATCTAGAATGAGATGGAAAGGAAGAAAGTATTAGGACCCCAATCATTATGAATCTTAATTGGTCACATGCGAAAGTCATATTGAAAATTTATAATTGTGCATTTCAATATAATTTCGATTTATTATTGAAAATAATAAATAAGCAATGTAAACACACTGCCTAATCTTGAAAAGCAACCATAACCACCACAAATTGGTAGTTCTTATAAAGACTGAACTAGAACGGAGAAGAATTTAGGACTCTCTCTCTCATTATTATCTTTTCTTTTCTATATGGTTGTCCTTTTAGCTCTTGCTATATGATAGTCAATGAAATTTGCACATTTACTCCAATGATTATCTTCGAAGAAAACAAAAAACTCATTTAAATGTTCATGGGTACCCATGCTTCACATCTATTGTAAGCACATTATAGTTGAGAATGATAATAAAAAGGACAATTATGTAGATAACGCATAAATTAACTAAGTCTAATTGGAGTATGGACTAGTTTGGCGGGATCGGGGGAGAGAAGAAATTGTGGGCCCGTCCCGTGATATCTACTGATTTTCAAATGCTGCTAAAAGCCCCGTTCTACTCTTATGTCGTGGTTTGGAGGCCACCATGGGTGGCCAAATACACATGTATAGTTCGTTTTTTAAGTCATCATCTTTATTCATTATGTTTATTTCAATTTTTAAAGGATTGTTTTTGTTTTTAATAATGCTAAAGATCTTAAATTTTTTTATTATATATTAAATAATGCGACATTATATTATTGATTATATATCAAATCATGTGATTAATATGAACTATTATTTTACTATCATGTATCATTTGATATTCAAAAGTAAGGAACACAAATTTGTGATATCTAGCATCACTCTTTTTGCATTTTTTACCTGGTATGTATCATAAAGTGTTAGTTAGGCCATCTATGCAACATAAAGTCACAAACCGCCACTTGATGCGAAGATAGGGATTTAATTCATCTAAAGTTGAAAGTGCCAAGAGAACAAAATGAAGACTAAGACAAGTTATTGCACTCTAGGAGGATCGGCTGGAAAGCTATTCCTAAATATTTACGGGTAGGGATGATAATTTGTTTCATTTTGACTTTGATGAGATGAATTTGGAGAGAAAATAAATAAGATAAAAAAATATATATTAAAACCCGACACAAATTCAGGAATGAGAATAGAATAAACAGAGTGTGGCAAGGACGGAGATAATGGACATAGTAAACAAGATGGAAAGGGACCGGACGAGGATGAGGGACATAATATATGGGGCCGGAGTGGAGTGGGGATGGGAATGTGGGAAATACTAAACGGGGTGTGGTAGGGATGGGGATGAGGGACATAATAAATGGGGCGTAGTAAAGACGGGTTGTGGGACATAATATATAAGGCATGACAGGAACACATGGACTAATAAAACTGAAATTTGTGACACTAGCAACCCGTTTGGATGGAATGGCTTGAAAAAAAAAAAGAAAGTAAAGGAGAGGAGAAGGATTGAGAAGTTATTTCATGTTTAATTTAAAATTTAGGAAGAAGAATAATGGATATCGCTAACACTCATTTGACCCATTTTACAATTTGTCTATGAGTAAAAGGGGATTATGTGTATGAGAGAGAGAGAGAGAGAGAGAGAGAGAGAGAGAGAGAGAGAGAGAGAGAGAGAGAGAAAGAGGGAGTTTTTAATTAATTTTTTATAATATACAATAATATTCTTAAAATTTCAGAAATAAAAATAAAAATAAACGCATTTATCCTAGTATATAAAATAGTAAATTAATATAAAAGTATTTCATTCCTTTTCTCACTTCTATTGTTCCAAAATAAGATAGAAGAATTACCTCTTCTCTCATTTCCTCTTCCTCCAACTTATTCATATTAAGTTTTTGATTTGGTCCTTAGCTGCTTAGCATCGTGGGCCTATACAAGGACAAGCAACTCAAAAAGGCTTTAGCTAATAGAAGCCCAATTGTTCAATTTATACCAGGCATTCAACCATCTGACCATCTAAAGATATCGATTTGGGCAGTTCAAAACTCTTGAAGTGCTCATGGTCCATAGTTGCAATCCATACAGAGCTTTGTTCCGTGTGGGTTTGAATTTTAATGGGCTTATCTATTGGACTTTTGTGTTCTTATAGGATTCATCCAGCCCATTTGTTTGTCTAAAATGATTTTTATGAAGACTGACCCACCACACAGATGGAGAAAAGCCAAATCCACTAAATCAAAATGGGCTTGAGCCTAGTCCAAGTTGCTAAGGTATTAATTGGGCCTTGAAGGTAGATTCAAGCTTGACAAACCTTGGTTCCCCATTATCAATCAACTCAGGACTCAAAAAACTTTATTTTTATACAGGAAAGTCCGACTCCATGTAAGAGGTCGTGTCCATATATGTATCATAATTTTAATGTGCATGCATCCAATCATATATATATATATATATATATATGATATACCATAAAAGAGTAGGCCAATCAACACTTGACACGTATGACCATAATCCAACTCATGCTCTGCCAACATGGTTTCCACTCAACCAATGACTGAAAAATCAAGCATCCAGATCAGTACAAAAGGTCGGAAGTGACCAAACTTATGCCTTTAGAGCACATATATCCGGACAAGAGTCTCAGAACTTATCACAGGGTCCAGACCTCGTCACCGTCTTAGCGAATGCCGAGCAGGGAATAAGGAAGTAGTCTTCGACAAGAAAACAGTCTTCGACAAGGAAACAGTCTTCAACAAGGGAACTACCATCTATGGTTATCTCTAGGCAATACTCCGCAAGGTAACTGCAATCTCCGATGATCAAATCCCTATATTCATGGCATCAAATCCTAATCAACTTAGGAAGGCCACAGTCTATAAATTAAACCCTAAAGGTATGCTTTATTTTTATGCTCATTCTTTTGGCTTTCAATACAGTCTTTCAATTCCATTTACTTACTTAAGCATCGGAGCGGCTACCGCCGGAGCCAATCCGGTGGTCCTCTGATCATCTGTCTGAGTGTTCTACAGGTTGCGGAGTCCACACTTATTGCGAATCGAAAAGTACAGCATCAGTATATATATATATATATATATATATATATATTATGTGACTTTATTTTTATCTAAAAATTTTAAATTAAATAAAATTTAAAAATATATGTACATTGAATATGAGATAAATTATGATTAAAACACATACTCAAATAGAAATAAATTTCTCCTACCAAATTTGGAGCCAACAATTATCATTTTATAAAGCATATATGGACAAATTATGCTTCTCTTATTTGGTAAACTATTTCTGATAAAAAAAAAATAATCTTAGTGATAAAAAAAATACAACTTAATAAAAAATGCTAATTTAAAGGACATTTTTACCAATGCTTGTACAATTTGAGAGATTTGGAGAGAAAAGAAAAAAAAAAATGGAGGGAAGGAGGGTTACTCTATGGGAGGAGAATAGAAACAAAAATAGGGTAATGAATTTTTATTTTTATTTTTTTTCTAATTTTGGAGTTGTGAGAGTTTGAGAAAGGGAGAAAAAAAGAAAAAGAGTGTTTTAATTTGTTATTAGAAAAGATAAAATGGGAAATCATCTCTTGTAAAAATGAAAAAACAATTGATTAATTACTAACTCATTATCCTTTCCCCTCACTTTTTTCCAAATTTTGGAGAAAAAGGGTAAGAACTTGGAAAAATTAATTTATTTTTATTTCTCTCACTCTCCTTATAAAGGCCACAGATAATAATTTTTTTCCTCTCCATTGTGTGTCTCTCTCTCCATATATATATATATATATCCCTCTCAAACACACTGTTAAATTTTTGTCGGTAAGAAAAATTTAATGCTAAAATAATTTAAATTCAACAGTAAGCGCCAGTGAAAATTAAAAGTAGGGAGCCAATAAATTTACAATTTTCCTTATATAGATAACCTTAAATATGAGTACATACACACACAAAAACACATTGATATACACACACACACATATAGATATATACTGCTCTACAGCGCACCTTTTACGCGGCTTCCGTCTCCCTTCCCTCTCTTCTCCCGTCGCGCAAATTGGCGCTCCTAAAAAAGATCGTTACTTTGCATTTTTCACTGTTCATTTTATAAATCTACCAGGCGCAGACCTTCTAATTTCAAGAAGGGCCACGCTAACGTGCGCATCTCACTATGTCTTCAACGAATCCATTGACGGGAATACACCAGAGCTTCAACACGAAGGTCTGATCCTTAAACGTTACCAACTCTGCTTACAAACCCCGGTATCTTCTTTTAATCCATAGATAGAAATTTATAGGGCTGAAGTGGAGAGAAGCATTGACAAAACTTTATCAAGTACGTACTTACTGATTGAAACTGGATATAATTGATTAAATACATGTATATTAATTTTATGGTTCGAATGGATGTTATGATTTTTGGTTCAGCTTCAATTTTGTTGTGAAGAATAATTTGTATATGAGATATGAATGCTATTCTTTTGATAATAGAGAGATGGAATGCGTTGGTTCGGATTCAAGGTCGGTTCAAGGGAGGTTGCATGTTGGTTCTAAATCTTCTGACAAGAAAAATGGGCTAGGGTTGGATGTGGAGTGCTTATCTTCGAAGCCTAGGGTTAAGAAGATGGACGGGGAAGGGAAGAAGTCCGGGTCGAAGAAAAGATTGAAGCCAATTGAGGTTGGGTTTGATTCGGATGATGATGAGCCCATAGGGTCTTTGTTTAAGTTGAAAAGCAAAAGAAACCCTAAGAAGGTTAAGGTGGGGTTGGATGGTAATGGTGACAAGGGCAAGGTGGTTGAGGTTAAGGCGGAGAAATTGGTGATTGAAGATGTGGATTCGGGGGGTATGGGTGACACATTGGCTAGTTTTAGGAAGAAGTTGAAGGGTCCAAGGAAAGACAGTGGATCTGGGCCAACAACGGGAAGGAGTTCGGGTATGGATGTGGCAGAGCCATCGGGTCAATGTTTGAGTGGACCTCTAAACGATGGAGGTTTGGCTGTGGAATTGATCTCAAAGATTGTGGAGACAGGTCAGGTGATCTGCGATGATAGATGTAGAAGAACTATGGATAAAGAGTTGGGAAATATGGGTAAAGGGAAAATTAAGAGACCCAAGATTGCTTTAAATATGAAGAAAACTGGGGGTAATACTGAGTTTGATGATGCTTTGGATAATCAGAAATTTGGGGATAGTTCAATACAGAAAAATAAAGAATGTGTTTTAGGGTCTGGGGATCACTCTTTGGATGAAAATTTAGAAGATTCCTTATCTGCATTTTTTCGAAAGGTACAACCTGGTTTGATTAGGAAATCTCGCAGTTCTTCAAGGTCAAAACAGATAAGGGAAAAAGTTCCCAAGGATGGGTTGATCCCAAGCTTTGATGATGTCTCAGAGGGTTTTCCACCTATGGTTGTAAAGAGATCTAAATCCGCTTCAGAACTGGATCAGAAAATTTTGAAATCTGATGACAGTTTGTATCAACTTTCAGGTAGATTTCTGATAGCTTCTTCCCATGATCAGAATAAAATTGGGATACATCCGAATTTTGACAGTAATTTGTGTCAAAATTCTGGTTGTGTACCAGAGAACCTATCATCCGCTAATCCAATGCAAGAGCTTGCTTATGCTCCAGTAGTTGCAGATTATGTTATGAGATCTAGCAATAACTTATATGGTGGATATTCTGAAGCAGTTTTGGAGGATTCAGTTCCTGATTCCTTACTTCGAAGGCCTCAATCCTGTTTAAGGACATGTTCTAATAAGACTACAAGACTTCAAGATGGTGAAGTCTACAGGCAGACCGCTAGAATTCAAGATGGACCTGTGGTGGACACCTGTGATTCAGACAGTCTTTCTGATGGAGATTCTGAGTTTCTTTGTCTAAAAGTGAAAGACAAATGTTCTCTTCCTACTCAGGAGTCCACATCAGAATTCCAAAATATTAAGGCTGGTTTAAATAATTGGTCTGAGGGGAAGCCAAGTGAGTTGGTGCATGGTGTTGTTGAAATGCCCAATCTTATAACAACCCCAGAACAAATGGAGGAAATCCATCAGTTTGATGAGGGGATGTCAAATGTAAGGTTCAATGATGAATTGGACCAAAAATGTAAGTGTCTTCGGACAGCAGACAAGAAAATTTGCTCTTGCTTTGGAAAAGAAGTGCAGGGGCCTTGTTCTGATGATGATCCTTTGCACAGACTACCTAAAGATACATCTTACGAGTTCCTTAAACGTACTGGGAAAAACTTGGAGGGGTCAGCTAAATCTCTGAAAGATTTGCAGCCTTGTCAGCCTGAATCATCATATTTTGGCTTTGGTTCACCAAAGAAGGAAGACACTTGCAGTGATTATGATAGTGCAAATCAAATTTGTGGTACTTGCATTGAGGAGATAGATCTTGCTTTGGTTTCTTCAACAAAAGAGGATGTCTCAGTACCTAATGGTAGAATATGCCAACCAACACCTTGTGAAATACATGACTCTGAGTTTGCTATCCAAATGAAGCACCAGGAGCAATCCCTGGACATTGGTGAGAACTCTAATAATTATTTGCAAGAACTATGTCTGAATGAGTCTGTTGCCTCAATTCAGAAGTGCAGCTCCATTTTCCACCAAAACCATCTTTCTGAGGATGCCTCCAAAGGAGTGTGTTTCAGAAATCAGGGGTATCTATTGGGCAATGAAGAGGCCAATGGAGTCTCTTCTATATCCATTGCACCAGATCAAAATGAAAGTTGCACAGAAGATCGGCATGAAAGGAAAGAGAATAAGCAATCAGCAGTTCAGCGCGCCGTGCGCAATGCTAAAAAGCATAGGCATGGGGACATGGCTTATGAGGGGGATGCTTATTGGGAGATTCTGTTACATGAGCAAGGTCTTCTTGGAAGTCATCAGGTGGGAGAAGGTGAACGGATCTTTAAAATGAGGGCAAAGTCCAATTCCTCTTCAATTATGGTTGTAGAGGCTGAAAATGGAGCAGCGGCAGCAGTATCGGCTGGGCTGAAAGCTCGTGCAGCTGGTCCAGTTGAGAAGATTAAGTTTAAGGAGGTATTGAGGCGCAAAGGTGGGCTTCTGGAATACTTAGAATGCAGGTTAGTTACCATTTCAAAGCCTGCTGTATATTTGTTTGCAATGCAGAGTTTTTTGTTTAGTACAAATGAATTTGGCAACAATTCATATTAGTCAATTTCTTTTCTTTTTTCCCTATTGATCACTATATTTTCTTTAGGTCAATGAACCACAATTGATTGTTTGTTACATATGACATCCAATTTTATTTTGGCATTTCATTTGTAATTTTTACCGTGTCATTTAAGTTGTATTTCAAGTTCTCAATATTGTTTTTGTAATATTTGCAATCTCTTTGTATAGTTGTTATGGATGAGTCCTGACTGGATGTATTGTTGTGGGGATCTGTTAATTACGAAACAAGTGTTTACAAAACTGGAGAAAATGAGGAGAAATTCAGCTGTGCATTGTGACAAATCACTGACAATTATCGACTTGGGATATGTGCAGTTACCAATTTTCATGCTTTCAGTCTTACCTTACAAGTTGAACAAATCTTTGGTCCTAGGACTTGAAAAAATGGAAACGTTTATGATGACTATAGGATAACTTTGAGACTCATGTGGAAATTTTGATTTTCCTTTGCAACTCGACATATTGTTTAGTAGCATTAGTGAAACCTATAAAAGACCCTTTGCCTCTGAATCTCGTCACCAAAAAGCATAGAGTTTGTGAGTGACATCATGCTTGCAGTACATCTTGGCATGAATTAAGATGAACCTTTCTTGAAATATCTTTTATTTATGAATTGTATTGAGCATGCCAGCATGATGCTGTTGTAGATGGGCTGGTAAAAAGAATTCCCTCAGAGGAGATATCTAAAATGTTTTAAGAATGCTTTGAACAGTTCCCTACCAAACCTTTCTCACAGTAATATATAGAATAGAATGAGGCATTGCAATCCTGCAACATGGTTGGTTACATGGATTAAGGAAAAGTTTATCTGAAATAGGGATTTTGATTATGGTTTCTATCACTTGGGTTCTTCACAGTATTCTGGAGAAATTTTGGATTTGGTAGTGATTCACTTCCCATCCTTCCGTTCTTCTCTCAATAAGTACGTTATTAAGAGGATCTTCTGCAGTGTAGCCTTCTACTGTCCCTGATTCTTTCTTCTTTGGTCCTTTCTAACAATCTTCCCCATTTTTTTGTTCGTTGTTTGACTTTGGAGTGTTTGCATGTTTTTTCAGTTTCAACTTGAGTTTATTTGTTCTTAGAGATCAACGATGAGTTGAAGTTACATTTAAGGGAGACCATCACGGGGTTTCCTCTTCTACCATCCACAACCTATCTTACACATGTTGAAAAATTCATCTCTAAATGCATTGGAATTATAAGTATGCATGGTCAAAGTTCAAGTTTCCCTCCCCGTGGACCAACTTAATTTCCATTTAGTAAAGAAGTGCTTGCCTAAATGCAGCTGCTATTGGGGTTGGAACTTGGAATTTTGCTTGTAGCGTCCGTGTTTGGGTACTTCATATAGGTGAGACTCCATATTAGTTTTTTTGTGTGAGGAATAAAGAAGAAAGCTCATGGATAGCGATAGTGAGTGGCCTTTTTATGACTTTTCAGTTTTTATTTATTGTTCTTTTTTTTTGGAAGGATTTATTGTTCTTAACCTTCTGAGACCTTTTAAGGAAAATATTAAGTTCATTTTTTCAATACCTTTCTGTTTGTTTCTGGTTGTAGTTTTTTAGGGCTTTGAAACTGTTAAAACATATTTGCACTTTTCCAATTCTTCATTTTCTGAAGTTGGAAGTTCTTCAGATAGTTTACATGTTTGCCTTTTGAGGTTTTGGCCAATGCAAAGAACTATAGTATTATTTCTTGTCTGTTTAGCATAGACTGATGTTTTTAATAAATAACTGCCTCTTATTGCCTGCTTAAATGTTTTCTGTCTTTCCATTGGAATATTTATTAAGTGCATTGCAGGAACCATATCTTAGGTCTTTGGAGTAAAGATGTTAACCGTATTCTGCCTCTCACTGATTGTGGAGTCACTGCCACTCCGTTGGTTGATGAACCACCTCGTGCTTCTCTAATTAGGGAGATCTATGCATTTCTTGACCATAGTGTAAGTTTGTTATTAAAAACCATCATTGTTGTTTTTAATTGTGTTCCTCTTTTTACTTTTCAAAGTCAATGTACTACTCATTTTTTTCTTTTTCTTTTTTTTAAAGATTTTTTTAGTGGTTGGTCTATGTTGGCAATTTTTTAGGGGATTGAATTATGTTTGACTTGTTTCTAACCGCTAACAAGTTCTCAACAGGGTTATATAAATGTTGGAGTTGCTTCTGAGAAGGAGATTGCAGAACCAGGTGTTAAGCATAATTTGAGACTTTTAAAAGAGAAAAACAGTGAAGAAAAATCTGGTGCCCCCGTTGCCGATTCAGATGATGGAGTTTCCTTTATCCTTGGTTGGGCTAGGAATTCTGAACAAAGCATGGAGGCGAAGAATGGTATCATATTTGATGATGAAAATTGGGCTGCAAGAGCCACAAAAGAAGGGAGTCTTGTTTCTCCGCAGACAAGGACAAAGGAACCTGAAGAATGTCAAACTGATGGATACCGTGAAAATGGTTGCATTGATGCAAAACCATGCAACAGAAAGTTCAATTTGGATATCATGAGTTCTAATCTACCCAGCAAAGTAGTTGGTGGTGGAACAGTTCCTGTTATAGCTCTGGAACTCATTAATCACTTGCACTGTGTTCAACCTGCCTCAATTGATCACACGGAGGAGAAACATCACATGCAGTGTGATTCGGAAATTGGAAAGGGAATCATTGTCATAGGTGCTGGTCCTGCTGGCTTAACTGCAGCACGACACTTGCAGCGCCGGGGTTTTTCTGTTACTGTGCTTGAGGCTAGGAGCAGAATAGGGGGTCGTGTTTTTACAGATCGTTCATCTCTCTCAGTTCCTGTGGATCTTGGGGCTAGCATTATTACAGGTGTTGAGGCAGATGTGGACACAGAAAGAAGACCAGATCCTTCTTCATTGGTGTGTGCTCAGTTGGGGCTTGAATTGACTGTATTGAACAGTGACTGCCCTCTTTATGATGTTGTTACAGGTAAGAAAGTTCCTGCAGATTTGGATGAAGCTTTGGAAGCAGAATACAACAGTCTTCTTGATGACATGGTACTTCTTGTTGCACAGAAGGGGGAACATGCCATGAGAATGTCTCTCGAGGATGGTTTAGAATATGCCCTTAAGAGGCGACGCCTGGCTCGATTGGGAAAAAATTATGTGGAAAGTGAACTGCTCAACTCAGAAGATTCCTCAATTGATTCTGAAAGAATTATTAACAATAAAGTTTCTGAAAATAGTAGTTTTAAAGAGGAGATTGTGCGTCCTCTCGAGAGGAGGGTTATGGATTGGCATTTTGCCAACTTGGAGTATGGTTGTGCTGCTTTGCTTAAAGAAGTATCTCTTCCTTACTGGAATCAAGATGATGTTTATGGAGGATTTGGAGGAGCTCATTGTATGATTAAAGGAGGTTACGGCACTGTCATTGAATCTCTGGCGGAAGGACTTTCCATCCACTTTAACCATGTTGTTACGAAAATTACGTATCGCACAAAGGACCATGGCATAGATGATAACCAGTGTGAGAAAGTCAAAGTTTCCACATCAAACGGCAGAGAATTTTCAGGAGATGCCATCCTTGTCACTGTTCCACTTGGCTGTCTAAAAGCAGAAGCCATTAAGTTTTCGCCACCATTACCGCAATGGAAATATATGTCTATCCAGCGGCTTGGTTTTGGTGTTCTTAATAAAGTAGTTTTGGAATTTCCTGAAGTGTTTTGGGATGATTCTGTTGATTACTTTGGTGCAACTGCTGAGGAAACATACCAGAGGGGCCAGTGCTTTATGTTTTGGAATGTCAAGAAAACAGTTGGGGCGCCTGTTCTTATCGCCCTCGTTGTTGGTAAGGCAGCTATAGATGGCCAAAATATGAGTTCATCTGATCATGTAAACCATGCCTTAATGGTTCTCCGTAAACTTTTTGGGGAGGCTTCAGTACCTGATCCTGTTGCATCAGTAGTGACAGACTGGGGAAGGGATCCTTACAGCTATGGTGCTTACTCCTATGTTGCTGTGGGGGCATCTGGAGAAGACTATGATATATTAGGGAGGCCTGTTGAGAACTGTTTATTTTTTGCTGGTGAAGCAACCAGCAAGGAGCATCCAGACACGGTTGGTGGTGCAATGATGAGTGGGCTTCGAGAGGCTGTTCGTATAATTGATATATTGAGCACTGGAAATGATTATACGGCTGAGGTGGAAGCAATGGAGGCTGCACAGAGACATTCAGACCGTGAAAGGAATGAAGTCAGGGACATTATGAAGAGACTGGAGGCTGTAGAGTTCTCGAATGTTCTGTACAAGAACACTTTGGATGCAGCCCAGATTTTGACCAGGGAAGATTTACTACGGGATATGTTCTCTAATGCAAAAACAACCGCTGGACGATTGCATCTGGCAAAAGAGTTGTTGAATCTTCCTGTTGAGGCTCTGAAGTCCTTTGCTGGGACAAGGGAAGGGCTAAGCACGCTCAACTCATGGATACTGGTATGTGCATCCCATAATTTATTATTCTGTCACTGAAATGAAGATAGCACGGAATTTACAAGTAATTTATGTGTTTTGGAAACTGAAACTTTCTGAACATACGTGTTATATCATTCTTAACAGGATTCGATGGGGACGGATGGGACTCAACTTTTGCGTCATTGCGTTCGTCTTCTTGTGCTTGTTTCAACTGATCTACTTGCAGTCCGTTTGTCAGGTATATATCTGGTATCTGGTTCTTTTTGTTGTAGTTGCACAGAGGAATGACATTTGTGCACATATATACGGTTTGGTTTTTATTATTGTTTTTAATGTTTCTAGATGGTACGTTCCTAGGTTTTTTTTGATAAGTAAGAAGTATATATTAAAAGCCCAAGAAGGGCAAAGGGCGAAAACCCTCAAAGCTTTACAACGGCCCTAAAGACCTCAAGAAGTCAACAAAGGAAAGGGACAGTAACAGGAAAAGCCTCTTTGGTCCAAAAAAATAATAAAAGCAAAAAAGCATCTTTGAGATAAGAAATAGGAAGCTCCCTATCTTCAAAGACACGATTGTTTCTTTCAATCCAGAGAGATCACAAGAGACAAATGGGGGCCAGTGTCCAAATTGTCTTCAAATCTTTAGGAAGGATGCACCCTTCTCATGCCAACAGGAAGTCTTTGACGGAGTTTGGCATGACCCATGAAAAGCCAAACAAAGCAAGAACAAGGTTCCAACAGCTCCAAGAAATATGACAGTGAATGAGAACATGATCCACTCGCTCTTCATCATTCTTACAGAAATAGCATCTGCTGGTCATAGGAAAACCTCTTTTCTTCAAATTGTCCGCGGTTAATATGGCCTTCCAGGAAGCTTCCCAAGCGAATAAGGAGGCTTTAGGGGAGGGCCTTTGAATGCCAAGTGAGTTTCCAAGGGAAGAGAGTCCTCTCACAATCAAACAAACTCTTGTAGAAAGATCTAACAGAAAATGAAAGCTTTTCCGGCTTCCATATCCTCTTATCCTCTCTGCCTTCCAGTATCCTAAAATTGTTGATGTGACTAAGAAAAGAGTCCACCTCCTCAAGCTCCTAATAAAAAAAAGTCTCTTCTAAATGAAGGAGTCCAGACAAACGTATTCCCAATGCTCTCCACGTACTCACTAACCCAAGCCGACTTGTTTTGAGCCAAGCTGTATAACCTGGAGAACTTCACTTTCAAGGGAATAGCCCCACTCCAAGCGTCGTCCCAAAATCTCACCCTATCGCCTTTGCCAATGACAAAACTACATCTTTGATTAAAACATCTCTATTTTCTTCTGATGTAGCCCCAAAGACTACAACCCATCGGCCCTTCCACACTCCCCGAGCACCAACCCCCATTAGCACACCCATGCTTGGACACAATGATCGCCTTTCAAAGATCCTTATCACTTTCCCCAAATTTCCAAAGCCATTTCCTTAAGAGAGCCGTATTGAAGATGCGCAAGTCCTTCACACCTAAGCCCCCTAGAGACTGAGGCTTTTTGATTTTGTCCCACGCAATTAGGTGGATTTTCCTGCAATCGCCCTCGTGACCCCACAGAAAGTCCCTTTGAATCTTTTCCAATTGTCTGCTAACTGTCTTCGGAATCGGGAAGAGGGATATGAAATAGGTAGGGAGATTGGCCAAAGTGCTTTTAAGAAGAGTGAGCCTGCCTCCCTTAGAGAGGAGTTGGCCCTTCCAGCCTGACAACTTGCTATGAAACCTCTCAACCACAGGATCCCAAATCCCTATGGATCTCGCATGAGCTCCTAGCGCGTTCCTAGGTATTTTTGGAAGAAACTTCCTTTAAAAAATAACTTTTACCCTTCTAGATACCACTAAGATGATGTCTCCTAGTGTGTTTTTCATATGCAAAAAGAAAAATAATGAAATTGAAGAAAGATCTTAGTCTCCTAGCATGTTTACATATGTATTTGTTAGAGTATTTTCTTGCCTAGATTTTCAGGCTCTGATACCAAGTTAAGTTTATTTTATGGATATTAGGGTTAAAGAGAAGGAGAAAAGAGGAGGAAGAAAAGGAAGAAAATTAGAAAACAAAGATTCAGGGCTTAGTTTTCTATTCAGCCTGTACACCTTGCATTTATATACTAATATGGGAAAAAATACAATAATGCTCTTATGAACATAAAAGAACATAAAATACTAACAAATACTCTAACAGTATTAAAGAAAAATAACGAAATTGAAGTAATTTTATATCACAACTGAATTATCTCTTTCAATTTTGAGATTATTGCTGTCAAGATAGTCTGTGGTAGCTACTTATAAAAAAAAATAAAAAAAATCTGTGTGTTAGCCTTTTTTCCTTGCAATTATATCAATGGCTTGCTGGTCATACATGCCATATTTTTCTAGTAATATAATTGACGTTAACCTGTGGTGGCTGAATACAATATGTTCCTTGTTAAGATCTTTGATTTATTATATATATTTTTGGTGTAGGTATAGGAAAAACTGTGAAAGAGAAAGTTTGTGTACATACTAGCCGTGACATTCGTGCCATAGCAAGTCAGTTAGTTAGTGTGTGGATTGAAGTTTTCCGCAAGGAAAAAGCTTCTAATGGTGGACTAAAGCTATTGAGGCAAACAACTTCTGTGGATTCTTCAAAAAGTAAATCTAATCTTGCTTTGGGAAAGGAAGCGCTTCGTACAAATCATGGTGCATCAGATAATAAAGGAAGTTCACAGGTCTCTGCATCTGCTGGAAGACATTTGCCTCCAAGTGCAAACATTAAGAAAGTTAATGTCAAGCCTGTCAAGTTGGAAACCAGAGCTGACATGATATTGGAGGTAAAGTCATTGAAGTCTCAAGGTTCAGTAGGCAGACGAGATGCTAGGGGGGAGGACGACCAGAACTTCACCATGTCTGAGGAAGAACAGGCTGCCTTTGCTGCTGCAGAAGCAGCCCGTGCTGCAGCTCTTGCAGCTGCAGAGGTTTGTTTCTCTTGTTACTATTCCACAGTAGTAAATAAGAGGGTGAACTGTACTCTAACAACCATTTCATGGGTGCTACCTTACACTTTTTTGATTTCATGGTTTTAAACTCTGCCATTTTAAAAAGTTTTTGACACTTTGGAATTATGATTATCTGTGGCTTGTATTGGTAGGAGTTTCAGTTCCTGAGTTTTGTAATTTTCAGCAATTTCTTTTCGATTTTGTGCAGAATTTAAATTGGTCAAAAACCAACATATAAAACTTGGTTTTTTGTCTCATTTACATAAAAACTACAGTACCATGTCATGTTGCTTATTAGACAGTCAACCAGAACTTTTTTTTAAATTTTTTTATCAGTTAAGAATATACAAGAAGTTTGTGCTTCTGATTAATTTGATTTGCCTAGGATATTTCTCTGTTGAGATAGCATCTAATTACGTTTATATTTTTCCCTGGAAGATGGCCTTGATACCCATAGCACTGCATTTCTGCATTCATGGTGTGTTCATGGATGGGTTGGGGATGGGAGATGAATCCATTCTCCATCTTTTTTTTTCCCCTCCTATTTCTCCTTGTGTTGTGGGTGGAATATTTTTAATAAGTCAACGGTTATCTTACATTGTAGGCATATGCATCTTCTGAAGCCAAGGGCAATTCATTGCTGCAACTTCCTAAGGTACCATCATTTCTCAAATTTGCTAGACGTGAACAATATGCACAAATGGATGAGTCTGATATTAGAAGGAAGTGGTCTGGTGGTGCTTTAGGAAGACAAGATTGTATATCTGAAATTGATTCTAGGAACTGCAGAGTTAGGGATTGGTCTGTTGATTTCTCTGCTGCCTGCGTCAATCTTGACGGTTCAAAAATGTCAGTTGATAACCTCTCACAGAAGAGCCACTCAAATGAGATTGCATACCAGTTGAACTTCGGAGAGCACTCCAGGGAAAGTGCGGCTGTAGACAGCAGCATATTTACAAAAGCATGGGTTGATGCTGCTGGTAGTGTAGGGATAAAGGACTACAGTGCCATCGAAAGATGGCAATCTCAAGCAGCTGCTGCTGATTCAGATTTTTTCCATCGGACTCTGCACACAAGGGATGAAGAGGATTCAAACATGAACTCAGAATTACCTACTTGGAATCACAAAGGACTGGCAAATGAGAGCTCTGTTTCACAAGTTACGGTAAACAATGAGTTGGTTGGAAATCAACCTAGAGGAGCAGAGTGTATTAAACAGGCAGTTGTGGATTATGTTACATCGTTGCTCATGCCTCTTTATAAAGCGAGGAAAATTGACAAGGAAGGATATAAGTCAATAATGAAGAAAACTGCAACCAAGGTCAATTCTTCTTTGCTTTTTTTTTTTTTAATAACTAATGCTAATCAATCATATATTGGCAATTAACAGTTTTTTGGTTGCTTTCTTGGCAATTTCAAAGCATATCTTGGACATCTGCATGTGAGAAGTTGTGGAAGCAAAATAACAACTGTGGCAATTACACTGCCGTTATAGATTACTTTGGTTTGGTTACATAGGAGGTCATTTCCACCTTTATTCTTTTTTGGTCTTACCTTTTTTGTTCAAATTTCAGGTCATGGAGCAGACAGCATATGCCGAAAAAGCCGCGTCTGTTTATGAGTTTCTCGACTTCAAGCGTAAAAATAAGGTATGCATTCCATTTGTTTTGTTATTGTAATTAAATGAGGGTCTGTTTTTTTTAACCTTGTTTCTTTAGATATCCCATTACTAAGTAGGCTTCTTTTGTTGCTTTGGAAATTAGTTTTCAGCTGAGATCCACTTCCAGTGGAGTTGGCTTACTCAATCTCCTTTGTTACTTAAATTTTAAATACCAATCCCTAGTTTTGTTGTTGCTTCTACATTGTTGTCCAATTTGAAGAGAATTACGTTTTCCTCCATTGTGTTTATTTTTTCAATCTTTGAATTCAACATGGTCTGACATATACTCTAGTTAAGCAAATGGATTCAGTAATTCTCTCCTTTCCAGTCGTCATATTCTTCACACCATTGGGATAAGGTAGGCCTGTGAATGGATCGGATTTGGATCAGATCAGGGGTGATCCGAATCCTATTTGTTAAGAAAATTATCTGATCGGATCGAATTTTTCGACGGAACTATAAATTCTTAATCCATATCCGGATTTATTAACTATCAGATCAGATCGGATCGGATATCCGATCCGATTCTATAATAATACTAATATATATTATGTATATAAAATATTATGTTATAAGATGTAAAATTTAAAATATATAAATTTAAGTCAATTTAACTTAATAAATTCTTATATAATTTAATATTTAACATATTATAAGAAATATAAAACTATATATCTTAATTAATAATATATAAAATTAATATATATGTTATATTTAATCGGATCAGATCGTTAACAAATTGGATTTACTTAGTCTATATCTGATCTATTTAACTAAAAAATTATCGGATTTGGATTGGATCGGATCATCGGATCAAATTTTTCGTACCATATCCGAATAAATGGATCGGATTCGGATCAAAATCCGATCCATTGACAGCCCTAGGATAAGGCTTTGTTGAGTTGACTTGAGTTTCAAATTCTTCAGACCATTTTCCATAATACCAAGTTTACTAAGGTTTAAACCAAAATGGAAGTTGTTGGAAACATAAAAGGATAATTAACAAGAGGAGAAGAAAAAGAGATAAAAGTGAAGAGAGAGAAAATCATTAGGGTTCTTGCTTTCAGTTTAGGTTTCCTGGGGATGCCTTCTGTGTTTTTGTGTGTGTCTGAGTTTGAGTAGTAACTTTCTTTTTTCTTTTGTACTAATTTTTTTTTTAAATTTTACAATGTGCAGATTCGATCCTTTGTGGACAAGTTGATTGAGAGGCACATGGCAATGAAGCCAGTTGTGAAACCATGATGGTCCTGAGGACTGATTGGTCGTAGCTTTTGATGCCCTTCTGTGCAAGACCTGCAGAAGCTGTTCCTGTCTGTTCTCTCAAGAGTCCACAGCACCAATAGGTGGTGGTGGTGTAGCAGAGGGTTGCTTTGGATTGGGTTTCTCATTTTAAAGGCGTCATACCAGAGTACCCATTATGCTCTTAGTGATTCAGAAGTTGCAACGGAAGAAAGGAGATGGTTTTGCATAAGAGTTTACAAATTCAATTGTAATTGATGGGGCCTTGTTATGGGATTCCAACTTTTTGTTGGCCTCTTGCAATTTCAATTGGGATTTGTGCTGGTGTATAGGAGGGAAATACCATTTTTAGGTTTGGCAGAGGTATCCTGCATTGCAAATCTGCTCGATGCAAGTAGTTATGCTCATATGCATTATGGTCATTGGCTCTTTCTGAAGATAACATCAGATTAGTTGCATGGTTATATCATAACTCAAGGTTGTACTTTTAGGGGTAGAAAGTCACGACCCTATTTTTTTTTCAGGGATCTCCTTAGATGAGATATGTTTTTGACATTTTCCTTTTGTTCAGATTTATGTACAGCTTAGGATTGTTCATGTCAAGTATACATCACAATTTTCCCTCCTACCTCAGAAGTAGTTATATGCTTTCCTGATTTATGAAATTGAAATCCAAATTCTAATTTCTCTGTCATTGTTCTCAGAACTTTGAGCAAAAGGAATGTTTTTTCTTTTTGTTTTCCTGGAGTTAAAGTATTGTCTTTGAGGGGGCTGTATCTTCTATGTTCCTGGCTTGGTCCTTTTTTTTTTTGGGTGCAGACTTGCGTGGGTTTTTGTCTTGCATCAATATTTGTAAAGGTTAACCTCCATTTCTTAGCAACACAGGGCATGGTATGTTGATCAATGGTGATTGTTGTATCCAGATGAATGGTCAACATTAAAATATGCTTGAAAAGGTTTTTGCTATTAGTTCAGCTTTCAGAGTCAAGTTTTAACTATGTATAGCAGATGCAATTCACAATCACATCTTTGTAACTCCTGGGAGGACGGGATATGTGGAATTTAAATCACATCCTATGCTATATTAAAGAGTAGAAGTCATTCAAATCTTCACCCCTACTTTTCTTCCAGCTTTAACTTTGTTTTAGCTTACACATCTTTTAATTGTTTCCAGGTTGGGAGAAGACATTGGGATGTCTTGTGGATTAGAGGTATGCCTTCTTTTTGATTGTTATGATTGTAGTCTTCTCATGACACGCATACCTTCTGTTAGCCAGTGCTAATGAAATTTTCTCCTCACTCTGTGGGTCGACTGTAATGTTTGCATTATGGTTTATGCTATGAGAATATAATGATTCAAAGGCTAATTTATGCCGAAGGATAAATAGCAATATGATTGAAATGAAAATTTTCTCGGCAGTTACAGAAACCAGAAGTGATTTACTTCTAGAGATTCTCTAGTTGTAAAATGCAGGTGTTTATTCACATATAATCTGCAATGAAGTCTTTGGTTTTAAATTAAAGACAAAATGCAGCATTGTATGTGATAGTTTGTGTGGTGCAGACTTGATATGGCATGATGTATGTATCATTTCATTGATATAACAGGGAAAATGCAGACTTATTGGTAATTTGGATCTTTTTGGAGATTGTAACTTACAAGACCTATTGGGCTATTGTGTTAGCCTGGTTCATTACGACAGCCATTGTAAAGGATTTGCTCTCTTTATGCGCCCATCATCAAGCTCTAAGCTTATTGTAAGGTTAGTGAAGGCTATGCGGTAAGATTCCGTATAGTTTCTATTGATGGATTGAGTAGGTTGGTATTCTTTCATTGTTAAATTAAAACTATTATGTGGACTAGCAGATGTGCTTTCAAACCCATCATCTACAGTGCAGTTTCTTGTTATGTATATACACATACATATGTGTGTGTGTGTCATTTATTCAAATTGGCTTGCTTTCATTTCTTTACAGAACTTTACAGACGAAGCTTTTTTAGTTTTCATTCCAAATAATACAACACTGTAATATTAAGAGTGTATTAAATTATGTAATTAATGTGTCATAACGATATATTAATATGTTATTGTCACATTATTTAAGCTAAAATTTTAGAAAGATATCATTATTGAGAGTCACATTGCATTAGATGACAGTCTCATTAAATAATTATTCTAATTGCATACCATTACTCACGGTAACACTGCATTAGATATGACTTCAAGTTACTGTGCCATTAAATAATTATTCTAATTGGATACTATTTTTGGGATTGAAAGTGTTTGGAAAAGAGAATTATTATTCTTTGGTTGAAAAATCTATTATTCTTTTCTGAAAAATCTTAAGAATTTTTTTCTCAAAAAAAAAATTGTCAATGATACAACAACTTCAAACAGCTGAAAGGAAATGCCTTATTTTTTTCAAAAAAATTTATAAAATACAATAATTCAACTTTCATTGAGGGTTGTTTGGGATTTTTTCAAATTAGATCAAGTCAAAATTATTCTCATTAAATTATCTGATTTTTAAGAAAATTAATTCTTCTTTGATATGATTTTGTTTAAGTTTTAAGTATTTTTTAGAACTAAATATGAATCAATATATTGTTAAAAATTTAGAACTAGTTTATCAGTATTCTAATTGGTTTTAATATTTTTCAAATGACAGTTCTAACATCCTTATTTGACACTATAATTAAATAACATGTAACACTATAATTAAATGGGTACACTCTACTACTATTAAGAAATTCAGGGCTAATATTAGTTTGGAAAGGAAAAAAATAAAGAAAATGATTGTGTTAATAAGAAAAAAAAATGATGATTAATCGTTATTATTGTTTGAGATAAATTGAGGGAGAAAAAACAAGAGAAAAAGAATATTTTATCATGTGATAAAAAAAACAAAATAAAAATTAATATATTTGTTTGCGTTACTTTTTCAAGAAATAAACAATGTCTGGAAAATGAATTTTTCAAAAAAATCTTTTTTCCATCCCCCTCCCTTTCCTTCCTTCGCCCTCTTTACTACATATCCAAACCCGCCAGTCCCACTACCTCTCTCCCTAAGCCCAACTGCTCAATACAAATGGACCGTCACTCACCCTTTGCTTTCTCTCCCCTAACCCAGGGTTTCTCTCCAACTCCTCTCTTCTCTTTTTTCTTCCTTTTTTTTTCCAGGTTTCTTTCGTCTCGGCTTTCACTCACTCATGAGCTTACCTTGGTATTTTCTTTCACTATCTAAGATTCTCAGGAAATTCAAAACCCTAACGCTGATTTTAATCTTAAAAATATCAACCTGTGTGTAGGATCGAGGGTGAAGTGATGGACATTTATGCTCAGTAGGAAGATCTTTTCGACTTGGAAGAGGAGGACGAAAAGAAAATCTGTTTATATATCTGATTTCTCTATTGCTATCAAGTCAGTTTACTCTCTCTTCTCTGCTCTATTCTTATTCTCTCTCTCAACACACATGTATATAAACTACAAAACCCTAGCCCAAATTCATGTATATACATGTGTATTTGTGTATGTGTGTGTATATATATATATATATATATATATATATATAACACCTTCCAATTTGTATATAATATTTTCTTTCATTGGGGTCTTGCTTTGGAAATATTTGGGAATTTCATTAATTATATATATACACACTTAAGAACCCTAGTTTATTTGATCTTTGTGTATTTGTTTGTGTGTATATGATCATTTCATTGAAAAACCAAATGGATGAATGAAATGGAATGAGGAATGCTCATTCCTATCTCAATACATTTCATTTCATTTGTTCCTAGTTCCATGCATTATGCATACTAAATGTAACCTAGGTGTTTCGTCTAGCTGATTGGGAAAGCTGCATTATGTTCTAGTTTTAGTAGCTTTTTTCTTATTGTTATGGTTCATTGACTGTTTGATTCTTTTCTGTGAACCACTTGCTACATGCACATGGAATTGTAAAGTAGCTGAATGGTTTGTTTTGTGGGCACATCTTTGAAGTGACAATCACATCTGCTCCTTTTTGTTTGGTGATAAGAACCACGTGTCGTTTTTTTCTTCTAGCTCTTTATCTCCACACACAATTATATATATGTTTGGATTTTCATTTTTTAGTTGATAAATATCTTAGTTTCTTTCTTTTCTTTTCTTTTTTTGTTTTTCTTTAGTTTTCTTTTGTTGATTCTAACAATGCATTGATCCCAAAATGGTCCACCACTTGGTAGAATCTTGTATTGAGTTCTCTATTCTATATGCTGCAATCTGACCATCAAATTGGTGACTGAATATTTGTGTTTGGGTGTATGTGTTTTTTGGGGATTAATTGACTGAGATTAAATAACCCCTCCTGTGTATGGGCTGTATTACAAAGGTTTTTAAGGTCCTTGCAACCTAGGAGATAGTTGAATGGGCACATTTTGTCGCTTGCCATATGCTGTTGAATGTGACAATCTGCATTGTAGATGACATATCTGTTGGAAGTCCTCTGCAGTAACTTACCTTATTTATTTTGTATTTGTATAATGATTTAGGGCTTCCTCCAGTTGATACATCAAACTAAAGTTCTTTGTATGGTACTTATAAAAAAATGTCCTTTATCTGGTATATTTTTTTAGTGATGTTGGGGCTATTGGTTGAATTTTTTGATATTTTTCTGTAAAAACTCATTTAGTTGGATTGTTGTGCTTATTGATTGACCGCATCTAGCAGTGTAGTGATTCTTTTTTTTGTCTTGGTCTATCACTTTTTAAGGTAAAATGTGCTGTCTTGACTTTTCTGCTCTGTTTTGGGATTTTTTAATAAAATTTGGGTCACTTTGGTCTGTGTTTTTTGGCCTGTTCCATTTTGGATCAATTTCCTCTTTCTTTAAATTTTGATTTCTGTGGCTCTGATATTTATAATAATTTTTTGTGTGATAACTTTTAAAAATATTTCATTTGTTATCTTCTCAGGTAGAAATGCCATTATGTATGTGTAGACATTAGTTTTCTTGTATTACCAATCAGTAGTTATGGAAATGGCATTCTTATGTTTGATAAACTCTCCATGACAACCCGCAACTGATATATTCAGGATGGAGATGAGCAAGAGCCTGAGATATATTATTGCTGTTTGTGGTGGAGAGTTTATCAAATTTATTACTGCCATATCCATACCATCTAATTCGGAGTACATGCGAAAGTTCTTTTTTTCAATAAGTGGGTACAAGCACAACTTCATATAACATTTTAATGTACTTAGTCCTGTATGTTCCCTTCTGGTATATTTTCTTTTGATAGGAATGAGCCAATCACAAGGGACTTCAACTGTTAAGCGGAAAAGACAAGATTCAAGTCCCGCACAGACCCCGGAGCAAGTTCTATTAAGTCTGATCAAGAGTAAAGGAGATATGGGAATCTGGATTAGAGACATGAAACGAGAAACAAATCTCCCGGAAAATTTGGTTACTAAAGCTGTGAAGTCACTCCTAGTCCAGAAACTGATAAAAGAGGTCGTGAACATCCAAAGCAAGGGGAGAAAACATTACATGGCAGCAGAGTTTGAGCCATCAAAGGAACTCACAGGTGGTACATGGTATGTGGGGGGAAATCTTGATATGGCATTCATTTCTGTTCTTAAAGATTCATGCTTAAAAATCATACGTAAGATGAAGGTTGCGACATTAGAGGGAATCTCTGACTTTTTCAAGAGGAACAAAATCATCACGGTTGAATGCACAACCCCACAAATTGCAGAGATTCTGAGGTCTATGGTTTTGGACAACGAGATCATTGAGGTGAAGAGCACTGGATTAGGAGATTATTCCTCTATTCCAATTGGAACAGTTTGTTATAGATGTGCAACTGGGATAGGCCTTGGACAGGGTCCAAAAATTGGGGCCATGGCTTCTACTCCTTGTGGGGTTTGTCCTATGATAAGTCAGTGCACACCTGATGGCATTATCTCCCCAAAGACCTGTGTCTACTTCACAAAATGGTTGGATTTTGATTTTTAGATGGTTTTATATGAATGGTTTTCTTTAAGTGACTTCCAATTTTTTTTGATAAGCAACTTTCAAATTTTTAATACTGCTTTCTGAAGTGATATGTTACTTTATACAGTTGATGAATTGTGTTTGTATCTTCCGTAAGCCCATATAGTTGCTGTTTTTTTTTTTTTTTACCGTATATGTCATTAGATTTTTTTCTTTAAACCATTGAAAGTTTATCATTTTTGTACTTGTTTTATAAACTGCCCAAAGTTTCCAACAAAATTATGGTTAGGAAATCTATGAGACTTGTTTAGGTTTTAGCCTTTTATGTTCATTGGGTACCCCTAGGAATCGAAATTATTATGATGCAAACATGTTGTGGGTCTTATGAGGCTAATTGATGTTACATTAGGTGAAATATGATGGATAATTTATGACCATAGTGAAAATATATGGCCCCATCCATTCCATCAACAATCCCATTCTTTTGGATGTAAAGAATGGTTTGCAAAAATGGCTCTCTCTTCCATATGTGTCTACTCCCAGGATGGGGATGGGGATGGGGATGGGGCAGTAATATAAAACTTTGGCAATTTTTCTCCCAAACAATTGAGTTTTGCGCCCAAGCACACATATAACATCACACGTATAGCTTTTGTAAATTATATTGATTTTTCTGAATTTTTTGACAATTATATTGAACTTTTTTTGAAAATTTTGAAATAACATTGATTTTTTTTCAGTTAATTTTTGTTAAAATAACAAAATTATCTTTTTCATGTTTTTTTTTTCATTTTTAAATAAATATTGGTTAAAATCTTAAATCTATTTTTATAAGTTATTTACCATAAATTTATTTATATATAAAATTTAAAAATTCTTTTAAAAAAATTAGTCAAAATAAAAAAAATAAAATAAAGATGCTAGTCTTGTTATTTGCAAAAAAAAATTTAATTGAAGGAGGTATTTATAATTTGTCAATAAAAATAGAAGAAATTAATATAATTTTAGAAATCTCATTGAAGCACTGTATTTATTAGAAATTTTAAAAAATAATAATGTAATTTACTTTTTTTTTTTTTTTTTCATTTCTAACATTGTTTATTTTGAGTTGAGTGTGTCTTTATTTTAATAGAAATTGATAATCTCTATTTCTCTCACGAGCATGTGGTTTTTACGATTTAAAATTGTAATATTTTTTACATTATCAAAGTAATCTTCATTCGTTTGTAAAAAAAAATAAAAATTATTTAATTTTGTTGAAACGGAGATACTCTCAAGTCTCAACCAATTTCCGTGGTCGTGTGGACTATATACTCCTACAATATATGATGAAGTACAAGGTTGATTATTTTTGGGCTGCCTTAATTAAAAGCGAGCCATTGGAATTGAGACTAATTAAGGCCCGATTGAAAACGATGTTGGGCCGTGTGATGAGTCCAGTTAGCAGATCCTCAATAGTCCAACCACCTCAAATCAGAGGGTAAATATGTAATTCCATCTCCTTCCCCTTTCTAAAGGCCAATATTGGAACAGACGTGAGAAGGCGCACTGAACCAACAGTTTTGTTTGTGGGTAGAGAAGCTGATTCTCAGATCCGATCGATTTTCTCAGTAAATCGAAACATGTCTTCAACCTTCAGCGGCGATGAAACGGCACCGTTCTTCGGCTTCCTCGGCGCTGCTGCCGCTTTGGTTTTCTCCTGTAATCATATCAAACCTTAAATTGTTCTCCGATCTCTAATTTCAATATCTATCTAGTTTTTTCTGATATGGATCTGAGATTATATATTTGGTGTTTTCAGGTATGGGGGCTGCGTATGGAACCGCGAAGAGTGGGGTGGGAGTGGCTTCGATGGGTGTGATGAGGCCGGAGCTGGTGATGAAGTCCATTGTTCCGGTGGTTATGGCTGGAGTTTTGGGCATTTATGGATTGATCATTGCTGTTATCATTAGTACTGGTATTAACCCTAAGGCCAAATCCTATTACCTTTTTGATGGTTACGCTCACCTTTCTTCTGGACTTGCTTGTGGCCTTGCTGGCCTTTCTGCTGGTATGGCTATTGGAATCGTCGGTGATGCGGGTGTTAGGTATTCCCCTCTAGATTCTTAATTTCTTTTTAATTGATTATTGTTTAATGATTGATTGTGTATACATCTTTAGATTGGTCTAGGATTGCAAATTTGGTTGAATGTTTATGTTGAATGAAGGATTCATCAGGTTTGATCTTTGAAGTTCTTATTTATTTTCGTGATATATTGATGAATTGATTGGTTTGGAAGATTGTTAATTGATTGAATATCAAATTGGTGTAAATCCGGGAATTCGTTACAACATGCTTGTTGCATCAAAGTCTATGTATTCCTTGAGTTTGTGGAGCAGGATATGGTGTGATTTGGTTTGCAAGAGCTTTAGATTAATTGAATGGCAGTAGGAAATAGTAGATTGTTTCTGGCATTTAGTATTTGGATGCTTCTTGATTTAAATGGTGTGGTTTAAACTTGAATTGTCAGATATTATGTTACTCTTGAATTTTTTTATTTCTGATTAATACTTTAGGTTACTCTGTTCATATTTTTTTGCATTACTAGCTTTCCATAAGTTCGGTCTGGTTTTTTTTTATTCTTTTATTTGAAGAATATTGGCCGTTGGTGTAGTCTTGGAAATCTATACTATTCTGGGGGTTTTTTGGTTATTTATCGGATTGAGGCTATGCAGACTAGTAATTAGGGAAGCAATTATGAGAACAAGAATTGTAAGTTGTAGTGAATGAACATTAAGTTGATAACAACTTGCAGTGGCTTTAGGAAATATGTAACAGAGATATATTTCCGTGCTGGAGATATAACCAGATTGTTTCAGTTTTCTGATGGCAAATATATTGGAACAAAGTTTCCATGCTGTAGTTGCTTACACTTAACCTTGTTCCCTCTTTATCATAGGGTAAAGGTGTTTTCGGTCCTTGTGAGTTGGGGATTTTTGTATGTTAAACTGTTCACCGAGTTCTGTTTGGTGCTTGGCTTCTTGTAGACCACCGTTGGCTTAAATTCAATTATGATATAGTTCATAGTTAATAGTTGTGGCTGTGCTATTCATTGTCTTATTAGATAACAGTTATTCTGATATATATTATCATATCTTGCAGAGCCAATGCACAGCAGCCAAAGCTTTTTGTTGGTATGATTCTCATTCTCATCTTTGCTGAAGCACTTGCTCTCTATGGCCTTATTGTTGGCATCATCCTCTCTTCTCGAGCTGGTCAGTCAAGAGCAGAATAAAACAGGGCATTATGCTTGGTGGTTGTGGTTTACTTCTTTCTATGGATAAAGATTTATTAGGATGTTCTCTCTGGTTATTAATGGTGGTTCAGTCAAGGAAGTGTTCTTTTTGCTCCAAAATCTTCTTTCTGGGTGGTGATTGCTTGGCAGGATGGTTTGGATAATTGTCGTGTGCTGATGGTGGAATGTAGATTGAGTGGTAGTTTCCCCCTAAATAAAGTTCTCTGTTACTTTTCTCTGAAGTTGTATTTTGCAAATATCAATTGAACTCGAGTAGAACCATAGCCTGTATTATTTGCCAGATTCCATCCCAAATTAAGGTTATTATCTTTCCGCAAGAAAATCTGGTGTGCATAGCCAAACATATGATGTGTCTTTTTTTTTTTTTTTTCCTTTTTTTGGGGTGTCTTAACTTAGATGAGACGAAATGTTGAACATGGATTGAAGGTTTAAATTGAATTGGGATTTTATTATCAGTAAAAGTTTTGATTTCTGGTGCTGTCTGGTCTGTAAACATGATTAAATTTTGAGGTTTTGAATCTGGCATTGGGTATTCGATCTGTCCCTAGACTGCACCTTTGTCATTTTTATAAGATTTGCTAACCAATACATGAGATAGGGGAAGGTTTACTTGATTATATATTTTTTTGGTTATCTTGATTTATTTATTTGGAGACTACATATATTTGGTCATGCCTGGGTGAGACATGGTATCAATTTGTGGAAAGGCCAGATTTGGTTAAATGAGCTTGGTATATCAAAGCGATGAAAACGAATTGGTAGATTTGGTTAAATGGCCGATGTTAGATTTAATAGATTGCAAGATTGATGCGGAGACAGGATATAACCTCTGGTTAGATGCTCATGGTTTGATCTCACAAACAGTAGCCATTTTGTTGGAACAATCGTGCATAGGGTTGATTTGGATTGGATCTCGATGAAACAATACATCAATGAGAAATTAATTCCATAAGTTTAGTGAATTCCTTTTTTTATATTATAGGGAAAGGAGTCAAAACTCATTTTTATCAAAAAAAAAAAAGTCGCGAGAGAAGTTAGAAAGAGTTTCCTATGAAAAAAGAAAGAGGATTGGAATTTACACATTAATTCTTTTTTTGTTTCGTAATTTTTTTAAATTGTATGCGTCAAAAGTTGTATATACAGTTCTTAGTATTATTACGAGGAGGAAATTTAAACCGTATGTGTCAACAGTTGTATGCACGGTTCTTAGTATTATTATGAGGAGGCTTTTCCGTTGCTTGTTATTCAATTAGTCGTTGAGTCGGTGATTGTAATTTGCTCATCATCTTAATCCATTTCTCATCTTTTGTTATTGTACATCAAAATTAATCTTGGTATAATATTTTTTTTCAGAAGTAAAATTTTAATTGATGTGGCAGCATTAGCACAAACAAGTGAAAATGTAAGTATAACAATTTTTTAAAAAATAAATTTGTTTAAGGTAAATTATTGACAATTATATTGATTTCTTTTGAAAATTTTAAAATTATATTGACCTTCTCTATTTTTATTGATAAATTATTAATATGTCTTTTCAATCATTTTTTTAGATGATAAAACCGCTCATTTTATTTTTATATTTTGTAATTCTTTTTTATTTTGACTAATTTTCTTTAACTGTTTTTTAAAGAATTTTTTTAATAAAATATACAAATAAATTTAAAATTTTAATTAATATTTATTTGAAAATGAGAAAAGATTAAAAAAAAATTGTCAAAATTGAAAAAATGTAAAAAAAAAAAACATACAAAGATAAAAAACTCAACAAAAAAAAAAATTATAATTTACCCTTTTATTTATACAAAAATAAGTGGCCACAAATGTATCCAATGAAGTTAATAATTCATGCGATCAATTTTTTTTTTTATGAAAGTAATGATTATTATAATTAATTAAATTTTTTAGACATAAGTTTTAAAAACAATTCTTAACATATAAATATAATATTCACGACTCCGAGTAAAAAAGTAAGACTTAAACCAAGAAACTTATTTTAATTGGAAGCCAATTTGGTTTTTACTATCATTTTAATTTGTAAATTTAGTTTTAATTAACATGAGATGACAATCAAATCTTAGACAAATTCTTGTTATAAAAAAGGATTAATACTGAATAATAGAGAATATCATGAGTTAGTTTGTATATATTAAATTAAATTTTTATACCTCTTTTTTACAATTATTTCAGACATTTATTTGTGTGTGAGGTGAGAAAATCTCAAGAGTTGGTAGTAAGGGAATCTCTCTTATCCTGCTTTCGCTTACGTCACCTCTGACATATGTGTATGTAAATATAAGTCCTAGATTTTTTTTTTCTGTGGTGGCCCACCTGCCCACCGTCAACCCCGCCTTCCCCTTCTTCAAGCAATTTTTTTTTTTTGACTAGAAAAATAAAAAAGAAGAAAACTTAAGCTCACGTGCAGTTTATTTATATATATGTATATATATTAATATATCTATATATATAATCTATTATTTTATATTATTTATGAAAGTCGGCAATCATAGGAAATGACGCTTCTATCCTTCTATTATTAATCTCTTATTATTTACTTTACATATTCTCTTGCTTGATCTAATATATAATTTTAAGACAACATTATTATAACCTTGAATAGATATGAAACATGATATTTTGATATTTTAATTGTTAAATAATTTAAAGATTGAAATTTTATTTATTGTAATTATTTTATTTTTAATTTTTAGATTATTCAATAATTAAAATATCATATCTTATATTATTTTTAATTTTATCTTGTCATGTCTAGTTTATTTTTTATTTATTATTTTTTTTAATTTATTATTTTTATTTATGACATTTGTCATTAATTATAAAATAAGTTATTATTTTCGTGCTAATCTCGATAAATTAATATATGATATTTGTGAATATTTTTTTCATGAAAAATAAAATTATATATATTTTTTATTCATTTGTACCTATAATATATTGTTGGTGAATGAGTATTGTTCATCAGATTTAGTACGGCATTACACATGTGTGTGTGTATATATATATATATATATTCATATATGTGTGTTTTGTATATATATATATATATGTATGTATGGAAAACTAAATAACTACCATCATCGATGACGTTGGACAACGCAGAAGGCAATAGAGTCCAAAGCTGTGGAGACATCTGGGTGCACGTTGCGTTCACCGTTTTATAATTACGGTCAATTACAGTCAGTCCTATATAAGGCATGAGCGGTAGACCATTGCGTTTTTTCTATAGCAAATAGAAGAAACAAAGCAGCGTATGAACCTTCGCGTGAGGGGATCGATCTCACTGGCGAGGATGGCGGAGGAAATCAGTGCATCAGCTGATGCTGCTGCTGCGGCGACCACAAAATCCAAAAAGAAATCTTTGTGGCCATCCGTTCTTCGTTGGATCCCTACCTCCACTGATCACATCATCGCCGCCGAGCAGCGCCTTCTTCAATCTCTCGTCAGGTACCCCTTCTCTCTCTCTCTCTCTCGAAACCCTCTATATTCCTGAAATTCTCTGTGAAAACAGCTAATACATATATGAATTTTCGTTTTTTTCTTTCTTTCTTGTAATTTCGTGGCGGATGATTTCAATTTCTGGATATAACGCTTACGGTTGCTCTAAAATTCATTTACGAAATCTAGCAGCTTAAAATGGTTGTCGAGTTCAAAATTTTATTGCTTCTCATTAGTTTCTTATAGTACTCGTTTTCGGTATACAAATTCCTGAAATCCGTGTATATTGTATATGTTTCTATGCACGAATCAATGCAGTTCTTTCAATTTGAGGTATATAAATATAGTTTATGTTATAGCAATCCGATGAAAATGGTAAAAATCTTTAAAATGTTGATGCAGATTTTGGACCATTACTGAATTTCTTGGAAGCCCCAACTCTAGTTGAGTTCTCAAATTCATTCAGTTTTATTATTTCTTGCTTTTTTTCTTTTCATGTTTTCATTTTTACAAATGATTATTTGTTTTTCTGTTTGTTAGTTCATTGGTTTTTTTTCTTTCTTTCTTCCTTCCTTTTTTGGTGGGTAATTTATAGATGGTTTCTAATTGAAAATTCTCATGCATTTTCAAATTAAAAGGACTTCTTTAGCTGAGGACATGAAAACCACCGAGTGACTGATCTTAATATAATGTAGTTTTTGTATCTACTACTATTAACATTTTCTGACTTATTTGGCTTTTTTTCATGTTTGTTGTTCTTACCGGATGGTGGTTTGCTTGAATTCTAGGACTCCCTATACTCAAGAACAAGTTAATATAGGGTCTGGCCCACCAGGTTCAAAAGTCAGGTGGTTTCGATCTGTGAGTAATGAGCCAAGGTTTATCAATACGATTACTTTCGACAGCAAAGAAGATTCTCCCACTCTTGTAATGGTTCATGGTTACGCTGCTTCTCAAGGGTTCTTCTTCCGAAATTTTGATGCTCTTACAAAGCATTTCAGGGTCATCGCTATTGATCAACTTGGGTGAGTTCATTTTGCTATGATTTTGGATCAGATTTCAATTAATGGGTTCCATATAATGATAACTATAGCCCTAGCTTAAACCATGCTGAAGATAATTCATGTGTGGTATTATAGGGATGAACATATAGCAGCCTCCTGCAACGGTGTATAAGAGCCAATTGATCCCAAAACCTAGTCATAATTGAGTAAAATTCGTCTTTACTCCTATCACCTTGCCGAGCAACACAAATCTCATACTCCAATTGATATCTTTTAGCAAAATTAGAATGGACAAATAGTCTCAAATCTCTTTGGCTGATCCCAAAACCTAGTCATAATTGAGAGCCAATTGATCATATAGCAACACAAATACAAGTCTCCAAACCTAGTCATAATTGAGTAAAACTTGTCTATACTACTATCACCTTGCCGAGCATCACAAATCTCATACTCCACTTGATATCTCTTAGCAAAATTAGAATGAACAAATAATTTGGACAAGTAGTCCCAAATCTCTTTGGATGCGTTAAATTTTGCCAAGTGTACACCAATGGCCTGGTCAACGGAATTATTAATCCAGGTAATAATTTTTGCGTTATTGACATCCTAGTTATTCAACAACTCAGCGTAATTGTCTGCCTTAGGTTCAGTTGGGACTTTAACAACTTTTGTAATGTAACACCACATATTCTTCCCCAATAAAAAATTCCTCATAACATATGCATAGTTATCCCCAGTCAATCTCACACTAAGAACTTGAAGAGAATCAAAATTTTCAGTTGCCATGACCACAAATCAGAAAATCACACAGATACAATACACTAAACGGACCCAAGTGCAATGAAATTATCCATCAAAGCAGCTAAAAACCATAATACAAGCAAGATAGCAAGATCAAGTAACCAAAACAAAGAATAGACCCAAAGTTGCAGCATTGCTAAATGACCTAGATGCTCAAAATTCCTCCAAAATTGAATCAAACTGCTATGGACAGCTCAATTGAGTCTCAATATGGCCTAGATGCACTAATTGGAGAGAATATAAGCAAAAAATGTAACGAAATTGCCCAGAATTGGAAGATCACAAAAACAACCCTATTTTTCAAAAAACATTCGAAATTTTGGAAACCCTAGCAAACAATCTCAAAAAAAAAAAATCCAAAAAAATTACCAGAATACTCTCTGTCAAATTGCAAACCAGCCCATGTGAATTTTGACTTCAGTTGTTGACGTCATCCATACGGATGCTAGCATCATCATCCTCTTGGCTCTGCCTTTCTTCCCCAAATGCTTCTACAGTGTTTTTTTATCAGTTTAGGATTTTAATCCACTCTGATACCATGATAACTATGGCTATAAAGTTAAGAAGAAGAGGAAGAAGAGAGAAAAGAAAGTATATTATTCAGCAACCATTAGTCTTCCATAACGTACACAGAAGAATAAGAAAGCCTTTGCAGTAGGGCTTAACACAAGAAGAGTAAAAGACTAAACTACCCTTAATGATGCTAACATATATAATACACTAACTACTCTAACAGTATGTACATAGGAATATAGGATTTTATTTGTTAATAGTTTGATTGTAGAGATGCCTGTCGTCAAGGCGGAAAATGTATTTCTATGGTGGTCAAAAGAAGAGACCAAGTATGTAAAGAGAACCTAGTGGCATTTCTTCTGAAACAGTCTAGAAGTTGATTTGATTAAACAGGCCATGTTTTATAAAACATCAATTATTGTGGTTAAATTAAGCAGTGAAAGATCCCCATCCATGCAGTGGGATGCTGGCATTATGATCTCCATCAATCTTACCCAACAATTGCAGTCACCCATTAACTTTCAGGATCTTTACACTTTCTACAAGACTAGGTTTGTGTACTTGGAATGTTACTCATACAACATTTTTTATCCTCACAAGTTGCATTAAAATTTCCAAAACGGATATAGGTTAGTGTAAGACTGGCAGTGAATGGTAAAGAGAAGAAAACAATGAAAAGATGAAGTTATGATGACAGCAACAGAGCTACCGAGAGTATCAGTTTGTAAAGCATTAAAGGCAAGAGCTTAACTTATACTGTTTGGACTAAGTGGGTGTTTGCAATTGCTTATAGATGATGAAAAAATAATTGTAGATAATCAATTTGGATTAAAGTGATTATAGCACAATTAATTTGGTTTTTGAATGGATATAACTCAAAAGTGATTCTGATGTTAGAAATGATTATTGGGTGTGCTTATGGAATATGGGTTTTCCATTTTGCCCTTTATTTAGTAGATATTGCTTGGTCTTGAATTATATAAAATAATTGTATCAAGAAGATACACAATAAAAATAGATTATATAATGTTTAATAAATATATAACAAATAAGTTATCCTATTGGACTAGAGGCTTCCACTTTTCAATATTGAATCATTGATTGACATCCAGATGATGTGGCATCAACCTTTTTAAAGTTATAAGGCAAATGATAGTCCTTTGTTTTGAAGTGAGTGGAGATAAAAGAGCCACATCATTTTGTATGAGAGATTCTCTGTAGAAATTATATTTGTATTTTGATTATTCTTGATGTTCAACATTATTTTGCCACATGGCATGATGTAAGCCTATTGTTTACCAACATGATTTCACCACACGGCATGGTAAAGCCTTTGCAGTGTTTGGCAGGACACATGTGATTTTGGATTATGCACTACTAGAAGACTCACTTGTGATGTTCCAGAAATTGGTTTTTACAAAGCCACTTTAACGCACATGATGTGACTTTGGATTATGCACAACCAGGAGACTCCCTTCTGATGTTCCCGAAGTTGGTTTTCACAAAGCCACTTTAATGCACTACACCTGCCCAAGAATGTCTGGGAGACTGAAACATGGTCTGGTGTCAGTAGATGGCTGCCACCATCAAGGACATGGGATGGGTAGAGGATACTTGGTATGGAGGCTAGAGCAGGGGCAAGTCAAGATGGCCCCTTATTTTCGAAGGAACACAAGCATGGGGACATGTCAAGGGGGAACCGTGTCACTAGGACACATGGTATCGCATGCTGGTGTGTGCAAAAGGTTGTGATCCTGAGAATGGCCCTTTGAAAATGACACCTGGAATACCATGGCACGGGTCTGGTGCATGTGTTGATTTATCCGTTAGGACCATTACCCATTCCTACAAGCAGGTTCAAAATCCCACGATCAAGGGGCAATTAACTAGGGAAAAATTTGATATCTCAGGATTAGAGGTTGTAGCTCATTTCCTTCTTAGTCAGAACTTATGAAGCACGGACACTCTATTTTGGCTTACATGTCCGTGTCGGTCACCGACACTTTCCGGACACATGTCGGACACTAAATCATGGATGTTAATAATTAAATGAAGAAGTTCTTTAATTTTTATTTAATGACTTTGTTATTTTAATATCTTAATAATATTTTTGTGATTTATGTGTTTTTATACCAATTTTAATTGCAATAACATTAGGTTTTTATTATATAGTTATATAAAAAATATAAAAAATATATATTTATTCAATGTGTCATTGACGTGTCCATATCCTACTTTTTTGAGAAATAACGTGTCTGCGTGTCCGTGTCGTGTCGTGTCGTATCCGTGTCTCGTGTTTGTGTCCGTGCTTCTTAGGTCAGAACCATGTTTGGTTGGGCCAGTCAACAGCCTACTCGTTCCTTTTTACTTTCAAGTTGCCCATTCTCATCCGAACTGGGTCTTTATTTTTTGTTCCTGTTATTGTGTGAGATACCTCCTCTTCCAAAGAACCTTTAAAAATTATAATTGCAATTTTATTTTTTGGATAGTGTACTTGCAAAGATGCCAAAGATGAATGTTGAAAACCTTATTGAAGATTACAAGAAAAATACTTAACAGTTAGTACTTATTTTTCAATATTTTTATTTTGGAACTTCTAGACGAACAAAAGTGGGAGTGATCAGTCAAAATTTCCTGTTAAGTCAGTAAAATCACTTTAAACCTATGTATGCCACGTTTGGTATGTTAATGGGTTCTAAAATTGAATGGTTATTCCTGTGTTTGGTAAGATTAAAAAATACTGAAATGGGCATTCCTTCGAAATGACTATTCTCATATAGCATGGGATTAACATTCCTTCTTAAAATACAAGGAATGTCATTCCATTCTTAAAGGAATGAATAAAAAAAATTGCTACATCTCTTTTAGCTATATCTATATATATACCTATTTAATATGTATGTACAATCATATACATACGTATAAAATTATATACACCCACATATACACATATATTATATATGATTATACATATATATGCATGTAATATATATTATATATGCATATGTAACATATATTATGTATATATATATATATATAATACACATTATATATGCTTATGTAACTTATATATAGATCATACACATATTATATATGCTTATGTAACTTATACATTATATATATATATATATAAAATATATATATATAGACATAAAAATATACAAAACTATTTTAGGATGATTGAATTCAATGAATTGTTTCGAATGATTAAATTGCTTAAACTATTCAATTGCATTCTGACAATTAAATTGTTTAAACCAAATATTGGAATGCAATTATTATCTTATTTCAGGGTATTTAGCCAAACAAATGGATGGAATGACCATTTCTATTTCATTCCATTCTTGAACCTATTCTATTGCATTCTGAAATTCATTCCAATGTACCAAACATACCCTTAGTACTACTCCAGAAATTTTTTGTATTACACACTTGCACTACATTTGGTCCTTTGAAGTTTACTGCTTTTGGTTTTATTTAATAGTTGATAGCAGTGTAGAACTACCTTGGTTTTTTATTAGAGATGTCGTACTTTACTCAACTTCTTATTTTTGTTGCAGTTGGGGTGGATCTAGCAGGCCTGACTTCACATGCAAAAGCACTGAAGGTGAGAGTTGTCTTCGAGTTGTACTTTGTTACATTAATGGTTTCTAAGTTTGCATGTGTGCCGATTTCTACATCTCATTTAGTTGGGAGGAATGAGAATTTCATTTTTGTTCTACGTGATTCCCATGTTTGGAACGTATTAAATGAGAATTTCATTTTTGTTCTATGTGATTCCCATGTTTGGAACGTATTATCATTGAAAGGAATTCCATTTCTCCATGAATGAGATCCCTACTGTGAGTGGGTTTTTCATTCCCACCAAGTGGTGGTGATCTCATTTCTTATCTATGTGGGAATTAAAGCATTAATACTAACAGTTCGTTTGGATAAGTGGGAGAGAAAAGAAAGGAGAGGATAGTATTAGTTACGAGAGAAAGGAAAGGAGTGGAGAGGAGAGGGTAATCTCTCGTTTATGTTTGGATAACTAATGAAAGGAAAAGAGAGATAATCCTTTCATCTTGTTTGAGAATGATAAAAGAGAGAAAAGAAAAGAAAGAATTTTATATTATTTTACTATTATATACAAACAATGTGTATTTAGACGCTTTAGGATAGAGGTGTCATTTTTATTTTGTCTTTTATAATTTTAAGGGTAATATTGGTATTATTAAAAATTCATTAAATCATTCTTTCCTTTCCCTCCGTTTCCGCCCACTTTTGGAGGGATAACAAAATTGCTAAAATGGGGGTTAAGCTCTCCCTCCCTTTCCCTCTCTTTCCCTCACTTTCCTTCCTAATTTTTAAAACAAACATGATATAAGCTCTCCTTCCTTATCATTTCCTTTCCTTTCTTTCCAATTCCTTCTATCCAAACATAGTGTAAAAGATATCTGAAAACCATAGTTTATTAATGGGTACCCCTTTCACCCTTGAATTTTAGTCCGAATTTCAGTTTAGTCCTTATCTTTTTAATTTTGCCAATTTCACCCTCTAATTTTTAGTCTCATTTCAATTCCGTCCTTCTGTTACAATCAGCCATTTATGTGGACAGTAAGAGACCACGCTCGAGGCACATACAATTTTTATTCCGTTCACATTAAACGGCCAATTGTGACGGAATGACAAAATTGAAATGGGGCTAAAAATTGGATGGTGAAATTGGCAAAATTAAAGGATAGGAAAAGTGAAATTCGGAGTAAAGTTCAAGGGTGAAAAGTGTAATTTACCCTTTATTAATTAATTCAATAATGAACTAAATAATTTAGTAAAGTAAAATGTTAATTATATAAAAATCTTAAAATTGATATAATTATTATTTATATAATTAAGTAATTGTCTTGTTGAAATAATTACATCTTTTAATAAGAAGTGAAAAATAATAAATATAATTATGCATAAATAGAGCTAATAAGTTAAGACAATGTGAATTTGGATTTATAATATTCCAAATTTGTATCCAATAACATGTTGAAATTTTTATACAAATCCAAGTAGAATAGTATTTTAATAATCATTTACAAGTTTGATTTTGAATAGTTCCGAAGTTGCATTTAAATATAAATTTGAACATTTATATTTGATTTGAACCTGAAAAAGATACCATATTTTTATAATTTAAATTATCTCGATCCAATTATAATCAAATAAGATATAAGTAAAAAAAAAATGTAAGTCAGATATAAGTCTTACTAATAAAAAAAAAAGATATAAGTCAGATTTGATTTCAAAGCAGTTAATGTAATTTACATTCAAAATTGAAAATCAATAAGGTCAAATTTTTATTAGCCTCAAATCACTGTGCGACTTATAAGTAACGTTAAGAAACTTCATGTTAAATTAAAAATAAATTTTTATTCTTTATTGTTGTATCAAATTTTAGTAGATTAACTGAACAACCTAATTACTCAAAAAAACTCACAAACCATAATTATACTGTAACTAATTCATGCCCTGACTAATTGCTTGAATTGAATGACACTAAGAATTTCATTGCTGGTTATGCCATTCCTGATAATGGGATTTTATCCTCTCTCCATTCCTGCAATCCAAATGAGGACTGAAGGAAGGTTGTCTTGGATTTGCACGTTGTGGCATAATACATTATCATTTTCTACATGTGCCAATTTCTATCACATTTTTGGACAAAATTAGGTGCTACTATTAGAAATATTCATATTCACATCAATGATTTCATAATCTTGATTACACATTACAGATAAAAGATGTTAATGGTTTTTTATGTATTAGAGGCAAGCAATCCTGACAATAGAGGTTTTTGATATTTCAGAATCTTGAGGGACGGTAATGATATTGTTAAAACCTTTAGAGTACCCTTATAATTATTGTTTACCTTTTTCTCACAAGATTTACTAATTTCTTTTTTCTTCACACTCTTATCAAAAGAAACTTTTTTCCCTGCCCTTGCACAAAATACATTTAACTCCACATCTTATTGTGTAATTGGCATTTTATTTTTGGAACCGCTATCACATATGCTCTAAGAATATGACATTTCAGATAGTGAACTTGATCAGCAGTATGAGCAAATTGCAGCATGTTAGCCGGAAGTCAAATATACATGTAATTTCTTCCATTGTTGTTAGATTCATTTTTTTCAATAAGTAATATTGTATTAAACAAAAACTGCTTGAGGAGGGCGAACCCGTTTACAAAGGAAGGAGGAGATTCACAAAAATTAAAGTCTCAAACCTTCCAAAAACTTTACAAAAGAATCTATATAAAGGGGTGCAACTCTTGTACCCACAAGAATAGCTTTTTAAAAAAACTATTATTAAATCTACAAGGGAGCATCCTCCCCAACCCACCCCCAAAAAAACCAAAAAAAAAATTTCTTCCATTCCTTCAATGCCATTAGCACCAAAAAAAGACAAAGTTGCTCTAGCCTCCACACCGTCCTCATATTCTACGTTCCTGTAGAGTTTTGGTCAATGCGCATTCTATCAGGTCATTATCATGCATGTGCGCCTGCTAATTACTTTATCCACTACCAATGCTAGCATGTTTGTTCTATTTGTGAGTCATTTGTTCGCTGATTTATAGAAGGTTGAGTTTCTAAACTTAAGAGCCAATTAAACATCAGAAAGAGATAAATTACTTATAGCATATTTATTTGTGGTGTTATCTGTAATGCAGAAACTGAGGCGTGGTTTATTGATTCTTTTGAGGAATGGCGTAAAGCCAAAAACCTTAGCAACTTTATTTTACTTGGACATTCTTTTGGAGGTTATGTTGCAGCTAAGTATGCTATGAAGGTGATTGCTTTCCCATGTTAACAGTTGAATTCTGGGAGAAGTATCATGGCTTTCGCCCTATTGATGTCGATTGTATTTTTGTTATAGCATCCTGAGCACATCAAACACTTGATTTTAGTGGGACCTGCTGGGTTTTCACCAGAATCAGATGGCAAGTCTGAGGCCTTTGCCCGGTTCAGAGCATCATGGAAAGGAGTTGTCTTGAACCATTTATGGGAGTCTAATTTTACTCCTCAGAAGATCATCAGGTGATTAGATTTGTTTGATTTATTTTTTATTTATGTTCTTTTTTGTGATATTCTTGTTTTTTCACATGTTTCCTAATATGTTATTTTGAAAAAAGGTTCATATGCGTCTGAATGTTTCCGAATTGATATTGCACATTCTTTTTAAATTGTTGTACAATTCCTAGCGAAGTCCCTTGTGTTCAAGAGCACACATGCTTGCATACGTACACATGTCGATATAACACATGCATATATCAATGGATTCGTATGTGAATCCGTGCACAATGCTACAATCATCTCCATATTTGGGGTGAGACATTTATTTCTCTTGTTTAACACAACACTTCTTTTTGTGCTAGATTAACCTGATCTTTTTGACGGTTCTTAGTTACTGAGTTATAAAAATAAGTTTTCTATCTTGTGTTTGTTTCATAATATTTAGATATCTATAACATGCATGCTAGATGGGGCCCATTGCCTTTATGTAGTTATTTGCTGCTCTCTCAAGTTACAAAGTCACAGTGACGTAGAAAAGTGCCGGGCCAAAATTATTCCCTCTTGGCTTTATAGACTAGATGTTATAAAATACTTCTGGACTTTGAGGAAGTTATGATGGGCGTATTTTTTTGGAACATGCACCAAGAACATATGATCTTGTTTTCCAGTTTTATTACATCTTATATGTGATTTTACGGTAGTTCAATGGAAAGATAAAATAATAAGCTAAGCTAATTAAACTTTTTCTTAAATATGTGAGTATTTTTTAAAAATATGATATATATTATGTGTGTATCTATATGTCAAAGCCTCATGTGGCCAAGTGGCATTACATGTCTCCCTGTGCCCCAGGGGGGTTATTAGGGTTCAAATTGCATTGGCCTAGCAATTGGCTGCCCTTCAATTTTTTTTTTCCTGTCTATATATATATATATATATATTAGGGTTATAAATGAGTCGAGTTCGAGCTAAGCCTCAAGTTATTCAAGTTTGGCTCGCTTAAATAAACGAGCTTCAAATTGTGTTAAAGCTCGACTTGTTAATTTTTCGAGTCAATCTCAAATGAGTCTTTAAACAATCCGAACTCGAGTAGCTTGATTTTTTTTATATTGTATAAGACTACTTTTGATTTAACAAACTGAACTCAAGTCGAGCTTAATAAATTAACGAGCCTCAAAATATGTATCTTACAGATTGATCTTTCGCCTCTTTTTTAACTTCCAAGAAATTTAATTTTATGATGAAAAAGGGAATAGTTAAAATAGGAAAAGTGAAATTTACTAGTCTAGTATCAAGAATTTAGTGGAATAAAAATGAGATGAAATATGGTTGTTGGGAACCGTCTGTATGGGATAACAGTCCATTCTATTTTCGGAAGCCAAATAATCCTAATGGTAAGCTTCCTTGATTTATGGATTGTTATAGAATTAAAACACTGTCTCTTTTTTTATTTATAAATAATTAAAACACTCTCTTTTTCAACAAATTTCTTGAAAAGTAATTTGCTGAAGGCCTTTGCTTAGTTCATCCTTCTCCAATTATTTGTCTTAATGGAGTTTCCCTTTTATGGTTTAAGAAAACAACACATCAATTATTATTATTCTTTTATGTTAATAATTTGGACTATTGATGTTTGCATCATCCCTTTTAAGTTCTAAAAGAGCAATCTACTAGGAAAAAATTCTATAACAGTTGGGTAGTTATTATTTAGAATTATGCTTCCTCTTTCTTGTCTTTAAGATCAGTGAATGATTTGTAGTAGTTAAACTTGGGTTTGGATGTCATTTTCCCTTTGATTTTTTTAAACAACTTCAAGATTTTATCCTGACCCTTTTTGGCATCAGTCTTTATTAACGTATAGAAGCATCTCAGGCTTGTGATCTGTAATGGCTTATGCCATATGGATCACAGTTATGATGCCGCTGACATCTGTTAAGAGTTTGAGTCGAATTTATATGTTGCTTATTTTTCCTTGTTATACATTAGATTTCTCTTTTTACTTTAGTTACCATAGAAAGGTCCTTGTATAATCTCCAGGATATTGAAATATATCAAGTTGGCCTTATTTGTTCTTGTAACTTGGGGACTTAATTATGCAGAGGTTTAGGCCCCTTTGGTCCAGATATGGTTCGCAGGTACACAAGTGCTAGGTTTGTTACGTATTCAACTGGTGATGTTTTGATTGAAGAGGAGTCCAGATTGCTGACAGGTAGTTAATGAAATTTTTTGTTTATTGCATACACTGGTAAGAAGATCTCTGATAGTTGATTGTTTCCATGGAAGATTATGTATACCATACTCTGGCGGCCAAAGCTAGTGGAGAGCTGTCCTTAAAATATATTTTTGCCTTTGGAGCATTTGCTCGGATGCCACTTACAAACCGGTATGATGAGTCCACTTCTTTCAAATTATTTCTTGGACTAATAAAAACAATTAATTAATGTTACTTTTGAAAATAGTTCCTTACTGGTTTAGGGCATGGATTTTTCTTTTAGATGTTTTTTAGATGTATTTGATTAGGAATATCCCTTTATTTTGGCATGAACAACAAACTACTAGTTTGGAAGACAATAAAGTTATAGGCATCCTTTTGCTTTTACATTATCCACCAAGAAAGCCTGGAAGGCGTGAAATAATTAAATACTCTTTTCACATGTTTTTCGGGTGCAGTGGATCAGAATGGAAAGTCCCAACCACATTTATATATGGTTTTCAAGATTGGATGAATTACCAAGGGGCTCAAGAAGCTCGCAAGGGTATGCAGGTCCCATGTGAAATTATAAGGGTTCCTCAGGTCTCTCTCTCTCTCTCTCTCTCTCTCTCAAAGTGAAGAGTAAAAAATGCCAGATTATTAATCATTGGGTTAATACTTAATAGAACTTCTCTCATATGTGAATGCAGGCTGGTCACTTTGTATTCATAGACAACCCAACTGGTTTCCATTCAGCCGTTCTGTATGCTTGCCGCAGGTTTCTCTCACCTGACCAGGATAATCACTCCCTTCCTGACGGTCTGACATCTGCCTAAAGAAGACTCTGTATGTTGTAATATTATTTTCTTTTGTAGAAATGAAATCTCTCTTTATTCTCAAGTTGACTCATTAAATTTTCATCAATTGAATTTCTTTGAAATGCATTTGTGGATGGGATTAATCTAAATGTATATTTATATGTTACAATTGTACTCCTCTGTATCACGTTGTGTGGCAACGTGAGCATTTTTTGTATTTGGAAGACATCTTGCATTTCTTATTGAAATAATTAACATCCTCCTTTTCTCATGTAAATGACTTTCAGATTGCCCAGCTAAGTTGTTTATTTTGCATGAGATTTTCACTTTTTATTTTAGTTTTTTGAGTTTAAATGAGATTCAAGTGATGTCGTAAAATAATAATTGATGCCTCCATAATGTTGATGTTGAAAAAAAAATGCAGAATTAGGGTCATCCTTGTACTTTGCTAATTTACTTTGCTAATTGTTATATTTCAAAATAATGAGATCTCTGGAAGTGTGCCCCAACATTGGAAAATATCCTCATAGGCTGGTTTTTGAAATAGTGTACCCAAAAAGCACGCCCTCATGTATTGATTAGTTTAATATAGGGAATAGAATCCCTAGAGGGAATGAAAAGTGACTTAAAAATCAAAGAAAGATCCATAAAATTAAATATGAAGTGTTTACTTCTTGTTTGTTCTTTCTTGAACAGCCATTGAATGAAACTATCTCATGTATATTTAACACTTTAAAAAGCGAAAATACTGGAAAGCCATGAAATAGATTGGTTTTTGAACAAGTTGTTTTGAAAAATACTTTAAACAATAGAGACTTGTAAGATGTCTTTGAAAAATGCATATTAGAAGGTGGCATTAAAGTGTTGTTTTTAGAGATTTGGATAAGTGATTTGAGGAAAATGGTTTGCTATGGGCAGACTTTTGATGTCCACTAAAAAAATAAAAAAATTAATGTTAGGGATACCTCGAGGCTTCCTTTTGTGTTCTTTTCAAGAATTGGCAATAGTATATATATCCGTCAACCCTTTCCTAGGCTATTCTCAAAATCAAAGAAAACATGGAAAAAAATAATTAAAATCTAAACTGAGAATAAGATGGTGATTACAAGTATAAGCTTTCTAGAGAGAGTGAAAGTAAGTACTATGACCAAAATTGACATCATTTGGATGTGCCTAAGATTTGAATAATTTATTTAAGAAACAAATTAAAATGCTGTTGTTTCAAAGGGAACACTGAATGGTGGCACCTTGACACCTGAGAGAGAGAGAGAGAGGGGGGGGGGGGGGGCATGGTGATATTGGAAGATGGCACCATTGGAATGTATCTCATGCTGCTGGAACTATCTCAACTCTCAAGGCCCAAGTTAACTCTTTTTTTTTTTTTTTTTTTTCTGTTGATACAAGCGATGTGGGGAGGGGGGAAATAGCAATTGGAACTAGAGTTGTGTATGAGAGAGATGGATCTTTCCATCGTGGGGAGGGGGGAAATAGCAATTGGAACTAGAGTTGTGTATGAGAGAGATGGATCTTTCCATCTTGGGGAGGGGGGAAATAGCAATTGGAACTAGAGTTGTGTGCATGAGAGAGATGGATCTTTTCATCTTGGATAGGACAACTTGCCTAAAGTTAATTCTTCTTAGCAGTTGATTTCACTCCAATTTGATAGCAAGATGTTAGATACTGATTTGCATTAAGTCAGGTCATGTCAAAGCGTTATTCCACTTCATATGATACATTATAACAATGTGTTGATGGAAGATGCATCTAAATCAAAGAATAATCAAATGATTATTAGAACCATCTTACAAACCTTTCAACTTACAAAATCAATGCCTGTTTCTCTCTCTCTCTCTCTCTCTTGGGGGGTGGGGGGATGTTGATATCAATTGTTTCAATGAGGTACCTCAATTCCTCCAACAATCTTAAATTAGAGAAGAAACACTAGATTTCCAGCTGAAGGACCTCTGATTCATGGGTTGAGGTGAGAAGCTTAGTCCAAACAATTCCTTTGGGGTCTGACCTGTCTCTAAAAACCCAACCAATTTTGCAACAAGGGTAGCACTCTCCATAATGTGTTCCATGTCTTTGGTGTCTGTCCATAGTCGTCGGGACAATTGTAGCCTCCTCTGCTTTGTGTTCAACCCAATGCCCCACTTCTGGTAAAGGGTCTCTCTCTCTTTTGCAGAATACCTCTTCAGAATTCGTTTGCTCAGCATCTCCCTCTCACGATTGAGAGCCCTGTGACTGTGGTCAATGTCAGGATTTTCTTGTTAGCAGTCAAATAAATTAGATACATCATACATTACACTAAAAAGAATGAAATCTACAAGTAATATACATTAGTACAGTCTCTCTTCACACATGTGAAGTTCAAGATTCTATCTAAAAGAACTTCCACCAAAATTTTGCGGGTTCACTTCTCTCTTCTCTAATTGTTACAGAAACTGATATTATACTTGCAGTATCTACATCTTCTTACAAAGAATTTTTTAATCTCTCAGAAAATTTATTAACACAGGTACTTTGCTCTTTCAAAAGGGAGAGAGATGCAGAGGGGAAAAAAAAGATGCTACAACCTCATGACAGATACATGAGAAAGAAATTTTATACATTTATGCTTGATGCGTTTGTGTACATGCAAGCATGATCGAGTGAAAGTGTATGCATAAGCCCATGTCAAAAACTCACAGAAAAAAAAAAGAAAAAAAATACCCTGAGGCTGGCGTGAGAGTCTGACCGTCTTTCACAATTTTAGTTCCATGAGATAATGAATGCTTGAGAAATGACAACCGTCTGAGCTCTACCTCCATGTAAACAGAGTCTGAAGGATCACCTTTAAAGAGCAGAAAAAAATAGGTTCTGTGGACCAATGGTACGTGGCATGTGTCCCAAAGTTCAATTATCTCTGTCCTCTGTCTCTCAAATTCTAAGGACCAATTAGAAGGGGATTGCAGAGAACCCTGCACTGTAACCAAATCACCATCCTTAACAATTTCTCCAGACTCATTGGTCTTTGGCTCCGCCTCCTGGATCTACCATGGAAAAACAGTCCATGATTGGTGAAAGTAGTTGATAAGATTGATATACACAAGAAGCTAAGCACATAAAAAAAATAGAGTGGCAAGAGAGAGAGAGAGAGAGAGAACCACATAGTCATCATGGCCAAATTGCTTCTGAGACTTTGATTTGTCCGCTTCATAGAGTCCTGGGGCACAAACATCGATGGTAGCAATATCAACTTCACCTGACACACTGATATTCTGTTCCTCTTCATCCATGGAAGCACTCCTAACAGAAGTTCTGGAATCTTTTCTACATAACTTTTCAATGTTAGTACTAGATTTTGATTCAGAGAGCTTTGGTTGATAACCTTCTGGTCTTTCAGGAAAGTCGTTCTCAAAACCATTTGGTGGTGTACCCTCTTTTTCCCCTGCTTCCTCAAACCAAGGAGATGATCGGATAGTTGTGAGAATAGCCCTACAACTTCTGCTTCTAGGCAAATTCACACTTCCAGAGACAGATTGATCTGTTTTGGAGGAACAAGAAGATAGTTCTACAGAGTAAGGACTAGCAAGGTAGTCGACAGTTTTCTGCATGTCCTGAATCTTTTGCTTCAGACCTGCAAAACTATGGTCTAAATGAATGTGACTCAACTCCATATCTCCCATCTGCAGGGATGAAACTGAATCAGATCTTTTGTTTTTGTCTATCCTTGATTCTTCCATTTCAATACATTGAACTTCCTTGCACTCATCTTCAGAATACTCGTCAGGTTTTGGACCAACCTTTTCCCAACCCTGACGTGGATCAGGTCCAAAACACTTATTGATAAACAGTCGAGGAGACATTTTATCAGAGAAAAACTGGTCCTCAGAATTCTCAGGAAGCTGTTGGTCATGCTTGTTGGAATTAAGGCCATTGCATCTGTCAGATGTGTTAGATACAGCATCTGAGTGAAGAGGATCAGCCCCCTCTGATGATTCCGAAGCTGAATATCCATTTCCCTGCATTTTGGACACCAAGTTTTGAAAGGTGATCAAGTTCAGACTCATCAAGGTGTCTTGTAAATTAGTTTAAATCACAGGTTTTTTGGTTAAGAGACAACACTACATACCCATGGTCTTGAAACTTGATAATCTCCAACTGATCTTAACAAATCCACAACACGAGATTGAGCAAGATCGCGTTCCTGAGTTAGCGCTTTTATTTCTTTATCCATCTGCATAAGAAAAGAAAAAAAAGGCGAGTCAAGCGAGATTTGACAACTGAAAATATATAAAACTACAACTGAACTCTTCCAATCTGGACGCTTTTAGGAGGGGGAAAAAAAAAGGTAAACAAGAACATGTCATAGTTTAGAGATGACTCCTTTTGTCTACTGGAAAATAAGCATGTTTGTGCATATTGGAAGCTGATAGTAAGAATCTATGTTATAACCTTTTCAATGACAACTTCCTTCTCTTTTAGTATTGCTGCAGAATGGATTGTGGCTGAAGTCGACCCTAAACTCCGCAACTCTCCCTCTAGTCTAGCCAATTCTCTCTGCAACTGCTTTACTAATGCCTTCTCTGACATCACCACATTGACCTGTGCACTAGTACTGACCTCCTTGGCACAACTAGCAAACAAGAGGGTATTTCTTGATTGCTCAACATGACTACGTGCAGGGCTCACTGTGCAAATGATGGCAGTTCTAGCATTTCCTCCCAAGGAGTTTTGTAGTATACGGGTCAGCTTCGAGTCTCTATAAGGCACGTGTCCATTTTTTCCTTTGCTGCATCCAAACATGGCATTAAATTGATGAGCACTAAATTTTTTTTTTTTGAGAAGTAAATCGACAAGCAACAAATAATTAAAGCTATATTCAAAGTATACTACACAAAACAAAAGAGATGAGAAAATAAGAAATTTTTTAACTCTGGTAGTACCAATCCCCCAAACAAAATAAATGGGATTTCTGATATTATTGTCTGAAGCTAACAGGAGAAAACAAAATAAATGGGATTTTGGTTTTTCTGATTTCTTAAAATCAAATATCCTGAATATAAAAAAAATAGAAAAATTTGGTCAAAATTGAAAATATGTATTAAAAAAAACATGAAAGGGCTATATTTTGAGAAGAAAAAAATTGGATTGGAGAAGAGGTATGTGAAGTCTGTTAGTAAAAGTAAGACAGTGTAGTGTTATTTTAAAAATTTCAGGAGAAGTCTTTATAATTATTAGAAACTTTAGGAGATGTTTGTTTAATTTACCCTTTTTTAATTGCACAGCTATAGTGCAAATATGATAAGTTACAAACAGACTAGCTATTTTAAAAATTAACTTAAACTTTGAGATTAACCTCACTCTACCTGACATGCTAACCAATGTTTTAAAACCCGGACCGGACCGGCCGGTTCAACCGGTTGAACCGTCGACCGGTCCATAAAATGATCCGGTTTACCCATAAACCCGTTTTAAGTTCAAAACCGTTCTAAAAATAGAAAACCGGTAAAACTGGACGGTCCGACCGTTAAACCGATTGACCCAATACTGGGTCACCGGTTCTTGGCTACAATTTTTTTTTTTTTTTTTGGTATATTCAAAATCTCAAATCTCATGCAATTTTTTGGTTGAATTTTGGCTGAGTTGAGTTGGTTTTTGGCTGAATTTATTTTGGATTGTATTTAAAATTTTAAACCCTTGAAGTTTGAAACTCCAGTATTATATATTTGTATCATGTGATATTTTATTTTATTTTATGCATGATTATTAGTGTTTGTATCTTTTTTTTTTTTTTCATGTTTTCGAAGACTAAATTATTGGATTATGCTTGGATTGAATGTTAAAATGATTTTTGTAATGGTCCTTGCGATTATGGAAGAATGGTAATGAAGTTTTAACTTTCAACATTGTAATAAGGTATGTCTACTATATTTTTTTTATTTTTTTCTTGAAGTTTTACATATTAAGAAAATTCATATTTTGTAAATTTTTTTTATATAATTTTTAGTAATTTTTGTATAATTTTTTAAATTTAAAATATCAATAATATGTATTATTAAATTTATTAATTACATAATTATGATATCACGGTTTGATTCTGGTTGACCCGACGGTTGAACTAATAACCCGTAACCCGGACATTTTTTCGGTTCGATGAACGAGTTGGGTCTGAAAACATTGATGCTAACAAAAAGGTCAAGCCGGGTGAAAAAAAATTATTCTTTCAAATAAATAAATGACACAATGGTGAAAAAAATGAGATGTTCTAATGAATTAGATCCTGTCAACAAAAATAATACCAGTCAAGAAGCCAAACTGATGGAGTTTACAAGCAAAAAACTCTACCTTAATTTGCGAATAACAGTTCCCAGGGTTAGTAAACTCCGGTTTATGTGGCTTCCCTCTTTCAATCTTGCACCAGCTGATAATGTCTGAGAAGCACGCTCACTTCCCGCAAGATCAACAAAACTCTGTAGGAAAAAAAAAACAACTTTCGTTTTTCCTCTTCCATTTCATATATTTTAGGAATAAAAATCATCAGAGAAGATCCATGGGGAAGATGACTTTTCACTGCCCACTAATCTGATTAAAAATAACCCTTTCATAATCATACCACACTAGCCATGAGAGTACTTGAACCTTCAGCACCTAAAAATTGGCGAGCAGAACTTTCAACTGTCTGCAGGAACCATTTTTGATATAAAAAAAAACTTAGTGGTGAGATTAAACACTAGACTCAACTATAAATTAGGTAATAACTCCTTTAGGGAATGATGGGCATACCAATCGGAGAATTTGATGCGATCTGGAGCTCATTTCATTCAGAGAGGTCTCCCCTATTTGTCTTTGAGCTGCAACAATATAATACCACTTACAGACATATAATGTCATCTACTGAAAACAGGACTAGTATGAGTGATATTACCTTCACAGATCGAGAGGAGCTCCTTTAGATGGCTCCAGTCCCTCAAGGTCTCCTCTGAAAGTCTCTCAACAACTGTCCCTCTCTATAGAAGAAAGAAAACAAAGAGATTGAAGATTTTTTTAACTTATTTAATTGAACTTTATTTGAAATTTTGTCCAAAAAAATAATATATATATATATATATATCACCTCTGGATCATCAAGAAGTCTAAGTGGTGTGCTATCCGTACTGAGCAGGTCGCGGACAGATTCGTTGTAGATCTCCATGGCAGAGAATTTCAATATAAATTCTCTATCGTTGTGCTAAAAAATGTATAACATAAAAAACATATTTGTGATGCCAGTGAGACAGGATTTCAAGGAGCATAATGAATTTAAGAATCCAAAAATTGGAGAGGTTCTCAAAATACCCTCTGTATGTAGTCATATATATCTGCTATTGCATATTCAGTAATGCCACTCATGGTGTAAGTCTTTCCACTGCTTGTCTGCCCATATGCGAAAACACTTGCTGGAGACACATTTTACGGGTCAAAAATTGCACTAGTTGGCGTAGTAACAGAATGTCAGGAAAAAAAATAGCGCAGGGACAAGAAAATTACTTACAGTTTATACCATTGACAACTGAAAGGGCAACTTTTTTGGCTCCGTCCTCGTACACCTGTTTTGTGGAGCAATTGAACCCAAATACTGTGTCTGCCCCCCACGACATTGATCAAAGCAAAGGACAGGGATCAAGAAGGGAGAAAAGACTAATAACGAATAAAAGATACACTAAATGCTCATAAGGGATCTGAAAAAGAGAGATATAAACTAACTAAACGAAATGATAATGTGAGCTATGTTGGCTGAAAAAGTTTGTGAAGGGTTGTACCACAGACATAGGTTGCCTTAGCTAGACTCTAAACACCCTCTAATTCAGATTAACCCTCTCCCCAACCCAATGAAAAAAAGAAATGAAATAAAGTTTTGGGACCTGAAATCCAACATAACAGCTCCCCCTTCTGATTTGAAGGCTCTTAAAACTTTTTATCTATGTTAAATTCTCATCACATGATACCCATTCAACATGCTTAACCAAGGGGAAGTTTGTTCTAAAAAGAAAATAATCAAATAAAAATATTTTTAAAAAAAATGATTATCACAAGAAGAAAAACTAGCCCAAAATCTATATCAAAGCCAACAATGGTTGAAAATCACAATATGAGTATTCAAAATTGATATAATGTGGAACCGAGAATCCCTAACCATGATGGTCTCCATAGGATCACTAGTTTCCTAAAACTTGCATGGATTGACATGGTCAGAGCTGTATGTGACAATGCATAGACCTGAGAAGAAAAACAAAATCTACCAAATCATTTGCTTACCATATGTATAAGCAGTCGGAAACATCGATCGTTCCGGTAGGGTATTCTTGAATAAGATGGTGTTGTTGATGCATTCCCAATCCGACATATCGTGCCTTGCAATTTCCTTTTCATTCAATGGCCTAAACCTGACTGAAACTAATATCTTCTCTTCATGGGCCCTTGACCCAGGTGAATCCCATTGTGTTAGCTCCTCCCCGCTGCCAATTGACCCCATTTTTCACCCTTTCCTATTTCCTTCCAAAACCAAATACACTTCAAGAGAACAAACAAGCTAATGGAAATCCTCACACGTTCCCTTCCCTACAGAAACATGAGAGGAATCAAATGTCAAAACTTTAAAGCTCCCTTACTTCTTTTTCTTTTTTTAATTTCTTCAAAAAGCTAAGATTGTACAGGAGCTTTTACCTCTAAAGTTCTTCACTGATTTCGAGGAATGTTGGCATTATTTTTGCAAATTAATCTCCAACAATGAGGTCGAATAAGAAAAAAAAAGTATTCTCAAAACACAATGTATTTCTCTTTTCAGCTCCAAAATGTGCTTTCCATTCAGGAAATCTGACCTGTAATAACATAAGCCCAACAGAATTCAATTTTGTGATATATAATTACTGTATAAACATTCTTTATGAATTCCATTGTATACATAAAAAAAAAAAAAACAAAACAAAACAAAGAATGCATAGGTAGTATGAGAGGCTGATGCATGCATGATGCTTTATGTAAAAATAAAAGTTACAATATGAACAGAAATTCTACTATTTAACATTCAAAACTTGTTGCATTAAGAAGGGAAGAAAAGTCCTAGTGCACAAGGCTGTTGCCAATACACGATTTGTAAGAAGAGGGTTAGATAAAAACCAAACTAATCTTCCTCTTTCAGATCCAATTCGATCTTTGACCTTCAAATCAGGCAATTGAGCGACTGAACCCAAATTCAAATTCATGCATCACCTAAACCTTACATTCGGCACTGTCAACTTCAAATTCTTTTAAAACAGCAACTCAGACGAAAATCCACAATGTATTCTCTCAAATTTCATAAATTTACGTACCCTCTTCAAGCCCTAAACAGAATTACATATCTATGAAATGAAGTACTACAAGTGCAACAAATTAGCCGAAGAAAATGTGTGAGAGAGAGAGAGATTGATCTTCACGGTTCGATCGTGTATCCAATGAATAAAGAAATAATGGATAAGCCAAAAGGACGGAAAAACCGGTGAATTGAAAGTCCAGAATGAAAGTCGGCAATTGCTCGGGGACGACTTCGAGGGGTTTTTTTTCAAAGAAATTGAGAGAAACGAAAGGCTGCAATCGCAGAACCGTTCTCTCTCTCGTTTTTTTGAGTTGGGGTGTAACAAACCTTTAAAATAAAACCGCCAACGCCAACGCCAACGACTGAAAAGTGAAAACGAACTAATAACGGAATGAATTTACAAAAGAATAGAAAAATAAAAATAACGGGATCCGAAGTTACCACTTTGACCTCAAATAATTGTAAGTTTGACAAAATAATAATAGTAAGTTTTAATTTTTTTGATAAATAATAAAAAAAAATCAGTATCATTTGACAAAACTGAAAATTTCGTGCTCAAGTAATAGTGTTGAAAGCATTGAATAATTAAGGCTAGTTAATTGTAAAAATTGTTGGAAGAAATATTTAAAAATTTCTAAAATAAATTAGTCAATTCAAAAAGTCTATATAATTTTTTTCTATTTAAAAAATTTAAATAAAAAAGATTTACTAAAATGACGGGGGTCCGATCCAAGATAGCAATGTCTTATCTTTGAACAAATGCGACACAAGTTTGAAGTTCAGCACACACACATCTAGATAGAATTTTGTCATCTCCATCATTATATTCAAAATAAACTTTTATTACCAAAAAGTTTAACCGTTAAATTTCATCTTAATTTAGTTAAAAAATGTTACTAATTAGATTAAAATAACCTCATTCAAGATACATTTTAGAAAAAAAAAAAAAAAAGTCCATAAAATAAATTCTTCACTCTAAAATTCATAAAAGTTATTAAAATTATTTTAATATATTTAAATTATTTAATAAGTTATTAGAACTCCACTATTTTGATTTTAACTTATTAGAACTTAAAAATCTTAATTATATTAAAATTAGGGTTAAGTTACCCTAATTTTCTCTACTTTTATTGACAAATTACAAATATTTTTTTCAGTCAATTTTTTTCAAAATGACAAAATTGTCCATTTCATTTCTTTCTTTTGTTTATTACATATTTTCAATTTTGACAAACTTTTCCTAACTTTTTTTAAAGAATTTTTTGATTTTATATAAAAATAAATTGAAGGTAAATAAATTATTTTCATTTTTTATAAAAATAAAATTAAGGTTAAAAATCAATCAAATTGGTCAAAACTGAGAAAATGTAAATATATATATATATATATGTATGAAAGGGGTAGTTTTGTTATTTTGAAAAAAAAATAATCGAAGGGGGGTATTTGTAATTTATAAGTTAAAGTATAATAGATTAACGTAATTTCAAAAACTTTAAAGAATGTCTATGTAATTGTCAGAAATCTCGAAAAAAATTCGTATAATTTATCCTAAAATTATTGACATATTGACTATTTATTTAATAAACATAAAGTCCATTCTTGCAAAGGAAAGGAGTCAAATCCTTTTCGCCGACTGTATAAAGTATCGAGCAGCTAAGTTTCCTAATCTTGTATATTGTCTATATTCCCTTTATCTAACCTATTTTTCTCATCTTACCGATTTCAATTGTTGTAGTGGTTTATCTGTGCCGTCTAATGATTCACCAAGTTTCTTCAAGATTCTTAATCTTTTTTAGGTCTTTTAGATATATAAAAAATGTAAAGGTAAATTATACTAACCTCCTCTAAAATTTTTGACAATTACAAAGACCTCATATGATGTTTCTGAAATTACACTACATTTTCATACTTTTACGGACAAATGCACATACTTCCCTTACAATCCATTTTTTTCAAAAGTGCCCATTTTTTTTATTTTGCATTTATTCAATTTTGACCAACTTTTAATAAATTTTTATATTTTCAATTAAATATTAATGAAAACATTCTTGATCAAAAATAAAAATTATCTATTTTAAATTTATTTTAATATAAAATAAAAAAAAGTTAGAAAAATTAGAAAACAATAACTTTTTTTTACAAATAAATAATTTTCAACAAGATGCATATATGTCCCCAAAGGTGATAATTTTTCATAGAAGTTATTTATTATATCTAATTTAAATTATAAGAAATTTCTTAATCTTTTTTATGACTAAAAATTAATGTTAATAAGAATATCCATACGACATATATGTATATTTTTTATTTTAATAATAATTATTATAATTTTTGTAAAAACAATATTTATTATTAAGTAATAAAAAAGATGGTATAAAACTCATTTAATTTTGTACTCCATTAGTTGGTTTCATTTCATTCTCTCAAAAGTGCCCCTCACAGCACGTGGAAGGGGTAGAGTCCATAAGCATGTCGTCAAGTTGTCTTGCTAGCCACCAACACCACAATTTGCGGTATGGAAGGCCCATTTGACTTTCTAATTTGGACTGCCACAGCGTTAATGACACTCTTCCATAACCAAAATCCAAAAGCTTCCGTCTCCATTTATTTCTTTTCGGTGACAGGGACTACTTTTCCATGACTTCAGTATTAATACATATTATTATTTATTACAAAGTACATATTCTGATTTTATAATAAATGTATCATTTAAATTATAAAGACCGTAAAAATAAAAATTTAAACACACACCAATTACTTGGACTTATTACGTCAATCATTTGAGACCGGTGCCTCTGCTACGGCCCGAGAGGGTCTTCCATCCCCAACTGTTTCCCTCTTGGAGTGAATTAGGCACAATAAGTTAATAACTAGTTATCTAACAAAAGGTTCACATCAATATGTCACAACATGAAATAACTTTTAAGGGCTAATTCAATCACTCCCTAGTGGATTCCCTCTCTTTTGGTGACCCACCAAAAGGGTCACGATCACTCTTTGTTTATATAAATTTATTGAATTAAGATGGATATAATTTGGGCTGGTCCAAATTTCACATGTAAGAGGTTTTTTTCTTTCCAGAAATAAGAAGAGGTGTAGTTCACCCCAGTTACCTTTACTTCTGTTCTGAATAAACGTATTTTATCTCCAAGTTAATCACTCTTAAATCTTAAATAAAAAAAAATAACAAAAATATAATATATTATTATAAGTTCGAGTTTATATGAGATAAAATATTTTAATTATCACTTAATTTAAAAATAGAGAATAAAGTAATTAAAATAAATAAAAACTTACAGTAATTTTTATATTATCAAATAGTTAACTCAAGCTTATAATAATATTGTCTATATCAAAATATCAAGTAATGCTTTCAGTTTCATGTTAGCATGCCTGGGTAATGCTGTAATTTTTTTACTATATTGTTGAGAAAGAGAATAGGTCCAATAGTTGATTGTGTTATCTTTACTTAAAAAGACCTTGGTATGACCTAAAAATAAAATATGAAAAAGAGAAAACAAAAAAGTGAACTGCACCTCCAGCGTCTATATATCTGAAAAATTTTGGCAAAATTTATTTCACGAATGACATCTTGCGAGAGGGGCTAATCTCACTTAACAAATGACATTTGTCAGGACCTGTCTCAACTTGACCTAGACCCGAACCCCGACAGATTTGTGTGTATTGAAAGACAAATATAAGGAGGATTAGGGGGATATGTTTTAAATAATTAATATTTTACCCCTACTTTCTATAATAAAAATAAATTAAATTATAAATTGTCCCTTCAAAAATTTTCATTTTTTATAAAAGACTCCTTTAAATTTCGATTTTTATTTGTTTTCCCCTAACCCCCAATATATCAGCAATGGCCTTCCAAAATTTTAAATAATTAATATTTTACCTGTAATTTCTACAGAGTTCTTTTAAGAAATTATAAACCCCCCTCGGGGGCCATTTTCATTTTTTTTTATAAAAGATCCCTTTAAATTTAAATTTTTATTTTTATTTTTATTTTTTTGTCCCATATATTAATGGTTTAGCTCCGCTAATGAATCTTGCTATGTGGTAGGACGTTATTTTTTTCCTCTTAAAAAAGAAATATGATGTCCAAATGATAGAATATTATTGGTCAGATCCATAAACCCGACCTATACATACAAAAACTTGTCTATATAAATACATCTACATTCAAGAACAAAAAAAAACTTATTACCTAATTTCAACACCATAGATAAGGATATAGATCCTCTCCAGTATACTTAGAGAAGTTCATTTCATCTCTCTCTTACAAGAGAGTGGGTCTTATAGAGGTGAGTCTAACTGTAAACTTCATCTCATGCGAGAAAAATGGTGGACTAATTCCAATCCCATATATAGATCCTGCCAACAATTTTCCTGCAAGGCAAGCAGGTGAAAAAATTGTATGAAGTTCAGAGTGACAATAACATGCAGCTCCTATAGCAATATATGAACTATAATAAAGACAGATAAAATTTAATCTGTATCAAAATGTGCATCCTCCACAGATATGGGTACTATAAACCATCGTCAGAGTAAATCCCCACAGCATCTGCCAAAAACATTGCTAATGTTTCTTCAATTGTTCTTTCCTCTAATTAGTGAGAGCAGCGGTGGATTTAGAAAATATAGTTAAGGAGGTAAAAATGTAAGTAATAAAATTAAGGAATAATTTATGAGTGTATATATATATATATATATATATATATATATATATAAAAAATGGGAGAGGTCTTAATTTTTTAAAAAATTTTAACAAAATAAGGGGTAAAATTTATAATTTTAAAATTTTTGGGAGGTCATTGCCTTCCCTCGTCACCCATTGATCCGCCTTTGAGCAGGAGAGGAAGAAAGGCAAATCACCAAACTTTTCTTTACCTTCGTTATAAGTGAAGGTTGAACAAATTAACTGTGAAAAGAATTGTGATACTCCAATCTCACATCGTTTGAGTGAGAGTACTATAATTGATATGTAAAATACTACAAGTTTTAGTACTAAAGACTTGAAATTAACATTTTAAGCCATAATGTTGTAGGTTCTTCAAGTTATTGGAACAGTGAGCTTGAAACATTATATTTATAGGATCAGAACCAATTTCCAAAAGACAGACGCCCTAGAGTGTCCACTTAATAGGTAGTTGAGAGATCGAAATTCATCCCACGATAACGTGATACTCTTTTTTTTACGTCGTACTACTAATAACTTGGACTTAAATTTTTGAACCATAATATTGTTGAGACATTAGACTTGGGCATTAATAATAATAAAACATTTAGACAGACGCCCCTAGAGTGTCCACTTAATAGGTAGTTGAGAGATCGAAATTCATCCCACGATAACGTGATACTCTTTTTTTTACGTCGTACTACTAATAACTTGGACTTAAATTTTTGAACCATAATATTGTTGAGACATTAGACTTGGGCATTAATAATAATAAAACATTTAAAATTTCAAATCTTTTGAAAGGAGTTCCCTCTTGCCCAACCCTTCATGCCCCACTTTACTTGAGCAAATACACAACTGTATATATTATATTTAACAAATCTTTCATATCAATTATTTAAGATCGATTACGTAAATCATGTATCATTATTTTACTGTATTTAAGATCATTTTTGTAATTAGACTATACATTAAAAAAAAATTTATTATCTTCTAAAGTTAATTTTGACCACCTTCATCTGTTGAATCCTGACATAATTCTTATTATAAACTTTTATTATAAACTATGTCGCTCATTTTTATTATAAGTTTATTGATTTTTGTCATACATGACACGCTATTTTTACATTCTCACGGTCAAGAATGTGTCCATTATCTAATATATAAAATTTTGTGAGTGAGATGTTTTACTGCAAAATCGTTTTTTATATTAAATCTGTTAAAACACTGCTGCAAAATAATTTTTTATCAATAATAAATTACTATTTTTAAAATAATTTTAATTTTTTATTAATTTATTCTTAAGTTATATTTTGACATTACCTAATATATAAAATATTTAAAAAAAGAAAAGAAAAATTTTACATTGCAAAATTGTTTAAACAAACTTTTATTAAACATCTAAATAATGAATTAACTATGTTAATTCTTCAAAATTCATCTAATTATGTAATCAGTTTTTTAAAACTCCCAAAACAAACCCTTAATTAGAAAAGACTGCTTAATTTTTTTTCTATTTTTTGCTGTTAAAAAAAAGTAGTTTAAAAAAAAAAACTAGTTATAACTTAGATAGAGATAGCCCATAGGGAAGAAAATTATATTTGTTTAGTATATTTCAAATAATTTAAGAAAATCTGGGGTTTTCGGAGCCCCCACCAGAGTAGAAAGAAGAGATAAGAGAGAGAAAAGTGTTTTCCCCCCTTCTCCTTGTCTCCTTCCCCTTTTCTCTTCCACCAGATCCAATGAGACCAAGATAACCTTTCACTCAATCCAAAATTAAGCCATCGAGTAAATCATTTCCCCCCAAAATTGAATCAATTTTAGGGTTCTAGATTGGACATCAAGGCCCATTTAAATCGGCCTTTTAGTTTTTTTTTTTTCCGTTTTGTAGACTTGTATCATCATCATCATCTTCTCTGCCTTTCGAAACCCTAATTAAGGAATGGCGACCAGAGGCAGCAGAGCAGAGAAGGTGAAGAGAATTTTCCAACAATTCGATGTAAACAGGGATGGTGGCCTGAACAGAGAAGAAATGGCCGCCCTCGTCGTTGCCGTAAACCCTAGGGTCAAGTTTAGTGACGAACAAATCAACGCGATTCTTGACGAAGTCTTCAGAACCTACGGCGAATTCATCGATGGCGAGAAGGGTTTAACTTATGACGGCCTTCTGCGGACCTACGACGACGGTGCCGGCGACGTCGATCGGGACTTCGACGCGCTCGGCCTCGAGCTCAAACAGGATATTACCAATGGAATTTCGATGGCGTCTGAAGAAGCGTCCTCGTCTTCGATTGCCGACGAGAGGGTTGTGGAGCCGCACAAGAAGCAAAGGACCGCGGCGTGGGCGGCGTCGCCGAATCACGGAATCGTGTTCGATGATACGTGGAAAATCGTCGACGATTTGGAGCTTTTGATAAAGAGGTTGAAGATGAAGCAAGCCAAGGATGGGAAATTGAAGGGGGACAACTATGATGTGTATTCAGACCCCGGGTGGTCAAGAGAATTGGGGCCGTCGTCGGAGATCTCAGACAAAAGGGTGTTTTGGGAGGAGTCTGGAAATGATTATACTGCGTTTGTTAAGGACTTGGGTGTGTTGAGGAATAGGGCCGATGCGGCAAGGTCAAGAGAAGAGGCTTTTGATGGGCACATGGCAATCGGTAGGGTTTTGTATGAGCACCAGTTGTTTAAGGAGGCTCTGGTGAGCTTTAAGCGAGCTTGCGAATTGCAACCCACTGACGTGAGACCACATTTTAGAGCTGGGAATTGCTTGTACGTTCTTGGTAGGCATAGCGAGGCGAAAGAGGAGTTTCTGTTGGCGATGGAAGCAGCCGAGGCGGGAGGGAACCAGTGGGCTTATTTGCTTCCCCAAATTCTTGTTAATTTGGGAATTGCACTTGAAGGCGAAGGTATGGTCATTAGTGCTTGTGAGCATTATAGAGAGGCTGCAATTCTTTGTCCAACTCACTTTAGGGCTTTGAAACTCTTGGGTAGTGCTCTTTTTGGGGTAGGCGAGTATAAAGCGGCTGTGAAGGCCTTAGAAGAGGCTATCTATATGAAAAGTGACTACGCTGATGCACATTGCGACTTAGCCTCAGCTTTGCATGCCATGGGAGATGATGATAATGCAATTAAGGAGTTTCAGAAAGCTATTGATTTGAAGCCTGGTCATGTGGATGCTTTGTATAACTTGGGTGGGCTTTATATGGATATGGGTAGGTATCAGAGGGCTTCAGAGATGTATACTAGGGTTTTGGGTGTATGGCCAAACCATTGGCGTGCGCAACTCAACAAGGCAGTGTCTTTGTTAGGGGCTGGGGAAACTGAGGAAGCTAAGAAAGCTTTGAAGGAAGCATTGAAAATGACGAACAGGGTTGAATTGCACGATGCAATATCGCACTTGAAGCAGCTCCAGAAGAAGAGGTTGAAGGGGAATGGGGGTAACAATGGCGAGGAAGCCTTTATCATTATCGAACCCTCCAAATTTAAAACTGTTGGTGAGAAGACTATGTTGAGGCAAGAGTTAGCCAATGCCCTTGATATTAGAGCTTTCCAGAGGATCACTAGGTTGAGTCGTTGCGATGTTGATCTTCTAAAAAAGGAGATGAATGAAAATGATGTACCAGTGTCGTATTCTGGTAGTGGTGCTCCTGGGAAGTCCATACGCAAGAATTCATTGGAGGAAATTCTCCACAAGTTACTTAATTTCTTGAAGCCCGAAACCTTTGTAGGAGCTGTTAAAGCTATAAACCAGAAAATCCTGTGTGTTTTGGATGACTCAGAGTCAGGCAGGGTGGATTTGGGCATGTTTTTTGCTGTTCTTGCTCCCATTTGTGGTGGACCGCCAGACAAGCGAAAGCGGGTTGCATATGATGCACTCTTGTGGCGGCATGCGAATGAAGGTGGTGGGCAGATAAAGAAAGTTGATGTGGTAGGTTATATCAAATTGTTAAGGGCCATCTATATTCCTTCTTATGGGGACAGTGAAATACTGGAAATCCATGGGGAATTGGATGTCTCAATGGTGTCTTTAGCCGATTTCCTTGTGATGTTTGATGATCGAGACTGGGGGTTTGGTATCATGTCTACTCTGCTGAAGCTCGAAACTGGGGATAGAAATCGCCATGGTAGCCACATTTGCTCAATTTGCCGCTACCCTATCATTGGGTCCCGCTTCAAGGAGATGAAATCTCACTTCAGTCTGTGTAGTCAATGTTATAGTGAAGGAAAGGTGCCTCCAGCCTTCAAGCAGGAAGAGTACAAATTCAAAGAGTATGCAAGTGAGTCTGAGGCAATGAAAGATAAGTGCATGTGGTTTACTTTGCATTCTAAAAGCTCCTCCCCCAGCAATCCCTAGCTAGTTGAGTTTAAGTTTTTTTGATGATCCTGTAATATTCCACATAATTTTAGTTGTTCAGTGTGAAATATATAGTTCATAAATGTGTTCAGCAGGCTTTTGTGCCCTTGTATAATAAATCTCTCGTGGGAACTCTGTATTCTTTGCTTCCTGACAATTTTTTTTGCTTTGTATTTGTGATGATCATATTTGTTGTTATTAACAGTTAAAATGGTACCTTCTTTTTTCTCAGATCTTCATGTAAAGTTTGTATTCAATTGCATATTGGATTTATATTAGGGCTAGCCGGCTAGTAACTTTCCTCGAGAGTTTATCACATAATGCAAACATTTGATGAGAATTGTTAAACTTCTCTTCTTTATATGCTTGTTATATTTAAGACGGTTTCTCTTTGAGACGAAGCGAAGGTTATTTGCTTTCGCCTTCGCATAAGCATTAGACATCAATAGAACGAAATTGCAGCTATAAGTTAGAATATATGGATACAGGTTGCTAGATGTGATGTTCTTGATTTCCAACTCTGGAGTGCAGTGAAAACTTCAAATAATGGAAACATGTATGACATTGTTGAAGGTCAATATAGTAGACTGGTAGAAAATGGATATCCTCAAAAAAGATTTGAAGTTCTTCCTTTTTCTTTTCACTCCACTTGGACCAATCTGTATACAACAAAAGGATAAGCAGTCATTTTACTTGATGCGGCAAACTTGACAAAGGACTGGGAAAATTTTTAGTTGAATTATACTGTTTTTCTCTGCTCAGTGGTCTTTAGACACCAAATTGATAATAGTTCTTGATGGCCAATGTGCTAGCTTCATAGGCTGTCTTAATTTTGGACTTTTTTTACCAATTAAATGAATGTTGGAGACTTGGAGTCAGTTACAGGTTTGATTTGTTAGGGAATCCCACTCTGTTTATATGGATAACTCTTTCAGTTATTAAAATATTAAACTATCAGATTTGTTAATAATCTGATCTAATTATAGACTGCATTGAGTCAGAAAATTTTTAAAAAAAAATTGAAAATGAGCAAATGACACTAGTAAGATTCATAACTTAAAGAGATAAAGTCTCTATAAAAAAAAATTATAATGGGAATAATTATAATCTCCTTTTTTTAATTGGAAAATATTATTAATATAATTTCTTAATTATTTTTTTGATAAGTGAAATAATTTCTTAATTATTGTGGGAAGTGACAGCAACAATACTTGTTAAAGAGAAACAATTATGGTGGTGAACATGCCCCCTCCATGTTACCAAAAAAAAAAAATGCTAAAAAATTCCAACTAGTCTTGTAAAGGTTTTACTAATTAGAAGATTGAAATTAAGTTTAGGATATAATTAAATACACTCTTCCTTGAAAAATTACTCAATTAAAGAGTGGGGAGGAGCAATCTGCCATCATTTGAAGGATGAGCTTTGCAGTGGACCAGTAAACTTTAGGAATCTCTATGTGTGTACTCAGTTGTTGATAATGATTGGTGGATGTTGGTTTGAGATGGACACGACAACACACCATAATAAAAGCAGTTGTGGATGAACCAAAAAACCCAAATGTGTGACTTAAAACAACCGATATATATATATAGATTTGATTCACAAAATTCATTTTCAAAATGTACATTATGCTAATGAATAGATAATTACTCTACTTTCATATATGAAAAATTCTCATATGTTATATTTGTAATACGATAAGAACAATACAGTTACATGTGTAATACCATAAGAATGGTATAGCTATCGATATAAAAATTAGATAATAATAAAAAAAAAAAAAAAAAAAGTATACTATTTCATAAATAATAACATAACAAATACAATGAATGAAGGAAAAAATAAAGCAAACACGGCTAACAAACAGACATCGACGGAACCACCTTCGTATATATTATAAGTAAGAGGTAATGTGTGTGTGTGTGGGGGGATTTCTGATGTCAAACAGGTGGGCTCTAGTGTAAATCAATATATAAACACACGCACATATGAGATGTCAAACAGGTGGGGTCTAGTGTGAATCAATTTTTTAATGAGTTTACGTATAATTAAACCACAAGCTAAGGTGGTTGAGGTGTACTGTACAACAGCCAATAAAACTGGTGGCGTTCCAGGAGTGGGAAGTGGGTCTGTCAAATGATAATTAGGTGGGCTCTCCTTGTTATTTGTTTTTTTTTTTTTTTTTGTTAATTGTTAATTGTTATTATATTACGCATAGTAATAACACCAATAAATAATAAGAATTATCACTTGTATAAAGTTGTAATATTGGTTGGCATTATTTTAGGTGTAAGTGAACTGATATGATTGAACTTGGATTTTAATGATTTCTCATTGGTTACGATTTTAATTCTTGATTTTTACACTTTCATTCTAAAATTGGATTCATTTACTGAGTTAAAAGTTTTATTTTTGATGCAATTGTAATTATTAAATCTATCTGCCACTAACAATGAACAAATGCACAAACAGTTAATTGGACTCGTTACCCTTTATAATTAATTATAGGTTGAGTCAATAAATTATCAAATTTGGCTCCAGTATTGACTCGATAAAAAAAGATTAGATTAATAGGTCATTGATTTAATTAGTGAATTAACAGATCATACCAGTCATGCTATTAAGTTGCAAGATTATTTGCCAATAGCTCAGCTGGAGGGTGCAAGGGTTACACACCTGAAGCAATTTAAACATGACACGGGTAACTGTTAAGCCAGTTATACACATGACATAGGGCTGTGTTTGGATCAATTTTTCAAACGCACTTAATGCATTATGAGCTCCTCAACCGTACCTGCATTTATTGATCACAACTTTTTCCAAAAATACAATTTAATTTAAGCTGATAAGTCTAATTTTTTTCATCAAGTCGGTCAAGTCCATAATCAATGCCTTCATTTGATTGTTAACATTTTTTAACAACTCACTCAACTGTTTAACGCAAATAACATTTTTACACAGTTACTTAACTCAAGCAACATTTTTAGACAATAGAAAAAAAAAAACTACTATTACACCGCTCAACCAAACAAGTACTAAAACAACTAGCAAGTACAAAGCTATGTAATCCTTTCTGAATCTCCCCAGTGGTAATTCAATCTACAAAGGCAAAAGAAAAGAGTGGGCCAATGTCACTAAAACCAAACTTCTGCACTAACATATCTACTAACTGCAACAAATCCGAAAAAATAAAGGGGGTCTCATAATGTTGCATTTAGTAACCAAAAGACAGATCATGTTCAGCGTAGCTTTACGATGTGCCACATTGTATACAATTCAATTCATTCAATCCACATTATACTGCAGTAAAGCATAGGAACACCTATAAAGAACAATCCAAAAACTCAAATAAATTGAGTAAACAGCTTCTTTTGCATCAGCTAATCTGTTGCCAAGAAAATGCAGAGTGCGAAGCATAATCCCCTTGGTTGTGGAAAATAGCAGTGAATTAACGGACCCACTGTGCTAAAATTGGGAACAGAAACATCCATAAAAATGCCATATTGTCTTTAGAAACAACCCACCACCGTATCACCTATTTGAGAGAGAGAGAGAGAGAGAGAGAGAGAGGGGGAAAAAAAAAAAGAATAAGAATTCATCAGGGAAGAAACTAATAAAAAAAGGAATAAGAAGTCATCATCAGTTAACTCTTTTGTCAAGAGTGAAGCCAGAATTTTGCTCAATGGGGACAAACAATGGTAAGTAAATGGTGAGTAATTGCATCAATAGGCTGTATTAATATATATAAACTAATCATAGCACTTAAATGATCTGCTAGCAATGATACATAACTTTTTTTAACAAAAAGAAAGACTTGAAATAATAGAAAATGAGTTAGTTTTTTCTTGTCTTTCCCTTTTCTTTTATTGGATTCGAGTAAAGTCAATGTAATGCAATATTTTAAATTCAAGTGTAAAAATTATAATAAAGTAATCCATAATAATACTCAACAATCAGATAAGTCTCAAACCAATTAATTCCATCCCATAATATCACCAATTATGATAAATATCCTGCAGATTAAGAATTCTACTTCAATCATAATTCAATTCGATGGTTTACGAAGGAAGTGACGGAAGCTAGTGGTTGTGGGGTTTTGGAAGGCCATAGAAAGGGGAGGGAGCAGTTTTATCAATTTGTTCAATTTGAAGTAGGAGAGGGGAAGAGGGTGAAATTTTGGGTGGACCCCTGGTTTTGTGATGTGACATCAAGGTCCAATCTTTTTATCATAGCCACTAATAAGGAAGCTTTGGTTGGAGGAGATATGGTTTGGAGCCCTTGCTTTCAATGATTGGGAGTTGGGGGAAGTGGAGGAGCTCATGATTTTATTGAGTACATTTGAGTTGAGTGAAGGAAGGAAAGATGTGAAGGTATGGACAGTGAACAATAACAAAAAATTTACCTTTCAATCTTTTTACAAGAAGTTAGTGGGAAGAACTCCCATGGAAGCTGATTTGTAAATCTAGGGTACCAAATAAAATTGCCTCTTTGCTTGGTTGGTTGCTTGAGGATCTATTTTGACTGTGGACAATCTTCAAAGAAGAGGCTTTCAACTCCTTGAGTCAATGTTGTATGTGTAAAGAGGAGGAGACAGTTGACAATCTTCTAGTTCATTGTAAGATGGCAAGGGATGCTTGGAATTTTATTCGATCTCTGTTTGGTTATAGTTGGGTGATGCTGACCATGACTAAGGATGTTTTTTGAGGGGTGGAGATGTAGTAGGATTAGGAGATAGAAGAGGATTGCTTGGAGGATGACCCTATCTCTTATATGGTGCTTGTGGAGGGAGAGAAATAGAAGGACTTTTGAAGGGGTGGAACTAACTTCTTGGTGCTTTAAAGAAAACTTTTGGCAACTTCTTTTTTGTGGATAAAAGAAGAATATCTTATGTATTTAGATATTTTCTTAGATTTTTTGGGGGAGACTTCAGGCATTAATTTTTGTGGCCGATTCTTTTTTTGTAATTATGGATTCGCTTCCCTCGGCCCCTTGTATGATTTTAAAAAAAGACACAGATCACCTTATAGCTATCAACTGGTGATTAGATTACGTAATATCCATGCAATATAATAGTTCAGTTCATAACCAATGACGTAACGACATGTGAGAAAGATGCCTCGCAGTGAACTGTGTACCCACACCATTAATACCCTTAAAATAAATCTCCTCCCAATCTTCTCAAACTATTTAAGAAAAGTTCATTTTCTTACTAAAATAAAAAGGAAATCAATCACTAGATTATTAGACCTTGCTTTTGTAACATGACCACCACACTGCAAAGTCATAGAACATATATGATGAATTGTCCATTGAAAGGCCTATTTAAACACAATGTTGAAATAGACAATGAAAGCTGCAAGCCTCTCTAATTACCAAGCGTTAAGTATGGTCCAAGAAGTAAGCAGCAGATAATGAGTACAATTATGACAAATGAGTACAATTATGATCGGTGACAAATGCTATAAGACGATCCAATATGCCCAACTTACAAAGTAAAAGCATGAGAACTTTAAGAACTGTTTGCTAATAAAAATTTGAATCGGGATATCATTATCTATAAAAAGGCAAACGTAATGAAGAAATCTGAGAACTATAAAATGTTGCGGATTATAGTTGGGCTTAAAAGCTGAAAGGAAGATACAACCATCCCTTAAATTAATCCAATGACAGTTCTCCGAGCTGACAAAAACTGAAATCTAAAACTAAACAGAAATTTACAATTTTTGAATACAATATCACATAAACTTGTAATACAAGCCCACAAAATTAGATTGGAGGCTTTTTTTCGCATAAACATTAAATGAATAAGATTTCCAAGGAACCAAGGCTACACAATCTAGCCATTCCAGTTCACAAATGAAAAGCATTCAATGATCAACATACTTACATAAGATGAATTGAAGATGGACCAGTAAATGCTGCAACTTTCTGAGCACGTTGGCCTTCACACCTGTACAGCCCCTTCATTTCTTTTTTTACACGGCGTGCCTCACGCCGTTCATCCTTTACAGCAGCCTGCATGCAAAGAACTCCAATGTCAACATCAAAGCATATACAGAAGCAGATAAATAAAATAAGTAACACTTTTTCAAAGCATCAAACAATCAAACCACAAAAAATTTCAAATAATGAACAAAATTTGCATCTTTTCCAGTCCATCGCAGCATGACTGAATGTGAATGGTCAAAAGAAGTTCCCATCTTTTATCCACAAAATAAGAAGGGAAAAAAAAAAGACAGAAACAAGCAGTGAGTAACCTTTCGTTCTTTCCTTTCCTCCTTTGACTCCTGACCATGTTGCTTCCTCTTCTGATGCTCATTTCTTGAGCTAATCACGTCCTTCACCTTTTCTGTGTCAGATTTTCTACTGTGAGGTAAAAAGTCCACAGGAAGCTTCTCTTTTCCTTTAAGAGATATCAGTTCGCTGGGGGTCCTCAAGGCTCCAGACACAGCTTCAGCCAACTTCTTCTTTCTCCTCATCTCCGGAGCTTCAATTTTCCCAGGATGGTTGTCAAGATTTGAATATGTAGAAATGATGGTCTCACAATCCCAAACTTCTGATTCATCGCTACTTTCCTGTAGAACAACCATGTCTTCATCTTGACTGTCATTTTCATACTTCTCAGCATACTCCATACACCGGGAAATCACATCAGCAGCAGATTCTAGTGACTCCATGTTTTTTGGTTGCTTGTTCTCGTGCAATATATCTGAAGGAACTTTATATTTTTCAACAAGTTCCAAATCATCCATCACATGGCCCTTGAGGGTATGATTGAGCTTTTCTGCAAGAGATTCATGGCATTCATTTTCTTCGGCAATGGAATTAATGTCATCTTCACTGCCTGTGCCGTATTCCTGAAGTTCAAGCTGGAGAGAGAGAGAGAAGGGGGGGGGTGTTCAGTACAAAACTGAAGATATGCACACACTTGTCTTTTTCTACGATAACTACTCAAATGTGATAGAGAATTTGCCACATCAACCAAGGAAACCGACTCGATAACAAAATACTACCAATGGTAAGCATGAAGTCAAAACTAACAAGTGTAGTTTTAGAAACCTGAGTGGTCATCTCAAGGGACCTAAAATAGCTTGAAACTCATGGTACAAGACTGAAGTAAACAATAGTTACAGCCACCTTTAAACTAGCAGAATTTGAATTCCATTCACGGTTGCTAAAACAACCAAGAGGGATAATCAAAACAATTATAGCATGACGTGGAACTAAAAACTAATTACTGCTTACTGCTTACTGCTTAGTTGAGTGCTCTATACTCCACAAGATTTAAGTAAACTTGGCTTAACCATCACCAGCTTCCCATGAAATTTAAAATAAAAATAAAAAATAAAAATCAGAGATAGAAGAAAACAAAACAAAAGAAGAAACCTTGATTGTCAGTTGCATCCAGAACTCATTCATACATTTAAATGGGTATACAATGGATCAAAATCAATGACAATTATAAGGGATTTTCTGAACAATTGCACTGGCCAAAACACGCCCAAAAGGATTTTTATAAACAAATTCAATATCCTGGGAACCTAATCATTACAAGCACACTCATAGTATGACTATAAATGTGAAGTTATTCCAGTCATCCAAAAAAAAAGGGAGGGGGCATTAAGGAAGAAAAAGAAGGCATTAAAGAAACAAGAAAGACTAACAAGGATGACAAGATGAGGACTAGGAGAAGGAAATTTCTACCCTAGCAGTCCAAGACCCACGGACTCAGCACCTTTTGCAACATTTGCTCTCAAAGAACTTGCTTAAGAACTTGTTTAAGGGAGTTTTTCTATTAAGATCATGCTTGAGTTGAACAACTACCACTCCAATTTCCTCTTTATTAGTTCCTGTCATACTCTTTTGCTGGTAGAATGTAATTATGCATGAAAAATATCAAAAAATGCACCATGATAAGAAATTCATACAATAAAAGGTATACAGATGATTGCTTTTCTATATATACATTTTTTTATAGGTAAATCACACCCACACATTTTGCCCCTTAAGGGACTTGAATCCTCAACTTCCCACATGGGGAGGTGGAGTAGGTAACAACTAAGCTAAAGCTTATTGGTACAGATGATTGCTTTTATATGTACTACAAGACTAATAAAATTCAAAAGGGTGACACATTTTCTTGATGTTGACTTCTAAACTCTGTTTCAAATGTTCAAGGAAGGTCGTGTCCAAATTCTAAAGTACTAGAAAAAACTGGGTTCTAACTTTCTGACAGATTCATTAGTATGAATGTAATTTCACAGTATGGTAGCCTCACGTTTAAAATTTGAAACACAATGACAACAATTGTTTTTTAATGTAAAAACAGGAAAACAAAACTTGTATAGAAAAGAAGTCAGAAGAATATTCTCACCAAATCAAACTTATCATCCAAAAGGCGGCGTACTCTTGGCTTCTCAACATTGGAATTTACTCTGGCATCCAGTGGGTGACTTCTGACTTCATCCGCACCAACTAAGTTCATCATAGTTTCTTCATAGCGAGAAATGTTTGAATCATTGATTTCTTCTCTGTTCAACTCAGGATTCTCTATTAAACTCAACTTCTTGTCAAATTCTACATCCTCCGCTTCAGGAAGGTTCGCATTAACCACAAAATCCTCTTCCAAGTCATCAACATCGGAACCAAATCGTGAAAAATCACTGTCATCCAGCAATGCAGCCACTTCAGGATCGACCGCTTTCTGAATCCTCACACCAGCAGTCTTTGATGCCACACTGTAAATCAACTTATCACTGGGATCTCCACTGGCTTTAGAAATCTCTAATCTCGAAGCATCATATGCCTTTATTTTTTAAAAACAAAACAAAAAATACATGCAGTTACTTAGAAACTATCCTCAAAGTCAAAACTTTTAAACAAATAATAATTCTGTTTGTAGTCACCGACAAAATGTAGGAAAGAAAAAAAAAAATCAAAATTTTGAATGCTGCCAATCAAAAAGAGTATATATATATTTCCTGAATTGAATTGGAGACAACAGTGAACATTCAAAAGATAGTGTCATTTTCTATTCTTTTCTTTTCTTTTCTTTTCTTTTCTTTTCCTCTGTTTTCTTATTCAGCAAAGGCAAGTTTGGTTAAAGGTGGAAAGCCATGGGAAATGTCGAAAAAGAAAACCTATCTCCACTTTTAGGAGTTTGGTTAGGAGGAAATGGAAAATAATTGGAGAAGTGAGGTGTTCACATCCCTTGAATTTTCTAGAGAGTAACCGATTATTTTTCCTACAAAAAAAAATACAAGAAAATCCTGAATAATTTCCTATATATTTTAGATCCTCCATATTCTAGGTTGTGTAAATTTATTTATCAAATATGAATTAGATGTTAAGTTTTACATTTTATATTTTCATGATTTAAAAACAAAAGGTATAATGACACACATATTTATGCCTGTTATTGTGTTTTCTTTGGGCGTCTTAACGGGACATAGTCCTTTATCTCAAGATTTTACCCGCTGAGCTAAGCCACTAAGCCAGGGTTCTGTTGTTGTGATTTAATATGAGACAAATTAGACAAATACCAAGTTTTTATGTATCTTTCATGCTCTGTAAGTTAGAATATCAAACTTTCCAATAATACATGCAAGAAAATTTAGTTTCTTTTCATTTTTTTTTATCACTTTCTGCTACTTTTTCTTTGTAACCAAATGAAGGCTAAAAGAAATCCAAAAACGACAAACCTTAACATCGTGCTGAAGCTGATCAAGCTTGGCCTTACTATTATGATAATAAGCGGAACCACCACCGGTGTTTTTTATCTCTCTCAAATGAGTCAAGTAGTTGTAACCATCGTCAGGAAATCCCAGCTCCAGAATTTCCCTCCTTATATGATCCGGCAGAGGCCCCGCCTCAGAAGAAGACGGTCCTCGGATTTGCTTCCCGGAAGCTCGATCCCTGCCATCGTCTTCATCATCATAATCGTCAGGTGCATCCGCAAAGATTGAATTGGGGTCGTCGGCGAATTGGCCGTCGCCTGAGAAGCCGTCGTCGTGTTCATCGAGTAGGGCGCTGGTTGAGTAAGGGTTGTTGTCGACTCTTATGAAAACTCGGTCGCCGGAGGGTCCATCATCGTAATTTGGATCTGACGAGTCTCGAGCTAGTAACTGAAAAGTTGCAGATTTTTTCTTGTCAATAAACTTCTTCTTCCTGCCCATTTAAGCAAATGATGAGTATTGCGATTTTCGTGAGAATGACAATGGAGATTTTCAAGAATTGAGAAAACGATGAGAAAACCCTAACAACTGCAGTGCTCAGCAGCGGAATGATCCTAAAGACAATAAACCCTAAAAGGGTAACACGTCGACGAGACACGGGGCAACTGTAAAAAGGTCGAGGGAAATATAAATAAAAGTTTTTATTTTGTTTTTTTTTAAAAAAAAAACGCCGTTAGATAAGTGAGGAGCGACTCCGACCATCCATGCCGTGCTTTGAGTAAAGATCCATAAATCATAAAACATTACTTATCAGGTAAAATTCCTACCTAGTCTGTTAATCCAACCCACCCTACTTACATTGTGGCCATATTTATGTGATAGAATAAGATGGTGAAATAGGGGTAACTGATATATTATTTTATGTTTATATTTCTATATTTATTTAGAATGTAATTAGTTATAATTATATTATATTAATATGAGATAAAAATAATCTCATACTTAATAGGATAAGAAGCAAAATTAAAAAAAAATCCTTAATTATTTTTTTATGACCAGAAAAAAAAGAAAGAAGTAGGAATTTTTTTCTTTTTGCATCTATTGGCGATTATTTTTATTAATATTTGTACACAATAAATTATTAAATTTGTTAGACCCTCACTTATTTATCTATATTTCTTTATTGTTCTTATTTTAAAAAATATATATATATCTTTTGAAAAAAAATTAGAAATTTTATTTTTCTAAGATCTCAAAAAATATATTATTGAAGATACTTATTTAATATCCCATAAAATTTTAGTATTTTTATTAATAATTGCACTGCTATAAGTATATAATTGAAACATTACAGCATATGCAGACATTTTATCCAAGTATGTTCCACACACTAGAGTAGAATATCTAATATCTCATAAGATTTTATTTCGTATCTGATCTAAACATATTCTATCCAATTCGGCATTTTTATCCGGTTGTCCAAACGAGGCCTGTAAACATGTTTAAATGAGCGGTGACATTTTCAAAATGTGTGTTTCGATCCTTTTGAAGTCCAGATAAGATTTATCTGATATTTAAATGTTTATTTCGACGTTTTCAAGATAATTGTTTGATTGTTTTCAAATTCAAATGTACGTTTTAGAAGATTGTTAGTGAAGAGTTTTTTTCAAATTATTGTTTTTGTAAACGTTTGTTCTTTTTAATTTATATAATACATTCAACAGTCTTAACAGTCCATTCAAACATTACAATATCATTTAAACTTGTTTCAAATACATTCATCAAATATACTTACTGTTAGCCGTTTCTCTCGGAAGTGATCCACTCTACGTTTGAAATCGTTCTGAACTGCCCCCATGATCTGAGAACGTGGAATTGAACTGCCTCTATGATGATCTGAGAACGTGGGACGCGTTGTCAAAGCTTGATGGAAGCTTTGACTATAAATATCACCGTTTGGTCCCCAAACTTGCTGAACTCATTTTCCTTCAGTCTTACACTATCAAAAGAGAGTTTGGTAGAGTCTGGAAGTGCCAAAAGAGGAAGAAAACAGTGACAAACAGAGAATAGCATCAATGGTCGAAGGTATGATTTGATTGTATGTTTCGGTTTTACGATTCATTTCAATTAATCATTCCGCATTATGAATCGTTCTAGAGATTTCATTTGGTATTAGAGCATGGTTTACATCTCAACCTTGGTGTTTTATCGCATGTTCTGTTTGTCTTTGTTTTTGTTTTTTTGGCCGGAGATTTCTGAAATTTTTTTGGCCTGAGATTTCTGGAATTTTTTGGCCGGAGATCCGGCCCTTCGATCGAAAAATCGAGGGTAGATTTGAGTTGCCCATCACCTATAGGTTCAGACCCAGTGGAAACCGCAAGAAAATTTGTCGCCGGCGAGTCGCTGTTGACGGAAGAGGTGACCAGCCAGGCGCTGGAAACCTACTGTGGGGATGAGTTTTTGTGATTTTATTTGGACCAAACTGGGTGGGGTCGAACCCGACCCACCCATTCAGATGGCTACCCAACACTGTTAATTTATGGAAAAAATTTTAAATTTGAGTTTGGGAGGCATTTGGTTGGAAAGGAGAAGCTATCCAATGATTGGCTTATAAATGAACAGGAAATGAAAAACAACAGAAAATAAAAAAAATTTGGTTTGGGCAGTGACATGAACCTGATAAATTTTTGCACATTTTTGTATATCGTTATTATTTGATTTAATTGTGTGCAATTTAGATGATTGTTGTACAAATTTAATAATTATGCTCATATTTAGTTTGCATGAGTTGATTATTTATACTCTAAATTAGTACATGCAATTTTTGGATGAGTATATATATATATATATATATATATATAGTTAAAGGCATGAAATTAAATGTTATGCATAATATTATAGTTTTAATTATGCAATGTGTATGCTTAAATTGTGAGAATATTCTGTGCATAATAATATGTTAATTTTAGTTAAAATTATGAAATTTATAATTATTCTCATATGTAGTTAAACCTTATGTTTAAAAGGTATAATGTCTAGTGTTCAATATGATTTTTGGTTAATTAGAGAATAGCCACAGCATCTTTAATTAAATAAAAATCATATATTATGATTGATTAGGATCACATAAATAATATTTAGACATTAATTGTAATTAATCATACTTAGTAAAATAAATTTTATCCCACAGGAATTTTTATTATATGATTAATTAGAATAAAATATCAAATTATTAAATTAACTCATAATTTCTGTGGGTAAGTTATGAATAATTTAATAATTTGATAGTTTTATCATAAAGTTTAATATTAGAAAGAATATATATCAAATTATAATCATTAATGGACTATTTGCTGTGGGAGTATGAATGTGTACATCTAAGGAGGTTCTGTCTAGGAGATTGGATTTTAAATGGGACCATTTTTGCCCCTCCAATCTTTCCTAGGAATCTTAAAGTTCTGTCTATGAAAGAAAAATCTTTTTTGGGAACTTACTTAGTAGTGCTATTTCTTGTTGCGGTAAAATAGACCTTATACATGATTATTGAGGAAATAATTTGATAAATTCTATCATAAAGAATAATTGAATTTGCTTGAATTAAAAATTTAGTTCACAAGCAATTTTTATGTCATTAGATTCAATTTTTAAGCATGATTCACATTAGTAGATCATGAACTTCATTTATGCCTCATTTTTAATTTAAGCATGTATGTTTAATTTATGCAGCTAGCCAACTTGTTAAATTTTCTGATGTCGGTTGTGATATTTCCGAACTTAAGGGTGATAACTTTAAAATGTGGAAAGAGAGAGTCTTACTTCATTTAGGGTGGATAGACATTGATTATGCTATAAAGAAAGATGAACGACGTGCAGTTACCGATACCAGTACTGAAGCTGAGATTGCTCTTTATGAACATTGGGAGCAATCCAATCGACTCAGTGTTATGTTCAGAAAAACCAAAATCTCTGCTGGTATTCGTGGTTCAGTCGATCAGCATACCAAAGTTCGTGATTTATTCAAGGCCATTGACGAACAATTCGTCACTTCAGATAAGGCGCTTGCTAGCACCCTAATTATAAAGTTTTGTTCCACAAGGCTCGACATTGTAAAAGGTATGCGTGAGCACATCATGCAGATGAGGGACACTACAGCTCAACTTAAGAAACTGGAGGTTGATATTTCAGATTCTTTTCTCGTGCACTATATTCTGAATACTTTCCCACCTCAATATAGTTTTTTTCAAAATCTCCTACAACACACATAAGGATAAATGGTCTATTAATGAACTTATGACCATGTGTGTTCAAGAGGAAGGAAGATTGATTATGGAGACGAGAGATGGTGCAATGCTGGCTACGTAGGGAAAGAATAAAGCTTAAGCCAATAAGAAAGGGAAAGAAAAAGGGAAAGATAAGTTGGCTCCACAAGCTGACATAAAGAAAGTTCCGGTGTGTTTCTTCTGTAAAAAGAAGGGACATGTTAAGAAGGATTGTCCCAAATTCTAGAAATGGCTAGAGAAGAAAGGTAATCAATTCTCTTTAGTTTGTTATGAATCCAATATGGTTGATATTGTTTACAACACTTGGTGGATTGATTCTGGTTCTACAATCCACATTTCGAATTCCTTGCAGGGTATGCGAAACCTAAGGAAGCCGGTGGGAAGTGAACAAGGCATCTATTCAGGAAACAAGATGCGTTCACATATGGTTGCTGTTGGAACATGCAATTTAATTTTAAGTAGTGGTTTTGAATTAATTCTAGAAAAGAACTTTTATATTCCTAGTTTTTCTAGGAATTTAATTTCAGTTTCTAAACTTGTACCATTGGGATACTCTTTTAAGTTTTCAGATACATCTTTCAATTTAATTTATAATTCTGAAATTGTTGGAGTTGGTACATTGTGTGATGGTCTTTTCTGTATTAATTTGCAAAATGATGCCACTCATAATGCTATACATGTTAACACCGTTATAAAGAGATGTGTTGAAAATGAGGATTCCGCTACATTATGGCACCGGAGATTAGGTCATATCTCCATTGAGCGTATTAAAAGATTAGTAAATGATGGGGTACTTAGTACTCTTGACTTTACTGATTTTGAAACTTGTGTAGACTGCATAAAGGGAAAGCAGACCAACAAGTCTATGAAAGGTGCCACAAGGAGTTCTCACATATTGGAAATTATACATACAGACATTTGTAATCCAGACATGGACGCACATGGTTAGAGATACTTCATCTCATTCATTGATGACTATTCACGATACATGTATCTCTACTTATTTCATAATAAGAACGAAGCATTAGATGCCTTTAAAGTTTTCAAAGCTGAAGTAGAGAAACAATGCGGTAAGCAAATTAAGATCGTGAGGTTAAATAGAGGTGGAGAATACTATGGTAGATATACAGAAGATGGACAAGCACATGGTCCCTTTGCGAGGTTTCTTAAGGAAAATGTGATTGTTCCCCATTACACCATACCTGGTTCACCGAACCAAAATGGTGTAGCTGAAAAAAGAAACCGAACATTATTAGACATGGTGCAGAGCATGCATAGTAGCTCCAATCTTCCTAAGTATTTGTGGACTGAGGCACTAAAGACGGCTGTGTATATTTTAAACCAGGTCCCAACCAAAGCTGTTCCTAAAACACCATTTGAGTTATTTAAAGGTTGGAAACTGAGTTTAAGGCATTTACGTGTTTGGGGATGCCCGTCTAAAGTGAGGATTTATAATCCACAAGAGAAGAAACTGGATCCGAGGACCATTAGTGGCTATTTCATTGAATATGCTGAAAGGTCCAAAGGTTACAGATTTTATTGTCCATCTCATACCACTAGGATTGTGGAATCAAGGAATGCCAAATTTCTTGAAAATGACTTGATCAGTGGGAGGGATCATTCAAGGAACACAATTTCTGAAAATGATCATTTAGGTAATCAACCTTCCACTTCAAATAATAGATTGATTGTTGTTCATAACACCCCTTCAGTACAAATTAGTGTTGAACAACCAATCATTGAAATTCCACAAGCGGCTGACAACATTCAAGTAGGTCAAGGAGTTCAAGAATTACCAATTCCTGAACAACCAGTTAAACCACATCTTCCCCAAGAAGATGTTGGTGCAGCATTAAGAAGATCTACTAGAACAAAAAAGTCAGCCATTCCTAGTAACTATGTAGTGTATCTACAAGAAACTGACTATGATATAGAAATTGAAGATTGTCTCGAATCTTTTTCACAAGCCATTAAGTGCAAAGAGTCCGAATATTGGTATAATGCCATGATAGAGGAAATGAATTTCATGAGGGACAACAATGTTTGGAGTCTTGTAGAGCTGCCTAATGGAGCCAAAGCCATTGGCAATAAATGGGTCTTTAAGACCAAAAGGGACTCATTAGGCAACATTGAGAGATACAAAGCTAGACTTATTGCTAAGGGATTCACTCAAAAGGAAGGAGTCGATTACAAGGAGCCATTCTCTCCTGTATCTAAGAAAGATTCCCTAAGGATTGTTTTGGCATTGGTAGCACATTTTGACATGGAATTGCATCAAATGGATGTAAAAACGGCTTTTCTCAATGGTGATTTAGAGGAGGAGGTTTACATGAAACAACCTAAAGGATTCCCCTCTAGTGATGGTGAGCACTTGGTTTGCAAGCTTAATAAATCCATATATGGTTTAAAACAAGCATCCCATCAATGGTATTACAAGTTTCATGGTGTTATTTCTTTATTTGGATTTGTTGAAAACATCATGGATCAGTGTATATACCAGAAAGTCAGTGGGAGTAAGATATGTTTTCTTGTTTTATATGTGGATGATATTCTACTTGCAACTAATGATAAGGGGTTATTGCATGAGGTGAAACAATTCCTCTCTAAGAATTTTGATATGAAGGATATGGGTGAGGCATCTTATGTCATTGGCATTAAGATCCATAGAGACAGATGCAAAGGTATATTAAGTCTGTCTCAGGAAACCTATATCAATAAAGTTTTAGATAGATATCGGATGAAGGATTGTTCACCAAGTGTAGCTCCCATTGTGAAGGGTGATAGGTTCAATTTGAACCAATGCCCAAAGAATGAGTTGGAAAGGGAACAAATGCAGAACATCCCATATGCCTCAGCTATTGGAAGCTTAATGTATGCTCAGATTTGCACCAGACCTGACATAGCATTTGCTGTGGGTATGTTGGGACGATATCAGAGTATAGACCACTGGAGAGCTGCAAAGAAAGTGACGCGGTACCTTCAAGGCACCAAGGACTACATGCTTACCTACAGACGGACTGACAGTTTGGAAGTAGTTGGTTATTCTGATTCAAACTTTGCTGGTTGTGTGGATTCATGTAAATCAACATCAGGTTACATCTTTATGATGGCTGGTGGAGTTATTTCATGAAGGAGTGCCAAACAGTCCTTGACTGCTACTTCCACTATAGAAGCTGAGTTTGTGGCTTGTTTTGAGGCTACATCGAATGGTGTATGGCTTAGGAGTTTCATTTCGGGACTTAGAACCATGGATTTTATTCATAAGCCATTGAGGATATTTGTGACAATTCAACTGCTGTTTTTATGGCTAAGAATAACAAAAGTGGTAGTCGAAGTAAGCATATCGACATTAAGTACTTAGCCCTAAGGGAACGTGTTAATGAAGGAAAAATGGTCATTGAACACGTCAACATCGAATTGATGATTGCTGATCCTTTGATTAAGGGCATGCCACCATCTAAATTCAAGGATCATGTAATGTCAATGGGACTTAATTCCATTATGTAGTTCATTCATTGTACAAACTATGTTTCCTTATTGAAACTCTTACTTAATGTAATTTTTCTCATATTCATGTGCACCTTAATTTAATTTGAGAAAAATATATATGTGTTGGACCAAGAATAAACATAGGGTTTATTCATTCAGAAATTATTGCCACATAAATTTTAAGAAATAAATACATGGTAATACATGGAAGATAATACTCGTCATAAGAGGACTTATCACCATGATTCATGTAATTATTACTTAATACAGATTATCGATGAGTTTAAGATGTGAAGTGTGGATCAAGTGGGAGAATGTTAGCCGTTTCTCTCGGAAGTGATCCACTCCACGTTTGAAATCGTTCTGAACTGCCTCCATGATCTGATAACGTGGGATTAAACTGCCTCTATGATGATCTGAGAACGTGAGACACGCGTTGTCAAAGCTTGATGGAAGCTTTGGTTATAAATATCACAGTTTGGTCCCCAAACTTGCCGAACTCATTTTCCTTCAGTCTTACATCATCAAAAGAGAGTTTGGTAGAGTCTGGAAGTGCCAAAAGAAGAAGAAAACAGTGACAAAAAGAGAATAGCATCAATAGCCAGAGGTATGATTTGATTGTATATTTCGGTTTTACAATTCATTTTAATTAATCATTCCGCATTATGAATCGTTCTAGAGCTTTCACTTACAACTTAACTCAAATCACATTTCTTTTACTTTTTCATCGCTTATGCAAACAAACACTAAAAATGGGACTTACGACTTAACACTTGGCAAAAGATTTGACTCTTGACCTTCCTTACGAAAGAGCCAAGGAAATGTCACTAATTTACAAGACCTTCAGTTGTTGGGATAGTTTAATAAGGTCATCTCATAGTGTTCATTTTTTAGAGTTGGTATTTAATGATCTTTTGAGATCATTCTCTCAAAGGTTAAATAATAAGTCACATATGTATAAATTTACTGTAACTGTTTGTGTAACATATCATCCAACCGTAGAGTACAATAAATCGGATATAATGAATAATTTTTTTATTTTTTATAACGATATAAAAAAGTGATGATTCTTTGATGCCAAAAAGACAAAAAAAAAGTTTTGAAAGTTTTCGAAATTTAGGGAGTGGTAATTGTTGTCATGGAAAGACAACAACAACGAAGAAGATGAAGGCGATGGTGGCGCCAAATGGTAATGAATGTGTACTAATGATGGATGGAAATAAAAGAACAACCATAATGCACTTTTGGTCGTGTATAAAGTTACCAGAGTTGCATCAACTATCTCGTAACACATTTTTTTTAGCAATAAGGTAAAGGATGAAGGGATGGTTGTCATGAGTGGGGCTACGTGGGTCTCAACAGTCAAATGACCCCACTCAAATGTTTTAAAAAATTATGATAATTACTTAATATTGATCTTATTTACTTAAATGCAAGAAATTAAAATTTAGATCAACTTGAAATACTAACAAGTGATAAGAAAAATTTTACAGAACCAGAAATTAAAGTTTAAAACAATGTTAAAAGTTCGAAATAAAAATTATACTTTCAAGTTTTTTAAATCAATTATTTAGTTTTAATTCTTGATTTGTATTTAATCAATTTACAAGTTAGGATTATGGTTAGGGTTAAAATTTTGAAAGGAAAAAATGAAGAATAAGGTAAATGTGTCATTCTACTTTTGCAAATTTTTTTTTTTTTTTTGAAATAACACATTTTAAACATTGAGAATTAATGTCTTTATTAATTATATTTAATAAGATTACATTAGTTTAAATTTAAGACCGCACTTAATCGATTAATAAATACGAAAGAAAAAAAAATGTCAGAATCATAATTCTCTATTTATAAAAATGAATATATGTTTAATAAATTCACACAAATTAATTAGGATTAGGCTAAGTTGACCTTCTATACCTCTTTCAAAAAGAGGTCAAGAGTGTAAAATTTTTATTATCTCATTTGAAAGATGTAAACATTTGTTTTAATGCTATCATGATTTGTGTCATAGTTAATGTAATATTTGACCGATAGACAAACATGAACCCATTGTTTCAATAAAGAACGGAATATATATATATATATATATATATATATATATATATATATATAACTTTGATCTCAATTAATTTAGCGTGTCATAGATTTTAAGCTTAATTCTAATTATTTGGGCTCTAGTTGAATTATGATTTTTTAGACCATGTTTGACTGGATTGAAAATAATCTCTTCTTATTTATATATTATAATTTTAATATGTTATATATATAATTACATGCATATTATATGATTGTTTAATTTTAATAAAAAATATATAATAAATTATAATTAAAACACGTATTTAAACTCGGTTATTTGAAACCAAACATTTTTTCTTTTTTTGGGTTGGTTTTTCCCTCTCGAAACGCGTCCGGGCGTCCCAACCCGTTTGTTAGATCCTTCCCGGTTCCACGAAATAAAGTCCACCAGAGTCCGACCTTTTTTAATTCGGACCAAAAGGTTATCCGTGGAGTGGAAATTCATTTTCATTGTATCTGCGATTGCTAAACCCTCTCGACAGCTGAGGTCTGTATGTATACCTCAGCCTCTTATATAATTTGTATGTAATTTCGTACAATCATTTTGCAAATTTTTGGTAGCTCAGAGCTTGTTTCGAGGTTTGCCTCGGATTATTTATGTGCTTTACATTCCTTCTTAGCATGAATCTTTACGGTGACATCGGGACTTCTAGGGTTTATTCGATCTTTCCTGTTATATATATATTTCTGGAAATATTTGTAGGATTAGGGTTTCGTGGATTATTGAATTTTGTTCTGTTTGGTTATTGGAATTTTTGTTTTTTTGACGAGTTTGTTTGCAAAGTATCCTGGGTTTCTTGGAGAGCAATTCTTCGAACGACACAGTTATTTTGAGGCGTATAAAATTTTGATGCATGAATTCTATACATTTCCTTTGGGCCATATTCATTGTGTTGGATCATGTATCTGTTGTGCGAGCTCTTCAGATATTTTAATTGGTTCTTATTTATTAAGTTTATCTTGCATACAACATGTCTGGTCATTAGTTAAGTAAGGTCTCTCCACTGTACAATGTGATTTTATTTTATTTTTATCTATCTTTATTGTCTATCAGATTTCCCAACCAGCTGAGTTTTATTCTTCCGGAGGGAGATGAATTATCTGGAGTATAGCGCTAATCTACTGACATATTCCTATTATGATCATGTGGAGTATCTTGTGAGAACTTGTTAAATGAATACCAAGTTATGATATGTTGGAAGGGATTGATTTCTTGAAACAAAATGTCTGGCATGAGTATGTGCAGTGGCGGATCCAGAAATTAGAGTTAGGAATGCAAAAGTGTAGGTATTGATATTTATGAAGTATTCTCATGAATATATTAAAAAAAAAAGTTGGGGCCAATTCCTAATTTTTTTTTTTTTTTTTATAAAAATTGTTACAAACTAAGTGGTAAAAAATACAACTTCAAACTTTTTTTAACCTTTTTTGTTTTTTGGGGGGGGGGGGGGGGTTTAGGTTATTTTCCATTTCTGCCTGCTTAAGGTGTTTTTTTTTTCGAAGTTAAGATGTGATGTCATGATTAGGAGTGTGCTCTCTTTGACATTTGGAGAGTGCCTTTGTTGATATTGTCCATGTCGAAGATGACTTACTCTTCCTTTTAGATGGGTTGTGGTTTGGATAATTTTATTTTTATTTTTAAAATGAATTTCACTGGCTTCATCCTATGCATAAAGAAAAAGAAGAACGAGCTTCTTCAGTATAAATATAATCCCCATAGCACTTTGATTGTAGCATTCTCACATCTTTCAAGAAGTCATCATCCCTTAAAGTTTAGAACTGCTTATCAGGTTTTGACAACTACTGAAACTACTATTAAGAAGCACGGACACGGACACGGACATGGACATGGGACACGGATACGATACGACACCGACATGCAGACATGTTATTTCTCAAAAAAATAGGATACGGACACGTTGAATATATATAATTTTTTATATTTTTATATGACCATATAATAAAAACCTAATGTTATTTCAATTAAAATTAGTATAAAAACACACAAATTTAAAAAATATTATTAAGATATTAAAATAACAAAGCCATTAAATAAAAATTAAAGAACTTCTTCATTTAATCATCAACATCCATGATTTAAGTATCTGAACACGTGTCCGGGAAGTGTCCGAGAGTGTCGGTATCCAACACGGACATGTGAGCCAAAATAGAGTGTCCGTGCTTCATAGCTACTATACGTTATCTTTGTTTTGAACAATCGTTAACCATTGATTGCCACATTGATTTTTATTTGCAACTTTGCATGTTTGCTTATAGTTGTATGACCAATAAAACCACCATTACATTTCTCTGTAGTGAATCACAGCCAATTAAGGCTAATTGGCCTATAAAACCCAATCATGGCAACATTAGAAAGCACCAAGGGTTACCAATTGTTGGTTGCATTAAGTAGAAACAGTGTTTAAGGTCAGCAGAACTTTTAACCATTCGATTTAATAACATTTAATATATTTTGTGATATATTTTGAATTACTGCTGAAATAAATGCATTATAACTTCATAGAATTTCCTTTCCAATTGCGTTAATGGTCAAAGTGTTATTCTACCTGGTCTTTGAATAGTTTGTTAATAAAAATCCTGCTTCATGGTGTGATTTGGAAGGGGATGTGCTTGAAACATAGGGAAAGAGGTCTACTTCTTGTTTGCAATGATTGCAGTGAGAATAGTGGGATACGATATAATATTATGTTCGGTGCTCAAAACATTTACTTAGCATTTATTGCTCACAAGAGCTGTATGATTTCACATGGAGGTTGTGTTTTAGTTGAAGAATTTTTTTTTAACATTTACATGATTTGGTATGGGTGTAATGATTTGTAACTCAGGTGTTGTTGGACAAGGATTTAGTTGATAAGTTGGTCTTTTTGTTTTGAAGGCTAAGGTAGTATAAGTGGTGGGTTAATAGAGATTATTTTGGATGTATGGTTACTGTTAACAGGGAAGCTGCAGAGGCTGCGGTGGTGGTGTGTTTGTGAATTGGTGTTGGTTACGTGAATAGTAGGAGGTTTGAACATGAGTTCAAGCAGTAGAAGCAGTAGCAGAAGCAGGAGCAGAAGCCGGAGCAGGAGTCCACGAGATCGCAGGATTCGATCTCAACATGCTTCCTACCGTGATGCTCCCTATCGTGATGCTCCCTATCAGAGGGATTCACGTCGGGGTCTCAGGTTTATTTGGTTTTTAATTGTATTATTTTTTTGTTAAGATTGTTTGCCATTCATGGAAGGATTGTAGGAAAATTGTTAAATTAAGAAAAAAACAGCAACTGTTGGCAGTGCTTCATGTTTATGGATAGTGACTTTAAAAACATTATTGCGGTTCTCCCAATTATTATTATTATTGTTTGAGTAATGTGATATACACACTCCTATGCCCCAACTTGGAATTGAACCCTACACCGCTTTTTTGGGGGATGATAGAAGATATGACTCAAGCTAACAGCCGGTATTTTATTGAAATCTTATTAGAACACGTCCCTTTATATGCAAAAGATTCATTGTTCATGGTTTTTCGCTGTGGCCTTTCTCATGATAATGCAATTAATTCTTTATTTTTTTAATACTTCAGACTTAGGAGCTGTATACTTGGGCTTCATACAGACTACCCTATTGGATTAAATAATATATGCTGAGGTTGACTTAGCAATGTAGGTTGTTTTATTCTCATCTTCTCTTTAATTTTGTATCTCACATTAGAATGCGGAGCTTCCGTTTTGGGCTTGGACAAGAATAACATATACCATGCCCTTAAGATATCTGTTTTCCTATGTGAAAGCCTGCTTGACTCTTCATTTTTAGTTCATCATACCCTAGAGGGGTGGTAAGAAATTTTTAATATCTTGGTTCTTGTTTGTCAATTTTCCTTTATTTTTTTTAAGGGAATCCTTAATCCAAAAATTTAATTCTTTACACCTGAAGTATTACTTTGAACCATGAACCATCCTTGATCATTGCCTTTTTTTCTGGATATATCTTGATCATTGGTACTTAACCTGTTAAGTACAATTTATAGGATTGTTATGAATTAACTGCTTAGAAATCAGTCCCTTACAAAGAACATTAGGTTCTTTGATGTGTTGCTTCTTCTTGTCAGGCCTACTGAACTTAAGGAATTTCTTAGTGCAGCCCAATTTTAGATGATCTAAGCACACATTGATATAGTTGGGATTTTGGCTTGTGAGTGTTAATACAGCTATATATTGACATTATTATCACGTCCTTCTATTTGCTGTTAAGTGATTCAGAAATGTGACATGGGATGTAATATATTGCGATTGTCGAAAGCTTTTATTAATTGTCACTAGCTTCTCCCTTCTGTGTACTTTGTGGTTTTTCATGGATTTTCTAGGTGAGTTCATGTTTTCATGGCTGTTGAGTTGAGTGGGATCTTTGGAATTTATACAGGAGCAATGTAGGTAAAGATAAAGGTGCTTTGAGTTAATTGGGCCAGAGAAACTCTTATCAGAAATTTAGAAATAATACGAGGATAGGATTCCTTCAGGGAGTGATTTTTCTGTCGAAAGACAAAAGGGTAGATGCTCTGATGTTGACTGGTAATGCAGGCTGGGAGGGAAGTTGCTAGTGTTAATTTGGGGTTAGTGTTTGTCTTGTTGGTGGTCCTTGATCTTAAACTAGCACTAATCAGTTAAGTTCATGAAGATGAGGCAGGTAACAGTATTGTTTGAGAGATCGGAAGAATGATATCTGCTGGTTAATGGTAGGGTGTTTTTCGATATTAAAAACAGGTGCTGCTTGTCCTCTTTAAAGAGTAGAGCCAAATCAAATTTTTGTTAGCTTTAATCTTTCGTAAGAATATGATCTTAGAAATAAGATAAGAGATGCAGCTTTGTCCTTTCCAAAAACCATATTAATTTTTACTCTCCATCTAGGATAATTTTTCTTTTTCTTTTTTGATTAGTCCATCTGTGGTCAATTTTTAGTTTAAATGTTTTAGTCCTGGAACAGTCGGTTTGGTTGATCTGTGAATCAGCCTTGAGGCTTTTCTTAACTTCTAAAGATGCTTTTCAGGCTATCTGACTCAATAGAGAGTCCAAGACTAGACATCCCAATATGGACTTGTACATAAAATGAACGCCATTGTAGACCTGGGATGTAGTTTTTACTTCATCAGTTGTGGAAAAAGAATGTAAGCCAAGACCTTTGAGAGTGATGTGCTGCCACTGAAGACGGGCCTTGGTAGACAGTTTGTATCCGTGGATGTTTCATCCAGTTCAGTCATCAATCTAAACATTTTCATAGGTTCTCAAGATGCTTTATTGGTCGTGTGCTTCCATGAAGTTACTAGGTGCTGCTATACCGTTATACATAAATGGATACCATGGTTTAGGTTTTCTTTACTAGCTTTGGGAAAAAATGATAAGAACACTAATATTCTATAGTATCGTGCTTCCAGTGGAACCAGGCTTCACCGAGCTGCATTTCTTTGTTTGGTTTACAATTACAGGGTTTTGATGGCTTTTCTTTAGTTAGATGGGCAGTGGACACTGCAGTTCTTGTCAAGATTGAGACCATCAGCTTATTTGATTGGCATATTCCTCTAGAATATATAGGCTTCTTTGTGATAAAAATCTGCTGCCATAATTAGAAGTTTAGGATCTCTTTGTTCTTTTAGATTATTTGATAGAAACCTTGGGAGAATCGATGAATGGAAAGCATAGAGAATAAAATTTTCTTTTGAATACACTTAAAACTATGATGGTGGATTTAAATTTTTGAATTATTTTTATACTTGCGGATATTAATTTCTCTGGCATGTTTCCAGCCAAAATAATTTGTGCAACAACTGCAAGCAGCCAGGTCACTTTGCAAGAGAATGCCCTAATGTGGCTGTTTGTAACAATTGTGGTCTTCCTGGGTAACAAAATTCTTCCTGTCTCAGCAGCACACTCACAGCACACATGCACACTTCCATTTTTAGCATTTTACAGATAATTTGATCTATGGAGGCAACCACTTTCTTACCAGGCACCTTGCATCGGAGTGCACCTCGAAGGCATTGTGTTGGAATTGCCGAGAATCAGGACATATGGCCAGCAACTGTCCCAATGAAGGCATCTGCCATTCATGTGGCAAGGCAGGTCATCGTGCCAGAGACTGCGCAAGTGCTGAGCTGCCACCTGGTGACCTGAGGTTGTGCAACAATTGCTTTAAGCTTGGCCATATTGCAGCTGACTGCACGAATGACAAGGCATGCAGGAACTGCAGGAAGACCGGCCACATAGCTCGTGACTGTCAGAATGAACCAGTTTGCAACATGTGCAATATAGCTGGGCATGTAGCTAGGCAGTGTCCAAAGACTGGTTTTCTTGGAGATAGGGGTGGCGGCGGACGCTATGGTGGCTTCCGAGATGTGACCTGCAGAAGCTGTAACCAGGTGGGCCACATGAGCAGGGATTGCATGGCTTCCATTCCCGTGGTGATTTGCCACAACTGCGGTGGCAGAGGGCACAAGTCATTTGAGTGCCCTTCTGGTAGATTAATGGACCGTGGGTTTCGCAGGTTCTGAGGATGGAGCTTATAGTACTGATTAACTACGTCTTTGGTTTTGGGTTTCAGTTCTTGGCTACTTATAATTTTTCGGTAATTGGATTATGGCCTTGGGCTAGCTTTTACTTCCAAGATGGTTTTTAATTTTGAATGTTTGGTTGTTTACTTGAAAGTTGAAACTTTGAGGACTTGAAATATTTCCATTTTAGAACTCAATATCCTCGTGTTGATGCTGCCGATACCGTAACTTCTTGTCTTGCAAGTATTTTATTATACAATTGGAGCATTCAGAGAGACCCCATTTGACGTGAATCTGCTATGATCTCACGCTAAATGCTCTGTTTTTGTTGCAGCCTTGCTGGAATGAGTAGTTCATTTGAGATTTTTCATTGTTTATATTTTTATTTTGCATAGCATTTGAAGGTTCAAATATATGAAACGTGCTCAAGGAAACAAGGAGGGGGAGAATCTCATGGATTTTTTGTTGCAAGTGAGTGATCTTATTCACAAGCAGTTGGAGGCTTAATTCTGTTGTGCTACAATTAGTTTCTCGCACCAACAAAATATTCTTTTCTCAAAAAATACACTCATTTGATATGATTCAAATTAACAAAGTCATATTAGTATATGTGATGCTGGTTGCATAATTAAGGTACGTGTATATGTTATGCTGGGTTCAGTTACTCTTCGGTGTACCCCTCTAAACTTGTACTATTTTATTGTAACAGAACCTCTAAACTTGAAAGAGTTTTAAATGCTGAAGTTAAAAAATAAAAAATAAAAAACTAGAACCGTGAATTATTAGACGCAATTTGAACCAAATCGAATATTTTTGAGTTGGGTTAGGTCGGTTTCGTTTTTTTATTTACAGAAACCAAAATTTTTTTTAAAAAAATTAACTTTTGATATATATATATATATATATATGCAATGAAAATTAATTCATTTAAGTATTTATGATATTTTGATAACCAAAAAAAAACTAGATATAACAGTAATTTTAAAAAATAATTAATAACCTGTGCTACAAGGCAAAGATATGAACAACACAGTCATAAACAGGATCTCTAATCCTAGCTTGAGCTTCATAAGCAATAGTGATAACCTTGAATATAACAGTGATTTTGAAAAAAAAGCATAGGCATACGGGCAAACTAGAAAATAGTGTTAATTAATGAAGAACTTAGCTGGGGGATAAAGGGGGGGTGATCTTATAAGGAGTGTGAATGGGGGATAGTGTAGGCCTGTTTGTGAGGTTATAAGGGAACATTTATTAATGATTGATGCAATTTGGCTATAATTTTTTTTATCAATGGCGTACACTATTTTATATTTGATTTACTAATAGGCTTGGGGGGGGGGGGGGGGGTTGAGTCTTCTTCTGTTTTTTTTTTTTTTAAATGATGTTACCATTTATATAATTGTAAGTTGATTTCAATGTTTTTATAAAGTACTTTTTATTTTTTGTAACTATTTCCATTTTTAAACAATATATATAGGACAACTCCAATTTTCCTAATTTTTTCATCTTAAATATTGTTAATATATATTTTCTTTTTAAGATTTTTTCTAAAAAATATTTTGGAAAAAAAAAGTTGATAAAAAAATGATAGGGTTCGGCTCTTGGTTTGGGTAATTCAAAATTTTCAATTCGACTAACTCAAATTTTCAGTTCTATAACCTAAGCTAATCCGAATTTACTTTGACCCAAATCAACTTGAACTCATTGAAATTAAGTTGAATCAATTCTCTAAGTCTCGATTATTTTGTACATCCCGCTCCATCTAAGAAAAGAAGTGACGAAGTAAGAAGACAGGACATGTGGATGTCATCTCTTTTTTATCAATGCTTTAGACTACTTGTTTTTTGAGAGAATTTTTGGATAGGATTGGTATAATGACATGTCAATATCTTATTTTAATGATATTATATCACATATATATATATATATAATATAACTCATATTTTTTTAATAAAATAATATATATAATTAAATATTATTAAAATAACACATTGCTACGTAACAACACTAGACAAACCGAAAAATATCACTGCTTTTCCTTCCTAGCCACGTTATCTCATAAATCCTACTCTCTCTCCCACTTTAGACTAGATCCTACTCTCTCACTCTCCCCGTTGTGTGAAATTCCACTCCCGTATAAACACGACATCCCAGTTTAGACTAGATCCTACTCTCTCTCTCTCTCTCTCTCTCTCCCCCCATTGTGTGAACTTCCACTCCCGTATAAACACATGACATCCCACTTTAGACTTACAGTGCTGATGTGTATTTATTTATTTTTTTAAATCTTTTGTTCCATTATATTACAATTTACATGTATGATTTTGCATCTAGCATTCCTTGTGTTAGCTGAAGAAGTTTTCACTGTTGTATTTCTACCCTCATCAACATATGATTATGTTCATATATTAGGAGAAAGAAGTGATTAATGCATTGCTTCTTGTTAAAGTTTTATAGCAGTTTCCACTGTTATTTATGTATTTATTTTGCAAGAAGCTAATATACATTAAAGGACTCATCAAAAGGAGGAAGGATGGAACCACCCAACCATAAAGATAAGGTCCTAGAGATCTGAAGGGCAGTCTGGTATTCATGAATTGGTATAATAAATATGATGTTAGGACATAGGAAGCAAACAAACAAGCCAGTAAGGAGCAAGTATGGTGCTGACATAAGTATCAGCTCTACAATAATTTAAGACATTTAATATTATTTTATTATTTATTATTTCTTTATTTTATTGGATTGAAGTTTCAAAAGAAAAATACTATTAAAAACTTATATATATATATATATATATATATATATGCAAATGAGACTCATGTTTTAAGAATTAAAATTTTATGTATCACAATTACTTTAACATCGGAATAGACATTAATTTCTAAAATATTTAATAAATCAAAATATCATTTGTATATATAAACAATTTTTTAATAACATTATCCGTTTCGAAATCCTTTCGAGTCCGGAAAAGATGGCTAAAATAAATGTAGTGGTTTTGCAGTTAAGTAATTGAGACCGTTGGATCAAGTGAGCTGGCCATGTGATTGGTTAACAAGAAGGCCAAAATTAGGGTCTTAAAAGAATCCAGAATAAATGATCTAACTGAGCCCACTAGGCTGACTTAAAGCTGGTATTGGTTAAGCGTTCCCTTTCCGAGATACTATTCATTAGTCCGGACGTCAATTTATCCTTTTTCGTAGAAGACTTCGCCTTATTCTATTCTTACTAAAATAAGTATGAAATATTTATAAATGAAATTGAGATAAAATTTTAAAAATCTGATTACATTATGTCGGACTCGAAAAATATAAACAATGTTAAAATTGGAAAAGGGATACCAGACCCTAACCCGAACCCGACCTGTTCCATTCCTTTATACATCCGGATCGTTAAGTGCTTTATAAATTATCTTAAGCCCCACCTGAAAATTAAGTAGGTGCTTCATAAATTATTTTAAATGGTCGATAAAATTACAAAAATTTTCAAAGATTAAAAATTATTCATTATTTTTTGGTAAATGGGTTTTTTGCAAATTTTCTTTTAGAAAACACCTATTTTTCACTTATATAACACATTTAATAATTTTAATATTTCATTCAAATATTACAATATTATTTAAATTTATTTTAAATACATCTATCTAAATAATCATAACTTTGAATAAAAGTATATTTTTTTAAATTGTAATTTTTCAAATCACATTCTTTTATTATTTATCCAAACTAGCACCAGTGTAAATGGGAAAGTCTGAATAACTCTCCTTTATTATAAGGCACATAAGTAAATGCAGAACTGATAATAATATCCTAACAAGTAATTACAGTCAAACCACCTTTTTTTTTGTTAATAAGAAAAAGAAATTACATTCATAACTCCCCTATAAATTTTAGGGGATGGAAAAAAAGTATTTCTCTTTCAGAAATCATATGACTTAGACAGTTAACTGTGCCTTTTAGTTGCTTACCCTGCCCATTTAATGCCCTCCATCTCCATGGATATTTTCAGTCTAGGAATAGTGGTTTCCTTAAAGTCAAACTTAGCGTAAACATGAACATATATATAATGCAACATCACGTCAAATTAACTGACTAATACCATCAAGCATGAATCGCCAATATGTGTGTTATGTGAGTGCATGTGTTTCACTATATATATATATATATATATATATATATACAGAGAGAGAGAGAGAGAGAGAGAGAGAGAGAGAGAGAGAGAGAGAGAGAGAGAGAGAGAGACCACATAAAAGTTCAAGGGTTACCGTGAAACATGAGGAAGATATCGAATCACCAAACACCTAAAACCCTAGACTTGGGAACCTTCTTCTTCATTTGCTACATTCTAGTGACCGAAAGTAAGAAAAAAGTGGACATCCATTGGCAGGATTCCTTGAAAAAGAAAAAAGTGGCATGATTGATTAATAATATTGACTTCATTAATAGTTCCGGATCATTTAATAATTTTTTTATTATATGAAAGTAATTTTTGAAAACTTGAAAGTACATGTCAGAACAAAAAAGTAAAGATAATAGATAAGTGATGACATTATTATTTTTTGAATTTTTAATAATTAATATTTTTGAGGGTAATTAATAAAAATTAGTAATCAACAATGACAATAGGGTGATAGATTTTTATGAAACTTCTTGGGATTATCTTTTTTGCAAGTAAAATTTATGCAAAATAGTTGTGGAAGAAATTTTTGATTTATAATTTGATCACATGACGACAGAAAGTTGTGATTGATGTAGTTAGTTTCAGGTTATCAAATTTTTGAAAGTTATATTGAAAAAGAAAACACACAGTAACAACATACAAAACAAATATAACTTCAATATTTAGGATTCTTAGTTGTATTGAAACTAAGTGTGTATTTAGTGTGACTTAATAAATCTCAAAGTAGGCGCTTTCAAGCCCAATTTTAGTTTTTTAGTTGATAATTAGACGTTTGATTCATATTATGAATTGTACTTTTCAAGATTACAATAAATACAAAACTGGATGCTTTGATTAAACCGAGTTTGGCCCTAAAGTTTTGAAAAATATATTTTTTACCCTTATTTTCTTCTATACAATTTTTTCAAAAATTTAGATATCCCCACAAAATTTTTATATTTCTACATAAAATCTTCTTAAATTTTAATTTTTATAATTTTGTCCCTCAAGAGTCTACGGGCTAGGTCCGCTTCATTGGTTTCAACAAGCTAAATTAGTGCAGCTTGCCATTACAGTACTTGAGGCTCCACACTTTTCTTACAAAGTGCGTGAAAATGGCCTTTTGAATTTGAGTGGGACAGCTGTCTTAGGCCGCTTGGTATATTAAATTTTAATTCGTGATATTGATTGGTCAACTATTTTTTCGCCCCCATTTCCCTTCTTCGTCCACGAAATTGTCGAAAAAACATCCAGTTGAAACGTTGCACGGTGAAATTGTGCAATATCGATACGTGATTTACGTGAATTCTATTTCAACATCACAATGGTGTGACAGTTTCCTGAAGATCAACGATTTTTATATACACGATATAGACTACTTAGATTTATCTAATATATTCTCGTATTATGAATTTAATTTTCAAATAACTTTTTAAAATAAAAAGAATTATTGATTCGTTTAGTTAGAGAGAGATTTGTTGAAAAAATAAAATATTGATAAAAAGATAATCCAATCTCAATTTTTAATATATTTTTTTTTTATCAATGATGATAAAAAAAAAGGATCCTTGTCTCATGCTTCCCTTTAAATGTAGTATTTTTATTGTAGGAAAATAATGAATAATAAATAGCACAAACAATTTTAATAATTACATATATTCAAACTTTAAGATCATGTTTGATTGACAAAATAAAATGATAGGACAAGATAAATAATATACTAGCCAATGATTAAATATTCAAATGAATTAGAATTAGTTAATCATATGAAGTGATTATATCCCACTAAGGTTTTAAAGTGATGAAGTATTACAATCAAGAAATAATGTTTACATGTTTTTTGACTAAGTAAAATGAGATTTGAACTCATAACCACCTCTTCCTAAAGAAGACATAATGATCAATTGGACTAATCTCAATTGATTCTTAGGTGGTATTATTTTATCCCATCAAAGATGTGATAAGAAATATAAAAAAAATACTTAATAGTAGAGAGAATGGGGGTGTGGCTGATAGCGGTAAAAATGTTAAAGATAAAATTCAAACATCTTGAATTCGAGTTTCTTTTGCACCGATTGTTGACAGTGAAAATTTAAAGAGGTCTGATTGTCACAGGAAGGGGGATAATTAGAGTTTAAAGATATCTGATTGTCACGAGATGGAGGACTTAGTTTGGTGAGTATAAGCTGACTAGGATACCTCAGTCTGATTGTTACGGGAATAAGAACTTAGTTTAGTACGTGTAAGCTGACCAAGATAACTCCTAACCGATCCATAAAAAAAGAATGTGAAAAAGAAAAAAAAAGGAGAAAAAACTTACTTATCGATCATTTTAACTAAAATTGACATGTCCTAACTACATCACTATTGCTGCCGATAATAACCATATGACTGTCACAATAGATCTCATGTGACTATCACAACAAATCTCAAACGTGTTGCTTATATCTTTTTTTCTTCTGACATCTTCCATCAACTTTTAAGAATTTTTATACAAAAATTATTAAATTCTTAATATATATATATATATATATATATATTGTTGCATTGTTCTTAATTTGTAGAAGTTTTTTTTTTTTCATATATTAAGATTTTTTTTTAAAAAAATAGAAAAACTACTAATTTGAGAATTCAAAAAACAATATTGTATAAAAATGCAAATACAAAAAAAATTATTATTTTATTAAAATAAAAATAAAAAATAATTATCTAAGTCTCTTATTTATACTATGTTTGGATGGAAGGAATTGAAAAGAAAGGGAAGGGAAGGATAAGGAAGAAGAGCTTATATCATGTTTGTTTTAAAAATTAGGAAGGAAAGGGAGGGAGAGCTTAACTCTCATTTTAACAATTTTGTTATCCCTCCAAAAGTGGACGGAAACAGAGGGAAAAAAAAGAATGATTTAATGAATTTTTAATCATATCAATATTACCTTTAAAATTATAAAAGATAAAATAAAAATGACACATCTATCCTAAAGCATTCAAATACACATTGTTTGTGTATAATAGTAAAATAATATAAAATTCTTTCTTTTCCTTTATCTCTTTTATCATTCTCAAACAAGATGAAATAATTACTTCTCATTTTATTTCATTAGTTATCCAAACATAAATGAGGGATTACTCTCTTCTCTCCATTCCTTTCCTTTCTCTCATAACTAATATTCTCCTCTCTTTTTCTTTCCCTCTAGTTATCCAAACGAACTGTTAGCTCCTATCCGAACATAGATCTGAAATATTTAATATGCTATGGAATCAAATCATATGATACGACATCTTTATCTGTCGCCCAAATAAGACCTAACTTCATTACTTTTAAGATGCATTGTTGTTTTGTTGAGTTAGATTTTGATCAATTGCAACACGGTATCAGATAATTTCTGTGAAATTATTGCATTATGACATATATTGGAAAAAAATTGAAATTTTCTTCAGGAAAGTTGTGTCCCTCACGAGGAAACCAGACAACATTTCCAATTTTCGAATGATAAAATCTGAATTTTGTGAAATGGACAAAACCAGGCCATCTCATTTATGATTTTACCACCAATCTGTCATCATTTATCGTCATCACAATCATCTTCTTCCTTTCTACTATGTCACAGTCTTGAGAAACATCCCATTCCATTCTCAGACCAAGAAAAAAAATGTCTGGAGAAAGAAAAGTTGTGTTTTTCTATCTGTCACTTCTTTAGCCTCAAATCACAGATCAAAATTTTCCCAGAATTTTCTTGAATGCACTTTGAAAGGAAAATGTGATTCACTGATTCATGATTGTTCGTACTAGATTCAATTTCATTCTTGGTAATCATCGCAAGATATTTACAAATAGAAGATGCAAGCAGCTTCCAAGCAAGTACAGGGGAAAAACACAGACCAAATGAAGGAAAAAAAAAACCCCATTTGATATGGAGGAAAACAAAAACAATTAAAACAAAATAAAAAAAACAAAAACAAAATCAGATCTGCAAGTTGTGGGAACAAGGCTTTGGGTTTGATAGGGTAGGGTAAGATTTTGATGCAACTACCAGAAAGTTCTAGATCTTTTGGTGCCCGTGGAAGGAAGACTGATCTCTGGAACAGTAAAGCAGCCATCGTCTCTCCACTTTCTGCTGCTGGATTTCATGTTGTTGGTAGCTTCCTTGGCCTCCTTGAACCCAATTTGCCCACCAAAAGCCAAGTTTGAAGGTGGGTCTGACTGAGCCAGCGGCGCTTGAGGAACCCACATCGCCATATTTTCTGAAGAGAGAGAACTGAGACCACCATCGAAACCGGCATCCCAAAGCGGCATCACATCATCTTCAACAGTCTGCAATCAGATCATAATAAAGGAAAAGTGATCCCAGTTCAATGAGCATCATTGTATTCTAATTTTGAATAGGAGAGAGAAGAGAGAAACAGTTGACAGCCGCAAACCTTACAGAAACCATAGGGGGCAGGAGATGAATCAAGAAAGTCTTCAACGTGCCATCCTGGTAGCATCTCTATCAAGTACTCTGATATGCTACTTGTCAACTGATTTTGCCCACCACCTTTGTCGTCGGTTGTTGCCGTGGTTGTGGAAGTCTTCGCAATGGGCTGTGGATTGAGAATTGCAGGGGAAACAGAGACGGGGTTACTGATCGAGTTTTGAGACTTGAGATTAGAAACAGAATCGCATCCTTTGGTTATAGCAGCAGTGGCCGAGGATGATGATGGCGAATAAAGCGCAGAGGTAGCAGAGAGCTTAACGCCGGTGAGAAGAAACCTGTTATGCTTCTGGGTGTGCTCGTTGGCTTTGTGTATTGGAACATCACAATCTCTGCACAAAATCGCTCTGTCCTGTTGACAGAACAGCAAGGCCCTCTTCTCCTGCGACAGTACCAAAATATTAAGCATAAACCCATAAATAATAATCAAGAAAGCGAGCAGGAAATAGGCTGGTCAATCTCAGTTGTCGATGTAGCATAAACGCGAATACCTGACAGATGTCGCAAAGAGGGACCTGTTTAGGAGAAGGTTGGAGGAGAGAGAACCGCTGGTGTTTGCTAGCGAGTTTGTTGGCATGGTGGACGCGGTGGTCGCAGGTGTCGCAGAGGGCAGCCTCGTCGGCGGAACAAAACACTGAGGCCTCGTCTTTGTTGCAGACGTCGCACTGGATCTTCATTTGATTTGAATATTTGGATTGATATCAGAGCTGAGAGGAAGGAGGAGATAGAGAAGAGAAGTGATGATGGTTTTAGGGAGAGAGAAGAAAGAAGGGGGTGCGAAGGAACAAAGATCTCTCTATCTATTCTGGTTTCTATATTAAGAAATCATGATTCATGAATACGAAGTATATAAAAATATAGTGATACATATTTACAGTGAAACAGTAAAGAATAGGAAGAGACTCGGATGGATCATAAATTAGGGTTGTCAATTCGAAAATATGTATCAATTATAATTGAAATTATTCATTAATCATGTTAAATTTTAAAGTCTAGTTAATTAATTTATTTTAATTTTTAATTTTTTAAATAAAAATCTTTTCGTCTTTTTATATATATAAATAATTTTTAAATTTAATAAATTTTAGACATTTGCGTAATTACAATAAAAGTCTTTTTTATAAATAAAAAAATTTCAAATTTTGATAAACTTTGTGAGATGAATTACCTTAATTCGTATTTTTTTTTATAATTATACAAATTAAATGGAATTAAATAAGTTGACATTACTAAAATTCAAATACAAAATATTTATGTCAACTCATTTATGACCCCAATTTATTTATGCTCAAATTTAAATCCGTTAATTTCATGTCGTGTTAAAATCATGTTGTCCTAAATTTATTTATGCTCAAATTTAAATTCGTAAATTTTGTGTCATGTTGAAGTTGTGTTATTTATGATCTAAATTTATTTATGTTTAATTCAAACTCATTATTTTCGTGTCAAAAATTAATATTCTTAAATTTCAAAGGTTGACCAAGCGATAAACACTTGGAAATTAAAGTTTAAGATCTCGAACTCGAGTCTCTGTTGAGTTCATTAAAGATTTATCTAATCATTAATTCAAGATCACAAAATTAATTTAAGTGTCCATAAACTGACATGTACACCAGATTATAAAAAAATGATATTCTTAATCATAATGGAGGCACTGTGGTTAGTGAGATGGATGTGGCGACATACGCGTTGGCTGGTTCCACGTTTTTTTTCAACTTTGGGCCACGTGAATTGTGCTTCAGCTTAATGTCACGATCCGCTTAACTGCTGGAAGGTTACACCACATGGATGCCACGCAAACACCACACGAGCCACAAAGAGTAAGTGTGCTAGTTAGGTAGGCTGACTTAGCACTACAAGCCCAATTGTGGTTGCTAAGTGTCGCACGGGTATTTACAATATTAAGCCCGTGACATTAAGCTCAAGACTGGGTTATTAAAAACTGGACATGACTCCACTAACTATGTAAACTTTTGATTTTTTTGCTACATATCACATCATATGTTTTATTAGTTGAATGACAATACAATTTTACTTACAAAGAGTCAAAGAGTGATGTAGTACTTGAAATGAATTTTTAGATTAATGGATAGGTAAAACATTAATCTTATTTAATAGACTAGGTACAATGTGGTAACACAATGCTATTAGATGCTCCAAACTAAAATGAAGCAAAATGTAGAAATTAAAGATAAAGTGATTTGAGATAGGTAAAAATTTAATTCTTCAAATAATTCATATACGTTTGAGCTTATAATAATATTGTCTACAAATTCATGATTTCGTTAAAAAAAAATGAAAATTTCTATTTGAATGAATCATGATACACGCCCCAAACCCTATTATAAGAATTCATTACATTGGATGTTCTAACTATTTGAATAATTTAGGAATTAGAGATAAAGTGATTGCGATAGGTAAAAACCCAATTTTTAAATCATTTAATAGTTATAACATCGTAACTCATATAAGCTTCAACTTACAATCAATTCGGGCTAGTCCAGATAGTCATGGTTTCAAATCTCACTTTCTCTTTTAAGCGAGATATGAGTGTTTATTTTCATTCAATCATGAACTGAATTGAGTTGTTTATCTAGGACTCATATTTGAGAGACTGGATTGAGTTGTCTGTCCATGCTCATATTTGAGAGACTTTTATTATTGTTAAGTTGTGTAGTCTTATGTTACTTTGTAGTGTTCTTATAACTTAAGCTTATTAGAGTATTGCCCAATGTGTATGCATTTATGACTTTATTGAAGAAAATTGAGAATTTCTTTACCAAGGAATCCTGATGCAAACCTGTACCCCTTTTTGAGAAGTTATTACATATGACAGTATTGGCAATGTGCTTACATCTATTGAAACGATTATGTTTTTTACTTTAAAAAATAGAGTTATAATGTATTTATACTGCTTCACAATTAAAACTCTAATCTTTCGTTCCGCATATCAAATTTATATACTAATTTTACATATTAAAAAAATATAAATCATTATTTCTAACAAACAGATACACTCATATGACGTGTACTATAATTTTTCTATTCACAGTGAATCTGAATAAAATTTAAAAATATAAATACTGAAATTATATCAAAAGTCACACAATGTCTGATGAAATAATTTTTTTTCTTTTTGCTCACACCGAGTTACCTGCTAATATTGTTACATCACTTAGATGGGTGTGACCATGTGAGGGTCACATTACATGATTTCTCCTCTCTCTCTCTCTCTCTCTCTCTTAACACTAGAAAAATAAGATATACAATACAAAGAAATCAGAATATTTGGTTGGTGGGCTTAATTAATGGATGGCTTCTTTCTATTGCTGTCTTTGTTTTGCAAAAGTCATTACTTCACAATATCTAAATTCTCAATTTCTCATGATTATAAACCTAACTTAGGCTTGAAAAGGTCCACTTTCCCACAACCCATGGTGCACCCCAAGTTCAATTTTTGCTTCATCATGATACAAACATGTATGTGCATGTGTAAACAGAGAAAGAGTGAAAGTCTCCTTATGGCACATTTCATATGATCTTATTTCAATAGGTACTTGTGAATTAAAAATAAAAATTTCCTAATATATGAGAATTTATTGTATCATTTGGACCAATGATTCTAGTAAATTATAAAATGACATGTGATGCTGCACTTTTTGGTTGGTAGGGTCTCCGAACTCCGTCGCCTGAGAAACACTCAAAAAAAAGAATCAGAGGGCTACCGGATTGGCTCCGGCGGTAGCTGCTTCGATGCTTAAGTCAATAAATTGAATTGAAAGACTGTAATGTAAACCAAAGAATGAGCATGAATCTAAAGCGTACCTTTAGGGTTTAATTTATAGGCTGTGGCTTTCCTAAGTTGATTAAGATTTAGAGCCATAGAAGTAGGGATTTGATCATTGGAGAATAGCAGTTACCACGTTGGATATTGCACTTGAGAGATATCCGTGAGTGGCAGTTTCCTTGTTGAAAAATGTTTCCTTATCCTTTGTTCGGTAGAATGTTTAAGGCGGTGATGAGCTCTGAACCCTGAGGGAACCTGTGAGCTCTGAAGGTTATTCACCTAAGCCTGCTCTGAATGGTTGATTATATGAGTCTGCTCTGGATGGTCGAGCTTCAATTGGTCTGTAATCAAACGTGTCACATGGGGACTGGACTATCACTTGTAATATATTAGTTACTCCCCCCCTGAGCCCTAGTTTGAATTCAACATGTAACTAGGGCCACATGCTTCCGAAAATCCATGCGTCCTGTTTTTCTGATTTCCAAGGCAACTTCTGGTGCACTATTTATTGCGTAGTCGACGCTTGGGCTTTCGAGGTCATCATTGCTCTTAACCGTCATGGCAGTTTAGTTTGGTAGGCCCCCATTTTTGAAGACGTATATAATGAGGAGGAGGGGCTTCATACGCCCTTTCCTTTAGCACTTTCACTGTATTTCAAATGAGAGATTTCGCCATTATTGAACCAGAGCAACCAATGATCCTCGAGGAGTGTACATTGTCCGAGGTTCCCATTTCCTGTCTAATTTCAGGTTCGATTTCGGTCTTGCTTCCTTTCTTTATTTCTTCTTCTTCTTTTCCCTGTTTCTAGCAATGTCTGCCTCTTCACCGTCTTCTAATTCTAGTGACGGCACAAGAAGTTCTTCGGAGACGATTATGTTGGTCCAAGCTTTAAATAGTTATCCCTCTGGTAATACCAAGCATAGGTCGGTAGGGTCTTCCTCCAGTTCGGAGGTTAGAATAATTGATGCCTTTGTAGAACCCAGAAATAGGAGGGGGGATGTCACGACCCAAAACCCACCCTGTGCGGATCCCGAATCGCGACCGCCGTCCATCGACCGAGGCCTTAGGGCAAGGTGAAACATAAGCAATGGTATTGAATAGATGTGCGACACGTGGTTGCAGAAGTGTGAAAAACTTTTTCTTTTCTTTTCTTATTTTAAAAATTGCACATCCGTCCGGTACTGCCGCTCTTTGCATTGCGGTACTCATGATCATACATTCAGAGCGTAAATAACATTCTAAAGTTTTATACACAATACATATTCGTTTGTTTTTCAAAACTTAACTACATAATATACATAACCAAAAACGACTAACTATTAGTCTGGAGCTTTCCCACATCTCTTAGTCCTGCACTGAGCTCCCTACGCCCTTCCACAAAATGAGCATAGGTTATACGCTTTCTTCATCAAAACTCAACTTGCCTCCTATCACCTGAAAGGGGGGTCCGAACAAAGTCTAGGTAAGCTAATCTAAGCTTGTGAGTAATTCCTGCATTTGTCATGGGGTTTTCAATTGGCAGTGGTTTAGCACACGAGAGTTTATAAAATACTCACTACCAATTGTTCGTATGTTCAGAATACAGAATATATGCATTCTTCATAAGGATAGCTTTGAAACATTTAAAGTATTCAAGCTAAATACACATTTCTTCAATAGAGTATATGCATTTTAAAACATGCATAATCGAAAGAAGTAAAACCTACTTCCATGTTTAATAGTATGATTTCAAATGATAGCTTAAAAACATTTATCGTTAATAAGCTAAATACACATTTCTTCAATGGAATATATGCATTTCAAAGCATATAAACGTACATAATAAAATGGGGGTAAAAACCTACTTCCATTTTAAAAGTGTTGTTTCAAAACATCTAAATCTGCATAGTGAAAATGGGGGTAAAACCTGCTTCCATTTTTAAAAGCGTTTGTCATCTTTTCTCTTTGCTTAAATGGAATCTGTTTCGAACCAGACTACCGTCTTACTGCAATGCTACAATGGGAGATATCTCATTGCCTAGGGGATTAGATCCTTCTACCGGGAATTTACTGTTGAATCCCGAAGGATTTCAACCTTCGTGGGGTGCTTATGCACATTTGGATGCCTTTTTAATGAGCATCAAAATACTGCTTCTTTAATAAATGCTTTTTCTCATCAGGTCGGGGTGTTACAAGGGAAGCCTCTAGGAGGTCTTCCCATAAGGATGAAGGCCAGAGTGCTGTCACTCAGGCCACGATAAATGATTTGAGGGAAAAATACAATTTTCCCCAAAATGTCAATTGCAGAGTACCAAGTGACCTAGATCGCCGATATGACGTTAAGGCGAGCGAAATTTGTGTCTACCTTGCTTGGTTTGAGATGGGATTAAGACTCCCTCTTCCCGACCTGGTTAGACAGTTTTTTTGTTGGTTTAACATTTGCCCTGCAGACCTTAATCTTAATAGTTGGAGGCACCTGTTAGGGTTCATAGTGTTAGGGCATCAGAACAATGTCAACGTCTCTCTTGACTTGATCCGTAGCAATATGGATCTGAAATACATGAGGTCGGAAGGCCTCTTTTATATGTCTTTTGATAAAGGGTTCAAACCCCTTTCCTCTGTACCCACTTCCAACAAGACTTGGAAAAAATGGTATTTCTTTGTGAGAGGAGGATGGGAGCTCGAGGGCTTCCAAGATCACATTTCGACATTCTTCCAGAGTATGGGGATTAAGGGTGAGACCCCGCTTTCTTGTGACTGTTTTAATTCTGCTTTCATTTCCTGAGTTGCTCAATTAATCTTTATTCTTATGTCTTTTGTGCAGATAAGAGTGCGTGGAAGAGGTCTATTTTCACAATTGACCTCCAGAACCAGTACCATAAGCTCTTTCAGACCTTAAACTGAGCTCACACAGTCATCGTCACACCGGAGAATTTGATGGCAGCAAGAAAGCGCGCGAAAGAGTTCAAGAAATCTCTTTTAGAGAGTTGGGTCGTAGAGCCAACAAAGAAGAAAGTAGGGGAGACCTCTTCGCCTGCTGCTCCACTGCTGCAGGTCAAAAGGAGGAGGCTACTTTCCAGTTCTCCCGAGCGTACCGAGCCTGAGCTGGAGGAGCCCACCCCACTAACCGTTGTCTCTCCTGCCCCTTCAGTTCCGAGCAAACGAGCTAGGAAGGGGAAAGCAATGGCCAAAGCCCCCCTCATCATTTAAGGATCCTGATTACTTGGCCGCAAAAAAAGGCCTTTAAGGATTTCTGGGCTAAGGGCCCTCACCGGTACAGGGGGCAGAAGCTAGATAGATTGATGACCGAGTTGACGAATCTCCAAATAAATGTGAATACTGAAAGTTTCCTTTTCTCTCTTTTGCTTGTTTGCTTTGCACTTGGCTTGTTCTGACTTATTTGCTTTATATTTTACAGAGTATGCACAGTCTGACTACTCAGATGGTGACTCCTCAAGATTCGGAGGAGGTTGAAAAACTTCAAGCCGAATTGGATGAAGTCAGACTGCAGCTGGGGACTGCTCAGTCGGCGGCTCATGCTGCGGAAGAGAGTTTGAGGGAAGCTTCTACTTCTCTGGCTGTCCTGGAGTCTGAGAGGGACCTTCATGTTCAGAGGGCAGCAAAGCTTCAGAAGGAGTTCGACGCTTTTTGGTATGCCATCAATTAGAAGCTTCAGGATGCAGTCGCTGCTGCCAAAGTTGAGACTGAAACGGAGATGAGGGAAGAAGTCCAGGAAATGGGCTGGGAGCTGATTCAGCATGGATACAACACCTTCAGATCCAAGCTACTCGCCACATTTTGGGACTTCGATCTGTCAGCAATCAAGGGTGTTGCAGCCCCTCCTTCTGAGGCTGAGGGTTTGAGTGAAAAAGCTGAAGCAACCCCTTCCGAACTCCCTCCTGCAGAGGGGCCTACCCTAGCTAATTCTAGAGCTGTAGTCTAGGATTCCTTTATATGTACTTTTATTTTTTGAGAACTGATGTACTAGTACCATCTTAATTAATCCATTTAACTTTCTTTAGAACTTGTGCGCTTTTACCCTCTTGAACTGCAGTACTTCTTGACCATGTTAGATAGATTCAGTACTGTCCTGAATTATTGCTACTCTATAGCATATGCCTGGGCTCCAGCCCTTAAAGTTCAAAATTAGTGTGAGCAAAGATGTTCACGAGTTGATTGTATTTCAAACCAGCCTTTTAACTGATTATGATCAGAAGTTGTCTTCTAAGCAGAGTATCTTGAGCAGTTTGAATAAGAACTTGTTCTGAGTAGCCTAAGCAGGAGGACTTGCAAAGATCATGATATGTGGGATGAAATAACTAAATTGATCAAAACCTTTGCTCATCAGAAGAGTAAATAGCATGTCTCCCAAGATCAAATATTCTTTAGATAAGGCCTGAACAGGATGCTTCGTAATAACTGAACCAGAATTGGTGACTGCCCATATATATTCTGTCTTTAGTATAGGGGTAATTGAGTGGGTTCATCCTTGTGTCACTTGCACAAGCTGCAAGGTTTTAAAGGGTCTGTTCTCTACGATGGACCAGACTAGGAGGTCTGTACATTGAATGGACCAGGCCTGAAGGACTTGTAATGGATACAAGGCTTCAGGGGTTAATACGCTGGACCGGACCTGGGGGTCTGTGCATTGAGGTGACCAGGCTTGAAGGATTTGTAATGGATACAAGGATTCAGGGGTTAATACGTTGGACCAGACCTGGGGGTCTGTGCATTGAGGTGACTAGGCCTGAAGGACTTGTAATGGATACAAGGCTTTAGGGGTCGATACGCTGGACTAGACCCGGGGGTCTGTGCATTGAGGTGACCAGGCTTGAAGGACTTGTAATGGATACAAGGCTTCAGGGGTCAATATGTTGGACCAAACCTGGTGGTCTGTGCATTTGAAATGGACCAGGCCTGAAGGACTTGTAGTGGATACAAGGCTTCAAGGGTTAATACGCAGGACCAGACCTAGGGGTCTGTACATTAAGGTGACCAGGCCTAAAGGATTTGTAATGGATACAAGACTTCAAGGGTCAATACGCTGGACCAGACCTGGGGGTCTGTGCATTGAATGGAGAATACTTTTCTGAAGTGATGTAAGAGAGAAAAGCTTTATTGATAATATTTCCGTAAATGTTCTATATTCCAAGGCTTGGGAACAGGTTTCCCAACCATGTTTTCTAACCAGTATGTGGTAGGTTTGATAATCTTTGTTACTCTATAAGGACTCGCCTAGTTGGGCGAAAGCTTTCCTATAGTGGTATCTTTGGTATTTGGAAACACCCTTCTTAGGACGAGATTTCAAATTTGAAAGCTGATGGGTTTTAACCCCAATTTTGAGTTGTTGGCCATCTTGTGCTTATATGTTTCATCTTGATCCTGGCTTGATCCCTCTTTTCTTTAAGTAAGTTCAAGTTTTCTGCAAGTTACTGATCATTGCTCCATTGGTCGAAAGCTTCAGTCCTCAAGGTAGGCATACCGATCTCAATAGGGATCACCGCTTCGGTACCATAGGCAAGTGAGAAGGGAGTTTCAGAGGTAGGTGTTCTTCTGGTGGTTCTGTAGGCCTAGAGAATTTCAGGGAGTTCTTCAACCCATCTTCCCTTGGCTTCTTCCAACCTCTTCTTGAAAGCATCAAGGATTGTTCGGTTGGTGACCTCTGCTTGCTCGTTAGCTTGGGAATCTCCTAGAGAGGCAAAATGTTGACTGATGTGCAGGTCTTGGCAGAATTTTTAGAAAACTTTGCCAGCAAACTGTGTACTATTGTCTGAAATGATAATGCGTGGTATACCGAACTTGTAGATTATGTTCTTCCAAGTGAAGTTTTTGACTTCTTTCTCTGTAATGTGTGTTAGGGGCTCTGCGTCTGCCCACTTGGAGAAATAGTCAATGGCCACCAAAAGATATTTCTTATTTGGTATGGCCTTTGGTAGTGGGCCTATGATGTCCATCCCTCACTGAGTAAAGGGCCATGGGCTGACAATAGAAATGAGCTCATGGTGGGGTTGGTATTGGTAGGGAGCGAATGTTGGCATTTGTCACACTTCTGGACGTACTTTTTTTCTTGTTTCAACATACTCGGCCAATAGTAGCCCTGTGTTAAAGCTCGGTGGGTTATGGTTCTGCCCCCATTGTGGTTTCCACAAATTCCTTCGTGTATTTCTACCAGGACATACTTGGACTCTTTTGGAGTTAAACACCTTAGCAAGGGTTGAGAATAGGATCTTCTGTAAAGCTTCCCATTCAAGATGAGGTACCGAGCTGCCCTGATTCGGATTTTTTTGGCCTTGTTTTTGTCTTCTGGAAGGAGCCCTCGTTCTAGGTATTGGAGGATGGGAGTCATCCAGCTCTAGGTTTGCTTTGTAGCTTGGGCAACTTGGACCTCTTTGATGCTTGGTTCTAATTGATGGGAGATTTTCAACGTGGATTCTCCTTCGGCTTTGAGGTGGGAGGCCATCTTGGCCAGTGCATCAGCCCTGGAGTTCTGACCTCTTTTAATTTTCTAGATTGTGGATTTTTGGAATGATTGCTTCAGTAATTTCACCAGTTCTGAGTATCGAAGCATTTTGTCATCTTTGATGAAAAACTTTCCCAAGACTTGGCTTACCACCAGTTGGGAATCGGAGAAGACCTCGAGGTTCTGAGCCTCGTATTCTAAAGACAGCTTCAATCTAAGGATAAAGGCCTCGTATTATGCTTCATTGTTGGAAGATCTGAATCCCAGACTTACTGCATTTTTTGCCATAAGCCCATCAGGGGATCGTAGCACCAAGCCAACGCCAGAACCATGGTCGGTGGAAGATCCATCAGTATAAAGCTGTCATGTACCAGAGCTTTCATAGAGCTGTGCCTTGTCTTGTAGTGTTGGGGTGAATTCAGCGATGAAATCGGCAAAGGCTTGCCCTTTGATGGAGGTTCTTGGAACATAAGATATGTCAAATTCTCCCAATTCTACTGACCACTTGACCAGTCGTCCTGACACTTCTAGCTTTCGAAGCACTGACTTCAACGGATAGGCCGTTGGGATCTTAATGGGATGAGCTTGAAAGTAGGGTCTGAGCTTCCATGCTGAGGTTATTAGGGCGAAGGCTAATTTCTCGATCTCTGGATATCTTTTTTCTGTGTCCAATAGCGCCCTACTGATGTAAAATATGGGTTTCTGGACTCCTCTGTCCCACTTGACCAATACAAAACTGACAGCGTTTTCGGAGACAGCAAGGTAGAGGAGTAGTTTTTCCCCTTAGACTAGCTTTGATAAGAGTTCAGGCGAAGCCAGATACTCCTTCAGCTCTTGAAAGGATTTTTCACATTCCTCTGACCACTACAGGCCTCTGTTACCTTTCAGGGCTTTGAAGAACGGTAAGCAGCAATCAGTGGATTTGGAGATAAATCTACTCAGAACTGCAATTCTACCGTTCAGAGCCTAAATGTCTTTCTTGGTCTTCGGCGATTCTAGCCCAATCAATGCTCCAATCTGAGTGGGGTCTGCTTTTATACCTTTTTGAGAGACTACGCACCCCAAAAACTTCCATTTGGTTACCCCAAATGTGCACTTCGAGGGATTCAGTTTCATCTTATGTTGCTTCAGGATATCAAATGTCTGGGCTAAGTGCTGGAGGTAGCTGTTTTTTTATAGGCTCTTGACCAGCATGTCGTCAATGTAAACCTCTATAGTACTGCCAATCAGAGGACTGAACATCTTATTGACCAGACGCTGATATGTTGCCCCTGCATTCTTTAGGCTGAACGGCATCACTCTATAGCAATAGAGACCTCGCTCGGTTATGAATGCCGTCTTTTCTTGATCTGGAGGGTACATTTGGATCTAGTTATATCCAGCGTAAGCATCCATGAAGCTCATGAGTTCGTGTCCTGCAATAGCATCAACCAGTTGATCTATCATTGACAGTGGAAAGCTGTCTTTTGGGCAGGCTTTGTTGAGGTCTGTATAGTCAACAAACTCTCCATTTTTCGTTTTTCTTTTTGACCAGGATAGTGCTAGCAAGCCATTCTGTATAGAATGCCTCTTGTATCATCTTGGCTTCTAGCAGCCTCTGGACCTCCTCATTAATGATATGATGTCGCTCTAGAGTGAGTGGCCTTCTTTTTTGTCATACTGGGGGGTAATCAGGATCTACCATCAATTTGTGAGTGATGAGGTTTGTATCTATGCCTTCCATATCCTTTGTTTCCCAGGCAACACTGAGAGGTTGTTTCTTAAGAATCTTATCATCTCTTCCTGCTTGGCAGGTGTCAGGTCCGGACCGATCTGTAAGTAACGCCCTTGTTCTTCCAAGCTGACCAATACTTTAATGGGATCTCCTATGGGTTTGGCCCTGCTATCCCTTCCTTTAGGGCTTAGAGGCTCATTAATTCTGGAAGGGCAATCTTTCGCCTCGTGATGATGGGTGAGGTCTGGATCCCCGCCTTCACGAGTGTGCAGTAATTGCTATTTGGGGGCCTTCTCCTTGAGCGCGAGAGTTAGACACTCTCGAGAGATTGGTTGACATCCTCTGATGGAGTAGACAGCATGAATGTGGACGCACTTCAGGCATTGGTGAAGGTTCAAAGTGACTGTTCCCATCTAGTATAGCCAAGGTCTCCTAATTATGACATTGTAAGGGGACTTGGTGTTCAAAACCATGTACTCTGACATTGTCGTCTTCTGTCCATCTCCTTCTCCTGCCTTGGTTGAGAGGTCAATCCTCCCTAGCGGGGTACTGAGGTTCCCATCAAATCCTGCCATGATAGTAATGGTGGGCTTGATGTCGTTGGGATTGAGCTTCACCTATTTAAGGGGTTCGTAGAACAGCACGTTCGCAAAACTCCCTGTGTCCACCAAGACTCTTTGGATCTCAAAGTTGGCAATTTTAAGGGAGATAACGAGGGCATCGCTGTGAGAACAGTGTACTCCTGTAAGATCCTGATCTGAGAACTGGATCTCAGGTACTGGCCTTAGTCTTTTCTCAACATTGGAGATCTGTAGGATGCTAGGAATAATTCTGGCCTCCCGAGCATACCATTTTCTTGCTCGGTTACACGTTCCTGTTGCCAGGGTATCTGTATGGAGGATGAAGATAACCTGAGTGTTCTATTGCTGAAGCCCATTCTGTCTTTCCCTTTGTTTTGGTCTTTGGTCCGGTCTCTGGCCCGGCCTTCTCTGCTAGGGTCTGTCGTTGCGGGGGTTCTACCTCCCGTCCTACCTGACAAACTCCCGCAGTCGTCCTCTCCTTATGAGCTGCTCGATTTCATGCGTAAGAGTTTTGCATGAGTCGGTGGCGTGCCCGTGGGCTTTGTGAAAGTCACAATACTTGCTTTGATCCCGGTAGTTGGGATCGCCTCTTAGCGGCTCTGGCCATCTTAGGTTTTCACGTGATTGGACTTGCCGAAGTATATGAGTCAGGAAGGCATTCAGATGAGTGAAGGTAGCGAATCCCCTTAGAGCAGTGCTATTTGAAGTTCTAGAATCGGTTCTTCTGTCTGGCCTTCTGACCCTCTTCCTGATTGTATTGGAGTTTTTCTATTCATCATGCTGAGTTTGTTCTTTAGTCTTTTGAGCTAGACTCTTTGCTTCCTCTAGATTTATGTACTTCCTAACCCGATCCATAAGGGCTACTATGTCGGCCGGAGGGCTCTTTGTCAGAGAGTCCTTGAAGCCTCCTTGTGCGAGTCCAAAGGTCATAGCAGCTACTAAAAAGCTTGGGCTGCAGTCTGTAATCTCCGTAAGCTCGGCGTTAAAGCGTGCAATGTAACCTTGGAGGGGTTCCTCTTTGGACTGTTTTACTTTAAGCAGGAATTTTGGGCCCTTCCTTAACCTCTTGCTAGTCATGAACCTGTCTAGGAAGTGCCTACCGAGCTCATAAAAGCTGGTGATTGAGCTCGGTGGGAGGTGGTGAAACCACTTCAATGCTGTGCCTTTGAGGCTGGTAATGAACGTACGGCACATAAAGGTGTCAAAAGCCTCATGTAGAGCCATGGTGTGCTGGTAATGAGAAAGATGATCCCTCGGGTCCCCAGTTCCATCATAAGGGGTGAACTTTGGGATGATGAACTTCCTCGACCTCTCCTCGGCCATGATAGCAGGGGTGAACGACATGGCAAACCTTCCGAACAGCTTAGCTAACTCGTCCTGCTCTAGGGGGATTTGAATACCCCTTATCACAATAGTGCGGTCCATAGAGTACGCAATTTCTTCAACTTTTCGTGGGTCCCTGGGCGGGACTTCTTGCGAGTCTTGCCTTGCAATTTCGGCTCCTACCTGAATCGGATGGGTATGTCCAATGGATGGAGGTGGATTTTGGTGCTCCTGAGCTGGAGGAACTGGAGCTGCTTAAGGTTGAGACTCTTATGATGTTGGATTCGCTCCTGAAGCCCCTAGGGTTGGAGCCCTAGTGGTGCTTCTATAGTGGATATCTGGAATAAAAGTTGGTATCCCCCTGCCTGCAACTGTTGATGGCTGTGGGTCTCCGCTAATGTGGGCGGCACCTTGGGGGTACACTGGTTGATTATTGGGAATCTCTTCACAGAGTCTTCCGCCTGTGGTGGCGGTAGGAGGTTGTGTCCTTTGATCAGCCGTGTTAACGGGTGGATTCAAAGGATTAATTCCAAGGTTCTGGGTGAGTACCGCCAGAGTTTCAGACATGGCAAGTAGCTGTTCTTGTATCAACTCGTTTTGTTGTTTGACTAAATCAAGCTCTTGCTGCATGGGATCAGTTGTTCATCCGATTTCTCGTCCAGCAAACGACCGGAGTTGAGGGTTTTGAGGATTTTGAGCATTTTTTCTCGGGCGGAGATTGGGAGCCATGGTCCTCCGGTGAGAAAAAGGATGAGTTTGTGCGTAAGTAGAACATTTTGGTTGAAAGAATAATTGTCGTTCCCACAGACAGCGTCAAACTGATGCTGCACTTTTTGGTCGGTAGGGTCTCCGAACTCCGTCGCCTGAAAAACACTCAAAAAGAAAGATCAGAGGACCACTGGATTGGCTCTGGCAGTAGCCACTCCGATGCTTAAGTCAATAAACTGAATTGAAAGACTGCAATGTAAACCAAAGAATGAGCATGAATCTAAAGCGTACCTTTAGGGTTTAATTTATAGGTTGTGGCTTTCCTAAGTTGATTAGGATTTGGAACCATAGAAGTAGGGATTTGATCATTGGAGAATAGCAGTTACCACGTTGAATACTACGCTTGAGAGATATTTGTGAGTGGCAGTTTCCTTGTTGAAGACTGTTTCCTTATCTTTTGCTCGGTAGGATGTTTAAGGCGGTGATGAGCTCTGAACCTTAAGGGAACCTATGAGCTCTGAAGGCTGTTCACCTAAGCCTGCTCTAAATGGCTGATTGTATGAGTTTGCTTTGAATGGTCGAGCTTCAACTGGTCTGTAATCACACGTATCGCATTGGGACTGGTCTGTCACTTTGTGGTATATCAACATATATGTAGGATGTTAGATTTGTAAGAAATAATAAAATAACTTTTATTGACATGACACTGTATGATTAGTCAAGATTATACAATAAGTTCTCTAGAGGGCGATGAAATAGATTAATTTCAACCATGCATCTATCATTCATAAGTCTTAATCACAAAAATTAAAATATTTCATCATTGAAATATTTAGTTTTCTTAGACTATTGAAAATCATTTAATTTTTTTTTTTATAAGAGAGTATTCGGGTCAACTTATGCATACCTTAATTAATTTTGAAGGTCTTGACATCAAAGACAGGACAAATCTCCCATCTTTCCAAGATTTGGAACAATTGACTTTCATAGATCAAAATCATTTAATTGCAATGAACTACAGGAAAGTAATTCATTCAAGTGTAATCTAGTTCCAAACTTTAAATGAGGCAGGCAATATGACAAAAAAGAATCCAACAATAGGTTTCTTTGCAAAATTAGATTCAAAATGTGTTAGAAATATAAGAACTTAATCAGGATCAGTAAGATACGAAAATAAATAAATAATTAAAATTAAAATCACACGCACATAAAAGAACATAAAAGATTCACATAATTCATCCCTAAATTGGACTATGTCCAGACTGCTACGATTGTACTACGATTTGAAAGCGCTACAAGTTACTTTTAATATTTTATGTAAGACCGTAGCGATAGAAAGAGGGGAGAGAGAGAAGAAGAGATAATAAAAAGATTAACATATTCATCGGGAGAGAGAATCTTTATTAAAATTAGCTTAAAATAAATTATCAACTAAATTATCTTAATTTGTGTACATGAACAAGTTAATACCATCGAAACAACAGAAAGAATGAGCGGAGTGGAGATGCTCTTAGACAATTATGTAATTTTGGATGATAATTAATGAAATGGCTAAGCTAGTTGCATCAGCATCTGTAGCAAGACTGCTTTTCTTTTTCTTTTTTCTTTTTTATGGGGTTTAAATTATAATTTATTGAAATCATTGGAAAGGAGATTCGGAACTATTTTCTAATCCTTGATAAATTAAAAGTGGTTCAGTTATTTTATAACTAAAAGATGTTAGTTATCAATACAGATGCTTTGGCTTTACTCCTTATTCTCAGATTATAGCAATCTTTTAGATTCATTATACAATTCTATAGTCTATAGTACAACCTTCACTTAAACTAAGTAATTGTTTATAAACTCAATACGTCATACCTTACGTAAGATCATGCTTGAATTATATATATATAGCGAGAGAGAGAGAGAGAGATGTTTTATATTTATTTATATATATATATATATATATATATATCAAAACTCAAGGATTTTTTGAAATTAAGGAATAAATTTGATTGATTTGTTTAGAATTTAAAAAGAGGTATTATAGTTCATGTCAAAAAAGAGCAATTCTAATTATAAAAATAATTTTAGTTATTAAATTTAAAGCTCAATTTTAGTAGTATTAAAAAATATTTTTATTTTAATGATAAAATATTATTTTTTTCAAATGTCATTGGTGTTTGAATATTAAAACCTAAACAAAAATAACAATTAAATTTTAATCGTGCATCTAAAATAATCTATTCGATTCTATTAAATTTTATATGTTAAATGATACATCATTTGTAAATCATCGTGCCTTATCATTTGGGAAGTGAGATATAAAACATTTAATATTATTGTAGTCACGTCGACCGGTGGATAGATTAAGTAATTTATTTAAAAAAATAATGCATGCAACATTATTCTATATAGAAGGAATAAAATGCTTTAAAACAATAGCCAATAAATTATTACATACTCCATAAACAATTGGATATTGAAGAAAAATATCTCTAATAGAATAATAAGAAATAAAAATGGAATCTGCCCTCTCTCTCTCTCTCTATGTGTCTCTCACTCTGCAACTGGGAAGCATGGGAGGCTTTTAAAAGCAGGCATTTAAAAGTTGGGAGCATTTCTTCAATGGAGAGAGAGAGAGAGAGAGAGAGAGAGAGAGAGAGCAGGGCCGCGGTGGGTTGTCCTCGTTATAATAAATTTACGAATAAATCTCAGCTCATGTTATGGGCAACCAATTCCTGTACTTTCTTGCCCACTTGTCCACTATTCTTACTTTTCTATCATCCATCTTGAACGTTCTTCTTGGCGTTTATAGGCTCTCATTTTAACCCTCCATGAAAAATTCTTGAAACTACTAATAAATGTGTAGTTTTGGATGTGTCAGGCTATTATTGTTTATTGTTAAGCTACAATGCACTTAGAATTAATAAATAATATTTTAATACAAGCTCGTATTTATTAGTTTTGAATATAAGAATAGTTTGCACATCAATTAATTAAGTTACATCAACAATTTTGACTAATAAATATCAGATCTTCGTGCACTACAGTGTGTTTGTTTAGTAATATCATATCATGTGTGATATAACATATATTTTTAAATAGATTTTAATACATATAATAGAGTGTAATTAGAAAGAGAATTTAATCATTGAATCCGTCACATGGGTGACAATCTTTATAATTTTAGTATTTTGTGGGGTTCATTGTAACCCACCGTAATGCCAAAATTATAGCAGTCATCACTATAGTTATCAAAATCGGTCGGTTAAACTGAGAATCAGTTCAATTCTATTAATTTATCGTTTATGTTTAAGAATCGAAAAAAATCAATTGAATTGATCGATTTTAAAAAAAATTAGAATCACATTTTATTTTGAACACTTTCAATTTTTTTTAAATAAAATATTGTTATATGTATTTTTATTATATAAACAAATATATGAAACTTATGCATTAAAATAATATGAATGATTATGGTTATATTTTATTATTTATTATTGAATAGTAAATAATATTATATATATGTTTTGTTATCTTCTTAATTTTTAATATATTAATTATAAAATTGATTGAACCAATTAAACTACTAAATCTAAATCGATGCGACATGAGTCCATTATTTGATTCGATTATGATAATTATTATGTTTGACATACTAATATCTTCTAATAAGTTATCTATTAGAAGGATAGTGTCATCTAGTGTTACAATCCCACTCAAAACATCTCAAATTATCACAACCAACCTATAATATTTTAAACCAAGTGGGTCTTATAATAAATAAATAATATATATATATATATATATATATTTGTTATTTATGCAAATCAACTATAACAATTCAACTATCATATCTTAGCTGGACTGCCTGCCCATTCGATAAAGGTGTGGTTTGAAAACACCATTTACATATTAAAGTTGAAATTTTCAACATAAATTATTGCACGTTCTTGTCTTTTGTGTTCTTGTACCTCACTTTTCCAAATAATCAAGTTGATGATCTACAAAATTAGATTTTCAAATCACATGGATTTTGTTGGTTTGTCCCAAATCGTCCGTTTCTAACTCCTTTATGTCTATTTATATGGCTGGTTGCCCCCTACATCGCCCGTCACTAGCCCCTCTACGTCTATTTATATGGCTGGTTGTCCCTCTCCTTTACACCTGAGTTTTAAGGAGCTGAATAGGTTGGGCCTCTAATTTTCAACATAGTATCAGAGTTTGGTTTGGGTTAGAGGAGTCGGGGCGCGCTCACCTGGCTGCCCTCCATGGGCAATGTAGTCCAAGGGGCATGTTGGTTTGTCCCATATCGCCCGTCTCTAGCCCCTCTACGTCTATTTATATGGCTGGCTGCCCCCCACATCGCCCTTATCTAGCCCCTCTACGTCTATTTATATGGTTGGCTGCCCCCACTACAAAAATACCCATTTTTTGTGACGCCCGTTATTTGCGACGCACGAGTGTACGTCGTAAAAGACCACTATTAGCGACATACACCGTGGGGGTTGCTAAAAGCAATAAAAAATGAGCATTTCCCACTCAAAAAAAAGGCGCCAAACAATTAGCAACGGACAAACAAATATTGGCGACGCACGTGTGCGTCGCCAATATTTAGCGACGCTCAATGTGCGTCGCTAATATTTGTTTAATTGGTACGACGTCGTGCTGTCACACTATTTGCGACGCTCAGTGTGCGTTGCTAAAAAGCCCACCATATACGCGCCCGACCTTTCATTTTCTTCTTCCCCTCTCGATCAGTACTTCGACCCCTCATATTCCTCTTCTCCTCTTAATCTGTCGGCGGTGCGGTGGTTTCTTCTTCTCCATTCTCACTCCTCTCGACGGCGGTGGCGGACAGAACAGTCTCTCTCTAGCCTCGTTCGATCAATCTCCCCGAGGTAAGATTTTCAGGCTTTGATTCGTCTTGGGATTTTATGGTGTGATTCATTTGTATTAATTTTTTTTTCTCTTCCTGGATTCGTTTTCTTTTTTATTTATTTATTTATGTTATTTGATGTTTTAGGGTTTCTGCGCGATTGAAAATTATTGTCGTTGTAGTGCATTTCCCCTGTTTTTTAATTGATTCTTTGTTGTTTGTGTTTTTCTGTGTTAATTAATTTCTCGGGGTTAAAGTACTTGACTTAAAACCACTAGATTATGTCAAATAATTTTTTTACTTCCATTAAATTTGCTTCCTTTAATTTTGGAGTTCTCTGATTTATACTCTCAGGCATGCATGGGAGACATTAACTTAACAAACAATTTGGAACTGGCAAAATCTTATGTACATTTAGTTGGTAAAATAGTCAGATTTCAAACTACGATGCTTCTTTTTATTTTAAAGTTCAGTGCCAATTTATTAGTTGACATGTCCTGCATTTCTATAATTTTCATAGATTTAACTCATGTTAGACGTTCCTTTATGATGAAGTTAAAGGCCGGAAGTTGGATGTTCACCATCACGATCATGATCGTAGTTATCAGAGAAAAAGAAAGATCATGGTCGTCTTCTTTTTATTTCTTTAGATCTTAACACTACCTGATCTGCATGCTTTCACCTTTGTGTGTAATAATAAGATACCATCCTTTAAAGTTCTACACACTATATCCTTCAAATATGGTTTGGATTACAGGCTTACAGCATGCAAATCACTCCCGGATTTCTATCGAAGTTATAAAATTCATTTGTCCTTCATTGAGTATTAAATTGGTTATTAATTGGGTAAACTTTGAGAACATCTACCACAGCTTCCTGTTTATTCTGGACATAGTAACAAAACTCTGTTGATCTATTTAAAATGGAAGTTGTAATTAGACACCATGATAGATGTATGCTCCTTGTTCTGCTCTTCATGTTGGTAACTTTAGGCTAGAGTATATTTTATTAGTTTTTGTTATTAAGATATGGTTGTCATTTTAGTTTTCTGTATTTAGATAGTAGCATACTTAGTAGGTCACTAGTTGTCAGCTAATTGTCACCTTTACAGTTACTTGTGAGCTACTTGTCACTTAATATGACACTTGGCTGTTTTATATATATATATATATATATATATATATATATATATTGATAAGTAGTTGGCTCTTATTTATATTAGCTACCATACTCAACTTTTTTTTATAGACAAAGTCGTAATTTTTCTATAAAAAAGTGATTGAAGAAATTGCTTTAGCTAATTTATTTGTGTTGTGTGATGCTTCTTCTTTTGCATAAGATTGCATAAGAACCTAGGTGTGATTGCTACGCTCTTTCTTTTCTTAGGTGTGATTGCCTAAGAACCTAGGTCTGATTGCTCGAAGACGAAGTAATTATGCAGGCTTTTCTCATGTCCATTCTTTTCTTGGGCGTGATTGCCTAAGAAGTAAGAATCTAAGTATGCTTGCCCCAAACTTCTCTTTATAGTGATTGTTGTTTTATATCAAATACTGCTTGTAATTTTGAAGAAATGATGTTCCTAAGATATGCCTTTTTCCAATAAAAATTAAATAACTTGACCAAGAGATGATAAATTTACAATAACCAACTTTGAACTTTCTAAACTCATGGGGTCACATCTAATATAAGTGTTGGATAATATTTGAACACCAAATATTTAATCATTGAATCATTGCTAAAAAATTTGGACATTGTATTATTATTCATATTTATGACATGCGAGTGGCTACATGTATAAAGAATTTCTCAATTCATATAAATACGTTAAAAAAATAAATGATAATTATACTGAAACCTCATTAAAGTTTCATTCATTTTTATTTAACTTCGTGTATTTAAAAAGTCTGAAAATTATCAATATTTCTAATATATTAAAGGATGTATATCATACTTTTAAATTATAGGAGATTAAAGTAAAAGCATCTTCAAGAAAATCTTTAGAATTGTACTTAAGTGATATGTGGCATTTGAAGAGCCGTTTTTGGTGTAAAAGTCTAAAGCATCTCCAAAATTATCTTTAAATATCTACCTTTTTTATTTTATTTAACATTATTAAGTGTTGCATCCTTGCAAAATGATCCCCTCAAGTCTGATTAAAATAATAGAATAAATAATTTGAAGAGTCATTTGAGATTCCACGTAAAAGGTGAGTGAATATTTTCAAGAGGCTCTTTTAATTTTTTATTTAAAACTATATTAAAGTGATCTATATAATATTTTGAAGAGTCACTTTTTTATCTAAAAGATTATATCATGTTCAAGATATTCTTCAATTAAAAGATTATATTATGTTCAAGAGATTCTTCAATTTTTAATATTTTATTATATTTTAACTTTATTTACATCTTTCATTTTAATTTCTCACCAAATTTTCTTTTTTATCAAAGTAGATTGATTTTATCTGATTCTTGATCAAAAACAAGGTTGGTTTTCTTATCTCTAATTTGATTATTGATAGGATGTTTTAACTATTAAATGACTTAAAAATTAGAAATAAAGTGATTGTGATAAATAAAGATTCAATTCTGATACCACTGATAGGACGTCTCTTCTCTGTTTTGACTGTCATACTTTCCAATTAGGTAAGAATATGTCTCTTCTCGGATGGAAAGGGAACTTCCCATTTCCAAGCATTTCTTCAAGGTCATGATGCCTGGTTTCCTTACAGAATTTGTATGTCCTCTCTCTCTCTCTCTATACATATATATATATGTATGTATATCTGTGTTTGTGTGTGTGTGTGTGTGTGGTCAGTCCAAGTGTCCTTTCTTTTCTTAATGTAGCAATATTTCATAGTGACTCAATCACTCTAATATAGTTTTCTGAATTTCAAATTTGCACAGCTCATTCCATTAACTTTTTGGAGAAAACTAGGTGAAGTAAAATCGGAAGAAGCAATTCTAACAAGTTGTCAAGGGTCATGGCATGTTAAAATTAGTAAATCTGACAAAGGATTTATTTACTTCCGAGAAGGTTGGGATAATTTTGTGCAACACCATGGCCTCTGTCTCGGAGATTTTGCAGTATTTGAGCATATAGGAGACATGCATTTTAATGTGTGTGTGTTTGATTCAAGTAGTGTTTGCGAGAAAGAGTTTCCATTGCAATTAGCTTGTGAGATAAAAAAGGAACCCGATGTAGCGCATGAGATCAAGGAAGCTACATCTTCTATGACAGAAGGTATTCCTCTTTTATATCAATATTTTATGCTGCACCATCTCTTACACACACACACAAACACAGATATACATACACCTCCCAAATACTTGCAAAATCATTTAATAAATAGAGGGATAACCATGGTTTGTGTTTTTTAATGAGAAGATCAACAAATGGTTTGGTGAGAGACATTATATAATATATTGATGTGTGGATATAGCATGCTCACTGAAAGAATGATTAAAGAGAAAATTAAAGGTTTAAACTTTGGTCGTCCTACCCTTGATACTATAATTTAAGAGCTTTTATTTATTGTCCAAATCCTTGTAATCCTCACCTACTCTCTCTCTCTCTCTCTCTCTCTCTCACACACACACACACAGACACACACATACACAATCTATATACATATATAAATATATATAAACCGTCTTTAGATTTATGGCATGTTTCTTTTGTGGCTTTCTCTCAAAAAAGTGACAATATGAAACTTATGCAAGTTTCTGCTCCAAAAAAGCCCATTTTAGAGTTTTGACGGACCAAATGTCAGATATCGGCCTACCAACCCCGAAACCCCACCACACACCTCCCAAATGATAAAATAGACTTGCACTAACTTACGGCACTCGGTTCGGATCACAGGTTTGAAACTTATGCAAGTTTCTACTCCAAAAAGGCCCATTTTGGAGTTTTGACATACCAAAATGTCGGATATCGGCCTACCGACCCCAAAACTCCATCACACACCTCAAATATGATCAAATAGACTTGCACCAACTTACGGAACTCAGTTCGGATCACCGGTTTGAAACTTATGCAAGTTTCTGCTCCAAAAGGCCCATTTTGGAGTTTTGACGAACCAAAATGTCAAATATCAGCTTATCGACCCCAAAACCCCATCACACACCTCCCAAATGATAAAATAAACTTGAATCAACTTACAGCACTCGGTTCGGATCACCGGTTTGAAACTTATGCAAGTTTCTACTCCAAAAAGGCCCATTTTGGAGTTTTGACGGACCATGTCACGACTCGAAATCCACCCTATGCGGATCTGGCATCGCGACTCCGATCCAACCCGATGGCTGAACCTGATTTTCCCTTTTCACTTTAACCCGACATTTATATATTAGTTAATTAACATGCAATCAGAAATTTAATACACAGCGGAAGACTTTCTAAAATTTTACGTTGATAATATTACAAATCCAAAAATTTCAAAACACAAATATCCCCAGGATGCGGAGTGATGGGAGAACATAGGACTAGTACTATCCTTTACTATCAAAAATATCCCTGCAGTACATCTTCTGCAACCACTCTACGCCTATTCAGAATTTCAATCCCTACTTCAAAGTGGGGTGTCGTTACCTGCAAAATGTTGTGTAGTATCTGATGAGCTATGAAAACTCAATAAGTAGTCCTTTACTGTATCAGGGACAGGTCAACAATAAGAGGTTCACTCAACTAATTACATAGTTATAACAACATGATATCCATTTAAGTAGACATGATATCAACAACAATAAGTCACGTTCCATGATAATGCAATGATGATGCCAGTGATGATGCTAATGTTGATACCAATGATGATGCTAACCAATGATGATGCCAATGATGATGATTTGTCCAGTGAATGCAATGATGTGTAGAATGATTTCCGTGATCTAATATATATATATATACGTAGGACTCGGCATACCCTTTTGCAATCAGGTTTCACCACCTGACTTGCTCATGCATACCCAGTCTACCCTTTTAGTAGGATCCGGCCATACCCTTTTGCAAATCAGAAACTTCCGTCTGACTTGCTCATGTAGACCCGACCTACTTCCCATAACAATAGTGGATTGTAGTTATTTACTAATGTATGAAATGATCGTAACTCTCGTCCAGAGTATAACATATGACGATGCAATATTCAGGCATCATAATCCAACAATATAATAATCACATGCTCAAGACATAGCATTTGATTCAATAATCTTTACGAACTAGAACAGGCATCAATGTAATTTAGTAACATTTTATGGCATAACACAATACAGACATAGCATTTGATTCAATAATCTTTACGAACTAGAACAGGCATCAATGTAATTTAGTAACATTTGATGGCATAACACAATACAGAAATAACAGTCAACACATGCATAACACAGCGAGGTCTTTACCACATATAGAGATCGGATTTTACTTACCTCTATTTCATGATCCAAGATCAGTATCCTGTGAGTTTGCCTTCCCTTTCGAGTTCCCTATATATCAATAGATTCGTCTCAGAATTAATGCTATTCATCAAATTTTATGCCTTGTTATCATAAGTATCTCTATCACTAGTTTAGACTCTACCATTGAGTCCGGAATGCCGAAGAAAGTCGATTTAGGCTTTTGCGGAATTCAATTTGGACTTCTGTACTAAAAAGGGCAAAAGGGTTATTTTGCACTTTTACGGGTCTTTTTATTTTTTTGGGACCTTATCTTGTTAAATGAACCTCACCATTGGTCTTAGAATGTCCGAGATAGTTGAAATACACTATTCATTTGCTTCGTTTGGACTTCGTTTGCTCTATTTATGAAATAGGGGCATTTTTGAAATAAAAGTAATATTTTATAATTTTCTATTTGGGCCACAGTGAAAATTCCTAAAAATTCTGGGGTCGGTTTATAATTTCCCACACTTCCGGTTTGAACCAGTGGGTTCATTAGTCAAAACCCTAAACCGGTCTAACCCTTCACTGAACCAACCGGTTCAGTTTAATTCAGAAAACCGGAACTTAATAACCCTCCCTTATCCTATCCATGGTTCGGATAATCCCAAACCCAATTTTCCCATTTCCTATCCCTGTAACCAAACAAGCTTAATTCTATTTAAATTCAAAAATGAAATGACACGTGTCACTGCCCGTTTAAGTCCGGTCGGGTCCCGACCCGGATCTGACCCTTGACCCGAACCCGAACCCGAACCCTAAGACTAAACAGTCTTCTTCCCCGTTTTTCCAGTAGGGCTCCGATGGTGAACAGTCGCCTTCTCCGGCGACGGTGACCGAAATTTTGTCAGTTTTCGACAGTTTTTAAATGCCATTTTCTTCTAAATTTCATGTAGATCTCATTTCCAATGTTGGTTTTCAATTTCAACCAACAGAATCATTCGAATAGGGAGATTTATATCTCCGGCCGAGCCTTCTTTCTCAATTTCGTGACTATTAAGTCACGGTTTTCACTTAAATTTAGTCCTACACTCATTCTAAACATGAAATAGATAGTTCCACATACCTAAAACATGGTTTTATGCAATTATATCTCAAGACCCGATTATTCTCTCTAACCTGTAACTCCGTTTTTCTACTTGGTTTCTCAACCATTTCAAGTGATTCTTTTTGTGTTTTGTTCCATTTTTCATGCTGAGTTAGACTATATTATTCAAACAATCTATCATGCTCTTAAAATCAAAAACAGAATAAGACCCACTTACCTTGAAATTTCGGATTTCCTGGTGTAGGTTTCCTCTTCTCTCTTCTGTTCCACTTCTAAATCTTCCTCTTCAATTCTTTCCTTCTGTTTTCTTCTCTAACTCAACATACACACGTTTATATATATACCCACTAACCGACTTCTTTCTCTCTCTCTTCTCTCTCTCTCTCTCCTTGCAGCCTTTCTTGACTCCTCTTTCTGCTCTCATTCAATTCCCCTTTTTCTCTTTTCTAAGAATGCAGCTTTGCATTCAATTCCCTCAAGATATTTGTGTGTGTGTATATATATATATATATATATATATATATGTTTACACACATAACACACACACAATCTCCAACCGACACACACAACACACAGTGACATACTGCCACCTTCCTCCCCCTTTCCTTTTGCTTTATCTTAATTTAATTACTTGTATTTATATACATATGTATACAATACATTACATTATACACATATATACACATATAAAATACATATTTTATACATGTATTTATAACCATATAGATACATACAACTGTATTTTTAGTCACGTCTACATACACTAATATTTTGTGAATTATGCATATGTATGTACGTATGCATGCATGAGTTTACGTGCATGCACGCTTTTTGAGGTAAAGTTCTGGGTTGCTCAGGTATTGCCCGACACTAGGTATACTAAGCAACCTACTCACGTTACACCATTCAGTCGACTTGCTTCGGTATTCATGTCGTATCCCGGGTCAGGGTATTACAGACCAAAATGTCGGATATTGGCCTACCGACCTCGAAACCCCATCACACACCTCCCAAATGATAAAATAGACTTGCATCAACTTACGGCACTCGGTTTAGATCACAGGTTTGAAACTTATGCAAGTTTCTACTCCAAAAAGGCCTATTTTGGAGTTTTGACGGACCAAAATGTCGGATATCGGCCTACCGACCCCGAAACCCGATCACACACCTCCCAAATGATAAAATAGACTTGCACCAACTTACGGCACTAGGTTTGGATCACCTGTTTGAAACTTATGCAAGTTTCTGCTCCAAAAAGGCCCATTTTCGAGTTTTGACGGATTAAAATGTCGGATATCGGCCTACCGACCCCAAAACTCCATCACACACCTCCCAAATGATAAAATAGACTTGCACCAACTTACGGCACTCGGTTCGGATTAGTGGTTTGCAACTTATTCTAATTTTTGTCGTTCTTACTATTTATACATGGAAAAAAAAATATATTCATTTTCATATATATTTAATAAGTGTTCTAATATATATCATTTGATCTTTATTGCAGATTAATCGGGATTATTGCGCCGCTGTGTTTCTGTGCTGGATCGGGACTTATTATTTTTATTTGTTTTTTTTTCTTTTCATGGACAACTGTAATTTCATTTTCTGAGACAATTTTTAATATTTTTGTACTTATTGTTAACTTATACTTTTATAAATGTAAGTAATTAGTATAATATATATATGATTCCACCGGCTTTCTTTTAATATATTGATTTCAGAATATTTGAATTTTATTATATATCAGAATGATTGATACAGGTTTAAACAGGAATAAAACAAATAATTCAGGTAAAAAAGGGAGCCAAAAAAAAATACAACTTTTAGCGACGCACACACATTGCGTCACTAAAAGAAATGCAACCATTTTTAGCGACGCTTTACATTCGTCGCTAAATCAGGATAATCAACTATTAGTGACGCACACTGAGCGTCGTCAAAGGGACCTATTAGCGACGCCTATTGCGTTCGTGTATAGTATTTGTGACGCACCATCAAAATTATTAGCGACGTACCATGAACGTCTCTAATAGTTACCTTTAGCGACACAAAGGGATTTGTGCGTCGCTAATATTATTAGCGATGCAGCTATTTGCGACGTTGTTAGCAACGCCCATTTGTGCGTCGCTAAATCTTTTTAGTGACGCATTTTTTCACTATTAGTAACGCGTGTGTGCCTCGCGAATAGTGTATTTTCTTGTAGTGCCTTCTTCCTAACAGCTGGGTTTTAAAGAATTGAATGAGTTGGACATCTAATTTTTAACAGATTTAAAAAATAAAAAACAAAAAATGTATGATCTCATGAATTATGTACCTAATATTCAAATAACTACTTTTGGATCAATATCAATCAATCTCTTATTTATAAAAGTGCTACAGTTATAACAACAATCAAAAAGATAAAATAATAATATTTTTTTCTTATTAATTATGAATAGATTAATTTTTATTCTAAATAATTGTCTCTTCAATCTTTATGTATAATGCATAAAAGTAAATCTCCATACTGTAAAATAAACATAAGATTTAATCTTTACTGTAAACTAAAAATGACTGTCTCCAATTATAATTTGAAATGGAGACATATATGATCAATTCCTCCCAGGGTACATGGTCCTCCAATAATTTAATTGACCTCTTTAAACTTTAACCTGTACTATTAAAACCTTGAGAAAAAAAAAAATTTAACATTCATTTTGGGCCCAACTAAAGTATCCTAATGTGCCAAACTGGCATATCCTTCACCAAATAATAAACATAAGATTTTTTCTTCTTCTTTTGCAATATAGACAAAGGAGAAGATTTGAGCTTATTTAAAAACTGAAATCCAAACTTTTTGATTTATATTTTCATAATGTTTTTTTTTCTTTTCTTTGAGGGTAACGGGAGAATTTACAGGTGATTTGTACTTCTAACGGGTAAATTTATCAATCCCCTTAGTTGGTATGTGTTATAATGATTTAAACAGGAGATAGTTTTGAAATACTCGTCAAGAATCAATCTAGCACTTAAAGTCTTTGAAATCTTCTCGTTTTATCGTATCGACGGAGATTTTAATGTCTTATATATTAATTAAGAAAAAAGACTAATGTCATATTTAAACGGAACAAGTACTTATTTTTATGCAAATTATATGAATTCGATGCTTTGTTCTCACATTATTATATTAAAATAAAAAAAATTATTAATACTATAAGTTAAAAAAGTAAAATCTCTATAACTTGATTAATCTATATAATATTAATGTTGTACTTTCTGATCAATGGGGGCTCCATTCCTTTTTGTCTGTTGAACACTAAAAAAAAAAAAGATCAAAGGGTCACCGAGTTAGTTTCGACAGTAGCCACTCCGATGATAAAGTCAATAAAGTAAATTAAAAGACTGTAATTGAAAGTAATTGAATGATCATAAAAAATAAAAGTGCACGATAGGGTTTTATTTATAGGTTGCATATCTCCTAAGTTGATTAAGATTTGGAGCCGTAAAAGTAGGGATTTGATCATCAGAGAGTGACAGTTACCATGTTGAACACTGCGCTTGAATAACAGTTTCTTTGTTGAATTCTATTTCCTTATCCTTAGCTCGGTAGGGTGCTTGAGGCGACAATAAGTTTAGAACCTTCTTATGAGTGTTTGTAGTGTTTTTCGAGTTCAAGGTGAGTCTGAGGGTTGCATGGGTTTCGGATTTATAAGCTCTAAAGGTCATATATTTAAACCTACTCTGAACAAATAAGTTTTGACTATTTTGTAAACATACATATCATGTAAAGATTAGTCTATCATTTTATGACATATCAAATATATTTATAAACATGTAAATAACACAGACTAATCATCCGTATCTATATAATATACTCACAAACACGTGCAACACACGGATCAATCGTACGCGACTCACGTTGTACATTACGAAAACCAATTAATATTCATTTGACAAGTACATGGACATAGGCTAGGGAGTTAGAGTAGATAGGCCAGCTAACACTAGGAGACAAATAATACTTTTTATTCGTGTATGATTTGCAATGATTTACACACTTTTTATAGAATCTTCATCCCCACACACACACACACATATATATATATATATATATAATTATTTAATGAAAAGATAAGGTTGGATTGATTATAAAATTGTCGGCATTTTGTAAAGTGAAGGATAGGAGCCGAATATTTTGGTCACAAGTTTGATTCGAATTCCATTCATCTAGCCCATATTTTTGGACTACAAAGCTGTGCTAAAAAATAAAGGCATTGATAAAAAAAAAATATTTATGCGAGGGTTGAGGCCATAAAAAGTTGAGAAATTATTCCCTCATCTCATTATACATAGTGTGGCGGTTTTTATTTTTTAATATTTTATAAATAATATGTGAAATTATTATAAAATTAAAATGATAGAACCGTACTTATACGAGACAAACTCATAAAATAATTTATTTATAAATTCAAAGCATAACACATAGTGTCACACGTGCAACTATACAAATTAAAATTAATTTGAAACTTATTTGTGACATGACGTTTCATCTAAATATCCTGTTATACAAATTTGCTTGTGCAATGAACGTTTAAAAAAATTTTAGATTTTGAAAATTTAATTTTTAAAAATTAAGTATGCCATAATTAATTTTTGATTTGAATATTTGATATAAATTGTGTAGAAATAATTATATACTGTGAGTGTTTCATTTCATTTCTTATATTGTATATATTAATAATGTACAAGTGGTAAACCTAGCAATAAAACTTCTGAAAAGGTAAAGTTATTTAGATAAACATGTATTTTTAATCTTTTTCAAAATCCTGTTTTATAAATGGGATTTAGTAGACTCCATATGTAGAACGTGATTTTGAAATTTTTAGCTAAACATCCATTTTGTGCTATAATTTCTATCTGTATCGGTTTTTGTATATACATATAAAAAAAAAAATGCGAGTGACACTCATAGAAATATGGCTGCGTCTGGATAGTGATTCAGATATGATTTTTTGAAAAATGTTTTTGAAATGTGTTTCAAAATTTTGTAATTGATTTTTTGAAAACTACAAAAATGCGTTTGGTTATATTAATCAGAATTCAGTTTCTAAGTTAAAAACTGTGAAAATGCGTTTGGATATAATAATATTTGAATTTATATACACTAAAAAGTTGAAGTATTATTTACCTCTATCCAATCTCTAACTTATAATAATACACAAAATTAAAAAGATTACAATAAACCCTAGTATCATCTTGCAATTGCAATATGCACAAACCACCCCCAACATAGTGATATTGATGTTACAGTCTAATTTGATATGCATTGTAGTGTTTTCTTCTAACTCAAACTATAAATTAAAATAATTAATAAAATAATATATAATTACTTCACGAAAATATTTTAAAATTTATTAATTTATTAAATTTAATTTAAGAAATAAATAAATAATTTAATATTATATAAAATATTAAATTACTCAAGTTTAACTCTTAATCGGTTTATTCAAAATTAATTTAAGAAATAAATAAATCAAGTTTGATCACAATTTAAGACTTATTTATTTTAATAAATTAAACTTAAATAACTCATTTCTCAATTTGACTTGACTTATTTACATTCCTACAAGAATAGTAATTTTTTTAAATACTACTTTAAGTTAAAGAATAAATTATACTGATATCTTTTAAATTTTTGATAATTATAGAAGTTTTTAGTGAGATTTCTAAAATGTTACTAACATCTCATATTTTTACTGATAAACTACAATAACTTCTCCGTTAGCTTTTTTTTTTCTTCTAAATTGACCAAAATACCCATTTCATTTATTTCCTTAGATTTTTAAAATTCTAACCTTTTTCTAAATTATTCTAAACATTTTTTTTATTTTATATAAAAAATAAAATTAGGATAAATAACTTATATTTTTTTTAGTCAAAAGAGATTTTAATTAATATTTATTTGAACATGAAGAAAAAAAGTTAAAAAAAATTGGTCAAAATTAAAAAATATAAAAAAATTAAATAAAAGAAATATTATTGTCATTTTGAAAAAAAAATATGACTAGAAAGAGAGTTTTGAAAATCGTTTTCAAATTTTAGAGAAGTGTTTTGAATTCAGTCAAGGATGAGTCTCGATGCGTCTCATTTTTAAGTTTGATCTTGCATTTTCATTGTTACGTGCAAATCACGCAAGTGTAAAATCGTAAAGATCAGATCTCGATGCGTGTTCAAAGTGATCCTATATATATATATATATATATATATATATATATAGTGTGTGTGTGTGTGTGTGTGTTTTCTAAGTAAGATGGGGATTGGGGAGAGATGATTTTTGTATAATATAACAATAGTAATTATCTGGGTGTTGGGTGGTAAGGTATTAGGTATGGGGAACAAGCTCTTTATATTCTACAAAAAGCAAAAAAGTTCCTCACCTTCTTCAATAATAATAACTAATGAACATAGGATGCGTTGGATGAGGCTTCCCATTGGACACTATGACGGCCTTTCTTCCGACAAATGGACAATTTGTGTAGTGCCCTCCATTTCCTTTTTACTATTTTTTTAATTTACAGATTATGCTAGTGTTACTTGCAGAAATAGATCTCTTTGATATGATTAATCCGTTATACAAATAAATCAAATCAGAAAACAATCATTTGCTCTTAATTATGTCTTCAATTTATGAATTATGTTAGTATAAGTTGTGGAGATAAATACGTTATTTCAATTTACGCGTGTAATATACGGAGTAATGAGATCACAGAACAATCATTTTTCTCTTATCCATTTCTTTTTTACTATTTTTTTTTTAATTTACAAATTATACTAATGTTATTCGTGAAAGTGGAATCTTTGCAATTTGATTAGTTTATGTACTATACGCGACCACACATGTAATACATAGACCAATTAGATCCCGAGCCAATCATTTTCTATATATTATTTCTTTAATTTGTGAGTTGTACTAACGTCAATTGCAGAGGTAAATTTTTGCGATCTAATTAGCGTATATAATATACACGATCACATATATAATACATGAACTAATCAAATCTTGAACCAATCATTTCATCTATACTATTTCTTTAAATGTATGAATTATGTTAGTATCAATCGTAAAGATTGGTTCTTTGCAATCAGATCATAAAGATTTAACCTTCGCGAGTGATTAAAGTAATCCTATTAATTCACCGTGGTTGATGAGTAACAAGTGTCTTTTAACTTGTAAAAAATGTTGTTTGGTTACAGTGTTAACACTGCTCCTTGTGCGGTTATGTTAAAGCCAACTGTGTTTTTAAAAAATACACTTCAAAAACTTAATTGAGGATCGGATTTGAAGGTGCAAATAAAAAATTCCAACTATGTCGGACTGGTTGTTTAAAGTTACACCCACTAAAATTATGCTAATTATATTATAAGGTATATTTTTCGAATATTATCATGACATTAAGAATTTATAATCCATAGAATTATTGTTGATTCATGCATGAGCCAAGCTGGATTTGGGTGGACAAATACGTGGAACACCACCTTTATGATATCATATCCAAAATGAGAAGAAAAGAATTAATATAATTATCGATACGTGGACCACCACCTTTATAATATCATATCCAAAATGAGAAGGAAAAAATATATATAATTATCGATAAACTAATTATTCTTCCTTGATTGGTCCACTTGGAAAAACATATGCCAAACTAATCGTCTCGGTATTATTCTTTTTTTTTTTGTCAACCGAAAAAGTATTTATTAATTAACAAAAAAATCTAGTTCACCGTATTATCAACAAATTCAATTCATGACTAAAAAATTATTATAATACCATATTTTTATTTTGAAGAGATTTTAAACCATAACTTTCTATAAGGAGAGAGACAAGATACTGCTCAACCACTGAGAGCTTCACCGTCCTAGTATTATTTTGATAATATTTTTTCAATTTCAACAACATTTAAAAAAATAGAAAGGAGTCAAAACAGGCAATGACCTATTATATTATCTAAGAAAGAGTAAAATTCAAGTCACCAAATGAACATAAAATACCATCAATCCTAATAATTGACCATACATTCAAAAAATGAAAAATAAGAACATTAATTAAATATCAAATTTCTACAACTTACGAAATAATTTATATCAAATTTCAACTAAAGTTCATGAAATAAACAGACTCCAAATATCTCACTTATTTCAAGGAACTTCGGCTAAGATAAATGGTATTTTGGGATAAAAATAATTCGGATCAAAATCAAACCAAATCACATTAGAACTGAGTGATGTGAGTGTCTATTTCTCATGCAATTCACATAAATTTGATTCTCTCTGATATTTTTTTTATAAAAAAATCACACCATACCACCTACAAAATTAATGGAAGGATTTAATTTATGATGATATAAATGGGTCGAGTTCAAATCCCAATTGTCATGAGAAAGAATGTGTGGACGTTTGTGTGTGTAAATGGAGCATGCAGGGATTTTATAATGTGTGGGCGTTGTAATAAAGTAGCATGAAAAAATTTGTTTGATAATACAAATCAATTTTAAACAAGCGACACAAATGATGTTATAATAATATTTTAATTTAAAATATATCTTGCACATTAAAATTTAATTTGTATTACTATTAAAATTCTTCATGTTACCTTTCATGCGTCTCTTTCGGCTGTTGGCTCAACTCTCCTTTGGAATGGTCTAGAATTGGCCTGGCAGCGACTTCAGTGTAAACTATTTTCTGAGATGCTGTTGGCCCAATGGAACACCCCCCAACAAAAAAAGAAAAAAAAAAAACATAGTTTTCAAAACTAGAGGGCCGGTTCAACGAAAACCGGCTCTAAGACCAATTTGATTCGACTAAAATACCAGAATTGGTCCAAACAGCCTAACAGTGTAAGAATTTGGACAAAAGAGATCATACAAAAATGACTGATTGACAGATGACTTGACACCAAAACATATGGACAGAAATATGCCCCAAGAAAAACTACCTACTGTCCTGAAATATAAACCTCAAACCATGATCCACTAGGAAAAACTATTCATTAATCCCGATTCATCGCAACCAAGCCAATGAACATCAGCAGAATATGTAGACCATCTACTGATGTTTCATTATTGTGTTTTAAGCAAAGATTAAACTATTGAAATAAATAAAAACACAACTAACAGTCTAAATTACAAGAAGATTGGGTATAGCGGTGCAATCAGATTCCAAGTCACCAGGTGAAGAAGCAAGCTCCCCTGCGCAACGCAGATCACTGCAAATGCCTAGACGAATCAGTGTATGCCATGAAGTTCCAACGATGAGGATGCAAGAATTCAAAGCTCTGAATGTACAGTTATTCTAAGTTCCAATGATGATGATGCAAGAATTCAAAGAGAAATATTTCTCCATATTGTGATTCAAAGCAATGCATGTACAGTTATTCTAACATTGTAAAGCAAAATTATTCACATCACATACCAGCATTGCTCCCCATCTGTCTTGCTGAATGTGAATCTTGTATGCTTTCAAACAACGCAAGAAAAGGGAAATGTTTTACTCTATAGTTCAAACATGAGAAGACAAGTCTTGTAAAATTGGGAAACCGATTCTGATCCTCCCCTTAACAAGAGTAAATACATACAACAGCCAAACTGTCACTTACCCAAGGAGCCCAGAAAGTGCAGTAGAACAAAAAAGAAAAGCACCTTCTGCAAGCATTCCAACTCATTTAAACTTGCAAACTGTTCAAACTTTGTACTCCTGGGTTCAGCTGTCTTTAGTGACGTTATCCACATATCGCTTTACACAAGTTTGATTTGTCTCAAATACGAATGGTATTCCCCTAATCTGCAAATTCCCCAATTGCTGTAAATTAGAAAGGAAACTAGTATTGAAATATATATATATATATATATATAATATCCAGGGCACAAATGCATTCTTTATAATATTTACATATGGATGTAGCTACAGCATACCATTGCAGTTCCAGTATGACATCATAATTAAAATAAATCTTTCCAATTTGTCAAATGTTCCAGAAGGGACTAGGTTTCGGTTAATATATTTTGCGAACAACTAAATTTAGCAGCTATAGGTCCAGTTTGACTTTACTTGGGCCCATGTTTATTAGGTCACTCAAGTTCAAAATTAAGGAAAGTGCCTCCATTCTACTTTTAGCCCTCAAGTGGGCAGCCTTCATTCCTATAGTGGTTAGTTTTCAAGTGGTCTTAATAAAAAACACACAAAAGAGGAGACATCACTTGTTTTGGAATGCCTCTCTCTCCCTCTCTCTCTCTCACACACACACACACATAAAAAGATAAAGAAAAAGAAAAAAAAGAACATGCATGCACAATTAAGAGACAAGCTCCATAACAAACCATCCACTCTCTTATTCAATGTGTTTGAAGATTCTTTCAGGATGGAAACTATCAATCACGTGGACACACTGTCCTCAACCGCAGCTCCAAATCCCAACATATTCATGACTTTAGCTAATCATATAATCAACTCAACTCAACAAGACCTTATTCCAACTATTTGAAGTTGGCTACATGAATCATGTCCCACCACATTAGCAAATCATATAGTTATTCATATTCTTTACCAAAAAATGAAAATAAAAATACTCTCTGAAAATTAATGTTAATGTCTTCAAGATTTGTACTGCATATGAAATTGCAGTAACAGCGTCCCAGTATTCTCTGTCTACTTTATGGGTCTAATTAATATCATTGTAAAGTCGATCAATCCGATAAACACATAACATTGTCAATCCAAGTGATGCATCAAGAAAGTATCTTCACGAAAACACAGTATACCATGATTCCCCAATGGCTCAACTAATAACAACGAACAGAACGAGAAAGTGAGTGCAAAAGGAGAGCTGAAATTTTAAAATATATTCCAGAGTTACAATCCTTAATACACCACCTATTTAATTATACTTTTCGATTCTAGGGGCTGAATGATTGAGGATAGAGTTACAACCCTGAATATACCACCAATTTAATTATATTTTTCAATTCTAGGGGCTAAATGATTGAGAATAATCATGCAGTGATGAGAAAAAACTAGGATACAAAGTTAAGGGAAATTCATAACAAGAATAATGAAAGTATTTTATAAGAATTGGTATCTTATAAAGTGAAAGTACCTAAATGACTGGTTTTTCCCAAATATGTTTAAAGATCCTAATCAGTTGACATGATGCATTAGTTTAATCCAATCTATAAGCAGCTCTACTTAGAGTGGTGCAATTTGAGACCAACTATGGCAGGATTAGAGTAAAATTATATAGATGAGGAGTGTGTGTGGTTGGAGAGGCCGTTTTCCAAGGAGGAAGTTCTTGAAGCTTTAGGAGTTGCAATGGGCACAAGGCTCTAGGTCCGTATGGCAGAACGATGGTTTTTCTTCATCATTATTGGGGCGTGGTTCAGGAGGATGTTGCCAATGATGCAGCTTTTTCACGAGTTGGGGGATCTAGAGAGAAGCGTAGGATCTTGGACATTTTGTTACTTATTAGCCTGGTGATCAATTGAGTTGTATTAAGGAGTTCTGTTGCTCCTGTATACTTCCCGTGTAACGGATTGCGCACCCCTTTGGCACTTTGTTAATAACACTTATCAGAAAAATGGATGCAAGCATTGAAGAGTAGATACAAAAACATGGAATACACAACTTAGAAGATTGTTGCTTATGTTTTAATTTTAATGTAAAAGAAATAACGTGTCACAAGCACCAGTAACTCAGCGAGATAAGAGAAAAGAAAAAAAACTCAGCAAGTTGAAAATCAGAGGACCAAACAAACTATCAAGAAGCGAAATCCAAATTTGTAGTAATAACATTCAAGACATTTGGGAAGTTAAGAAAAAAAAACTAATTAATCATTCTTGTGCTAAAGAAAGAAAAATAAAAACATACCTCGATGAAACAATTTGATGTAAGGGTTAGACTCTGTTTACAGGTTACTTCTTTGTTATTTACGAAGATTGAACTCTTCCCAAGATTCTTCAAATAGAAAGATCCGCCTTCATCCATCTTTATAATTGCCTAACAAATGCAAGGAAAAAAAAATTATGGATGCATGTGTGCAGTAGGCGACCTAATGACAGGTAAAAAGTATGTAAAAGGTGCTTAACAATCTGAAACGTTGCCTTGCGAAGCTAAAAGTAAAAGAAGGCACAAAGATTGTGAAAAAAAAGGATAATTACATTGATCTCCCTTTTGATATCTAACAAGAAGGACCACCCCTGTGGTCTATGATATTATATTGACCTCTTCTGTCAGAATTGTAAAAAACAAACGTTAACGGACAGCATGAATTTACTGTTTTACCCTTATAAATAACAACAAAGACCTCACGTGACATCTGATAATTATGGTGACCCCCCCCCCCCCCCTTCCTATGATCTCTAAAAAGATAAGGGAGGTTAGTGTAATAGACATGATATTTTAGTTATTTAAACAAATTGGGTTCAAATCCTAACACCGTCAATGATGGATTTTGAACAGAGGATGGCATTTGTATAGTCAATAAAACAGAGAGGTGGTTAGTGTAATTTTAGAAAACACAATAATCTCCCCTGTAATTGTCAGATAATTTGGAGGAGGTAAATGTAATTATCACCCCCGCCACCCCCCAAAAAAAAAAAAAAGAAAGAAAAAATTCACGTTTATGCATCTTTTAGGAATGGCAAGATGATCATAACAGATTGGTAAAGGCCTAACTCTATTGCTTTCCAAGGTCAACAACAGTCATTAGGCATTCTGTTTCTGGTACATCAAATACGAAATACGATTACAACCCCATTGATCACTTATAAACTAGAAGCAGTTACAAAAGTTTCAAAATTGAAGAATATATTATGTGAAATTATATACAAGCTGCAAGGAATGATGCATCCCTTGTACTCTTGCATCCACACTCTAATATTTCTTTAAACTACACATACATGCCCATGCAGAGACATTAAATTTCAATTTACACAAGTGAATATTGCTTAGTGATCCTACTTATCAAAAAAAAACAAAAAATTTGTTTGGTGATCCTCCTATTATCATGTTAAAAAAATATAATTTCCAGGAAGACTTGTTATACTTCATTATAAATTAAGCAAAATATTTACCTTAAAAAAGCCAAAATTTCAATTTCAAAACACTCAGAATTCTTCTTCCCCATAAGCAATGCATAACATTGCATTCAATACAAAGCACTCACATTTGACGAAACTCTGATTTCCATAAACCATGCAAAAGAACAGAAGTAAACCAGAAATTTTTGCCATGAACTGGAGCTAACACTTGCTTTGGGAAATGCATTATTCCTGTTTCCAAGCTCATACACTTGTTTTCCCCACTTAATAATAGGTAAAAACCTCTAATTGCATTAAAATAAATCCTCCTTTGCAGATCATCCAGAGGAATGTGAATCGTAGATATTCAAAAATAACTTGAAATTGAGTCCCACATTTGACTCAACAACAGATTACAAAACTCAGAGTGAGCTAACAAAGTAACTAACGATGTCTAAGAAAAAGTAAAATAAAGCCAAACACAAATTAGCAATCCAAGTATCTAACCATCTACAAGATACAAGTAACAGGGTGGCATATTGCACACAAGATGACACTAAACATGATATGTTTTTAATGCATTTGACGTGGCCTTTGTTGAACTTTGACTCCACGATGAAGGTCATAGCCGAATAGAGCATCCCACATAAGTATTACGAATGCTTAAAGTGGAATATTAAGGAATTTTTTTTTTATCTGGTAGAGTTAATTCTTCATTTTTCAGTGAAGGATACTGAGTTAACATAGTTGGGGTGATTCAGTTCCAGTAGAAGCGCTGTCTAATTTATTGAATTACACTTTGCCTGTGTTCCCCCTTATGGGAATAGAAAATGAAGAATTCATTAAAGAAAGGAAGGAAGGAAGAAAGAAAGAAAGTGCAAAGACGAAAAAATATATAGCCAAATCCCCAAAAAAAACTTTGTAAAGATAAACTTGCTATACTTCTATGTACAATGACTAATTTCAATAATTGGCCAGATCATCCATCCTGAGAAGTTGCTTTCAAAGATTTTGAATTGCAACAAATTTTTAGATGTTTGACCATGTATTCATGATATTCATTACGTCATATTTTCGCACATCATAATGACAACATACAGGTCCTTTTAAACAGTTGTTGGTTTCTAAAGCCAGGTTAGCACAAAGAAAAGGATCAACGCCCACTATTGAACGCAATTGCACTAATGGTAACTCATTTTTGATGGGTTTGACCAACCAATTTGAACTATCATTTCTAAAAGCACTCTAATCAGACTTGCTCTTTTCATAACATTTGATAGACTTTAAAAAACATCAAGTGTCAAATCAAGCTAATCATATGGTAGGCCTCAATCCTCCTCCTCCTCCTGGTGACATAGGAACCTAACCTATATATATAGATCAACATGAAAGTCTGGGGACTTTGTCCATCTAATGTATCAAAAGGCTGACCCCTTTATTTGTAGGATACACATTAGTCTAAGCAGAGCTGGAAGCTGCAACTAAAAGATTTTTAAGTATTCCCCAACTTTAATTTACCATTCATATGTAATCATGAATGATTCTTCTAACACTTCTGTTGTATTTCCACAGAATATTGTGGGTACAAAATAAGAAGAAAAAAAAAACAAACCAACAAAAACCAACTCTGTAGTCTTGTTCCTTGGAAATTCAGATGGAAACAATGCAACGATTTTACTGCTAACGTGTATCAATTATAAACTAAGGCTGTCAAAGCAAACCTTACCTGCCGTCGTGATATTTTATTAGCACACCCTTCTCTTCCCAAGTCAATGTCAACCTTAACATCTTCTGTTGCTCTCCCAAGTAAAACCTAAATGTGCAAAATGATATTTTACTCAGAAGAAAATAATCAAGCAAAAAAAGAAGGAATATAGAGTTACTAAAGTGGAAACTGCATGAAAATTATTTCCCCAATTATCTCATATAATATAGGATGTTCAAAGCAGCATCACCTATAATAAACTACCAAATCAGCCCCAAAATTTCAACATAGATTTTCACCAACTTAAATTATGGTTTAGATCACATCAAAAGCTCTACATGACCATAGAAATAAAGCTCCTGCAGAAGTCTTATAATTTTGCTAAGATTGTGCAAGCATCAAACATATTAGGGATGTCTTATTGAAAACGTATTTAGTTAAGAGAAACTACACCCCCCCCCCCTCCCCAAAAAAAAAAAGCATACACATACATATATAAATAATAGAACAGCTAAAATATGTAGCACCAATTAAGTGCTGTGGATAATGTAACTAAAAAGGCATTTTGGTTGTCAAAAACAGTGAATATTCCATTATTATGCAAAAAAAAAAAAAAAGTTGGGATTGATATTGATTCTAATCTCTCATAACACCCATAGGCCACAGAATCTATTTTATCCTTTTCATTAGTGACTTAACCACTAGTTCTTCCTTGCTGATTCCACCATTGTATGCCATTTCCAACTGAAGCATTGATTTGCCACTAGTAATTCTGAATGAAATCACCATTTAAAAAAAGGGCAGGGGCCGGGGGGGGGGAAGAACTGTGCTGCAGTAGACAACAATTGCCATTAATACCTTCATTCCTTCAAATTTTTGAACTTCCTATACTAGTTCATATTATATGAGTTTAAGCACACAATAGCCATGATGCAAGAAAACACTGAAGTGAAAACTACTCCAAGAAGCAGAGTTCATTTGCCAAATATCAATTTATTTAATCAAAACACAAAATAACGAGAAAAAAAAATTTCAGTATACAAAATGCTACAGAAGTGTGCCCACTCATGCACATGCATTGTTTTTATGCATGCATGTGCGCATATATTGAGGGTTACTCTAAATTCATGTTTAATACAGTTAGTCTTTAAAGGGACATCAGATAACTTTGATTGTAATTTATACATCATCTGACTAGATGTCAAAACTTTATAGTCAATGTTTCAATAGGAGTTGAAGAACATCGGCATCCTCTATTTGATTTGATAAATCTTAACATGTGCTAGGTACACTGGTTTCCACTACAATCAAATCATATTTTTAATTGTATCCAAGTATGGAAATCAGAATGGGATGTTGTTTCTAACAATTCTAATGTGTCCCAAGGCCCTTTTAGGATAGCTTTTGCACTTCTGTTTTTGCGTTTGCATTTACAAAAGCTATCCTGGGAAACATGCTTAATTGTTTGGCTAAACTATTATAACCACTTTCATGTTGATTTTGCTTTTTGAAACGCACATAAGTGCATTTGTAGAAAAGAAGCCTAGAGCTGCTTTTCTCCAAACACCCACTCAAGCTTCTTTGAGGTTTCACACCATTCCTTTTGCAATTTTAAAATATTTACAATATCATACCAACCACAACTCAACCCAAAAATATAAGTTTTAACCATGGGTGACATACAAGTTAACAAACATAGTCAATTGGCCTTATATTTAGAGAAATAATAAGAGGACTCAGGATTCTTGCAGTCAAACCCAAAAAGTTTTGATATGGCTTTGAGAAGTACCTCAGGCTTCTTGATATAATGCTTTGAATGGTGACCATACAAAACAGCAAGCGCTCCTTGAGATGCAATGACTCTTTGCATATAAGAATGAACAGACTGTTCCAGCCTTATAATTACCCTCTTACTGTTCTCGTGCTGATATCTTGAGACTGCAAACAAAGAAGTAAAAAAAATTCAAAACTAACTGCACAAAGCCTCATTTCAACTATTTGGGCACTAGAAGTGAGATAAAAAGAGTTTGTCAAATGTAACAAGTTTACAAAAAATTTAAAGGGAAACGGGGTAAATATGCCATATGGGTGCATGCATGCAACACTGACAACCAAATAATCTAATAATTCAAATGTTTCTGGTTATGAATCTTGTGACAGGAAGTCAAACTAAAATCTATAGAACCACAAAAACACACACCAAACATGCCACAAATCTACAATATGAGCGCATCATTTGTCATACATCACAATACAATTAACAAAGATTCTATCTGAATTCCCACCTAATTATGTGATAAAAAGAACATAAAAAATACAGAGAGTGGGCACAGAAATTCCATATTAATACATTATCAATATTTTAGTTATTCTGTTATAATTTATAAACCACTGGCCAAAAACATTGATCACTTCAAGAAGCACGTGTAGTGTACATCTCCATAAAAGCTTTCAAAACTAGAAAATGCCTAAAACAGAATTAACAGTGATAACATTGACAATTACTTCAACAGCATACCATCCTTGTAATTACAGAATCACAGATGGTAAAACTTTGTAGGATTGGAACTTATTATCAAACCACCCAAGCAAAACATTCTAGGTTAACTGACAAATAAGTAACAACTAATGTGTGGAAATCCCGAATGATTTGAAGAAGATTTAAAGGAGATTGAGGCCATAATAAAATCTGATCTTTAGGCTGATTTTTTGGGTTGACCTTTATGTTTTCATATTTGATTCTCTTTGTACATATTAAATAGGACCGTGTATGTAAAGAATAATATACAATTTTCTGGAATGAATTGAATTTAATTTCCATGCTCTTTCTCTTCATGGTATCAGAGCAGGGATTTTGAAAACCCTAGCAAAATATGGCCGCCAGTCATGAGTCTACCCAGTCGATAACTCAGGAAGGAGAATCAGAAACAATCTCCTCCATGAGTTCGACTGTCGGAATTGAGAATTCCTCATTCCATCTCACCGTAGAAAAATTGAATGGTAAGAATTACCGAAAATGGGCCCAATCCATCAAGCTGGTCATCGACGGCAGAGGGAAACTAGGTTTCCTTATAGGCGAGATCAAACAGCCACCTTCCAGTGATGCTGCAGCCTTCCAGAAATGGCGTTCTGAGAACTCCTTCATAACCTCCTGCTTGATCAACTCCATGCGACCAACAATCGGCAGGACGTATATGTTTCTGCCGACGGCGAAGGATGTGTGGGATGCTGTTCGCGAAACCTATTCTGACATCGAGAATGCCTCTCAAATCTTGGAGATCAAAACTCGTTTATGGCAGATGAAGCAGGGAGACAGAGAAGTAATGGAATACTACACAGAGATGCTAAGCTTATGGCAGGAATTGGACCTTAGCAGTGAAGAATCGTGGGAGTGCACTGGTGACAGTGTGCGATTCAAGAAGAGAATGGAGAACGAGAGAGTGTACGAGTTTCTGGCTGGGCTCAACAAAGAGCTTGACGATGTGAGAAGTCGAGTCTTGGGTCGCCGGCTGTTACCGTCCATCCGAGAAGTCTTCTCTGAGGTTCGGCGTGAAGAAAGTAGAAGGAAAGTAATGTTGAAGGAGAGACCAGTGGCCAGGAGTGAAGCAGTCGACGCCTCTGCACTGGTAACCCGAGGGTCTCTCACAGGAACTGGACCGAGGAAAAACATATCGCCTGGGTTTGAAGCAGCGACTGGGCTTGAAGCCTTTGTTATGTCTCGTGGGCCTCATATTGGATCTGGCCCAAAACCAAATAAAAGGCCCTTTTGTGATCATTGCAAAAAATTGGGCCATTCCAAAGATACTTGTTGGGCCTTACATGGCAAGTCTGCTGACTGGAAGCCCAGGCAATCCAACAAATCTCACGGGTACCAGGCCTCTACTGAACAGCAGACAATGATAGGCGCCCCAGCCCAACACACTCAGTCGACCTTTAGTGGGGGTTTTAAGCCCGAGCAGCGTGAGAAATTATATGCCCTTTTTTCAACCTTTCAAGCCTCGGGTCAGTCCTCTACTTCAATGCCATCAAGTTCATTAGCCCACAAAGGTACCTTTTTTACTACTCTTAGTACCACTTTGCGCCTCACCCCCTGGATTATTGACTCTAGAGCATCCGACCATATGACTGATTCCCATCATTTATTTTCCACCTATTCACCTTGTGCTGGTAACTTGAAAGTAAAAATTGCAGATGGTACTTTATCCCTAGTAGCTGGCAAAGGGAGTATTCGTATTTCTGAATTTATTACTTTGGAGTCTATCCTTCATGTTCCTAATCTCTCTTGCAATATGTTGTCCATTAGTCAACTAACCAAACAATCTCATTGCTCAGCTATTTTTTTGTCTTCTCATTGTGTTTTTCAGGATCTATCATCGGGGAGGACGATTGGCAGTGCTAAGGAATGCGAGGGACTCTATTACTTTGATGATACTTACATGAATAAACAATGTCTTCCTCCCATTTGTAATTCTGCATTTAGTCCTAAGGATAGTGACCTTTTGTTATGGCATAAACGAATGAGTCATCCTAGTTTTCAATATTTAAAACATGTGTTTCCATCACTTTGTTCGAATAAAACTCCCTTGGATTTACAATGTGAAGTTTGTGAACTTGCAAAACATCATCGCTCTACTTTTCCCACATCTGCTTATAAACCATCACAACCTTTTACCCTGATTCACAGTGACCTTTGGGGGCCTTCACAAGTTCCCAATAGGACCCACAAAAAATGGTTTGTTAGCTTTATTAATGACCACTCTCGCCTCTGTTGGATGTTTTTACTGAATGATAAATCTGAGGTTAGTTCTATATTCATGAATTTCTACAATATGGTTTACACCCAATTTCATACAAAAATTCAAATTCTTTGTACTGATAACGGCACTGAGTACTTCAACCATTCTTTGGGTCCCTATTTTCAAGACAAAGGTATTATTCACCAAAGCTCTTGCGTTCAAACCCCTCAACAAAATGGGGTTGCTGAACGGAAAAATCGACACATTCTTGAGGTAGCCCGTGCCCTTCTGTTCACCTCTCACATGAAAAATTATTTTTGGGGTGATGCCATTCTGACAGCTGCCTTCCTCATCAATCGAATGCCTAGTCGGGTTCTCTCATTTGCAACCCCTCTCCTAAAATTCCAGGAAACCTTTCCTGCTTCTCGGATTAGTTCATCTCTCCCACTTCGTATTTTCAGGTCCACGGTGTTTGTTCACATCCACGCCTCCCGACGTAGTAAGTTGAGTCCTAGGGCCCTCAAGTGTGTCTTCCTTAGCTACTCTCTCACTCAAAAAGGTTACAAATGTTATGACCCTCTCTCACAGAAATTATATGTTACTATGGATGTCACATTTTTTTATCATACTCCCTACTACTCGCTTCAGGGGGAGTCCTTGAGTGAAGCTCGATCCTCAGACACAGACTTCGATGTTGCCATCTTTAAATCTACTCCATGCAATACACCATCTCCTTTTTTGTCCAACACAAAGGGAATCTTGATTTCAGGGGAAGATGTGGAAAAACAAACAGACAGGGAGACACTTGTTTACTCAAGGAGACCTAAATCAAAGCCTGATAAGACTCTCGCATCCAAAGCACCAAAAGAGTCAGAACCAGTGATAGCTCCGACTACTCATGAGCCAAAACTCAATCCTGATCAGGTAAAAAATCTTGATGACTTACCCATTGCTCTTAGAAAACAACCTCGTACATGTACTCTCCATCCTATTTCAAAATTTGTATAATACAATTCTCTTTCTGCCAAGTGTCGTACTTTTACGTCTAACCTTGACAGAATTCAGATTCCTAAGAATATTCAAGAAGCCTTGGAGGTTCCAGAATGGAGAGAAGCAGTGATGGAAGAAATAAGGGCATTGGAAAAAAATGGAAGTTGGGAGGTGATGACTTTGCCAAAAGGAAAAAAACCAGTGGGTATTCACGGTGAAGTACAAGGCAGATGGGACAGTAGACCGGTATAAAGCCCGCCTAATTGCAAAGGGGTTCACTCAGACATACGGTATTGACTATACTGAGACATTCGCACCAGTTGCAAAGCTAAATACCATATAGGTTCTCTTGTCCTTGGCAGCAAACCTGGACTGGCCACTCCATCAGTTTGACATCAAGAATGCTTTTCTGAATGGTGAGCTAGAGGAAGAAGTGTTCATGACGCTACCACCAGGATTTTACAAGGGGGAGGAAACCAGAGTATGTAAATTGAAGAAATCTCTGTATGAACTCAAACAATCACCGAGAGCATGGTTTGATAGATTTGCAAAGATGATGAAGAATCAAGGATACCAACAGGGACAGTCAGATCACACTATGTTCTTCAAACAATCTGATGATGGAAGGAGGACCATCCTGATCGTGTATGTCGACGACATCATTCTCACTGGAGATAACACAGGAGAGGTGGAAAGATTGAAGGAGGTCTTGGCCATAGAATTTGAGGTAAAAAACCTAGGCCAAATGCGATACTTTCTGGGAATGGAAATTGTCAGATCAAGAAAAGGAATCAGTGTCTCCTAGAGAAAGTATGTTCTTGACCTTTTGACTGAGACTGGTATGCTTGGTTGCAAACCAAGCGATACTCCGATCGAAGCAGGAAAAAGAATGGGAGACGTCGGAAAACCTGTTGATAGAGAAAGATATCAGAGACTAGTAGGTAAATTGATCTACCTATCTCACACTAGAACTGACATTGCTTTTGCTGTTAGTGTGGTCAGTCAGCACATGCATTCACCAAAGGAGAGTCACCTAGAAGCGGTATATAAGATTCTCAGATATCTGAAAGGTTCTCCAGGGCGAGGTCTATTCTTTAAGAAAGAAGACAGTAAGAAGATAGAGATCTATACCGATGCAGATTGGGCAGAATCAGCAGAAGACAGAAGGTCTACTACCGGCTATTGTACCTACATTTGGGGAAATCTAAGTAACATGGAGGAGTAAGAAGCAAAGTGTGGTAGTCAGAAGTAGTGCCGAGGCTGAATTCAGAGCAGTTGCACAAGGAATGTGTGAAGGACTATGGTTACAAAAGCTTTTGGAGGAACTACATGTCATAGTAGAGCTTCTCATCAAACTCTATTGCGACAACAAAGCTGCTATTAGCATTTCCCATAACCCTGTCCAACACGACAGGACTAAACATATAGAAGTTGACAGGCACTTCATAAAGGAGAAAATTGAAAAAGGGGCAATCTGCATGACCCATATTCCTACAAGAGAACAATTAGTAGATATATTTACTAAGGGATTACAAAGAACCAGTTTTGAAGAGTTTATCTGCAAGTTGGATATGATCAACATCTATGATCCAACTTGAGGGGGAATGTGGAAATCCCGAATGATTTGAAGAAGATTTAGAGGAGATTGAGGCCATAATAAAATCTGATCTTTAGGCTGATTTTTTGGGTTGACCTTTATGTTTCCATATTTGATTCTCTTTGTACATATTAAATAGGACCATGTATGTAAAGAATAATATACAATTTTCTGGAATGAATTGAATTTAATTTCCATTCTCTTTCTCTTCAGAACAAATCGGTCATTAAATAAATTCAAGTCATACTAGGAATTACCTTCCCTACTGGAATATAAATCCTGGTCATCTGGACTCAAGTCCATGTCAAGTATCTGCCAAAAAAGACCAAAGAAACAGAGAAAACAGTGACAAATGAATCATACGGAACAGCTAACAGGAATAATATTTTAAAATTACCATTGCTTCAACATCTGAAAAATAAGGAACATCATCATCACTCTCAAAAGGAAGTTCTTCCTGATCTGATGGTGAAGGGTTTATAACCGGTTCTGGAACAGTCATTTCAATAGAGTCCAATTCTGCATGTAAAGCTTGATGATTTCGAATTGTAGCTTGAGCATCTATTTCCTGTTTACTGAAGCTAGCATTCTTCTGAGGATAGCTTACATGACCATCAAAGCCATGAATCGGCTTCTCTAGATAAGAATCAACTGTGCTATAAGTCAGATGCTTTGCCTGTTCAATTTCTGTAGCCTCATTCTTCAGTGTCACAGGTAGAAGATGGTTTGCATTTACAATTGCTGAACTGATTTGGTTTGGACCTCCACAAACAGTACTTGCACTCAAATTTGCCACTTGTGGGCAGTCATCATTACGCAGCCCAAATTTATCCCCATGATCATCAACTGGATAGTTTAAACTCATTTCTTGTAGCAAATGTGATCCCACTGTCTGGGAAGATAAATGAGGCTGTTCAGGGTTTTTGCCTTCACTCTTTATCAGGCTTAGACCTCCAGCATTAGTTTTCTGATTATTGGAGAAATCCTTAACAAATGAGGATTTTGGATGATTAAATTCATGAAATTCCGATTGTATTGCAGAAGGAAGAGATGATGATGATGGTGGTGGCATCAGAATGGGTAGAAAAACATCATCATTGCAAGGAATTTCTGTGTCTTCAGTGTTCAACATGCAGGAAATAACTCCACCATGCAGTTCTGGAAATTGAGGGTTTACAGTTGATGTACATGGAAATATTTGGGCCTCAGAACTGCAAATTGTGTGCACATCACCATAATGAAACCGCTCATTGTCATCTAATTCTCCAGGACATGCAACACCCGAAACACAGAGATATTCATCTGGAGCAGCCACGGATGCTTCAGTTCCAGTGATATTGGGCACGTCATCCACATTAGGAGAATCCAACAAAATTGAGCTCAAACCCTCAATACTTAACTTGTCAATTCTATCTTTTCCATCATCATCCATGAAAAGAAGCTCTTCCTGATTTGTAAAGTTTAAAAAAGTATTGGACAACTCAGCAAAATAATCATCAGGGCAACGAGTTGGATTTTCCATGTTATCACATTGCATTGGGTTTTTCAGCTTGGAATCTGAGTGGGTAACATCAAATCCTAAAGTATCTATGTTCTTTACATCATGATCATCAAGAAGTGAAAATGTATCTCCTGTGTGCTGTTTGTTCTCACAAAGGTGAACATCAGACATCGTTGGTGCAGAAATACCCTCAATTGCACTCCAGATTGGCATCTGGGGCAGTGGAGATGAATAACCCAAGTTGTGAAATGATGCACCACAATCTGAAATCGGTGAATTGAAAACTTGGCTTCCTCCAAATTCAGAGCATATATTTCCCAGATTGCCATCACTTCTTTCAAATGTAGCCGACGGTTTTGTCTCCAAACCATCAGCTTCAAATATGTCACAGACCGGCAATTCTTTTGGCTGACTCAATTCCTCAACACCGCAACTCTCAGTAAGAGGAAGATCCTCTGCAAAAGTACAAGAAATTTGTTTATTCATGTTACTTTGAAAAAAAGGAATATCATTTTCAACTGGATTCTGAACTCCCATATAAAATGCCTGGGAAGTAATACCAACTCCAGCTGCACTACCCATTGCAAATTGTGGAAAGACATGGGGCATAGTATCAAAGCTCGAGTCCTGAACTCCAAAATGATTTGAAACTGGATCTCTAAGCATGCAATTTGCAGATGGAGGTTCATCTCCATTGCCAATGCAATTATTATTACCGGGGGTGACAAGAAAACTCAGATCCATAGGGTCAAATGGCTGACTGCAGATTCTCTTACGCATTGCATAGTAACATTTACGGACACTTTCAGCTTTTCTCTTCCCTGAAACACATTTATTTTCTTTTGAATTAGCAAATCTATTAGGTTTTGATGGAAGAAATGAAGTAGAAGACTCAAACTCAATCATGCGAACGGATGCCTCTGCAGAAACATCTGGATCATAGAGGAGAGAATGCCAGCGATTTTGTAATTCTTGAACAGTAAATCTTCGAGAAAATTGCACTGCACCTTTAGCGAGTGATTCCAAGGAAGCACCAGCCTGAAAACAAAAGAAGAAAAGAAATAAATCCAAATGAGAATTCTTCCAGCACCAATGAAATTATGAGTCACACTGTGTATATCTGTCCATGTCCAAGCGGACAAGATATACTTTTGTACACACGCTTCGAGTTATAACACATTGGAAGTGTGCCAACAAAATATACTATTGTACACACGCTTTGAGTTATAACACATTGGAAGTGTGTAAAAGATCCATTTCAAATCCTTTTTTTTTTCTATAGAAATTTCTATTGAGCCTTTTTCTGCTCAAAAAATTTGGTTTCGTACAATTTTATTTTTCTGATAAGTGAAGTGTAGTTAGTATTAAAGTGCCCAAGGGGCGAGAACTCATAAATACAAAAGAGATCCAGGACAACAATTAAAGCCTAAGATCTTCCAAAAAATCAACTAGAAAACACACATATAAAGGAGAAGCCTTTTTATCCCAAAAGTATAATGAACGCAAAACACAATTATCTTTAAAAATAAAAGAGGGCTGCTCAACTCCCTAAAAAATAGGCCTATTTCTTTCGCTCCAAAGTCTCCAAATCAAGCAAATCGGCACCAATCTCCAAACCAAACGAGCATCCTTCCTAAGCATTTCCTCCAACTAGGAAGAAAACTCTCCCGAAGACGCAGACAACACCTAAGCACAACCAAAAATAGAGAACACAAGGCTCCTACAATCCCTTGACATTGAACAACTAAAAAGCACGGACACAGATACGACATGACACAGACACGGACATGAAGAAATGGCATTTGTGAAAAAGGTAAAACGGATATGTTAGGGACACATTAAATATAATTTTTCTATATTTTTTATATGATCATATAATAAAAACCTAACATTATTTCAATTAAAATTGGTATAAAAACACATAAATCAAAAAAATATTATAAAAATAATAAAATAATAAAACAGTTAAATAATTTTTTTATTAATATTGGAATGTCCCACATTACCCATTTATGGCCCCTATGTGCGGTCCATAAGGCTTTAGTTCCCCTTTTTTTAACACCTAAGTTTTAAGGAGTCGAATGGGCTGGGCCTTACAAGAATAAATAATGGAATTTCATTAAAAAATTATTAAATAAAAATTTAAAAACATCTTCATTTAATTATTAACATCTATGATTCAAGTTCCAAAACAAATTTACTAACTACTATATTGTTTATACGTATGTATATAACCAAAAAAATAAAGGAAAAAGGAGAAAAAAAGGAAAAAATTAGTAAAAAAAGAAAAAGAAAACGTGTACTAACATGTCCTAACGTGTCTAGAACGTGTTCGGAATTCAGAAAAAATAAAAAAATTGGACACTTTTTCACGTGTCCGGAAATTATCTGAGTGCCGGTGTCCGAAATGTATCCAACATGGATACGTGAACTAAAATAGAGTCTTCGTGCTTCATAACTGAACAATGTACAAGAAGATGGTCAACCGTCTCGACAACCTCCTTGCACTTACTACACCAATTGGCCATCTGGAATCTCCTTCGATGAAGATTATACACTGTTAATATAACTTCCCAAGCCGCCTTGGTAGGGGCTTTGGAATACCAAATCAATCTCAACGGAAGTCTACCTCACAGCTCCCAATCAACTCCCTGTTTTTGACTATTTTTGTAAGCATAGGACTTTTGAGAAAAGTTTAAATGCCTCCTTCATTACTCTAGTCCCTAAGAAAAGGGGCTGCGAAAATTCGTGACTTCTAGCCTATTAGCTTAGCAGGGAGTGTCTATCAGCTTGTGGCCAAGGTTCTTTCAATGAGGCTAAAGAAGGTAATGGGTAGTGTTATTTTGAAAAGCCAAAACACTTTTGTGGTAGGGAGGAAAATTCTAGACGCAGTTTTAATAGCTAACAAGTGCATGGATTCCCAAGTGAGGTGGTTTTTTTTTTTATAAGTAAATGTATACATATTCCAAAGCGCCCAAGCGGTGGGTGGGGGGGGGGGGGGGGGTGCAAATTTACAGTAAAAGACAACTACAAAATAGGTCTTAGAGACTCCAAAAAACCCAATAAAGAGCCAACATCCAAGAGAATAGCTCTTTTAGTCCAAAGGAAAAGCAACCTCAAAAACTTATCTTTAAAGACAAAAGAGAGGAGTTCCTCCCCATAAAAAATCTTCTTATTATGCTCTCTTCAAATACACCATATCAAAAGGCAACCTTTGAAGGGACTTGCGACTGCCAAATCAACTTCCAAGGGAAGTGCCTCACCTCCCCACCCACCAAAGCTTGCTAGTAGGAGCTCACCATAAATTGCTTGCAATTACTAGCTTTCCAAATCAGTTTATCTTCCCTCTCCTCTATCAGCTTGCATCTACTCAAGGTTTCCAACAACCTAATCCCCTTATTAATTTCTCGGTCAAAAAACCGTCAACTAAACCTTGGAGACCACACCGCCTCTCTCCCCATCCTTGTATAGCAATCCATCTCCGAGCACTCCTTGTCCATAGCAATATTGAACAAGATAGGGAAGGTTGCCTTCAAAGTTCCTCCCCCACACCATTCATCCTTCCAAAAACCAATTCTATTGCCCCTCCCCACTTCAAAACAAGTGTGATTTCTAAATTCATCCAACCCCCTTTGAAGGAAACTCCACAAACCACACCCCCAAAGATCCCTCCACTGCCCTAGGAAACCAATCAGCCTCCGCTCCCCCCATATTTTGACAATTTCACTCTCCTCCAGAGATGATGATCCTCCACCCCATATCTCCATAACCACTTCCCTGGAAGCAATTGTTGAAGATCCTGAAATTCTTAATGCCCAAGCCCCCAAAGTCGTAGGGGACTTTACAATATCCCATTGACCAAATGCATTTTCCTTTTTTGGGGAGGAACTCACTTCAATTCTGTCTTCTGGTGAGGAGGGGGGTTGGGTCCTGAAGCGGGCCTGAGTTTGGATGAACAGCACCATGAATCTGAGGAGGTGAGTTCGAATGAGGTTAATAGGAGGAGTGGCTAAGGGGGAGGAACTCACTTCGATTCCTGTCTTCTGGGTTTTTTTTTTTTTTTTTTTTGGGGGGGGGGGGGGGGGGTCTGAAGTGGGCCTGAGTTTGGATGAACAGGAAGAACAGCATCATTAATCTGTGCAGAAAAACTTTCCTATGGTGATGGAGTTTTAGAGACTTCTAGAGGGGGATACTTTTTGGGAGGAGGCACTATCCATGAAGAGCATGGAGTCAGAAGAAAAGTCCAAAGGCTTATGCAGTACTCAGCTGAACAAGAAGGAAAAATTATTTGGTGGGCAGAGGAGGGTGATGAAGTGGGTGGGGCGATAGTTGTCAGGGGGGAAGGGCTGTTAAGGAGCCATTGATGTGTGCCCCTTTGGCCATAGTTCCTCTAGGTGAGATGCAGCAGGAGGGCAGAACTCAGTTCTTCTGCAATTCTCTATGGGGGACCAGACTTGAAGAATGCAAGAAAGCAAACAGATAGAAGTTTCAGATTGGGTCTTAAGGGAAATTAAAAGAGTCAGAATATTACAGGGTGTCTCAGGCAATGGCTATGAACAGAAACTGATGGCTCTGTTCAGAGAGAGAGAGATGCAAAACATGCAGAGGAGGATTGGTGGGAGGAAGCAGGAAGAAGGACCAGATAAGGAGCAGTCAGCTAGGAGATGAAGAGAGAGCTACATAACCTAGCCTGCACAGTCAACTCTGGTGGCAAGAAAGGGGCAGCAGAGGGGGAGGCTGAAGGGGAAAAGGATCTGTTAAGGTTGGTCACTCCATGATTATGAAGTTAAGCCTTGGCTTAAATAAAATCAAGTACCAGTATGGTAGATGTGAAGGGTAAATTATTCAGTCAATCTCACAGCTCCAAAAATAAAATCCACCTTTAATAGTTCAAGGCATGCACATCAAAATATAAATTCTCATGGAGAAACGCCAACATATGACCTGCTTCCAAATGAGAGCACATACCTTGTCAGGCAACGATTTTAATGAATTAACAAACAAAATCCCTCAGCAGGAATATAAGATCACAAAGGAGAATGCCTAGCATTGGTGTTGTATGCAGCATAAAATCAAGTGATGAAAGTAATATATCACTCATCAAGTATCAAGAGCCCTTGTCAACTCTAGCAAACAGAAAGATTCACTAACCAAAGGATTTCCTCCATGTGGTTCTCTATCAACTGCCATCTTAATTAGCACACCGAGTTCTAAACAAGATTGCCTTCTAGAGACACCTTAAGAAAACAAATTCTATATTGATTACTGCTCCCCCTCTTGATCCTCTATTCAGAGATTAGAAGTGGATCCGTCTGACCTTCTCCTAACCTCCCCTCATCCACAGAAGTAATAAGAGTAGTGCTATTGCTGACATACATAACTTCCTCCACAATTTATGGCAATGTTATATCATTAAACTAAAGAAACTTGATTTACAATGAAAAAGGAAGGATATATTTGAGAGTTTTCATGATAATCAAGAAGCATAAATAAAGGAAATTGACAAAATTTATACCTCTTTTCCATAATATGTAGTAAATATTTATTGAAAAAAGTACAACTTTAATGTCAATGTTGAAACAATGGATAAATGATAATACCAAGTAAAATAGACCAAATAAAAGTAACACACGTGGGAAAACAATTATCCCTACCCATGGTATTTTACAATTGAAGCATGCCCACAGATACCAATGTTGGATCTAATGTAGGTATGGCACGGCGGAAAGGAAACTTCAAAAATCAACTTATAGTGTCTTGTATAAATGCCTAAATAATATTATATCTGAGACACAGTATCACACTTGTTATAGTGTCATAGATGGAAACTCTGGGTCAAAATTACCCAAAACTTAAATGACAGACAATATCAAATTTATGCCCTGCCAAATTAATCTCCTACAGCTCATAATAGCATAGCACCAAAAGTTGTTCTGTAAATAAATAATATACCAAAAAGAAGCATCATAAAATTGGAAGGAAGACACTATCTGCTCCAAGAAAAGCTACTGGCACTCCATACTTTATTCCCAAATACAGCAAATGACAAAAATGCCCCTCCAGACATCACTCTCCTCCATGTCTGACTGAAATAATAATCATTAGACACTTTTCCCTCATTTCACCTTTCGTTACTTTCATCAGCAACCCAATTAAAATCATAATTCCATTCCTTTAGAAATTCTAGATCCAACTTCTGGCATGCATTCATACTTATACGTGTAATGATCTTCAAAATGTAAAAGCTAAGCACAGCTTAAATAATATGTCAAGAGCAAGACATAGCTAGATGGTTCATGACCGAGTTCAAGTTCAAGCCCCCATATAATGGGGGGGAGAGTGGAGGAGAGAAGTGAACTTTGGGTCTGATCAAAATTTGAGAGCTTATTCAATTGAGACTCAAATTTTAGAATTTCAAAGGAGAGTTTTTAGGTTTTGCATATTAATTATTGAGTAGAAGACAAGATAGTCATGTTCTTCCCTCTATCCCTCTCTAAAATTCCAAATCTTTGATTCAATTTCTAGAGTTTGTTTGATATGTATAAAAGAAATGTTGTGTGTGTTATGAATTCATCTAAATTGTTGATAACCCGTTTACGACTCAAAAAATGGGCCCGGCAAAAAATTTTGACCCATTTTTGTCTACTGGATTCTCCGTCCAAACAGAGATTTGGGTCCCGTCCGAACAGAAGAGGCTTCCTCGTTCGAACGCGTGAAGGTTTTCTTGCCCCGACCTAGATACGGATTTGACAGTTTCTAAACCTATATATAATAGCGTTATTAGGGTTGCGGGATTAAGAGATCATTGTGAGAGGAGAGCTACTTTGTAAGTCGTCTTTAGGTGTAAAGAGGCTTTTGGATTTGTGAGTGTTTGTGCTCTTGTAACCTCTTCATTACATAATGAATTGATCATTGCTATCCATGTACGTATGCAATTTGTTAAACCACGTAAAATCTTTGGTGTTCTTTGTCTTGCTGCATTCGTTTTTTTGTTCTTGCATTTTTTTATTTTGTTTTCGGGTTTTGTTGCTTAACAAGAAAAGGTAATGCCTACCAAATTTTTATAAAAAAAAGTTTTGTTTTGTGGGGGGGGGGGTGAGTGAATGGAAGGATTGTGATAATAAAATATGATGATAAAGGGAAAAGTGATCATTTTATGTAATTGACTAATTTGTTGTAGTCCACACAAGTCTCATGAACAATTGGAGCTTTAAGATCACAATATTTTCATAATCAATGTAGGTTTTAAAATTATGATAAAGGATTGAATTTAGTTTGCCACTCATGCATGTAAATGTATAATATATAGTTTAAAAGGCTCTAATAATTGATTTGGAAGGAATATACATAGTCAAGAATGGTGTCCAATGAGGAGAAAAAGAAGATACTACAACGATAAGGATTGAAAATTGAGGTTGAAGTGATAATAGAATCAACATCATCGATTCATGCAATTGAACAATATGCAAGTCCCATAAGAAGTTGTAAGACGAGACTGATCAAAAAAAGGAAGTCCTAAGACAAGAGTAAATGAACACTAATGAAATTTATTTTTCATTTGTATTAGAATGAGCATATACCCTCTAAGTGAGTAAAATGGGGGTAGAGAGAGAGAGAGAGAGAGAGAGAGGTAGCATTGTAAGTCACACAATGGTAAAGTAGGTGTGGCAACTTCTAACCCAACTCATAGACATAAAATGTGGTATTGCTGTTACATCGGGTATAAACAAAAGTAAATAGCTTTTATTTACTAAATGCTAGGATAGCCCAGAAAACAAAAGGTTAGTTCCATTTAGAAAGAGAAGTTATAATGATATTTGACACTCGGTTTTTTTTTTTTGGTAATATTGATTCTTTTATAGACAAATTGTGAAATAATAAACAATATAGTGCTTATTAGTTGCCACTCATTTAATTATGAATGAAATAGGCAATTAGACAACTACAAAATATAAAAGGATAAAATTACTCATTCTCCCATGCAACTATCAAATCAACTTTCAATGTAATAACTACTTCTAGTATATGACAACGACAACGACAACAACAACAATAACTGAGATAAAATGAGTTGGTTTGATTGGACTACGAAAACAAATAAGAAAACATCTATCACATGGAAATGTAAAGAACGTATTCATATAAACAACACGTTACTTGGTTGCAGCTCCTGTCTAATATTTATAGTGAAATTTAATTTCAACCATGGATTAAAAAGAAAACAATGCAAAAGGTGTGGAAGTCTTCTACCTGGAGGCTCATGTAGATGAGAGACCTTAATGGTCATGTCTCAACGTATGCAGGTTGCGTAAGGTACCATCCTAAAAAGACCACTATCAACTATTAGTCCCGGTAATACAAACAGGTGGGAGGGGCAGAATACATACAAACCTAATATTTGATATTATTCTACACCTATAAAGCACAAATACTAAATTTTGATTCACGTGTCCATATCAAACACAGACATGCTTGGCTACTTTCCAAATACACGTCGGACATGCGAAAAAAGATTGTCCAAATTTTTCTTTTTTCTTTTTTTCATATCCAACACATTTTGGATACGTTCTCTCTTTCTTAATTTTTTAAAATTTTTTCCTCTTTTTCTCTCCTTCTCTTTTTTTTTTTTTTGTTATATATACATATATATATATATATATATTTTATGTAATAGTTAATAAATTTGTTTTGAAACTTGAATCATGAATGTTGATGATTAAATGAATAAATTTTTGAATTTTTATTTAATGGCTTTGTTATTTTGATATCTTAATAATATTTTCTGATTTGAGTGTTTTCATACCAATTTTGATATATGGTCATATAATATATATATATAGATATATATTCAACATGCTACTGACGTATCTGTCTCCTACTTCTTGAGAAATGTCATATCCGTGTCTCTGTGTTGTGTTGGATCTATATAACATGTTCGTATCCATGCTTTTTAGTTTTACATAAAATAACTACTCTCAAACTCGATCATATGTTCTCCAAACAGGTAGCTTGCACATTTTACCATTACCCCAAGCAACGACCTACCCTTTTTTTTGAAAGAAAAGCAACGACCTAACCTATTGCCCAAAAAAACATCCAATGTATAGTGGTTTAACCTTTGCTTATGAGGTTTGCATGCAATGCTTGATATGCCAAATGTTGCCTAGAAACCTTCGTCTCTAAAGCATTTAAAGTAAATATGCAATTTTCTTTTTTGGTTTTTCTAGCTAATAAGGATTCAATACTTAAGATTATTTTTGAGTTTCCAAAACACCTATTTTTTGGTACTTAAGTTCTCAAAACACTTTTAAAACTCAATTCCCCATTGAAAACTGTTCAATTGAGTAGGCTCCTATATGACATTGTGATTCAACCTATGGGATTGAAGGGGTTTAAGCCGCTGGCCTAGAAACTTAATATTAGATTAGTTGAAAGATTTCTTCCACCTCTCAGTTTTCCCTTTCCTTATCAATTCGCTCACAATGTGAAGAATAATGAGATTGCAACCTCTTAACTGCAGGCTTACACAATTGATACATTAATGTCTCAATGCCTCTCATCACACCCAAAAGGCCACTGTCCAATGATAGTCTGTCAATTTGGATTTTTGGAAGGGACAAATGGGGTATAGAGATAAATCCTGGCTTACTTACATGAGGTAGATTTTCTCACATCCAAACCCATGTTCTCTTACTTGTCAGCCCAAACTTTTACCATTGCACCAAGTAATGTCCCTTGATAAAATATGTTCCTAGAAATCATATAAAACACCTCCGATCTATTCTTCCATGGATCCTAACTCATACTATATTATTTCAATTTCCAAATACATTCTCGCATGCATAAACAGAAACATACTTTACGAAGACACCCTCCAATGACACTCCAAAACATAATGTATCTCTAGAAAACAACACTCCGACAGAGATACCCTCTAAGGCTCTAAGACACTCCAAAATGTAATGTATTTCCAGAAAACGACACTCCGAAAATCCTGATCCCGCCCCATGCTCTTAAGTACATGGAGGAGAAACATGGATGGGATTACAATCACACCTAAGCTGCCATATGTAAAACTCCTACTAATCAATTATGGGCTTCATAGTACCAGGCACTGTATTTAGTAATCGGTTAAACGTTCTATAACTACTTACCCAAAAAAATTGTTCCATAACCCAAATCTAAAATGAGTCAAATTTCATGGCCGTTGATCCAAACACAAATCGTTCTATAAAAGTTGTACTATGTCTTCAATAACAAGCAATCAGGCTCAACAAAGCTTCACGCAACACAAGAACCCCAAGATTACAATTACAAAACTCAGACAACCTTAGCTATTAAAGTACAGAATAATCAAAATTAACAATCAAACGGAAAAAGGAATTGAATGACTCAACACACACTAGCAAAACATCAACCTCAAACTTCAGATGATTCATGCAACACAAGAACCCCAAGATTACAATTTCAAAACACAGACAACCTTAGCTATTAAAGTACAGAATAATCAAAATTAACAAACAAAAGGAATAAGAATTAAATGACCAAACAAATCTATCAAATGTTACCAAAAAAAATCCAGTTGAAAGAACATAGCTATTTCCAATTCAGCGACAAAAATAAAAAAGGGACAAACCCGCAATCGGGGCAAACCCCAAACCCGAATTCAAATAATTAGGTCCTCAAACAGATAACCAAACAGAATCTTCAAAAGGAGACATTAATATCAACGGTGTGTGTAAGGTTACCTCCACTGAGTTTTTTAGCAAAAGGTCATCTTCGGGAATCCAAAAAGAGACAGGAGCAAGAGCTCCCATGTCTGCAACTGAATAACTTTCTCTTCTCTACAGTGTTGTTCTCTTCTCTCCAGAGTATCTCTATCCGTGAGAGTGAGACATGGAAATAACCTTAAACAAAAAGACGAACCCAAGTGTGGGGCACCCGGAAAACCTAGATACAAATACTTGGCGGAAAATCAGAAAGCTATTTGAAACGTGGACTGCTATTCGGTCCTTTATTCGGAGACCAGTGATTTTATGGAGCCCTACATGAAATCAATGTCAGGTTGAGGCACGTGCGTCAATCCTCATTCAGTAATTGAATGTTTGACGCTCCAAATTTCCTGTTCTTTTTCTTTTTCCTTCATGCGACTGCGAAGTATGAAGTTTTGAACACATCCTGCTGGGAAACTTATGTGTATATATATTATATAAACAAATATATATATATATAGAGAGAGAGAGAGAGAGAGAGAGAGTTCTGTTGTGTAGTATAGGTTGACTCTTAACCCCAGATGGAAACTCAAAACTCCTTGCCGGCTACAGCGTCTCTATATTAAAAGGCTGGCCCAAATAGAGGTGTTAGACAGGTCAGTCCAACACGATACGGACGGCCCGTTAACTTGAGATTCATTGAACTGACAGCTCGTGTCATTTAATTTTTTTTCTAAATTTTTATTATTTTTTCCCATTTTTTGCATTACTTCTTAAGTTGTTAATTGATATTCATTTCGCCAACTAATTTAGTTTTATTAGTAATACATGACTTCTGAATTTTATTCTCACTTCTTTCACTAAAGAATAATGTGTAATTTATTTATTTCGTTTAATTTTGAACTTAACTAGACTTTTGTATTTATTATAATTGTTAAATTTAGATTGTTAAGATTTTCAAAATTCAGAATTGAGAGACTTCTTTGACTCATAATCTAATGAGATTGATTGTACAATATATCTTCTGTTGATTAAAAAAATGATATTCTTTTCCAATTTTTTTTTACTTCTTTTAAAAATTATTAGTTTTTTTATTTAGTATTTAGTAGTTTTTTTATTATTTATTAGTTTATTAACTTATTACCACCTAATAGTTAATAATAATAGTAATTATTTTATTAAGATTATAATAGTAATTAATAAAAAAATAAGAATAACAAAATGTTAGTGATAAGTAATAATAATTATATTGCATAATAATAATTAAAATAATAATAGTACCTCAATATTAAAAATTGAAATCACACTTCAATTTGTAAACTTGCAAATATAGTAGATGTTATCACACTTCAATCACCAAACACCAATATTTTATAAATTCTAAACTATTTGCAAAATATAAAGAGAGTTAAAATTGAATGAGAATGTTTGCTGAGAGAATTGAATACTAGAAAATATGTGAGTGAATTCGTGAGAAAATATGAAATGAGATGTGAGGTATTTATCAAAAAAAAAATAGCAATTAAAATTTCAAGTTTTCTCTTTAAAATTAGCTATTATATAGTATATGATAAGGATAAAATGGTCAATTTTATCAATTTTTTTTCTAAATTATCACTCAAAAACTAGCTATTAAATTGTTAATATGGCTATTTGATGGAAAAAATTGTCGTTGTAAATGAAGTTTCTAGCAATACTCCTCAAAGTAACCATTAATATGGTTCTTCGACGAGTAAAAATAACTTAATTAAAAAGTCAAAAATAAAAAGAATCTGCACAAGTAGTCGTTACAGACCTAATGTGTCATGTCATTATCTCATAAATCATGGTGTCTAACATGTTGTGCCGTGCTTGGGCTTATAACGGGTTCGCGTCGAGTTGTGCCTATGAAGTATGGACTAAGAGGGGTAGGCCCATCATAGCTCACCTACCTAGCTCGAGCATGACAAAGCCCACATATGAACCACGTTGGATCATGTCGAGGCTCCCTTAAGAGTGTCGAGCTCGTGTCGTGTCGTGTCTGAGTTAGTTCAATCCATTTTACACTTCTAGATGCACAATACTCCTTATTACCATATGATAAAATATTTCCAACAGTGCTAGTCAAGTTTTAGCTCAATTTCAACTAAAGCTCTCTCACATCTATTTTTCCCAGTCACTTTTTAAGGGCCGACTTTAACAGTACTTCTATTTTTGCTAGTCTTATAGTGTACTGCACTATATCGGATCATAACCCTTGAGTCCCGTTGTATCTCCAACTTATCCTCCCTTTTTCCTTAATTTTTTTCTAACTCAACCAAACATGACCTTAACGAAAATTTTATAGAAAAAAAAAAAAAAACACAATCTCATTGTCAATCTCTCACTATTCTTTTTATTCAACAATTGCAAAACATATTATTGCTCTCTGTTGCTCAATCCATCCGCACCGCTAGTGACAAGGACAGAAGTATTAGTGGATTAGGTTAGGTTCTAGCCCTCCCCCCCCCCACCCAACTCTTAAAAATATGCTATAATTTTAACATTTTAACCTTTTTTAAATTAGTCACTACCAAAAACTTTGGTTCAACTCAATTTTTTTACCAATCCATTCTTTCATTTTTTTCATGTGTATGTATGATTGTGTGTAAAGATATAATTTTGAGAGAGAGAGAGATTAAAACATGTGATGAGAAATTGAAAGACATGAATGTGTATAAAGATATATAACTATCATACATAATTGTTGTTTGGTCAATTGTTTTAATTATTCAATATGCCTATATCATCTATAGGATCATCAGTCACTATAAACGGTTAGGTATCTCAGATTTGTCGCATTGGTTAACGACAAATATGGAGTTAGGTTGACCTTTTCCTTAATTTTTTTATTTTTATTTTATGTAAAGAAAAAAACAAATCATCAATTAATTTTAAAAATATTCTGACACTTCACATGTAAATAAAAATAAGAAAAAATATTTGATATTCTCATCATTTTTCATACAAAAAATTATTCATTTGTTTAGTGAGTTGTATTTAGGTCAATAAATATATATATATATATATATATTTAACATATGATCCATTCAACTCAACAGATGACAAATTATATATTAACTTATAAAACATTCATTAACCCAAATACAATACATCTCCAACTAATTAATCTACATGCAATGATGGCAGAGTGATAGAATAATAACACTTAATGGAATAACTCTATTTCTCTCATAATCTGATCTGCTCACACCAGAGTGTAGCAACTCGTCTGTATGAGTGGACGTGGGCTTCAAACAATCTATCATTTTTTTCGACCAAAACAACTGTGATTCAACATCATCAAACATCCAAATTGTTTCCAATTAAATCCATTCTGCACCAAGAACAAAACAAAAAACAAAAGCATGCATGCAGTTGGCTGCTGACAACACAAGATACTGACATGGCTCGTGCGATTATACCTATGCAATCACGTAGGAAATTTAAGAAAAAGCTGGAATCTATCTGTATTAAAATTTCAAGTCAGAAGGTGATTACCTAATTAAACCCAAATGATTAAGATGGAATCTACTTAAATACAGTATCTTTTAATGGAGGCCTCCACAGTCCAATGAACTGACGAATGTAGCTAATTTGCCAGTCATCTTCATGAAGTTGTGATATATTTATGAATTGATTTTGCCATATTTGTCTCTTCTTGTAGTTTATTATATATATATATATATATTTATATTTATATATATATATTATTAATATATATTTATCATATATCTTGACTATCTAGATAGCTTTAGCTAATTAATTTGTTGTCAACTTTCAGGGTATTTTATGTGTGGTCCTTAGTAGAAGTATTAGAAAATTTTCCCTTCTCGCAGGGGTGTCATTTCTGTGTGCGATTGCACTCAAGCTTTTTTTTTTTTAAATTATTCGTTATTCGATATTTCGGACTAACTAATTTGGGGAACTAATCTCACCGTTCATTAGCAAGATGCTCGATTAAAACCGAGACAGTATCCTGTATGAACTGACCCAAAAGAAAGTAATATCTGCTGGATTTCGACCTGACAATTTTGAAAAACAAGTCCTTTAGTTGCTGTATACCGCCTACTTGACTATTCCCTTAAGATTGATTGCACCCAAGCTAATTAATCTCGGCACATCAATAAAATCATCAACGGGACCTACACATTTTGTTAATTTGTTAAGTATTCATTGATTCAGGTGTAATATTGCACCCGAAACCATTAAATACTATTCCTATGGATACTTATGAGTGGTAGCATAATCGATATGTTATTCAAATTGTCAATGTTAAATAATAACACAATCATGAAAAGAAATGGTCTAATGGCACCGGCTATAACAGAATAGGGTATTCAGAAATTTGACAAGCTATGTGGCAATTTATTAGAATGATACAAGAAGTTTTTATTTTAAATGGAAACTGTAAAATGATAACTGGTTAAAAATTAGTTTAATTGTGTCAAAAAAATATTTTTTTGAAATACATTATTAGAATAGAAATGTCAAAATATAGCATTTTGATACCTTTTTTTTTTCATAATAAATTAAGTTTATTACCAAAAAGAATGGAAAAGACCTAACTCAAACATAGCTACAACAAAGACAAGCTCCGAAGAGCAGCACCAAAACAAAACAAACGAGCTAACAAGAGAACCTAGTGCCAAGACCTGGAGGCACTCCGACGATTACAGGAAGCTTTAACTTGAGGATGATAAAACATTTTGACACTCTAGTAATTTCAAAATATAACTTGACATGAAAAAAATAGAAATTTGTATTAGAGATGTTCCATGAATATGAGAGAAAGGAGTGCTACAAAAGTCAATATATATACCTAATTCCCGTAACTTGACCAAGTTTTTGCATTTCATTGGGAGACATGGACACATTGTCAAATCGCATACATGTATGTAATAAACTGTGTTTCTCATATATTGACATCAGTTATACATTTATTTATGTTTGCATAGGTAAGATAAGTGTTCATTTATTGATTTTCCTTATGTACAAGCAAGTTTTCTTTTTTTCCCATGTCAGCTGCATGCGGTCATGCTGTCCTGGGTGAATGATGAGGAAGACTGAGAAGAATGGGATCATGGTCAGGTAAGAACGATTTAGTGTTGAGTGCAGTGAAGAGGAACAAACCGAGGATGACGAGAACAGAGAGCACAGATAGAATGAGCTTGAGGGCATGTGCTATTTCACCTTTGACCTCTTGTGCATATTCTGCGGAGGCTAGAGCCAGGATTGTCATTGGGAATGAATATGCCCACCATGCTACGTTATACCTCTTCATTGATTTCTTGAACAGTGTTGGCCTGCAAACCTGTTCAATATTTTAATTGGAAACCATGAAATAAAAAAGAGTTATTATATATGTATACTCAATTTAAATCTTGCATGATCTTAATACGAAACCAAAAGTTTTTTTTAAAAAAAATTAATTAAGCTTAGAAAATTAATATTGTTTTGACCAACCCAATTATATAACAGAACAAAAAAATGAGCCAATTTTTTAATCCAGATCCTTTTTAGTACACTAAGTTAAATGTATTTTCTTTTTCACATTAAATAAGTTTCATAGAAGTGGGTCTTAGTGTGGTCCCATCTAATGTGAGGAGCAGAGCAATGCTATGCATACCATTTAAGTTTACCAAAAAGTGTTTACACACTGATGTGATGTGACAGTGTGATATTAATTGTACATCACATCTATAATCTCTTTCCTTTTTTTTTTACAATTCTCTAATATCGTAATCTTTTTTGCTATTACTCTAGATTGTATATAGTATATTTTTATATTTCTATTTTCTAAGTAGATTATCTTGAACAGCGCATGCATTGTGCTGGGCTAAGCTAAAAAAAGACTATTTCGAAAACTATCCCAAAGAACTGAGCATGTTTGTCAATTATATGGAAACGAAAGAATCGGTTACATTTTTCATATGATCTCCTCTTATAGATAGACTAAAAAATCGAACAGAGTTTTTTTTGTATCATTTCGCACCTTATTTTATTTATATTTTTTTTATTTATATTTATGATTTTATTTTTGTTTTAGATTTTACATGTGATGTACAACGAATACCACACTGTCACATCAGCATGTAACACTTTTTGATAAATTTAAACGGTAAGAATAGTTTTATCCCCAAGGAGAAAGTCCACTTAAACCCCAATTTCAATGCTTCAGACCCCTCTCTCTCTCTCTCACACACACACATTTTTTCCCTTCCCTTTTCTAAGACTTGTTTCTACCTCATTTGGTGAAACTTTCCACCTTCAACTGAGATCACTGTCTCGCGCATGTGAAAACTACTTGTGAACTTAAATTTGTTTTTTTCTTTCTTTCAAATTTTTTTTTCAAAAGTTTAACCAAGCTAACATCTTTCTTCTATCTCAAATTTTATTTTTTGAATAACTTGGTATCCGACTCATTTTAGACCGATTTCGAAACATCAATTTTACTATTCACTAGTAAAAAACTCGATTAAAATTAAAATAGCGTCTCGTATGGACTAATTCTAATAAAAAGTAACGTTGCTGCTCAGTTGGAGGACAAATCCATTAGTTGATGTATACTGCCCACTCAAATTATTAGTCACTCACTTTTTGAAACATGAATTTTTAAGGAAGAAGCATTTATAGTTGTGTCTCCAAACAATAAAAAATATATAATTACATTGATTTCTTATGAATTATTTGACAATTATATAAACTTTTCTTCTAATATTTCTTATGAAAATTATAAGAAGATGGACATTAAAAAAAAGTATGAATTTATTATTTTATACTTACAAAAAATTACACTAAACTAATCCTATGATTTCTAATAATTAGATGACCTTCCTAACCTACCACAAGTGAATCCCTGTCCACGTGGCAACATTGATTGTATGGATTGTACTAGTACATGACAACCCAACCCCAACCCGCCAGCAGTCTTGGCAGCAACATATAACCCGAGTAGTCTTGGCACCAACATATATTTTATACTTGTACGAAATGATTAATTTTAAGGGAGAAAAAATGGTGGTGAAGTCAAATGAATGCACATCCAAGATATTGAATATAACAAGTAACAAAAAAAAAATTATATTGAAAAGAACACTTAAAGATATATTATAATAAGGTTAAATTATTGTATATAAAACATATTCTAATTTTAAATGTATTAAAGAAGTGGGTAGGTAAGTTAGATTTTTTGGCATCATAAAAAATTGATGTCAACTAAAGGAAATCTTCTGTATATGGTCTGTATTTAATGAGAAATTATTTATAATTATATGGATCAACCCATTATTCGGTGTAGTGTATTTTTTTCAACAAAATTTAACCTTTTTTAATATTTAAGATAAATTTTATTTTATGACTTTAAAAAGTGATAAAAAATTATAAAATCTAATTACATCACATAGATTAATGAGGTAGAATAACTTCTCCTACTTAATACTTCCAAATTATGTCAATGTCACTGTCTTTACCCTACAAAAAGATACGGCCAGTGGTTTACAAAAGTCACGGTTTTTTGGATTGAGAGCTCACGAAAAAATTATTCAAAAAGTCCCTCAGGTTATATTTTTGTGTGATCGTAAACATCTCATAAATGGTAAAAAATAAATTTATAAGATTTGTGAGATATTATTATACAATAACGCACTTTCGTTAATGATTTACGAAAAAATGCTATGTTTTTTATTTATATCTTTAATTATATATTTAATGTAATAATTTTGAATTTTATTAAATGTAATTTTTAAAATAATTTTATTCCACACATCAAGTAAAAATACAACAAAAAAAATATATAAATTAAGAATACTTTTATGTGTATGTATGTATGTGTGTGTGTGTATATATAACAAAGCAAAGTTACCAGTGAGGTGAAGAGGAAAAGCGACAGAAAGAAGAGCATCTTTGAAGCAATATCGAATGTCCCCGATATGGAGTCCCAGGCCAAACTCGCCATGCTCGGTGCAGCAAAAAACAAGAAGAAAACCGGCCGTAGCATCACCGGAAGCCGATCACTACCCGATAATCTTTGATATAGTGTTACAAAAAGCACCAAGTAATGAATTATCCCTAATGAGAACAAGCACACAGAAATCTCTTGCCAACCCATTTCAGCGGCAGCTCTGGACCCCACCAAGTTCCCGATGACCGACATGTGGCTTGTCGGATTCGCCACCGCCGTCAAAAACCTCTTCCCTTTTGTAAACCACTGGCCGTATATTTTCACGTCGAGCAGCAGCACTGGAAGCACAAAGACCCACCAAAGAACCAGATAAGAGATGCTCTTTGGAGCGACGAATGGCGCAGATTGAAGTAAGAGAAGCCATGAAATCCAAGGAGCGAACAAGTAGTTCACTCCCACATGGTGCACGAACTCTGCTTTCACCATGTTAAAGTGAAAGAAGCACCTCAGAAGGTAGAGAAGAGAGAGAAGAATTAGTATTGCCAGGGCGAAAAACCAGAGTATGATAACAGCAGTGGGAGGGATCACGTGGTGCACCACGTGACTCGGACTGGTAGAGTGATCATTAGTTTTTTCAATAATTAGGGTTTTCCATAGTAAGGCTTGACCACCTAAGGAGAGGCTTATTCTGAAGTAACCTGCGTGGAATCTGGTTAGGATGGAAGATGATAGTGATCGTTTTGCGACGATGATTGAGATGTTGCGATGTTCTTGAGTGGTCGCAATGGAGGGCACTTCGATCACCAGCTCAATCTCAGATTGAGATCCTTGGACTTCCATTGATGATAAATATGTGTGTGTGTAGGTGTGTGGTTTTGAGGTGTTGATGTCTCTCTGTGTGCGTGTACACCTTTCCATGTTTAGAGCACGATGGAGCTTTATATATAATGAAGTGAGGATGAGACAAATGAAACATATTTAATTATTAAGTAGAAATTTGTGGCGACATACGATGACATGCAGAGGATATAATGAAAATCTTGCTTTGAAAGACTTGTCTAGAAATTGATCCGAAATATTTTTCTTATCAAAAAAAAGAGAAAAAACAATTAGTCCTAATTGTCACTGTTAGGAGTACTTCGAGACGACTTCATTTTTTAGTGCAGAGAACGTGAATAAGCTCTCTATATAGACATGCATATGCTCATGGACGAGTTTTTCGGATAACTTGCTCTCTATGATACTTAATGAGTCAGGTTTTAAAATTATATATCTATCCTAATTATAGTATGAAATTAATTAAAATATTTCTTATGTATTTTTAATTACCTAATCTATATTTACATAATTTCAAAAAAAGTATAGTGAAATTTTTTTTTTTTAATTGATTATTTAATTTTAATAAAAAAAATGAATTTTAATGTAATTAGAGCGTGGAGACGGCACTTTTTGATTTACTACAAATGGAACAAATGAATATCTGATAACATGTGATGTAGTTTGAATAAGTTTAAAACTAATATTTTTATTTTAATGGGAGTAGTTCGGAAAGAGTCATTGTTAGATACTCAGCACACCCCATGTCCATATATCCATATGAGTATATATATATATTTTTATTTATTTATTTATTAATTAATGCTTGGAGTCAAAAGGAGTAAGCCCCCGCCTGCACGGCTTATCTCCGCCCCATAGTCAGCAGCTTACTGAGATGCTTCCAAAAGAAAATGATGCAAGGATTTTCGAGTTGTGATTTTGTTAAATGACATATGCTTCTGTCCATAAAATATTACATGATAATGTATTTTTTTCAATATTATTCTATTATATATATCATTTTTTATTAAAAAAAAATTATATCACATATAATATAATATTATTAAAAAGACACTGTCATATTAAATTAAAAAAAAAATTAGTGTAAGAAACTCGTATAACCTAGTTGTTTTGAGACAAATTCACGAGAGACTAAGGAAACCATGCCCTCCCCTAAAAAAAATTTTAAATTATAATTTTTTACCTCTTATTTTGTTAGTTTTTTTTTTCAATATTAGGACTAAGACCCCATCCTTCAAATTATTTTATACATTCATATAAATTCTTACTAAATTTTTATACTTACACTTTCGTTTCTAAATATCTGATTTGACAAAAATCTCCCCCGCGGTTTATCTCTCACCGCCTTTGCCAAACTAACCCTCAATACACGCCTACAGAAGTCCGGGTGGGTCATCGGCGACAATAGGGTATTATGGCGGGGCCAATTTGTGGGTAGTAGGTACTGATCCAACCTTTTGAAACTGGGTCGTGGACAGCAATTTAGACTGTGGTGGCCTGAAGCCCATGGACTGGGCTTACTGGGACCCATGACGTCGACTGATTGTAGGCCAGATTTTAGTCTCCAAAGAGTCGGCTGGCCTGCTTTCTGATTCTCAAATTGAGTTTCCATGGGCTCTTTGTATCTTGCATGCTTCAGAATTGGGCCTCGATTTAAAATTTCTTAAGGATTTTGGTTGGGCCAATTGATTACTTCCAAGTGCCAACCAAAACATTTGACTTGTTCTATTAATTCAATTTTTATTATTTTTTTTTACAAATAGGAACAAAAGAACTTGAGACTCCATGTGATTATTCATCAATTCAAATTATAAGGCCAACACACACACACACACACACAGTTTTTCTCTTCTAAATCAATTGTGAAATAAAGGATGGGTTTTAACGCAGTGGAAAAATTATTTTAGTCTGATCTTTGAATTCTCTACACTGTTTGAATCACAAGGGCATGTTTGGTTGTCTGTGGACTTACATCAATTGTCGTGAAATTTTAATATGAAATTTTAACATTGATCGGTCCATGACCTCTCCAATCACATCTTATCACGTAAATAAGTATTACTTTTACGTCCCTTAAAAACAAAACATCTTTTTCAAATGATATTCTATTATAAATCAGGTTCATGCCAAGTTAATCTGGTCTATGGTAAAATTTCTCTCAATTGCTTGTAACCAATCTTTAATAATTTTACCATTGTATTTGAGAAGATATTTTGAAGAAGAAAATGCTATGCTTTCCAAATCTTGTATCTCAAATAATATAGCACAATCATATTAACAATGCATTAAATTTTATAATTAATGTATCACAGTAAAATTCTAACATGTCACAGTCACATTATTTGAAGATAAAAATTTAAAATATATTTTAAGAAGTATAATATTTCTCAATTATTTCCTTAAAGAGTTATATATATAATAATATATTATAAATACACATATAATATATCATCTGATGGTTGAAATCAATGAACCGGAAGCATGGAATGAATTTGTGAGAGGCCTAAAAGTTCCATTAACATGAGTCCAAGGGTTGTCAAAAGTGGGAGTAGTAGGCACGTGACTAGGGGGGTGTCCTGTCACATGTGAACCTTTTTAAAGGCATTTAGGACTGATAACGGCCAACACACTAATAATTGCTCAAAGGAAAGCTAGTAATATAAATTTAATACTTTTACTTTACTTTTTTTTTTCTGAGAGGATAAATTGAAATACCAACTGCCTCTCTTTAAAATTTAAACCAAAATTTTTGTTGAGTCCTTCACCATTCTACAAGTTGTAGTTAGGAAAGTACCCCGGTGAAGTACAATTAATATGGAAATTCAGTAATGCACTTGGGAGTGATTTTATGATAAAGTATTTATTGATTTGGTGATAAAATATTGATAAATTATTTATTGATTTAAATAAATTATGAAGTATCAGTAGGGGCGGTTCTGTCTATTTTTTTTAAATAAGGGGAGTCTTGATTGAATTAAGCCTAAGCTTAAAGGGTTTCAGTAGAATTATTCCAATTTTAAGTATATAATTACACAAACTTTTTTTTTTTTAATGATTTCTCACTTTACATGAGCATCTTTTGTGATTTTTGATATTATACTAATTTCTTAATGTTGTTCTTTTTGGATATGAATGTCTATGTTCATAATTTACCTATCAAGAATTTGAGATCAAAAGATTACCGGAAAAGCTTTGGTAATAGTCGCTCTAATGTTAAAGTTAGTAAAGAAATTAAAATAGTAATTCAAGAGAATAGTTGAACATAAATTGAGAATGTACCTTATGCCTTTATTTATAAGCTGTAGATCTCCTAAGTTGAGTAGGATCATGAGTCATAAAAATAGAGATTTGAGGATATCTGTAAATAATTGTTTTCATTTATAACTCTATTTCTTTATTTTGAAATCGGTAGTCTATGGAATGCGGTAAAAAGTTCTGAACCCATTACGTTTGGACCCTCCTTGCTTTTTTGACTTGGATAAAAAAAACTTTCCAATGATTTGAATAACTCATTATAGACATGTGTTACGCCTTGAGTACGGTCGTTAAAGTATGGTACATCACTTCTCTTGTTAGAATCAAAAAATGAGTGTTAACAAAAACACGTGAATTCATTATTTTACCCTTATAAATATAACACCAATTTCTCTTTGATATTTGATACTTATAGTGATTTTTGAAAAGATAGTTAAGATAAGTGTAATGCATAATGATATTTTAATTATATAAAAAATTTAGTTACAATTCTAATACCAATAATGACAGATGTTATACATACGATAAAATCTATATATTGTTAGTATAATAAACGAGAGATTAGTGTAATTTCAAAAAACAATAGAAAGAACCTGTAATTGTAATTGTCATGTAACCTGAAAAAATAAGTATGATTATCTCTTTTTTATTTTTATCAATTTATTTTATATTCATCCGTGATGGGCCAAAGAATATTTTCTCGCACTTTATATGAGTTGTAAAACTTTTCAAAGGTAACCAAAGGCAATTAAAATTTGAAAGGACAATGAATACAAATGTGACACCTCTTTTAACTTAAAGGACAAAAATGCCCTTTTGAGATAAGTCCAACTTTCACACGTGGAAATTACATGTTTTTCACATTTTAACAATCTTTTCAACTCATAAGTTTTTTCTCATTTTAAACTCCATTTTAAGGAAAATATTATTCCACTTTGTAATTTTTATCACAATTTTTACATTGTTTCCATGTCACATATCTAACATTTTCTAATTATATTCTAACGTCTACTATTTTTCAGGCACAAATAAAATGATCATTATCTTGATGTACAAATTTTGATAATATATAACTCGAAAATTTAATTATTTTCAAATCAGATAACTAATCAACATTCATATAGAAAAGCTACACATATCAATACTATGTCAAATAATTTCAACATCCATAAATACATTTCACTAATTCATCCATCCCAAAATCCGTCCAACTAAAAATATTCACAACCATTATAAAATAAAACTAAATGTTTACAAAAAGTTAGTTTAACATACGATACTCTTGTCAATGCAAAATACAAAGAATTAGATATACACAAATGAAATGTATTTTTGATTCGTTATTAAACACGTAATAATCATGATTTTAAAATGATAAAATTGTCTATTTTATTTATTTTTATTTTTTAAATTTTGACAAATTTTTAATTTTTTTCCCATTTTCAAATAAATATTCATTATAACTTTAATTTTTTTTTATATAAAATAAAATTTTTTTATTTATCTTAAATTTATTTTTTATTAAAAAAATTCTTTTAAAAAATATATAAAAAAAATAGTTAAAATTGAAAAAATGTAAAAACATGAAAGAGACAGTTTGGTTATTTTATTAAAAAAATTGTTTGGAGAATAATATTTATAATTTGTTAGTAAAAATACGAGAGATCATTATAATTTTAAAAAATTTAGAAAAAATCAACAAAATTTATCCTTAAAATTTTTTTAATAAAATTATGAATTGTCAAAACTTCTTGGGACGGTTTTGTCATTTACACTTCTTTTGTTTTGTTTGTTTTTCCAATTTATCATCATGCCTTGCACATGGAAGCGCACAGACCCATACCAAATCCTAGTGGACCCAGTCATCCACCTTAAGATGTGTAGGGCAGGGGACCATCTCTTCACCTGATTAAGTTGTTAACAACTAACAGGAAGTTTCGACAGGTCCGTACGACCGTGACATTTCAACATTATTTTTCCTTTTATGGATAAATTGCACTTACGATTTATGTAATGTTATATGTATATCTCGAGGTATATAATATATACAGAGGGATGCAAATTTAAATATTTGACGATTTAATGACACATGTAATTACATGTGAATGGATATATGTAATATACGTGTCAATCAAATCACAAATACAATTACTCACGACTCACGCTATCATTTTTTAATTTATAAATATAATGCACTCAATTAAAGATTAAATTATCCTTTTTTTTTAGAAAATTGAGAAAATTAAGAAAATAAAGTTAAGATTTTGTATCTTCACAAATACAAGAGAAATGTTAAGTACAGTTACAATACAACTACTGCAATTTCTTTGGTACATGAATTAGACACGACTGTGCATAGCACTTCTCCGAATGCAATGTCACTCATACTTACATAATTTTGTTCAGTGGTCACTTGTGTGATTTGTATTGGGTACTAGAAAAATGAAAGCTACAAGCATTGTAGTCATTTAAAGCAGAGTTGGGTACTTTGAAAAGAGCAAACATGTTCTGAATTGTGGTCATTTATGTTAAGGGAGCATTGTATTTTCATTTTCTTTTTCTTCTCCTTCTTCTTCTTCTTTTTCATTTTTCATTTTCACAACTGCTAGATATTATGGCATAAGTGTTTTAGCATCTTGTAAAGAGGAGTGAGGTTAAAGATTTGATTTTTATAATTGTTAATTTTTGAAAAAAAATAATAGGTTATATTTGTTGATGGCACAACCAAAAGTAAGCGGAGGTGCCGAATTTTGTTGTCAACTTGGAAATTTTGACATTGACATATACAAGTAGGGTGAGCTCCCCTTTATCCCTTGACGTGAAAAAGGCATGCCAAGGACAAGTTATGGGCGTGGCATGGCTTGCAAATGTTGGAGTGAATTATGGAGTTTGACTTGTTGGCTTGATCGACTTGGGAGGCTCTTAATGTTAAAGGATGAGAAATGTTGCTAGCAGTGTAAACTTGGCATGGGTACAATCCAGCATACAAGTGATTCAACTGAGCAAAAGTCAGCTAAGACATTGGCGTGTTTTTTATACATCGATGGACGAGCTTATGTGCACAGAACAATTTCAAAATAAGATCAGACTAAGATAATGTGGTTATGAAAGGCAGGGCTAGACAAATGTGGGTACGGTTTAGGGTGTCATAACTGGGACATCCTCTAGTGGCTTGAGACTTGGCTAGCTAAGGTAGTTATTCTTGTTGACATGATTCTGTGACGTGTTGCATGAGTTATAACATGTATGGCAATTAGTGGACTTAACTGCCATGTTTATGTTGGCAAATGCTGTGACACGGCCATGTTGTGTAATTATTTTGATCATGGGCGCATGACAGATCATGGTTGTACAGTTGAGGGAGGCAAGGACATGTGCCAGTGACTGAAGCAAGGCTTGTGTCACGCATAGTAGTTGAAGCATACATGACATGAATGTGGTCTTGCATAGTGGGACACACAGAAATTACTTATTATAATAGGATCTTCACACTTATAGTCAAATGATATGTCACATGTATAATTATCGTAAATTCTTAAAACATGTTGAATTCATTAGAAATTAAGATCAAATATGACTCCTCATTCAAAAAAAGAAATTATCAAATCTTGAAACTAGAATATTAATTATAATATGAAGAATAATGATTATCTTATATTATATTTATAGGTTAAGAATACTACTACCTTAATAGGATACTAACTCTTTATACTTGTATAATTAGGAAACTATTCTTTATACTTGCACAATAATACTAATATAATTAGAAAACTCCTCCTCTTATTTGCAGAATAAGTAACTACTAACACTAATACAAAAACAATTAAAAAACAAAAAGTATACGGGAACAACCAAAATTAGCAGGTCAAAAATTTTTCTTGCCCCCGGCACTTTATTAATTTTTCAGATCGTATCGAATCGCATTCAAATTATCGTCCACCCAGACACAATTTTGCTATCTTTCATAACCAATCTTTGTCATACTTTTCTCACAAATTAAGTTCAGGTCTACACCTCTTAGGATCCATCATGGCACCTACTAGTTGATCTTACCATTATAAGAAAGGTGAAATGGTACCTACCAGGGGATCTTACCATTACCTAAGATGTGAGACAAAAATAGTAAATGAGAAATAAGAAATCTATCATTGCTCAAAAATTAAAAAATAAAAATAAAACATAAAAGATAAAAGATAAAATTTTCATTGGACAAGGTCGAAAATACATGGGTTGATGGTAGGAAAGATTATATTATTCCGATTAATGATTAAAGGGGTTTTTATTACGAGTAATGTTATATTTAGGAGAAAGTTTTATCAAAACTTATTTATCAAATCATGTTATAGTATTGTATTAAATACATATCACATCATAATTTAGAATAAATTAATGAAAAAATATTAAAGAGTTCTTAAAATAAAATTTTAAGTATAAAAAATTCGTGATATATTTTTTTTATTTAAAAAGTCTAAAAAATAAACTTTTAATACAAAAGGTTCAGTTGTTAACTTTCATCTTAACACCGTTAAAAAATATTACTGACTATACAAAAATAACCTTCAAAATATATTTTAGAAAAAAATACTAAAAATTATATAAAATAAATTTTTCAATCCCAAAAAAGCATAAAATTTTATAAAGTAAAAATTTATTTTTTAGGTATTTTAGATAAATACAAAATGTTAGGTCTTTTTTTGAATTGAAAAATTTGTTAATTTGGTCTAATTAACAATATTTTTTTAACGGTGTTAAAATAAAAAATTAACAATTAGATTTTTTTGTATTAAAATTTTTCTGTATTAAAGCTTTTAAGTAGAAAAAATATATGATGAATTTTTAAATTAAAAAATTTATTTTAATATTTTTCACTAAAACTAATACAATAATGATGAATTATTTTATAATGAACCCTTAGGGGAACCTTTTTACAAGATAGCATAACCCTTTTCTTATTGAATGGTTGGGTTGCGAGTAACACAAACTTTCAGCAGGATTATGAATCCTGCGAATATTGGAGCCTAATCAGCTAGTAAAATCTCTGGAAAAGATGTTATATCTTTCGAGACTTTTGACTTAAACATGTGCAAGTTAGCGTCATTGACCACCCAACTTGATGACTGACAGTGACTAATATATATATATATATATATATATAATATAATAATACTTAATTTACTTAAAAAATTTATTAAAAATATTTAGTATAAATTACACTCACTTTTCTTATTGATATTTTTAGTAATTGTATAAATTTTTTTTGCTATTTCTGAGATTACAATGACTTCTCATCTTTTATCGAATAATATACAAATATTTCATTCAGTAATTTTATTATTTATAATGACAAAATTATTCATTTTATTTTGTTTTTAATCTTTTAAATTTTGATTAATTTTTTTCATTTTCAAATACATATTGATAAAAGTCTTTAATTTATTTATTTTTATATAAAATAAAAATAAGTTATTTATCTTAAATTTATTTTTATATTAAAAAAACTTTAAAAAATGTATAAAAATTTGGTCAAAATAAAAAAATAAAAGGCACAATTTTATTATTTAAAAAAATTAACTGAAAGATTATCTATATATTGTCAAGTAAAGTATAAGTGACTAGTGTAATTTCATAAAAATCTCAAATAATGTCAATGTACTTGTCAAAAATCTCAAGAAAAATCAATGTAATTTATATAAAGTTTTTTTTTTTATGAGTTGACAATATTATATTGATCAAATATCACATAATAATTAATATAACACTAATAACTCATAAATACAAACACTTTTGGCAAAGGATAATTCTGTTGGGAAAAAAAAATGGTTTGAGCATTATAATTAACTATCTTTGAATTAAAATTAAAGTGGGTCTTACAAATTAAATTTAGTGGGTCCACATGAGAATGTGTCCTCTTCCATGAGGAAATGAAGATTATATATTGGGTTGCTCAAAATCATTAAAGAGTGAATAAGAAATTGCCTCCAAATATCACTACTTGAAAATTGTAATAAAAGCTTGAAACTTGTGCCAAAAGCTTGTGTCCCACATAGGATGGGTATAAGGCTTTTAATTAATATATATATACACATACCTTGGAGGAGGGTTTGGGCCCTAAGGGGCACCCCAGTTTTGTGGAAGGGGGAGGACCTAGCACATACTTGGTTCTTTACACACGCGCGCGCGTTGCCGCCGCCCAGCACCGAACCGGTTCGAGTTCTGGGCCTGGGCTTGCTGTGTATATATCTTTTTAGAGAAAGTTTATTTAAAATTTTTCAAACCAGAAATGCAATCGTTTTGAACATGCGTTTAAGTTACTGTTAAGATTCCGAAACGCTGTCGTTTTGCGGCATATGTATGGTTACCGTTAGGAGTCCAAAACGTTGTCGTTTTGGACGTACTATTTGATTGAATGAGCGTCTTTTCATGAATGTGCCTGTGTCTGTTCACCATGAACAGACACAACTGAACCTTCATGACTGTATCAAACAGTCATGAAGAAACCTATAAATACCCAGACCCTCATTGCATTCAAACATTCCAAATTTTGCATTTTCTCTCTGTCACGACCCGAAATCCACCCTATGCAGATCTCGTGTCGCGGGGCCGACCCGAAGGCCGTCCCTACTTTTTCCATTCCAGTATCATAATACTAATATGCAATGTACTAAAAATTTTAAACAATGAACAGCGGAAGCATTTATCAATTACAGTAATCCAGCGGAAGTCTTTTATATAAATTAAACAGCGGAAGTCTATTAAATACATGACATAGTTCTACATAAAACAAAATGAGAACTAAACGTAACCAGCACCCGGGGGTGGTGAATACATGGGAGAACTAACATAGACTGATACAGTATTTCAAAATGTCCCCCTACGCTCTCCGACTCCTACTGGGGTCTCACAGCGTCATCACCTGAAATGGGGGTAAGTGGGGTGGAATGAGCTATGAAGCTCAGCAAGTAAACCAGATCTCCGACACTGGTATCGATGATTGTAAAGAACATGAATCCATGAATAAAAATATGATAGCCAATCATAAGAAGTAAGATGCTGTGATAGCCAATGAGAACGGTTGCCATGATGGCCAATAAATAGTGGGCACAATATACAATCAGGAGAAATAAATAAGCAGTGATAAAGATTTCTCAACAATAACCTGTCACAATAAAAGTACTGCCACAATAAAACGATTTCAATCAAACTAATGAACAACGTAAGGTAACCCATAAGAAACAGTAATCCATAAGGAACAGTAACCATTCAACAATATATCCATAACAATAATCCAATGGAGATGCTCATAATCTGTAGTAGGGGATGGCAGCCCCTCTGCGTAATTCGAGGCCCGGCATACCTCTCAGTTAAACTCACATCTTTTGCCACACGTCCGTTCACGGACTAGTTCGTCACAGAAGCATCGGATGGATATTGTGAGTGAGCACAATTCCAGCATTTATAAACATAGCATGATCATTTGTGATTCCATAAGGAGTATGAAAATGGAATATCATATACACAGTAAAGCATAACAGTAAGCCTTTCAAGGCATGGTTCAATATGATAACAATAGTACAATAGTCAATCAATGTCCACAAGATAGAACAATATCGCATTGTGGATAGCAATAACATGAAGTACTTTCAAGAGTACAAGTTTGGCAGTGATGAATAAACTTGGCTTTAGAAACACCACATGGAAGAGAAAGTGATCCACTTACCTCTATCGCGATTCTACCTCAGAAATCCGTGAGTATACCCTTGCCTTTTGAGTTTCCTATATGTCAGTGAATACGTTTCAGAATAAATGCTATTCATCAACTTTTATGCCTTTCTATCATAAGTATTTCAAATACTATTTTAGACTTTACCATTGAGTCCGGAACGCTGAAGAAAGTCGGTTTAGGCTTTCGCGGAATTCCATTTGGACTTTTGTACTAAAAAGGGTAAAATAGTCATTTTGCACTTTCACGGTATTTTATACTTTGGGGTTCTGTCTCGTAAAACGGACCCTACCATTGGACTCAGAACGTCCGAGATAATAGGTTTTGACTATTCATTTGTATCGTTTGGACTTCGTTTGACCTCTTTTTGGAATAGGGGCATTATTGTAAAAATTAATATTTAATTAATTTTTATATTTGGGCAACAGTGTAATTTTTCAAAACATTTGGGGCCGGTTCACAATTTCCAAAAGCTGCGGTCTGAACCAGTTGGTTCAGACCTAAAAACCCTAAACCGGTCAGTCCTTCTCTTGAACCAAACAGTTCAGTTTTATTCAAGAACCGGATTTCAATAATCCAGTCCCTATCATTATCCGTGGTTTGGATAACCCCCAAACCCCATTTCTATTTATTGTCCCTGCAACCAAACAGCCCAAAACCCTTTTAAATTAAAAAGCCAAACGACACAGTTTCAGTCCCGTTTCATATCCGGTCGGGTACCGACCCGATCCGAACCCGGATCCATCCCAGTTTTGACCCGATAGCCCCCACGCTTTTCCGGTCTTCTTCCCCACTGCTCCGGTAGGGTTCCGGCAGTGCACAGCCACCTTCTCCGGTGACGGTGACTCATTTTCAATCATTTTCTAAGCCGTTTTGAATGTCAATCTTTTCTATTTTCCATGTAGATTATATTTCTAACTTTATTTTTCAATGTAACCCTTCAATTCTTCACGAAATAGGGGTTAAACATTTCCGGCCGAATCTCCGGCCAAGATCGATTTTCTATTTCGTAACGTTTTGTTCACTGTTTTGGCCTCTAATTATTTCTAACAGTTTTCTGCACGTATAAGGACCATTTTCATAAACTTTAAAACAAGTTTTATACGTAAAATTCATGGAACCCGATTATCCTCCCGAACCTGCAACTCCAAATTTCTCTATGGTTTCTCAACCTTTTAACCTCATTCTTTTTGCAATAAATTCTATATTTCATGCTTGTTTAGACCCTCTAATTATATACAAGCCTCATGCTTTAAATCGTAAAAACAGAACTAAATGGCTTACCTGGGTGTTCGGATTTTTGCCCTGTGTGACCCTCCAAACTTCCTTATTTCTGCTTCAATCTTTCTCTCTTCTTCTCCCCTTCAGTTCCTGACCTTTCCCTTCTTTTCTAACCTCTCATCTCTCAAACCCGTATACATATATAAAGAGACGTTCACCCACCGCCTCTTCTCTCTCTACCTTATCTCTCTCTCTCTCTCATGCAGTCATCCTTGACTGCAGAGAACTGCCTACTCACTCTCCTCCATCCACGTACCTCACATATTACACATATACACATATATCATATATACACACACACCACCTCACCAAGTCAGTTGGTGGGTTTCCCAAACACACACACACACAGTGATGCACACACTGATATTTTCCCTTTTTTGTTTTCTTTTCCTTTTTATTTATTACACAAATACATAGATACATGTATAACCATGTTATATATATATATACATATATATATATACACATCAAGTACATATTTTTATACATGTATTTATAATCATATAAATACGTATAACGGTATTTCTAATCACGTACACATACACTAATATTCCATGAACTATGCATGTGTACGTACGTATGCATGCATGGGTTGCATGCATGCACGCTTTTCGAGTTAAGGTTCTGAGTTGCTCGGGTGTTACCCGACACTGGCCATATTACTGATACTATTTTGTATATACAATAAAATAATTTAGAGCTCTAAATAGCCCATATTATACTATTCAATCAACTTGCCTCGGTATACGTGTCGTATCCCGGGTCGGGATATCACATTCTTACCTCCTTAAAAATAAGTTTGTCCGCAAACTTAACGGTTATAACTCCGGTAGTTCTCGTGATTTCCGTGGTTCTCTTAACATCATGACCTAACTGAGTTAGTCGTTTCATATTTGCTGAGAATCAAGTTTTACTGTCACATCAGATCAAGTTTTACTGTCACATCAATTATCGTAAGATTCTTTCTATAATTTCAAGTGTACCTCGAAATCCTCACGTGAGTCCCAATTGTATTCTATGGTTTCTCTAGTCTGTATTTCATAAGTTCTGTACCTTAACATGATTCAATGATGATTCTGTTGACAATCAGTAAGCAATAAGTTAAATGGCCTAAGCGTTCAGTGTCTATATTCAGTTAGCAACATATGTGGAAAAATGACATAAAACATAATTTAATACAAGTAACTCTAAGGGTATCGTTTTCTTAAATTCTATCATCATCTTGTGAAATTTGAGCAATTAATATGTCACGTAGAGTTCTATGTCTATGTTCAATCCAGCAATATATATAGGGATGTAAATATTCAGTGACAAGTGAAATGTGGGCAGGCTATGGGTAGACTAAAGGAATACCTGCGACTCCAGAGGTTGTAGCCTGCACATCCTCTGAGAAAATAGAGAAAACCCGTCCAGCCTGCTGTTGGACATTTCCTTGTCCATTCCTCTGGGTCCGGGGTCTAGGTGCTGCTATTGCTGGTGTTGTTGGTCCAGCTGAGGCAATACTAGTCGTGGCCTGAGCATTCTGGGGACATAGTCTCGCAATATGCCCTTCCTTGCCACAATAGTAACAAGTATTGCTACCCCTAAGACACTGGCCTTTGTGGACCTTCTGGCAGCGAGTGCATTGGGTAGCGCTTTCTTTAGTATGGTCTGGTCTCCTCTGAATGGACTCTGTGGTGTGGGATTCAGTCCCTGGTCTAATAAATGTAGGTCCTAGTCCAGAGGAAGAAGGCCCTTGCCCCCTACTCTGGTTACCTCCCTGTTTCTGGTTCCCTCGTCTCTTGGCGTACTCCTCACCACTCCTTTCTATAATACGGGCCGTTTCCACGACATCATCATAAGTAGTCAGTCGATGGGACACCAGTCTATCTTTGATAGGCCACTTCAGTCCTTCCTCAAATTTGCGAGCCTTTAAGTCCTCGGTATTGATAGCAGCAGGGGCAAATCTGGCCAACTCAGTAAATCTGGCCTCGTATTGCTCCACTGTCATTGCCCCCTGTTGCAGTACCATAAATTCAGCAACTCTCCGGTTTCGCACTTTTTGGGAGAAGTACTTCTTATTGAAGATATCAGTAAATCGTTGCCAGTTCATGCCTGGCTCTTTATCTTCTTCTATCATCCACCATTTATGTGCCATACCTTTGAGCAGATAAGTGGCGTATGCCACTTTTTGGATCTCAGTGCATATCAGGATTTTGAAGATCCTGTTCATCTCTAAAATTTGTGGGGGAAGCTTTGCTTTCCACTAATTATATTCTCAATAAGGTACCTCATAAGAAAACTAATAAAACACCTTATAAATTATGGAAAGGTCATAGACCTTGCTATAAATACTTAAGACTATGGGGGTGTCTAGCAAAAGTGGCAGTTCCTAAACTTAAAAATGTTAAGATAGGACTAAAAACTATTGACTGTGTATTCATTGGTTATGCAAATAATAGTAGTGCGTATCAATTTCTTGTTCATAAATCTGAGATTCCTGATGTGCATGTTAGTACAATTATTGAGTTAAGGGATGCTTCATTTTTTGAAAATATATTTTCTTTTAACATGACACATGAATCAAGTTTACAGAAGAGGCCTCTAGAAGTTATAGTTAGTAATAATCATGGAAATATAGACCAAAAATCTATAATTGATGAACCTAGACGTAGCAAGAGAGTAAAGAAATCAACGTCCTTTGGACCTGATTTTCTAACATATTTATTGAAAAATGATCCTCAAACGTTCAAAGAAGCAATGTCCTCTCCCGAAGCTTCATATTGGAAAGAAGCAATCAATAATGAAATTGAATCCATTATGTAAAATCATACGTGGGAATTAGTAGATCTTCCGCCTGGTTCCAAACCATTAGGATTCAAATGGATTTTTAAAAAGAAGATGAAAGATGATGGGTCAATAGAGAAAATATAAAGTAAGACTCGTTTTCAAAGGTTATACGCAAAGGGAATAATTAGATTATTTCGATACTTACTCACCAGTTACTAGAATCACAAACATTCATATGTTGATTGCAATAGTAGCCTTAAATGGATTAGAAATACAACAAATGGATGTAAAAACTGCTTTCTTAAATGGTGAGTTAGATGAAGAAATATATATGGAACAACCCGAAGGATTTATTGCTTCTAGACAAGAAAGGAAAGTATGTAAGCTTGTCAAATCCCTCTATGGATTAAACCAAGCACCAAAACAATGGCATGAGAAATTTGATAATGTAATGACGTCAAATGGATTCGAGATCAATGAGTGTGACAAATGTGTATATGTCAAAACCACTCAAAAATGATATGTCATTTTATGTCTTTATGTTGATGATATGCTAATTTTAGGTAGCACCATTGATATGATAAATAGTATAAAGCAAATGTTATCTAGTAAATTTGATATGAAAGACTTAGGTGTCACAGACACTATTCTAAGAATGAAAATTTCTAGAATGTCTGAAGAACTTATTTTATCTCAATCTCATTACATTAAGAAATTACTTGATAAGTTCCAGAAGTATAACCTAAATCCTGTAAAGACACCAGTGGATGTAAGTCTTCATCTTACTAAAAATACTCGAGAGAACATATCTCAATTAGAGTATTCTGGTATAATAGGTAGTTTAATGTATGTCATAAACTGCACTCGACCTGATATAGCATATTTTGTACGTAAGCTTTGTCGATTTAAGAGTAATCCAGGAAATAATCACTAGAAAGCAATAATAAGGTTATGTTTGAATAGTTTTTTAGAGTTAGAGTTTTAAGAAATTTTTTGAAAAGTGTTTTTAAGTAATTTTTTAGAATTTGAACCATTGTTTGGATAGTTTTTGAGAGTCAGAGTTTTAAGAAATTTTTTAAAAAGTGTTTTTAAGTAATTTTTTGGAATTTGAACCATTGTTTGGATAGTTTTTGAGAGTTAGAGTTTTAAGAAATTTTTTGAAAAGTGTTTTTAAGTAATTTCTTGGAATTTGAACCATTGTTTGGATTGATTAATTTGAAAAAAGATAAAAAAAAAAAAAAAGTAGGTTATGTTTGATTATGTTTTTAAAATAAGAGTTTTAATTTCAAATTACAAGATATGTGTTTGAAATTAATTTTTTGTTCGCATATTTTTTAAAATTTAAATTATCAAATCGAAATATATTTTTTTAATTTTTAAAAAATTAATTACAAAATTTTTTGAAATATTTTTCAAAAAATTTTATCTAAATTACTATCAAGTAAACATCCAACATTGATCCATTGACAAGCCATTCAAATTCTTTTTTTTTTTCAAAATTATTATTATATACTGGTAAAAATAACAAGATTTTTTTTCAAATTTAATAATTAATTTAATAAAAATAACAAGATTTAACAAATTCGATTAATTAATATAGCATATATTAATTATTAAATTATATAATATTTTTTAAAATTAAAGTTATATATCATAAGTTTGGCATATTATAAAATAATATTTTATATGTATAATATAAATTATAATATAATATTTTATAAATATAATATATATTAATATCATTGTCAAATCAAATAAAATTTAATTTGATAATTAATTTCTTGGAATTTAAACCATTGTTTGGATTTAATTTCTTGGAATTTGAACCATTATTTGAATTTAAGATTAAGTTTTGGATTTTGTTTTTTGGTTTACAAAACAAACAAGTTTTTAAAATGTGATTTGAAAAAATCTGTTTTTAATTTATAACCAAACATACCCTAAGACTTTTGGGATATTTAAAATATATCCAAAATTATGGACTGCATTACATGAGATATCCAATTGTAGTTGAAGGGTATAGAGATGCTAATTGGATATTTGATTCAAAAGACACCAAATCCACAAGTGGATATGTTTTTATTCTAGGAAGTGCAGCCGTGTCTTGAAAATCCTCCAAACAAACATGTATTGCTAAATTTACAATGGAATCTGAATTCATTACTTTAGATAAAGCTGGATAAGAAACAGAATGGCTTTATAATTTTTTAGAGGATATTTTAAATTGGTCAAGACCAATGCCCGCTATTTGTATACATTGTGATAGTCAATCAGCAATTGGAAGAGCACAAAGTCATATGTATAATGGTAAGTCACGACACATACGTCGAAGACATAATATCGTTAGACAATTCCTCTCGAATGGAATTATCACCATTGACTATGTAAGGTCAAAAGATAATATTGCGGATCCACTTACGAAAGGCTTAACACGAGAGCAAGTGGAAAGTTCATCGAAGGGAATGGGTTTAAAGCCTATGTCTAAACAAGAATTGTCATAGTGGCAACCTAACCTAGTTGATTGGAGATCCCAAGATTTAGTTTCAAAGGGCCAACCGAACTATGAAATAACTTAGTACGCACTGAGGAGATATCGACTCCTAACCATTTCTATGATGAGACAGTGCACATCTGCTGCGAGAACCAAGGATAAGTTACGCTTTTAATGATCTCTATATCTTAGAAAAATGTCCAAGTAGGGTATTGCAAGATACTCTTCATAGAAATCACCTATGTGAGTAAGAATGGGCCACTTCTATGGGAATTTGAAAGGCTGAATTTTTTAAAATACTCACAGAACCAAGAGGTGTTTAAGGCCAAAATGAACACAAATGTGTGAACCAACTATGTCCGAAAGGGTACTATGTGAATTCTTTTGTCTTGATATACACAAACGCTGACAGTTCAAAAACCTCATGTCCACTGATTAGCTAAGTAAATCCGATTGTCGTTTACTTGGTCAAGTTCAAAGCCAGTAGGCTACTTAACCTAATGCAGTAACATTTTCACTATACTCGAACTAGTGTCTGCATATCATTTGCATTACTTTCAGTCAATTTCATTCATGTGGGGGATTGTTGGAAAAAAAAAATGGTTTAAGCATTATAATTATCTATCTTTAAGCTAAAATTAGAGTGGGTCCGACAAATTAATTTTAGTGAGTCCACATGGGAATGTGTTCTCTTCCATGAGGAGATGAAAATTATATATTGGGTTGCTCAAAACCATTAAGGAGTGAATGAGAAATTGCTTTCAAATATCACCACTTGAAAATGGTAACAAAAGCTTGAAGCTTGTGCAAAAAGCTTGTGTCCCACATAAGATGGGCACAAGGCTTTTAATTAGTATATATACACATACCTTGGAGGAGGGTTTGGGCCCCAAGGAGCACCCCAGTTTTGTGAAAGGGGGAGGACCTAGCACATGCTTGGTTCACCACACACGCGAGCGCTCACGCCGCCCCCGTCGCCCCGCCTCGCATAGGTCTGAGCTCGGGTTCTGGGCCTAGGCTTAGGCTTGGGTTTGGGCTGGGGCTTGCTATGTATATATCTTTTTAGAGAAAATTTATTTAAAATTTTTCAAACAAGAAACGCAGTCATTTTGAACATACGTTTAAGTTACCGTTAGGATTCCGAAACGCTATTGTTTTGCAACGTATGTATGGTTACTATTGGAAGTTCAAAACGTTGTCGTTTTGGATATACTGTTTGACTGAATGGGCGTCTTTTCATGTATGCACCTGTGTTTATTCGCCATGAACAGACACAACTGAACATTCATGATTGTACGAAACAATCATGAAGAAGCCTATAAATACCCAGACCCTCATTGCATTCAAGCATTCTAAATTTTACATTCTCTCTCTCTACATAAGTGAAGTTCGAGTGCTGTGTGTTCGTTGGGTTATAAAGATTGAAGTATTGCTTCTTTATAATTGAAATTCGTTCTATTTTGAGAGACGATTACTTATTACCTTGAGTACCGAGAGAGAGCAAATCCGTCTTAAGGAAATTATGAATTTCACAAGGCTCGAATTTTCATTTTGTTGAAATTCAATTACAATGAGTTTTTGTTCAAATTCAATACAGTTTTTCATTCTGTTTTAATTCGTGTAGCTATATATATATATTTAGTATATTTCTGTATTCTAGGCTAACAAATTCTACTGTAATCTCAAGCTTATATGAGACAATGTATTTTAACAATTAAATTACCTTAGAATTGAGTTTTGTTTTTTTATATGAACTACTTTATTTCTAATTTTTAAGTTATTAAATTATTAAAATATCATATCTTATATGAACTCGAACTTATACTGACGTTATCCTGAAATCTAAAAGTAAGAATAGCACTAATATAAACAATACATTGTCAGCACCCCTCCTAATTGCCGACAACACATAAGATTTAATATTTTACTATTAATTAGTAACAAATTTAAAATTTTTAGTTAGGATCAATCAAATTAAAAATATTAAAATTTAAGAATGTCTATGCGAATATATAAAAGGGTCAAATATTATTTTATTAAAATATTTTAACAAAATTAATAATAATAAAAATAATATCAAATTTTTAAAAAAAATAATTACCCCATTATCCCCTAGGATCCGTCACTGCTGGCAACCATGTGAAATTTGTGATACACGTAGAGACTTTCGTTTGGTCATGAGACTCGTAACTGGATTGTGACCGGTGAATATATATATATATATATATATATGTGTGTGTGTGTACCATTAATTCTATGATTGTTTTCTCTAATTTAAACAAGAAGATTATATACTTAAAAGTTTATTTTATTTTATGTGTTAATAAAGAGTGGGATGAATCCGGACTTTTTTTAGCACCTTGCCAATATATACTTACAAAATTTATTTTATTTTATTCTTTTTGTTAATAAAATGAAGGAAGTATATTGACTTTTCAAATTTGACTCGTGTCCTTATTATTATTATTATTATTTTTAAAATTTGTAAGAATATATTTGTCACTTTGAAAAAAATCAAATTCTCAACATCAAGAATTTTTTTTTTTTGGTGGATTATCAATTGTTTGTCACTTTACCCAAAAAAAAATAGTAAATTATACCTATCTTCTTGAAATTTTTGATAATTATAATGATCTTCTTTTTAATTTTTAAAATGACATTACCTCTTTTATTTTTGTTAACAAATTATAAAGACTTTTTATCCAACATTTTGTTTTAAATGAAAAAAGTGTCATTTTCAATTTTTTTTTTATGTTTTTTCAATTTTGTTCATTAAAATTTTTAAAAAAACTTTAAGATTTTTTTTATTTTATATAAAAAATAAATTTAAGATAAATAACTTATATTTTCTCTCAAAAAATAGTCAAAATCTTAAAAATGCAAACATAACATATGATTAATTGTTATATCATAAAACAAATTCAATATAAACATATGGTTAATCGAATAATAAAGATATTATTTATAATGGTCATAAATAACATTATAGATGAGTCTAATTCACCTATTTTGAATAATTTATTTAGCTGTATATTGAGACTTTTATGCAAACATTTTTCTAGAATTAATTAGTGGTAGAAATACGGATGGACAGGTACATGGGTAAAGGCGGGGAACGCGAATGTCAGAAAGACTGACCTAGCATTCCTCAAAACGCGTTTTGTTTACTGGGCCGATTAACAAAGAGAGAGTCAACCGGCTTTTGGAAGCACAGGGCTCGAGATTGACAGGGAACGCAATTATTGGGACTCGCAACATTATTCACTACCCAATCTCTCTCTCTCTTCTCTTTCTATCTTTACGTACTCAAATCAGTGTAAAATATTGATTTTACTTCTTCCCAATCATAAAAGTATGTGTGTGTATATATATACATATGTATATATATAATACTCTTTTCTTTTTTACTAGATTCTAGCGACCAGCCTTAACTATCACTTTCCCTAATTGCCTCTCCTTTTTGGTTTTGCTAGGGGTTTAGGAATAAATGACTAATTACAAGGCTGTTATGAAAAGTATATCCCCTCTTTCATTTTGCTTTTTCCCGAGCTATGTGTTTAGTTTGAACAGGAAAATAACAAATATATTTTGTTTTGAAATAATAAGTACTAAATTAACACATCATATATTTGTGTATTTGATTTTGCATAAGATTATTGTTTTTAAGATAAATTATAATTATCTCATACAATTTTTTTTTATAATTTTATTCAATTTTTAAATTATATTAAGTTATTCTATTTTATCTGATAATATATAGATATATAGATATACTCATCAAGTCAAATTTTTTTTTTAAAATAATAAAATTATTTTTTTCAAAGTTTTTTTTTTTTAATTTTTAAAATTTTGACCAATTTTTTTATTTTATTTTCTAAATAACTAATGATAAAAACCTTAAACTTATTTTTATATAAAATAAAAATAAGTTATTTACCTTAAATTTGTTTTTAAGTAAAATAATAAATAATTTTAAAAAAAAGTTATAAAAAATTGGTCAAAATTTAAAATGTAAAAATACATAAATAAAATGGATAATTTTAATATTTTGAATAAAAAAAATTGATTAAAAAGAGTTTTCGTATATTTTCAAATAAAATATGATAAGTCAGTGTAATTTTAAAAATTTTTAAAAAAATTAGTATAATTAGTTAAAATTTTAAAAAATATCAGTATAATTTATTCTTTTTTTATATCCTTTTAGATCTTTAAACTCATTCACATCACTTTTACTAAGTTATTAAAAATTGTACTTAATTTATATAACTTTTACTATAAATAGAATTTCAGAGAGGTGGATGTTAGTCAATTAAATTTTTTATTTTACATATATTGATGTAAAGTGATGACCTCTAATACATACATATATATATATATATATATATATATATATATATATATATATATATATTCCAAGTCAAGCCCATCTTAAGAAACACTCGCCGAGTTAGTTATAGAATTTCAAATCCTTCTAGATGCTATAATTTTTCTCAATTAGAGCAGCTCGATTTTTTCTTCTTCTTCCAATTAGAACAGCTCGACTTTGTTCACGGATAGTTTGAAATGCCTAAATTAAAAAATAACAATACATTTAGTCAACATTTGATTTACCCTGACAATGAACTTCTTGTTGGTAGAGGTTGGAACTTTCTTTTCTTTTTATTTATTTATTTATATATATATATATATATATACACACACACACATATAACATGACAATAAGATTAATTACGACTACACAAAGATAATGCGAGATCACTAAATTAAAATAATTTAATATTTAAAAGTACTATAAGTAATTTGTTTAATGTAATTAAAGAGGGTAAAAACAAGGATACTTTAAATTAAAATGAAGTTCCACACAGAAATACGTGCCCATAATTTCTATTTTGTGTGTATATATATATATATATACACACACACACACATATACTCGTTCAAGATCATACATAAATAACCTGGACATGCTTTCCAAGGGGATGGAGATGACTCGGAGGAGAAAGGCATGCCTTCTAGTTTCTAGACAGTAATTGTAAAAGGTAACTTTGGCTTTTAGCACAAATATTTATGGGGTGCCTAATTTAATCTAAACAAGGCCAAGTGCACCATAGTTTAATCATACAAAGAGTGATGATGTTCCCATATATGGACTCAACCCTACTCTAAGTTTTTACTTTTTAGTATGTGATTACAATTTCTAGACTTGTTTTTAAATTGAAAGACTGCTAGAGCAATGTTGGAAATTCACAAAAAAAGAAAAAGCCTAATCCTATATTTAGATCAATAATTTATTATCATGAGGTTGTTAGCTTAGTGACAAATTAAGCTACATTAAACATATTTTGAGTGAGACTCTTTTTAAAATCATAAGATATTATTCATTTTCTTAAAGTCATTTTCAAATTTGGGCTGATCCATATTTCAATATATATATATGTTATATAAGCGATGTAGTGTTACAATTTATGTATGATAATAAATTTTATTACAACTAATTCAATCAATTCTATTAATATTATTTAATTTAATTTATATTTTATAGAATCAATTCTAATTTTTTTTCAAATAGACTCTTAGAACTAGAAGTGTTAAACTAATTGATAAATTCGTTTAAGATCAACTCGTAAGATATAAATTAAATTTAAACATATTTTAAGACTCGTTAATTTATTCAACTCGACTTATTAAAAAAAATTAGTTTAATTCTATATAGGAAAAAAAATCAAACCCAACTACTTGATTTTGACATGCAATTAATTTAATTAAAAATTAATTCAAAAAACATTAAAAAATCAAATTTAAAATAATTTAAAACTCATATATTTTAATGATTGACTCGATTTATTTAGGAGCATAGTTGAAATCATATTTTAGATCCAGCGTATTACGTCCGGCAGGATCTGATAATTAGCGGATAAAAGTGTAAAATTCCATGCTTCCTTATCATGCATCTATCCTCGGGAGATCAGTACCAAACCTAGCAAGATGATACTGGCGTAGGGTCAAATTTCAAATAGTAAAAAGGAGGAGGACGTCTAGTCTAGTCTCGGGCCCCTAAAAAATTAATTACATTGTCATTGAATTTGGGTACATTATTACTAATGGCATTCACGTTATATATTCTAGAAAAAACAATTAAATTTTGAATGAATGACAATCGGATTGGACCGTAGGCACGCCACACCATTTTTGTCAAGAACCTTGTACGACTTCGATTTGGGCCGCCCTTGCTCCGTACATTTTTTTAATAATTCATTTGAAATTCATTTCTTATAATTGCCACTAATTCGGATGCCTCACGTGCTTGATTACGAGGATGCTTTCCATTGCATTTCTCTTGAATAACAGGGAAAAAAAAGGGTCGTTATTCAATGTATAAGGCATGGAGGAGCTTATATTCTTTTGTCATTATATTTGAACTAATAAATTTTCAACAAATTAATATAATATTTGAGATTTCAGAATATTTTTCATGGTAAATGTTATTTTAATTATGTTAAAATTAAAATCTAACAGTACTATATGAATAAAAAATTATTTTTTAATATTTCTACTTCAATATTAAAAATTAATTTTTCTATTCTTAAAAAGTAACTTGGTCAAATTTTAATTATTGAATTGAAATAATTTGTGACATTTAAATTATACAATACATTAAAAATTCTCTCAAGCAAGCCTATCGTAGAGTTATGGAATGATACTTTTTATTCAATGTAAAAGTATTATATAAGTATATAAAGTTTAAGGACGATGAGATTGATGATATGATATAGCGCAAGCTTATAAAGAAGTAGGGCATTGTCTGCTTCTTAAAGAATCGCTCGAATCCACTAACAAAAGTAACACACTCAAATTCACGAGCACAGAGATTAAGATCTCAGAAAGAAAATTCTTTATTAAATGAAAGTTAACCTTACAATGAAAAGAAATAGTCTTTATATAGGCTGCAAAACCTAATTCGTCTAAAACTACAACTCCTAATCCAACAAGAACTATAACTTTAGAAAAGAAATAATTAAAATAAGAAAAAATACTAAAAATTTCAAAAATAAAAATATTCTAATTAAAAGTATAAATCAAAAAACCTAAACTAAAGCAACAATCTGATAAAAGGACAACTCCAAACGACAATTACACCTTTAGGAAATTAAGCAGCACATTATTTACCAACAATAACAAAAATGCGCTTTTAAAGGCCAGCACGAAGGAATTTGTCCCAAAAATAGCATATCTCCTAGCAAAGTGAGGAGTATTGATCAACACATCGATTCCAAGTCACCTACCGAATTTCACTCAATTCTGATAATTCTAGCATTGCACGCAATTCTGTACTAAGAATTGAATTCTTTTACAATCTGTTCTATATCAGCCTCCTCTGCTTGAAAAGAACTCGACTTCGAGTTAGGTGATTGAGAAGACAATGCATCAGGAGGATGATATTCAAACAAATCAGCAACATTGAAAGTAGGAAAAATGGCCATATCTGCAGAAAGGTCCACGACATAAGCATTATCATTAATTTTTCGCAGAATCTGAAAAGGACCATATTTCTTATCCTTCAGCTTGTTGTACGTGCCCCACTAGTAGCTGTCCTTTGGGCAAATAAACCATCACTAGATCCCCCTCTTGAAATACTTGAGGCTTTCTCTTTTTATCAGCAACTGCCTTGTATTTAGCATTAGATTCCTCCAAATTTTTTCGCACCTCTTGTTGAATAGCTTTGATACGATCCGCCATATTTTCAGCTGCAATACTCAAACCAGGAAGCTTTGGTAGAGGAACCAAGTCTAAAGCATGGCGTGGAGGACAGCAATAAATAATTTAGAATGGGGTCTTTCCAATAGAATAACTTATCATAATGTTATAAGCAAACTCAGCCTGTGCAAAAGCAAGATCTTACTGTTTCAGTTTCTCTCTAAAAATACAGCGAATTAAATTCCCAAGAGTGCGGTTCACCACTTCCGTGTGACCATCGGACTGAGGATGACTCGTGCTTCTGAAATTCAGGGATGTGTTAAACTGCCTCCATAAAGTCCGTCAAAAATGACTCAAGAATTTGGTGTCCCTATCTGAAGTGATGGATTTGGGGACCCCATGCAAACGAACAATCTCTTTGAAAAATAAGTTTGCCACGTGCACTACATCTGATGTCTTTTTGCAAGCAATAAAGTGAGCCATTTTAGAAAACCTATCCACCACCACAAATACAGAATCAAATCTGCGTTGGGTTCGCGAAAAGCCCAAGACAAAGTCCATGGAAAGGTCCTCCCAAGGTGCTGCTACAATGGGCAAAGGCATGTACAGACCCGTATTTTGAGATTGGCCTTTGGCAACCTGACAAATGGGGCATCTTTTAACATGACTGCCGACGTCTTGTTTTAGTTAGGGCCAATAATAACTTTCCTCAGCAAGAGCTACTATTTTGTCACGACCCAAGTGTCCGCCCAAGCTTTCACCATGCAATTCCTAAATTATCTGATCTCGTAGTGAACTCTTCGGGATGCACAATTGGTTGCCTCGAAACAGATAACCCTCTTGAATTTGCATGCCGTCAATGGAAGATCCCCACTGACATTTTCCCAAAATCTTCTGAAAATCTTTATCGTCTGAATACAGTTCCTTGAGATAGTCAAACCCAACCACTTCAGTCCACAATGTAACAAGCAACAACTCCATCCTGCTTAGAGCATCAGCTACCCGATTTGATTGACCCGCCTTATGCTTCAAAGTGAAAGTGAAGTGTTGTATAAAAGAAATCCAGCGAATATGCATCCGGTTGACACTATTCTGGCTATTGATAAATTTTAGCGCTTGGTGGTCGCTAAATAAGACAAACTCCCTTTGCACTAAATAGTGTTCCCAAACCTTCAAGACGCGAAAAACAGCATACAATTTCAGCTCATAAGTAAACCACTTCTGGCGAACTTCACTAAGTTTCTCGCTATAAAACGCAACCGGTCTGCCTTCTTAAAAAAGTACAGCACCAATGCTAATAATAGAGGCATCGCACTCTAATTGAAATAGCTTGTCAAAATCGGGCAGTGCTAAAACTAGGGCAGATGATCATTTTTCCTTGATCAGTGCGAACCTCCGTTCTGCTTCCTCTCCCTAATGAAATTTTCCCTTCTTTATGCATTCAGTAATTGACGCGACTATCCGACTAAAATCTCTGACAAAACGCTTGTAAAACATTGTCAGAACATAAAAACTACGAAACTTGCCCACTGTTTGTGGAGTTGGCCACTCCCGAATGGCACGAATCTTTTCATTATCAACTTTAATCCCATCAACACTTACCACACATCCTAAAAATAGAAAACTGTTGGTCATAAAGCTGCACTTCTTTAAGTTCAACTTATTTTGCTACAAAACTGTAAGTACTTCCCTCAAGTGTGCAAAATGGTCAAATTCGTTCTAGCTATATATCAATATATCATCAAAATACACCACAACAAATTTTCAAGCGAATGGTTTTAATACCTGCTTCATGAGCCGCATGAAAGTACTGGGCGCATTGGTGAGTCCAAACAGCATCACTAATCATTCGTACAACCCCTTCTTGGTCTTAAAAGCAATCTTCCATTCATCTCCAGGCCTGGTCCAAATCTGATGGTACCCACTCCGCAAGTCAATTTTTGAAAAGACTTTAGACCCAGCCAGTATATCTAGCATATCTTTCAATTAAGGAATAGGGAACCTATATTCAATGGTGATCTTGTTGATTGCTCGATTGTCGATGCACATGATCCTACAACCATCATTCTTTGAAACTAACAAGGCTGGTACCGCACAAAGACTCATGCTCTCCTGCACCAATCCCTTCTTAATTAGCTCTTTTACCTGTTCTTGTAGAATCTGACTTTCCTTGGGACTCATCCGGTAATGTGGACGATTAGGAAAACTGGCTCCTAGTATGAGATCAATGTGACGTTGTATGTCTTGCATAGGAGGCAACTCATCTGGTAGCTCTAAGGGTGTAATTTTCTGAAATTCTTCCAACAAACGTTTAAGTGCGGGTGGAATTTTCATAGACTCCTTACCAACTTCTCCCCCAACTACCACAACAAAAATCTCTCCAGATTCCTTAGTTTCCTCTATGAATTTACTCCCATCCACCAGAAATACTGATTTGCCCTTTGACTTTGGTTCAACAATTGAAAATTCATCTTTTATGGGTCCCAAAACGATCTTTAGGCTCCCCTTCATGAAACATATACGTTATCATGGCCCCTGTATGTAGCATCCATATCGAATTGCCATGGTCGTCCCAAAATCATATGACAGGCATCCATCTCCACCACGTCACACACAACCTCATCTGTATAATTCTTTCCAATAGAAAATTTAATGCTGTAGATTTCAGTTACCTTCACTTTAACACCCCGTTTAATCCAACCAATCTTATATACAGTGAAGGGTGTTTTTCAGTCTACAAGCCCAACTTAGTAACGATTGCTTTCGACACTATATTTTCACTACTGCCACTATCAATAATGACATCACAAACCTTTTTGTTCACAGTACATCTGGTTCAGAATATATTATGTCACTGAGATGGTTCTTCCCGCTTTGGTGCTAACAGAAGTCGCTGAACCAGTAGAGAGCATGACAACAGCTCCTCTTCGTCGCCACCCATTTTCTCTTCCTCTTCATAAGTATAGGGCACTTCATTCTCGTCCTCATCTGTCTCGAATCTGCCATGTTCTTCTGGCTCCACTAAGTTAACGATGCCCCTTTTAGGACATAGGTTGGAACGGTGCCCTGGCTGTCATCATCTATAGCACTTATCAGACCCCGGATGAGCATAAGGGTTACGAGGTGCCATTTCTGATGAAACAGTGTTGGTTGGCTTTGATGGACCTCCATTGCTACCTGTTCTGTGAGTGGTGTTAGACAAAGGTGGCTGAGTCATTATGGATTTTCATTTATTTATTGTAGCACGATTGGGATCAAAGGAGTTTCTTGCTACGACTGTCACCTTTGATCTGTGCAATTGAGTTTCGGCCTGAACAGCCAACGCAACGGTTTCGGTTAAGGTGTAGATTGTTTGCATCGCAATTCGATCCTGTATAGCCCAACACAGCCCCCCAACAAACCTATCAACTTTTTGCGCATCTGTTTCCAGCAGGTTATTACGCGACGACAGCTGTAGAATACTTCTAGGTAAGCCACGATTGTTCAACTCCCCTGCCTACAATCCTGATATTGTTGAAATAGAGTCTACTCATAATCTGGAGGCAAATACCTAGATCGTAACAGTCACCTCACCTTAACCCATGCCCAAACCATCCCCTTTCCTTGTTGCATCCGTGTAATTTGCAACTGTTCCCACCAAGCAGAAGCTCCCCCCAATAGTTTGTATGCGACTAATTTCACCTTTTTTATTTTCTGGAATATCCATATAATCGAAAAACCTCTCAACAAATACCAACCAATCAAGAAACCACTCGATCTGAAGTTGACCATTAAAACTGGGCAGATCCATTTTCATACGAAAGGTCTGTCGGTCTTGCTCCCCTTGATAATTCCTCCGATTATCCCGGAGTATGGCTTCGGCATCTTCCTCATCCTCACTTAGGTTATCTTCATAGCTTAGCTGCCTACGTGAAATCTTTGGATGGCGTTCATGAACAATTCCAGCCCTCTCTCGGAAAGGTTGACGGCCCGTAAGACCATCGCCCCGTTGATTATTCCCTGCCGTCAGCCTAGCAAGAGTCACTTGGATCTCCCGCAACGCTTGTTGGGTCTCACGCTGAAAAATTCTGAATTCAGCCCCTGTAACCATATTTTCATCACGGTTATCGTCGTCCAGGATTTTGCCCTCATTCCGTGTGTTCGCCATCTGAACAAGATTAAGCCTGCTCTGATACCAACTGACGTAGCTAAAGCTTATGAGGAAATAGGGCACCGCCTGCTTCTTGAAGAATCGCTCGAATCTACGAACAAAAGTAACACACTCGAATCCACGAGTACAGTGAATAAGATCTCAGAAAGAAAATTATTTATTGAATGAAAATTAACCTTAGAATGAAAAAAAATAGCATTTATATAGGATGCAAAACTTAATTCGTTTAGTACTATAACTCCTAATTCGACTAGAACTATAACTTTAGAAAAGAAATAATTAAAATAAGAAAAAATACTAAAAATTTCAAAAATAGAAATATTCTAATTAAAAGCATAAATCAAAAATCCTAAAGTAAAGCAGCAATTTGGTAAAAGGACAACTCCAAACAATTGCACCTCTAAGAAATTAAGCAGCACATTATTTACCAAAAATAGCAAAAACGCACTTTTGAAGGCTAAAACGAAGGAATTTGCCCGAAAAACGACATATGTCATAGTAAAGCAAGGAGTATTGATCAGCACATCGATTCCAAGTCACCAATCGAATTTCATGCAATTCTGACAATTCTAGCGTTGCATGCAATTCTGTACTAAGAATTGAATTCTTTTACAATCTATTCTACATCATGTTACTTTATCCAAAACTTTAAGCTATAAATCTAATTTTTTGCATACTTTTCAAATTACATGTAATCAATAATAGCTGTTTCGACACATCATATATTTCACAACTAGTTAAATCATAAAATTCAAGATTTTGAGTTTAAGTCTTTTTTCGGATCATTGAAGATTTGTTCGATCATTAATTTTAAAATATTGTGATTAATCCAGGTGAGCGTATGCTGATTTGAACATCCAATCATAAAAAAAATTATAAATAGCTTCGGCATAGACTTAAATTAGAGGGATTCTTTCACTCTCAAAATGTTGATGGGACCTCAAGCTATTGGGTCTGGATATCTTTCAATTAAGATATATCAAATTAAATATATTTTAATATAATAACACAGAGAGAAATCGAGTTCACACAAATCACGTGAAAAATGAACACTCATATCAATCAAATAAAACCTCCATCTTTATATCAAATTAAATTTTATCATTGAAATTAAGGACAAATTAATTTTTTATTTTGTAGAATTGGATTCCCAAAAATAATGAGTATCCAAATGACTATGCTTCAAACTTTCATTAGAAAATGAAAATTCAAAATTAATCTTTGTTCTTAATTGTTTTTTAAATTACTTGGGTAACCTTTGTCTTGTTTATTTTATTTATTTTTTTAGTGTAAAAAAAACTTCAATTGTGATCTATAAGTTACATCAATCGTTTAAGTTTGGGTGTGTGGTACTCATAAAAATTGAAATCAAAATGTCTGAATTTATTGTTTATTTCTAACTGCAACTCAACTCTATAATTATCCGAGTTCTTTTAAGTAATTTGTCATTTAAATTTTTTAGAGATAAACCACTCCTAACAAAAATAAAAAAAAATATTAATTTGTATGAACTTTTGGTATAAATTTTATTTTACACATGCATTATAATATAGAGCATTGTAAATAATATATTAATTGATCCTAATATGGTATGAGTCGTACTTTGGGACTTTTCCTGGTGAATCCTTTTTGTGTAAAATTGTGCTTATATGTATATACATGTTACATCAGTCGGTGTAGGTGTTGACCTCTAAATAATACACCATTAGTTAATTAATTTTTATAATTAATATTGATTAATTAATTTTAATATTTTTATAATCTCCTAACTAAAAATAATATTACTGTGAAATAAGTCAAAAGATATAATAATTACGGAAAGAATTAGAGAGGAATACGAGGCATTAACGGAAATATACGTGGAAAATAATATATTTTTATACACACGAGAATTGTGAAATTTAATAAAAGCACCTCAAAAAATCTTTCTACAAACCACTAATAATCTCACCGCCTGTGATGCTGATTAACGCAAAGGTACTCTGATTACCGTTTGATTAGGTTTAAGCATTTGGGTTGCATGTGATGGAGTGTTTTTTCTCTTTCGGTAGATTGCTTGGTGAATAAAAAGTAAGTAAAAACGATCTTAATTATAGGAACGGTCAGAAAAAGTAGAGCGTGTTTTCCGGTGCAAGGACGAATAACCAAAAGCTGATGATTTGACACGTGGATGGATAGCGACTGTTTGATCGACATGCAACGGCTGGGATTTGGGCTTTATCGATGGGATTTATTGAGACTGCTTGAGAACTGTAGAGAAGTGGTGCGATATAGATTTTCTGCACAAAGAGTGAGTTATAGAAAGAGAACTAGAGGAGAGGGGAGGAGAGGGAGAGGGAGAGAGAGAGGGAGGGGGGGAAGTCTGGAGTGGACTGGTGAGGGTAGTACTGTTGGTTGTCTTAAATTGTGGTTGCAGGAGCGTCGCAGTGGGCATGGCGGCGTTGCAGAGGCATCACTTTAATGCATCAAACAAGGATGGAGAATTCAAGGGAAGAAGTCAAGTAAAGGAAAGATCGTCGTTGCCCTAAAAAATTCCGAAACTTTGTCCTCAAAAGCTGCAAAAAAGAAAAAAACCCAAATACAAAATACTCAGAGAGAGAGAGAGAGAGAGAGGATGTCAGCATCAGAGAGAAAATCAGCACAATACACACCCCGAGTCCAAACCCAGAAATCATAACCACAGATCTCTCACTCTTTTATGCCCACTTTCTCTAAACTGAGCTTTTGCTATGGATTTTATCTCAAAATTGAGGTCAATCTTAGCTATAAGGTGTAGAAAATGTCTGGGTTTTTCACACTAGGTGGAAGAGAAGCTACAACAACTCCAAGCGAACCACAACAACAACAAGAAGATACTACGAATAGCTTGTTTTTGTTCAGAAACGAAGAGATCTACAATAAGGGTTTTGAGCTATGGCAACAGTGTTATCATCTCCACCAACAAAAGCATCAAGACGACATAGATCACTCAGTGGGTGCTAGTAGAAGGAATATTAGTAGCAGTAGTAGTGTTGATGCTTGTGATGAGTCGTTTAGATCAGGGTTTGGGGTAATGAGACAAGGAGGAATAGGAGGGGGAATGAATTGCCAAGATTGTGGAAACCAAGCGAAGAAAGATTGCCCACATCTGAGGTGCAGGACTTGCTGTAAGAGCCGAGGGTTTCAGTGCCAAACCCACGTCAAGAGCACTTGGGTTCCGGCTGCCAGAAGGCGAGAGAGGCAGCAACAGCTCCCTGCTTTACAAAACCAGCAACAACAACAACAGTTGAGTCTGATGAGAGGAGAGAATCCCAAAAGGCAGAGAGAGAATCCAGGTGCTTCCCTCTCTATCCTGTACTCGTTTACCCAATACCACGTCAGGATGTTGTAGTTTACAATACAAACAAACGCCAATTTTGAAAACACACCCACGATTTGATGGGTTTTTAGATTGAAATTTCAAGGAAGGTATGGAGAACAAAGAACTCTTTCAATGCTAGAGAAATTTCATAAAGAAAGAGAGAGAGAGAGAAAGAGGGAGAGGAATATAATCATATATCTTGTCATCAAAAAAAAAAACTAGACCATATCGTTTGCGTGTGATTAATGAAGTCCACATTCATAGTCACCCACCGACCCTCTTTTTCTCTTCCTTTTTGTTCTACTACTGTTATGGAGTAAAACTGACGAAAAGATCTATGGAGTTGGTGAAAAAAAATGTTTTTCCATGATTTTTTGGAATTCTGTTTCAAAGTTATATATATCAGCTTCATTTGGTCTAACGTTATTGGGGCTTTTTTAGGGTTAGAAGTGGGTCAGTTTCCGGCGGAGGTGAATTCTTCGGCAGTCTTTCGTTGTGTAAGAGTGAGCGCAATGGATGAAGCAGACGAGCAGTACGCGTATCAGACAGCTGTCAACATTGGAGGCCATACTTTCAAGGGAATTCTGTACGATCAAGGCCCTGAAAGCCGCTATACAGGCGGTGAGAGCTCCTCCGGTGGCGTTGGAGGTCAGCCGCTCAATCTCATAACAGCCGCCACGACGGCGACGACCACCACCACAACCAATCCAGCTGTCACAATGTTTGATCCTTCCATATACCCAGCTCCACTCAATGCTTTCATGGCGGGTACGCATTTCTTCCCACCACCAAGACCTTAAAAAGTACTCTTCATTATTCTTCTTCACATCTCTCAACCATTCAAAGGCTAAGCTGGTTTTTTTCCTTCTAGCAATCCTTCATTTGACTCCCACTATATATATACATTGTTCGAGCATTAGTATAACACCCATTGAGCAAGAAAAGGAAAAGAGAAGAGAAAAGCCAGTTTACGGAGATCTGTTTCTTTTTGTTTGAATTTCAGTTATGATTTTCTTGGTTAATATTAATGAACTTATCGATGACCCTTTTGTTAGTGGTTTTTGTCGTAGTGATTGTTGTTTTTGCTACATATGGATATGTGCATTATGAGTTGTTTCTTCATTCTTTTATGGGTTTTTCTATTCTTGGTTTAATATTAATATTAATTCACTTTCTGCTTGATTTTGCGCTCGAAGCAGTTTTTTTTTTCTCCAGTTTATCCGTTTTCTTGCCGGATAAAAATGGGACTATTTAGGTTTTGTGTTTAGCTTAATCAGCCATGACTTTTTAATAGCTTTCTTTCATTCCTAAGCCATGTTTGAAAAAGGGGAAAAAAGAAAGAAAACAAAGAAAAAAAGAGAGCAACTGAGCATTTGCGGTCCACTTCTGCAAGTCTTTCTTGCATTGGCATTTGGCATTCTACTCCAAAAAGTGCTACCACGAAGAAAACCCTTCCTCTCTCTCTCTCTCTCTCTCTCTCTCTCTCTCTCTCTCTCCCCCCCCCCCCTTCTCTTCATACATACATTATACATATGTGTGTGTATATAGATATAAATATATATATATGTTATATGATATTGACATTTATATCAGCTATAGTTATACTTCTACAGAACCCAAAATTAGAAATTAGAAAAGAAAGCTCGATAGTTGAAATAGACCTGCATGCATGTGACCCATGGAAGAATGGAAGCTCACGTTTGCTGCGAATGTGTTTATTGCTCCTGCATGTATATGCATGAGATGCGTGCATGCTATATCGTATGTGTAGACGTATAAATATTGTGTATATATATATATATATATTTGAGGTACATGTGATACGATACAGATTAAAGTTGCTTTTATAGGCTACTAGATTTAGTACAGTGAAAGAAATTAAAGCAGAAAGATTAAGAAACTTTATCTCGCTGCTTTGAATTTTTTGATCCATAATAACTACTCTCATCATCATTTGATTAAGACAATACACTCTGAATGGGTATGAGAGGTAATTGATATACCTAAAATAGTTAGCTTCATCACTTTCTTTCCTTCTCATTTTCCAATAATGTAGAGAGAAGAGGAAGTTGTAGAAACCTTGTGAAAAAAATTAAATAACTCGTTATTACCGTGTCATTTAAATGTCTTTACCATGGTTAAGGATTAGAAATGAAATAAATAAATAAATAAAACCCTTGAATTAGATATTTCAATAGGCATTAGTTTTATTAAGAAACAAATATTGAAATGAATCCTCTAATTGTGGCAGTGAGTGTTTTTAACAACATGGCACAATTTTTGCCTGATGGTGCTAGATCACGTACAAGGCAATTTACACTGCTTCTGAGTCGGGACCCTAGTCTACGAATCACACACACACATATATTTATTCATTTATGGATATCTATATCCCAGTTTTGGTGTTGGAAGGTTTTCTTCTTGAAAGTGTACATGTGATGAAGAAACCAGGCATGCCATATTGCCTTAAGCTACTGGAAATGAGGAATTATTGAACCAATTTTCAGTCTTTGCCTCCTAATGACTACTAATATGATTTTAAACATGTTATATATCATATATGCAAATAGAAAGAGAAAATACTAGATCGAGACTTCTGTCATATAATTAAACTTTCTACAGATTCAGATATTATGAGCAAAAATTAGATAGTTTTTCTCAGAGGTCTTATTTTTCATAGAGTCAAAATAGGAAGCAAGCATCAGATCAATTTGACAAGTCACTTCTATTTACTTGCTGGTATCAAAACAAAGTCATACAGAAATTATACGTATAGCATGCATATTTCTATTTTTGTAAACATGCAAAATCTTCAGTGTGGTGGTGATGACTCCTTTTTAAATTTGATCTCTATCCTTGTGTATTCGAAAGTGTTATGCAAAACACAATTCAGTAATATTGACCAGACATTCTCCTTTGGAACTAGATGGTTTTAGATGCTATGCACATGTTAAATTTATCAAACTTTTATTGCGTTAGATCAAATTTTGGTTCTATTTTTGTAAACATGCAAAATCTTCAGTGCGGTGGTGATGACTCCATTTTAATTAAATTAGATCTCTATCCTTGTGTATTCAAAAGTGTTATGCAAAACACAATTCAGTAATATTGAACAGACATTCTCCTTTGGAAGTAGATCGTGGTTTTAGATGCTATGCACATGTTGAATTTATCAAACTTTTATTGCGTTAGATCAAATTTTGGTTCATTCCACGAGCCCCATGAGGCTTCAATAAATATATATAGAGAGAGAGATATATTCACACACACACATCATCATGAGGCTATGTACTTGTTGAATTTATCACACTTTTATTGCGTTGGATCAAATTTTGGTTCAATCAACGAACCCCATGACGCCTCAATACACACACACACCAAGAATGAAGGCTGTTATCATTTGATGGTGATAGGGATGAATGAGGATGGCTTCAAATTTCATGATTGTGGTTTATGGTGGTAGTGCTATATATCATTGAAAGGGTTTGACACTTACTGAGGCGATGTGGAATACTTCATGGAATGAAGAATTGGTGAGCATATATATATATATATATATATATATATCAATACGTATAACAATCAATTTGCTCATCAAAGTAGCTATACTTTTTGTCCCCACTTCTTGGTTACTATAAACCGCTGCTCCACCTTCATGCAGTGACAAACACATGCAAGCTCTCATATACATCCATGATATGTGCTCTCTATCATGTTTTCTGGGTTGAAAAATGAATCCTCCTTGAATCAAATCGTGCATGGTGAAAAAATAACTTCTTAGTCTCGCTCCTTCAGTTTCTTTCCTGAAATTTTTGTTGGGAGGCGATGATATTCATATGTTTTTAACCATTAATTTTTGGCATACTCAAATGATGTACGTGGTACATATTAGACAAATGTTAACATGACATCTAAACGGTTATGACATGAATTATTGGTTTTCACAGTGTGTTAAAGATTCTGGGTCAGGATCAATTGGATTCCCCCAATCCTCCTTTGTCAACATAACATTGATTCATAACCCTAAGTGATGACCTAAAGAGGATACAGATGCCTAATGCATGTAAATATTTGTAGTGCAGCTTGAAATCATTAGAAGCAGAGACAGATGGCACTACAATAACTCAAGTCACCGTGTTAATTTATGCAGTTCTTATTTTCTTCAAGGAGATCGATATGGTATCACACAATGTGATCAATTACATAATCTGTTGGCTTATGCACCATGCTATATATAAGTGATATACAAGGTGCATGAAGCACATCCAATGATAATGACAATCACAAATCGTGGCAATTGGGCACCAATATAATGTAAGTGTCGGTTTGGTTAATTGTGTAAAAGTACTGATAAAAATAAGTTGCGGATAAAGATAAATAGTTAATAGAGGAGTAGCTAATGGGATTAAAGGTTAAAGTTGGACGAAAATTATTAAAAAGTGATTATAAAATACAAAAGACAAAAACTAATGAAAAAAAATTTAATAGTTAGGTAATATTATATTATTTTTAATCAACTTAACTAAATAAGTACCAAGAAGTAGATTATTCATATCTCCCCCCAGCTAAAGAGAAGTAAAGCAGCCAACATTCATCAGTAAGTCCTAGGCACTTTGATTAGCAATAACTGTTATTATTTTTTAAATAATTAAATGTCTGGACCAACTTGTACGTACATTGATTAATCTCGAGACTATGAAGTTAATGATCGGATAAACTTCTAGTGGTCCCAAAAAATACTCGAACCCGAGACCTTAAATTTTAATTTTTAAATCTTTACCACTTTGCATCTACCAAAAAAACATTGTAGCAGAAACAATTGAATGACACAACAATGATGTCCAAACATTAGCAAACAAACATACTCAAATGCCCAACACAATCATCACTGCTCACCCACTAAAATTCTGCAAATGAATTAGTACTATGTGTGTCATTGCATAAGTTGATGTTAATTTATTGTACTAAAACGACTAATTTTGAATTAGGTGTTTAATTTTTTCCTTAAATGTAATAAGTTGACATCATCGATCTTAAAAACCTGATGCAAGTCCAATTTAATTGTATTTTGAGTCATATACTCACTAGTATATTTTAAAGACACCAAAATCAATATCATTTTAAATTATCTTTGAAATTCTTGAAGAACCCAAATCCGTCCGGCCAACTATCCTGTTAAATTTCAAAAATATGGATGGTGAACCAATCCCAACGCTGGAGGGTATGTAAACAAGCACATCTTGCCACATTATTCCAATGCAGGACTCTAAAGCCAATATACATCAGGTTGCCGGAAGAAAGGTTCATATCCATTTACCTTTTTCTTTTCTTTTTTTTCAATTATGCTAAATTTTAGATTTATATGTCCCAACATTGTGGCTCGGCACGAGTTAGTATTCATTAATCTCAGATGCAATATATATGCCTAATTATTGTTTGACAAATTAGTAAAATGTGCAGATTTTATTGAGAAACGGAAGTGAAAAACGAGATAACAAAGTGTAAATAAACAGACACAGCAAAAACAAAAAAATACCAAATATACATGGTTCAGAAAAAACTTACGCTCACGGCCGAAACACAACAAAATATTCATTATCAAAGATGAAAATGTCCATGAACAATTCCTGCCACTCTCTCTCTCACATCTTAAAACATGAAAGAGCCAAAAAGTCACAAAACTGGCCTGAGTACCTATCATCACACACACTGAAGGGTTCTACGCGAGTGTCAATACACATTTTTCTAACTTCTTCTAAATGTTCTAAAATTTCTTGTACAGATCGGCAAACAAAGAATAGAGTTTTATAGGTCCAAGTGCTGATCGGTGAATCCTTAAAAATGTACAAATTGATCTCTGTGTGTGTCGGTTTAAAAATACATGACACCAACAAGAAGTTTTACTGATAAATTTACGAATTTGTTAATCATTCATTAACTCGAGTTTAATGTACCAAAACAATGAATATTTTTTAGTGGCTTGACATGCTATGATGAAGTAATAAAGACAAAGTGGAGAGTAGCTCCACCCTGGTGGCTCACCCTTGTTAGCAGTGATGAGAAGGCCAGACCCGTGCCGCATGATCTATACGTATAGGGTGTGGAATGTATAGCATGGTAGGCTGAGGCCAGGCCCAGGGCGCGTGGGAATCTACTGTGGAACCTTCAATCTGTTCTTCTTGGCTTTCTTATTATGGATCTGCAACTGCATGCAATGTGGTCCAATCCCACCTTTGTCAAAATGGATTGGCAGCTAAATCTTTGTGATTTTCTATTCAAAATAGATAGATGGTGGGCCATGGATTTGCATGACTAGAGTAAGATTGTTAATAAATTGAATTTTGATTCCAATCTGATTTAAATTTAATGTATTTATTTAATTATACTATAAAGATTTCAAACCTGTAAGTGATGAAACTGAAATCGCTCCTCTTTCTTGTTGTGGACTTTGGCCCATTTTTCACAATAGGTTAGTTTAGGATCTGCAACTGCATGCAATGTGGTCCAATCCCACCTTTGTCAAAATGGATTGGCAGCTATATCTTTGTGATCTTCTATTCAAAATAGATAGATGGTGGGCCATGGATTTGCATGACTAGAGTAAGATTGTTAATAAATTGAATTTTGATTCCAATCTGATTTAAATTTAATGTATTTATTTAATTAAACTATAAAGATTTCAAACCTGTAAGTGATGAAACTGAAATCGCTCCTCTTTCTTGCTGCGGACTTTGGCCCATTTTTCACAATAGGTTAGTTTAGGCAAATCACCTAAATTGACTTGATATTATATATATATATATATAGAGAGAGAGAGAGAGAGAGAGAGAGAGATTTTTGGAGTAGATAATAACATTACTCTTTTTCATGCGGAGTGGTAAGTTCATTTGCATTTAATGGATAGACCGCGTGTTAGTTTTAATGAAGTATTGTGTTTAGGGATTACAATTTAACTTATCTCGTTGAACTCGACAATCTGACTTCTAATGAGATGGATTTTGCATTAGAGTTTGGAAATAAGGCAACCATATAAAATAAAATAATTCTCCCTCCGTCCCAAAATGATAGTCCCTTTTGGGCATTCTAACTTTTTTGGAAATATTATTTTATTATTTTGAAACAATTAAAATTTTTCATATTGACCTCATTTAATTGTAAATCATGTTCACATTAGGTGTAATAAAGGGTAGTTTTGAAAATTTATAACTTAAAAGTACGTTAACTTTTCAAATGAAACTCTTAAAATGAATAGTGATAAATGACTCTTAAAATGGGACGGAGGGAGTATAAGAGTTTTGTGCTATATAAGCAATGTTTATAGTGATATTTTTTAATCACTCATTAAAAACTTATACAAACTCAATAGAGTTATATGTTTAAAAAATAAAATAATGTCATTCTAATTCTCTATTAACATGCATTTTTCTTATTTTAACACATGTAATGTTTTGTTTAAAATATATTAATTATAATTAATTTAATATATTATCCATATATTTACCTTAGCGGGGAGGGTGAATAGGGTATTTCGTAAATATTGATTTTTTTTTAGTTTTTTAAAAATGAATTTTGTAAATGCACAGTAAATCAATAAGAGAGAGAGAGAGAGAAAGAAAGAGAAGAGAGAGCAAACACAGTAGTTATGAGGTTCAAAAAATTTTCTCTGTCATCGACTCAATTATCCCACTTGAATTTTTTCTACTATAGCGACCTCCTTATAGGTAGAGATCAACTCTTTACAAAGCAAAGATTGCAACTCTCTTATCCTAGTAAAATATACTATTTTGTCTTATTGAATAGCACATATTCACAATTTTCACCGCAATGAGATGATACAAATATGTTTACCAAATAGCATTCTTTTCAAGAGTAGTTTTGGTGCAATAAGATGCTTATTCTCTAAAGATTGATTAGGTATAAGCTCTGAGTATTTAAGATGAGTAGAACTTTCAGATCTAAATTTGAAAGACGGTAGATCTAAAGTCAATAACAAGGATGTGATAATGTAAGTTTGTAAGAAATGACTTAGAAAGCCCTAGAGAACCTCTATTTATAGTCCTTTAAAGTATGTGACCGTTGCTTTTCAAAAATAGTCATTTTCCCTTTTTTGATTTGTTCAAAATTTGAATTTGCGATTGACAGATCGATTGAATCATCAACCAGTCAACTGCAATGAGGATTGGTCGGCTGATTTGGTAAACTAATTTGTCTAGAAAGTTTAAGATTCATTTAGTTAAGAATAATCAGTCGACTAGTTCTATTTGTACATGGTTTTGTCTTTGAGAAATGATCAACTGATATAACTTTTGGGTCGACTAATTTAGATAGTGTTCTTACGCAATTCATCAATTAGTCATTTAGTCGACTAGTTCTATAAATCAATCGATTGTTTTTGTTTGTACACTTATTTTGCCTTTTAAAGACAATCAACTGAACCGCTTAAGAGTTCGACTGATTTGGACAATGTGTTCATACATTTTTATAAAACCTCACTCAGTCAACTGGTTCTTAAAATCAGTTGACCGATTTTATTAGTGTGACAAATAAGATTTAAGAATCAGTCAACTGGTTTTAAGAATTGGTTAATTGGTTTAAACAGTGAGTGTCTTCTAATTTATTTCTTTCTAAATGTACTTTTGTCAAAACCTTTTGATTTTTCAAAACTTTAAATTAAATGTTTTGTTTTGAAAAAATCATTTGAGGTTAGTCCTTAGATGATCATTTTAAATAATGAGAGCTGACGACCAATGATCAATCTAATCGTAACGTCACTCAAAACTCAAAATCCAAAATAAAGAAAAATGAAATTATCCACTTGAATCATTGGGCTTGAGTGAGTCCATCTTGCTTGAGTCATCATGAGAGCATTACTCTTGTTTTGATCTTTGCTTTGGAACATGCTCTTGAGTGAAATCTTTTAGCTTGATGAACTTTCGTCATTTTCTTGATCTACAATCTTCTTTGACCTTTATAACCTATTTGCATTCTCACTTGAATAAACTATTAATCCATTGAATAATGCTCTGTGATCATCAAAATTATTAAAATACCCTTGATTGAAAACCTTTGGGACCAACATAATAAAACAAATAAATAAAAGTTTTAAAATAAACAAGGACTCGATGGGAACTCGCTCCCGTTTGTCACGAGATTTAAACGTGTTTGAAGGAAAACTATTTTTTATAAAGTGAGGTTGGAAAAGGGATCCCTCGCTCCCGTTGCCATCTCTAATTGTGTTAACTCTTTAATTATTACTATTAAACATAGTCACTAATTTGATATATGACAATAATCCCACACTAAGAAATTTTATAATTTGCTAGTTATTCAAGAAAAATCGTTAATAATTCAAAATAAATTAAAATAAGTTTTTATGTAAAAAAAATATACGTATTAAAAGTATAGAAACATGAAATATAATTATTCATAATAATTTGACAATATTAAGAAAAACCCTAAAATTAATCACGATATTGGAATATTCATTTATATTTCATAAAAAATTCCAAGCATTTAGAATAGATTTGGAATTCTTTAGCTTAATAAAAATCTAGGGATAAATTGGAAAATTTTGTTATTATGATATTAAGTTATCTTAAAAAGATTAATAAATTAATTATATTTGAAATAATTAACTAATTTTTTTTTTAGTGGATAATTAATAATTTTATTACTTCATAATTATTATTATTTTTTGAGAAAATGGATTAAGAATAATGTTAGTAGAATTTGGTATTCTTATTAGAGCTAGATAGGGGGCTATGGGCATAATTGCCCTTAGTTGGGCCTTGGAAAGGCTTGGGCCTGTTAAATTTTGTTTTTGTTGCTGAACTAATTGGGTTGGGTTGACCGTGGGCCTTAAAGGGTAGAGTTCAAGAAGCACGGATTTGAAGCGGTATGAGAGACGGTGTCGTTTTTAAGCTTATAATTTCAGTTAGGTGAATCTCAGAGGACGACACCGAAACGAAAGACACAGCGAAAGATCGGTATCTGGGTGAATCTTGAGGGACGAACGGAGAAACCTTTGTGTTGTCGGAACACCGGAGAATTGATTGGCCGGTAGAAGCCATCCAATCAGTTGTTACCGGCGTCACATCGGAGGGGATAAACGAAGAGCATTGTGGGACACGCATCTAACTGATTGTTAACAAATGGGAGAGGCAAGGTGTTGCCCGACGATGGATCTGTTGCGGTCAGAGAAGATGCAGTTGGTGCAGTTAATCATCCCTATCGAATCTGCTCATCGAACCATTTCTTACCTCGGAGAGCTTGGCCTTTTTCAATTCAAAGACGTAAGTTACACGTCTTGAATAAACACGCGTATTCATATTTTTCTTAGTCTTTATGTAACAATGTTGATGATGATTGTTAATTTGGCACTTTGAATTTCATTACATTTAAACCTTATCATCTTTAATTTTTGACTTGTTTGATAGATCGAAAGTTTTGATTGGTCTTTACGTTATGAATCTTATGATTAAGCGCTCATTTCTCATTGTTTTATGTATATCCTTGGTGCATTTCGTTGTTCAGATTTCCTTCTTTCCCCAATTAGTAAGATTGTTGTGAACCTAACCAATAGGCCAATGATGGAATGCCTGTTGTGACTTGAAACCCCTTGACATGGTGATTGCTCCGATACCAATTATTGGAATGAGTGAGATTTAAGTACGGTGACGTTTTTAGGATCGTAACAAATGCTGATGTAATTCAATGTTTTGTTCTGGAATACTATTTATCCTATTCTTTTTCTTCTTCTTTTTTTGTTTTTTTTAAATAACAAAAATGACGTATTAAAGGATTAATCATCATGATGGCTTGAGTAATTCTATTGGAAAATACTACACTTATAATAAGAATTGAGGGACATGAGTTTTGATTGTAAGATTTGGATACAAAAGATGCAGTTGCGAGTTTCTATCATTTCAGTGCATGATAACAATTGAGGGCTAGTTGTTGTAGGTCATGACTTATATGTTTCAGTGCATGATAACAATTGAGGGCTAGTTGTTGTTGGTCATGACTTATATATTCACGTTTCCTATTTATCATGGTCTATTTGAGCGTGTTTTTGTGAACACTATAGCATGTAAGGGCTATGTTTATGGACCTTTACCTCTTCTTTTTCTCTTTCAGCAGCTATTGTCTAATTTATCATGAGAAAAGTTTTGTGTTCCTTACAGTTTTACCCTGCAGAATTTCTTATCATTTGTTTATTAGCTACAAGAAAAAGTTAGGGAACTGGGCTTACTTTCTGATGACCTGTACTTAAGTGCTAGTTGTGTTTGAGAATGACCTGGACTTAAGTGCTAGTAGAGACGATGGTTAAATGCCATGTTTTGGAATCCAATGTATAATTTGAACATTGCAACATTGTTTTTGCACGTGCTTATTTTCTAGTTTCCTAATATTGATGTACTTAATATTTTTGCTGTGTCTACCTTTCTCCCCAGCTCAATGCTGAAAAGAGCCCATTCCAGCGGACATATGCTGCTCAGGTGTGTTTATGTTCCCTTATTATTATTATTATCATTATTATTATTATTATGTGGCTTAGGTTCATCACTATGCAAGTGTTTGCCTCTATGGTTGTACCCTTAAAGTTTTGATACTTATACATTTTTCATGCTGGCATGTCAGATATATTTTTTCACAAAGAGATGAGATCTTTCTTTACTGATTTCTTATTTTCTTTTCACTTAAGAAATGCATTGGCAGCATTACAATTCTGGTTTGGTATCTTGTTGGACAAATAAATATATTCCATGTTACAGTATATGATGTGACAATATACAATTATATTTTATTCTCTTCCTCCTCCTCTGATGAAACCTATCTTTTTATTGGACTTATATTCTTTGAATGGTGCTAATTTTTTCTAGTGTTATAAAATCGTTATTACAACTCAACAAATCCTTATCCCAATTATTTGGGGGTTATAAACCATTATTATATGGTTCTATTTTTATAAACAGACATGTGAGCAGTTTTGTTTAATGCAGTCACATGTTCTTTGTAGAAGTTTCCATATGATTTAAATCCAAACTTTTTTATCAAGATCAGAATTTATAAACAGACATGAACAAAGTAAAATGCATAAGTGCAAGAGCTTCTCTTTGGATTGGATTGTGTCTTATGGTACTCCAAGATTTTGGAAACTATTTGACCCTGATGAATGGAGTAAAATTGTTCTGTACTGCTGCATCTTCAACTTTCCATGAAATGCTTTCTATACTCTGGAGGACATGTAGTACCAGCCATTAGAATCAAGATAAGATGCAATTTATTGTCTCTATGGATTAAATATTAAAGCTTGTATAGGCTTCTTAGAGCTAAATAGTTGCTTTCAGTTCCATTTTAGAAATTATTATAAAAGTTATGGGTAGCTGGGGACAAGGTACATAGTATATTATTAAGGATCTTGGCATTTGCATCTGAATACTTGAACTCAAATTATGAAATCAGAACATATCAAAGTTCAATTGCAGATGTTGAATTGAAAAAGAGAAAAGATATTCCTTTCTTTCCCTACCCAAAAAAGAAAACGGTATACCTCTTCTAGACCTAGACAGGTGAGGAAATTGGGGAAGAATGGTGAATCCATTCCAAGTAGAATTTACCAATTGATGCTATTCTATGACCCTTTGGGTTGTGTAGGTTCTCATAGCTCCCACCAGCAGAGCATGACAAAATAAATAAAGCAGGCTGACAGAGCATTAATTATATTGAGATAATGCTTATGTATATATTGTTCACGTCCATACATATATATGGATAGATAATGCTTGTATATACATTGCTAAGTATATAAGCATGCACAGGCAATAGCATATGTATGGATTTGTGGGCATAAGGCCTTTACCTTAGGTGTTTCCTCACCCAGAAGCTCTCTTTTTCACCTTGATGGATGCTTTGATAAACTGAGTTCCTGCCACAATAAAACCTAGCCAAGCCACCTGTCAGGCTACCTTAAAACCCCATCTATTTTCTCGACTTTAATTAGATGATTCTATGGAAAAAGGTGTCACAATCAATCCAGCCGCCAGGAATTGGTGTCTTACCAGTCACTAGAAAATGAAGCTAGTTTTTTATTGTTTAGAAATATAACAACAGTGAATGTAAGGCTTTATTCATCTCATCAGACAGGATTCATGTTCATTTTGTATGAGGAAAATATGTTAATTTTCATGGAGATGAGGAATTTGAATGAAATTTCTTGTTGCAAATAATTTCTAACTTATGCCTCACTCAAACCATATGCATTCTAGAGATTCATCTTGGACAAGCTGACAAGAAATTGTTTCAACTTGACAGAAACTTGCTGTAGGAACTCCTCTGCTGCCATAAACAAAAGAGACCCTGGTAGTTTTAAAAGCTCTCTCTAGCTTGTAGGAATTTTCTTTAAGTGTCAGTCTATTTCTATAAGTCAATGCCAGAATTTCCTCACTCTAGGGCTTATTGAAGCTGTTTTCTTTGTATAAGATTGAAAATCAGTACTTGCCCATAGTTCAATTGTAACTTGTGTAAGGTGCAAAATCTGGGGCTTGTGGACTATATCTGATAAGCATCTGGTTATACAAGAAAATTGGGGCATTTGTGCACTCCTTGACATTGAAAAAAATGCTCATGACCGGGATGCGATTGTGCACCTCTTTACTTGTGTCATGATTCTTTGTGTGCTACTGCACTCTCTAGTGTTTCGATTTTAACACCAATGCATGCTCTGATGCTCCTTTTTGAATTTCTTTCAATCCCATCTATGTGGTGCCTAGCTGTAGATTCTAAGTCATTATGTGATGCTCAATTATTCAATCCCATTTATGTGGTGGCTAGGTGATGGGGAACACAAAGGCATTGGATGACTATTTGGATTGTAAATAAGGCTTTAGGATTTATTTTTGGTAATTGTTTTTTTGTTAGGGTTATTTTAGTAATTTTGGGAGTTGTTACTATTTTGATATTTTAGGGTTTACCTTTAAATATAGGCTCAATGTATTGGAGTTTTATACTTTGGCAAATTGATAATTGGCATTTGACAGAATATTGAATCTCTCTCTTGCTTGTGATCTCCCTCTTGGTTTCTTTCTTCTCTCGATTTCTCGCTCTTATTCCTTGGATTCTCTTCTTTCTTTTCTTTCTCCTCTCTCTCTCTCTCTCTCCCTCTTCTCTTTGTCTCCTACTGGTCCTGCACCACTAGTGGTAGACTCGGAGTCGTAATGTGATGCTCAATTATTTATGAACCTTTGTCTAATAGAAGTTCGAACATGGGCAAATTTTATTCTTCATCACTTCATGAATGCAATATATCAGGTTTTTTATCAATGACCTCATGCTTATCTGCACCATTTATGTCTCTTCTATGATCCTGTAAATTGGGTCCAGAAATTCTTCATCAAGTACTAAGCTCAACTGAAAAATGTATTTTGATATATTGGTGTGTATAATTTCTTTGCATAGATCAAAAGATGTGGGGAGATGGCACGCAAGCTACGTTTTTTCAGGGAACAAATGGTGAAGACAGGCTTCTCACCATCAACAAGGTCTACATCTGGCACTGATATCAATTTGGATGACTTGGAGGTATGATTAATTTTAGTAACTTGTCTTTAAAGCTTTACATATATATATATATGTATATTAAGTACTTTAAATCTTTTCATATGTTACACATCAATAATGTTGCTGTGGGTATGACTAGGTAAAACTTGGAGAACTTGAAGCTGAGTTGCTAGAGATGAATGCAAATAGTGAAAAGTTACAACGTGGTTACAATGAACTTTTAGAATATAAGCTTGTTCTGCAGAAGGTATGGCTATTTTTGATGCTATTGTCTTTCGGTTGTAAGAGCTAAAATATATAAATATAATGTGGTGAGGTTTTTCCAATAAGCATTGCAGTTTGTTTAATCTTTTCCAATCTTCCATGCTGTGACGTCAAATGGGTACTATTTTTTTTTTTTAATTTCAGGCTGGTGAATTTTTCTATTCAGCTCAAAGTAATGCTACAGCTCAGCAGAGAGAATATGAAACACATCACAATGGTGAAGGTTCCATTGACAGTCCATTATTATTGGAGCAAGTACTGTTTTGTACCTTTGCTTCTTTGTTTTCCTTGTATTAGCTGTAACCCATTAATTATCCCTTGGAATGATACTCTGAAGTTCTTGTTGTGTAGGAAATGTCAACAGATCCATCAAAGCAAGTTAAGCTGGGTTTTGTCAGCGGCCTTGTGCCAAGAGAGAAAGCGATGGCTTTTGAAAGGATTTTGTTTCGTGCAACCAGGGGTAATGTGTTTCTGAAGCAAGCTGTGGTGGAAGATCTGGTTGTTGATCCCGTGTCAGGGGAGAAGGTTAGTACTGTTTTTCTTTTCTTTCTTTCTTTTTTCTCTGTTTTAAATTTTCGAACTTTATAAGGGGATGCAAATGTGAGTTTTTCAAATGTGTGCTATCTTTTTATTTTATTGGATTGTCACTAATGAAGTGCATTATTTAACGGTAGAACATTAATGAATTATACCGTCTGGTGGAATCCGTATGTCTTTGGGCTGATTCTTCTTCTTTATTCCCAATTGTCTGTTGTCCACTACATGCTGTACCTTTTTGTTTGTTCTTAATCTACATATAAACATATGATGCATTATCTCATTCATAGATATTAATTTAGAGATTTTTTTTTATTGAATGAGAAACTGATAGCTGCTAATTTACAGGTTGAGAAAAATGTATTTGTTGTCTTCTATTCTGGAGAAAGGGCAAAGAACAAAATTCTGAAGATATGTGATGCTTTTGCAGCAAACCGTTATCCATTTACAGATGACCTTGGCAGACAATATGAAATGATCACAGAGGTATGCATGTTGACAAGGATCTATCAATCAGAAGAACAATGAAGGATGTACAATTAAAATCTTTGTTTTTGTGATTTATTCCTTGGGGCACTTCATATGACTTAGGCAAACAAAATCATATGATCAAGTTATGCATATTGACAAGGATCTATCAACCAGAAGAAAATAAGGATGCACTATTAGACATATTCTGGTTAATGCCGTTAACAGAAAATATAAAATTATGTCCTTAGTACTTACCCTTTAAACTTGAAAGAAACCTTTTACAACTCTCTCTCTCTCTCTCTCTCTCTCTCTCTCTCTCTCTCTCATGTCTCTGCCTTCATGCATATACCACAATTGCACCAGTGACCATATCATCGACAACATCTCGCCCACCAACCACTAACACCCCCTCCCCCCTTCTTTCTTTTGGGATAAGTAGTAAATTGTATTAAAAAGAGTGCCAAAGGGAGGCGAATCCAAAATACAAAGGAACTCCCCCCACCCTCACCAAAAGGAAAAAGAATAATCAGCCCTCCATTGTCAAACCACAATGACCCCAATCCTCAAATAATCACCCCACAGTCATCATGGCCTCCTCGCATCATATCTTTCATCAACACCTCCGGCCAAGAATGATCCACTGCCAGTGGGAATGTTTTACTCTAATTGATATTAAAACTCCCAAGTTTAGAACACAACAAAAAGTCCCACCATCCAACATATATCAAGGTAAATAGCTTCGCTAGACACCAACCTATTTTCTCTTCCATGATTCAAAATGGAGTAAAATGAACTTGTTGCAATTTCCATATTTTCTTTGCCGATTGTAGCAATCTATGAAACTTAGATCATGAAATTTCTCACATTGCATATTTCCATCTTTCTAGTTATATTTTCATTTCATCACTCTGCTTAACACCTAGTTACCTCGATTCGCCCCCCCCCCCCCCCCCAAGTGAATTGCGAATTGAATTTCAAGATTCAAAACTTGGATCATTTGCAATTTGAAATGCAAGATTTAGCGTTTCAATTTAAAATATTTAAAGCCCCAAAAAATCATACAACAAATAAGAAAATACATACATACATCATTGGAATTTTTATTATATAATGGCTTGGATTCATCGAAAATTTTCCACTGTATATGTATGTATATATGTGTGTGTGTATATATATATGTGTGTGTGAATATTATTACAATTACAATAAAAAAGCATATCACGTTCCAAATAAACATATTTTTGTTCCAACAAAGAAATCCGAAGAAACTTACCTCTAACGTACCACGTTTTATAACAAATAACAATATACGTTCCTGTTTTTGTTCTTGTTCCACATACCATAACGATTCACATTCCAAGTAACGTTGTGTGTGTGAATATTATTACAATTACAATAAAAAAGCATATCACGTTCCAAATAAACATATTTTTGTTCCAACAAAGAAATCCGAAGAAACTTACCTCTAACGTACCACGTTTTATAACAAATAACAATATACGTTCCTGTTTTTGTTCTTGTTCCACATACCATAACGATTCACATTCCAAGTAACGTTGGTTTAACATTTAATGAGCAGGAAAAATATAAAGGAAAATCCAGTGCCTTTTCTGTTTTACAATAGCGATGGTAGGGGCTTTAGTTGCCTTTACAAATGCAGACTCATGCCAGAGGCCCCCCTCTTCCATCTGTTAGTTATCCATACAGCCATATTCAATCTTCCTCTGTTCTCTCTCTCTCTCTCTAGAAACCCCCACTCTTTCTCTCTCTAAATTTTTCACTTTGAGATGATGTTTTTTTATGGTTGCAAAGGAAAAAAATTGGATTATCTCACTGTCTTCTCTCTCTAAAATTCTTTGTTTTATCAGTTCTCTCTAAAATTCTATGTTGCAGTTAGATGAGGAGAGAGAGAAAGATCTGTTGGAGAGACCAGGTGAAAGGTCTCCTTATATGTTGTAGAAGCAATAAAGGACATTTTGGTCATAAAAAACTACTTATAATACCAAGTGTTAGTCATATTTTTGTTAATTTTTTGATTTTATATCCGAAGGGCACAAATCTTCGGGTATTATAGGTTGGGATAGTGAGTAAAAAATATCCCATAATTCAAGGGGTGTTGGTGTAATTTACCCTTTTTAGATGATGTTGTGGTTACAGTGAATGAATTTGATTTGCAATCATATTGCCTGGCCTTCTTTCAACAATTGGAATGCACCTTAGTTATTACCTCTGTGTGCCATGGTAAAATAAGTGGACAGGGTGTAGTAATATGGTATTATGTTTTATTTGGGACTAATTATTGGTTGCACTTGTAGTGTTTTCTGAAATCTATTGCCATTTTAATTCTAGGTATCTGGAAAAGTTTCAGAGCTGAAGACAACCATAGATGTTGGACAGCTGCACCGTGGCAATCTGTTACAAACTATTGGCCAGCAATTTGAGCGCTGGAACTTTATGGTTAGTATCAGTTGTTTTATTTAATTTTAAGCCCCTACTGCTGAAACAAAGGCATCCATTCTTTTTTTCTTTCTTTTTCTTTTTTCCTCTGTGTGTGTTGGGGAGGGAATAAATACTTTGCTAAAGTGTATGTGCATCAAGTCTTGTTCAATACTGATCTTATTTTCTTTCCCCTTGTAAAGGTGAAGAAGGAGAAATCCATTTACCACATTTTGAATATGCTCAGCATTGATGTTACCAAAAAGTGCCTTGTGGCAGAAGGCTGGTGTCCTCTTTTTGCAATGAATCAGGTATATTATCTTAAATCGTATTAGTTTCCTGTTCTGATGCTGCATATGATGTGTTTATTTTTTCTTTCATGACTCAGCTTTAAGCCCATAAGTACTTTGTTAGAAGAAGAAAAAAATGTCAAGGGAATTTTTAATTAGATTAGGCTCATCTTATAACAGATTCAAGATGCAATGCAGCAGGCTACCTTTGACAGCAATTCGCAAGTTGGGGCCATATTCCAGGTTTTGAATACCAAGGAATCACCACCTACTTATTTCCGCACAAACAAATTCACTTCTGCTTTTCAAGAAATTGTAGACGCTTATGGGTGAGTGGCTCTGATATCCATTTGACAGTATAATGGGAACTGAAACTACCAATTATAAATGTTCAAGGCAACAACTAAAATTCATGGTTCTGCTAATTTTATGGTTGATTTTTCACTTTCTGATTTCTGATGCTCTTGCCTGAGTAGAAAATCTGGATTTTAGGGTTTTGAAATGACTAGAGTAAACCATTATCATTATTCCCTTAAAAATATAATGAAATGCAGAGAATATGAGCTTTATCATCAGCTTTGAGCTTGAGTAGTATCTCCTGCCATCCTCAAAGGAGGAAAGGACAGGGCCAGTTGGGCTATAGGTGGGTGTGTAGTCCTGCTCAGCATTGAAAATAATGTATTCTAGAGAACTTGCGAGAGAGAGAAAGAGAGATAATTCAATGTTGTGAACTTGGTTGGAGTGGAAAACATGACTATATAAATAGGGCTGCAAGTTGGGTGGGTTCAACACAAACCCGATTCAATTTTTTTTGAACTGGCAAAGGAGCTAGGAAGCATAGACACTCTAATCTGGCCAACGTACCCGTGTCAGACACGTCTGGGACACAGATATGCTCGGACACGCTCCGGACACGTGTCCAACATGTGAAATAGAGTGTTCGAATTTTAATTTATTTATTTTTTAATTTCGGACATGCACGGACACGCAAAGGACATTCCCGGACACATCGAGACAAACTCGGACACGCGTGGGGGTCAAAATGTAAGTTTTATTAAAATACATGGGGTCTCTTATAATATTTTAAATAAATAGAGGGGTCACTTTTGGATTTTGAATTTAGGTTTTATATTGGTTTGAAATCGGGATTTCTCAAATCAGAAAGAAACTGTATAAGAGAGAAGCCCTAGCCGTCGATCTCCACAGCTCCCCCACCATCGATCGCTGCCATCGCAGTCCATCGTCGTCGTCGAAGTCCACCGCTGTGTCTCCTCTGGTCATTGCAAACCCAGGTATGTACATCTCTAACTTCCACCCCTTTTTTTTTCTTCATAATTTCTTCTCCTCCTCTTAATCCTCTCTCATCTCTCTCCGATCATTTTGCTATGAAAATCCCAGCGGCAGCCGACCCTATTGCTGTCGCCGAACTCTCTTGCCTTGCGTTTGTCTGTCTCCGGTTATCACAACACAGGCTGTAACTCTTTTGTGCTTTTTTTTTTCTTCAAATTTTCCTCTCATTTATCTCTCATCTCATTTAAGGTTAATTGACTCAAGGTAATTCCCCCCCTCCCCCCTCCGGCTGAACCAATAATCCTTGTCTTGGGTCAAAAATTTCCAAAGGCCCATGAATGGCAGCTTCTGTTCTTTGTCCCCATCTGTGCAATTTCTTTGTTAATAATACAAGTTATGTTTCCTCTGTTGCTAATATTCTTGCATTGCAGCGTGAGACTATTGTCCTGGAATAGTTCAAAGAATTCACTGCAATTGATTCTAATTATTGGGTGATAAATGATTAGGAAAAATTTTGTATTAAAGAATTCACTGCAATTGATTCACTGTGATTCTAGGTAACCCGTAACTCTTCTGCCTTTTTTTTTCAAATTTTCCTCTCATTTATCTCTCTTCTTTCTTCCATCTATTTTGTTATTTTTTGTTGGATATATATACATGAATATATATAGAAGCTTGTTGATTCACCTCTTTCTTCTTTCTATTCTTTCACCACCTTTTTTCAGTATTTTATGTGAATCGGTCGCATTGATTTACTGGAATTGATTGCAACTGATTCACTGGAATTCACTGCAATTGATTCACTGTGATTCAAATCACTTAGAACACTTATTTTTTTTTTTAAGCTTGTTGATTCATTGCAAGTCTGCAATTGATTCACCGACTGAAATTCTTGGCCAATTGGAACTCGAAGCTTATTGGTTCCCTGAATTCTTGGCCTGCTTCCTGTGAGTGTCCTTCCTACTTTGCTGATTTTCTACAAAAAAATATAAATTGTAAATTTGTTGATTAACTGAAAATTTGAGTCTCCTTCCTATTTTTTTAAGCTTGTTGATTCATTGAATGTTGTATTACATGTGAATATGTGATTTGTGTGTATTGTTTAATTTGTTTACATCATTGAAAAATATTATTGTGTCATAGATTTGAACATTATCAAAAATGTCATCAACGGTGCTAGTACCGCACAAATACCATCAAGTCAAGATGAAGACATTAACAAGCCTCTGTAGAGGTATGTTACAAAGTTTGACAAGCTAAGTGATGGTGGTGGGAATATTTTTTGGCAATGCAATTTTTGCAACCAAGTTAAGAAGAGTTCTTATACAAGGGTTAGGGCTCATTTGTTGAGACTACCTGGTCAAGGGGTTGGAGCATGCGTAAAAGTCACAACAAAAGATATTTCGGAGATGCAAAAGTTAGAGGATGAAGTGAAGTCAAGACAATCAAGTAATGCACCAAAGAAAGTACCTTTACCCCCTTAAACTCTTTCATTGGGTGGTACAATTGCTTTTTCTACTAACTCGAAGAAAAGAAAGACATTTTCTAGTAGGAGTAGGAGTGGAAGTGGAAGCGGAAATCCCGTGGAGAAGGCATTTAATATGGCAGCCCATGAGCAATTACATTCCGAAATTGCAAGGATGTTTTATTCGGCAGGTTTGCCATTTCACCTAGCAAGGAACTGTATTATATGTCTTTTTACACATTTGCCGCCAATAATCCAATTACGGGTTATTTGCCTCCGGGGTATAATTTGTTGAAGACTACCTTGCTTCAAAGAGAGAAGGCAAATATGGAAAGATTATTGCAATCTATTAGAGGCATGTGGAAGGAAAAGGGGGTGAGAGCATTGTGAGCGATGGGTGGAGCGACTTTCAAAGGAGGCCTCTTATTAATTTCATGGCGATTACAGAAGGCATGCCTATGTTTCTAAAAGCTGTCGATTGTTTGGATGAGATTAAAGACAAGTACTTCATCTCTAACTTGATGAGAGAGGTGATTAATGAAGTTGGGCATGAAAATGTGATTCAAATAATCATAGATAATGTTCCAAATTGCAAAGGTGCGGGGCAAATAATTGAATCACAATTTCCAAACATTGTTTGGACACCATGTGTGGTTCACACCCTTAACCTTAACCTTGCATTAAAGGACATTTTTGCGGCCAAGAATGTTGAAAACAGCCCATTGACATATGATGAATATAGTTGGATTACAGAAATTATTGGAGATGTCATGCAAATAAAACACTTCATCATGAATCATTCAATGAGATTGGCAATGTTCAACGAGTTTGTTACTTTGAAGTTGCTTTCTGTTGCGGAGATACGCTTTGCTTCATCAATTGTCACGTTGAAGAGATTTAAGCTTATAAAGCGTGGTCTTCAAGCGATGGTTATTAGTGACAAGTGGTTGTGCTATTGGGAGGATGATGTGGGGAAAGCAAGATTTGTGAAAGAAAAAGTGTTAGATGACATTTGGTGGGATTCCGTTGATTACATCCTTACTTTTACTGCGCCTATTTATGAGATGATTAGGGTTTGTGATACAGTCAAACCATGTCTTCAATTGGTTTATGATATGTGGGATTCGATGATTGAGAAAGTGAAGACCACAATATATAGAAAAGAAGGGAAGCAACAAGAGGAGTCATCTACCTTTTATGAGGTAGTACACCAAGTACTTGTTGATCGTTGGAACAAAAATAACACCCCACTTCAGTGTTTGGCATATTCATTGAATCCAAAGTAAGTTCTACCTCCTAATCTCTAGTCTTTTTAAGGATTTAACAATTTATTCCCATCAAAGTTTACTTACAATTTTTTTTTTATTTTTTTTTTCCTTTCATATATTCAAGGTATTATAGCGATGTGTGGTTTCAGGAGGATTCAAGTCGAGTTCCTCCACACAAGTATGTTGAGGTTTCTATTGAAAGGATCAAGTGTTTTAAAAGATACTTCCCTAATTCTGAGGACCGCATAAAGGTTAATTTGGAGTATATCAACTTTTCAACACGTGCAGGAGCGTTTGCGGATGTTGATTCCATGAGTGACCGGTACATTATGGATCCTAAAGGTTGGTGGGTTATCTATGGTACATCCGCACTCATGCTTCAAAGCTTAGCTTTGAAGCTACTTGTACAACCATCTTCTTCATCATGCTCCGAGAGAAATTGGAGTACTTACTCCTTTGTGCATTCGGTGAGAAGGAACAAGATGACACCACAACGTGCCGAAGACTTGGTTTACATCTATAGCAATCTCCGTCTTTTATCAAAAAGAACCCCACAATATATGCAAGGAGAGACCAAAATATGGGATATTGGTGGAGATACTTTTGATTCATTTGAGGATGTTGGGGTGCTTGAGGTTGCAAACCTCTCACTTGATGAACCAGAATTGGAAGCCATAATCTTCATGGATGATGGTGATGAAAGAAAAGAAGATGAAGTTGGCTCTAATGATGCTTGAAATGGGGCTTTTTTGGGGGGTCATTAGTGGAGCTTTGTTTTGTATTGAACTTTAAAGTTCTATTCCTTTAGCAATTATTGAACTTTGGATGATTCCTACTTGCTATGATTTTGTTATTTATAATCTTGTTGAAATATTTGGTACTTTATTTTTAAATTTATCACTTTATGGTATTTCATGTTGGAAATTTGGAATTGTGTTTCTTGTGTAGATGTTGCATGGAATTGTGTTTTTTTATTCATAATTTGATTGATATGAAAATAGAAATTGATTATACTATTATATAAATAAAAATAAAAAATTTTATTCAACATGTTCCCGACGTGTCCGTGTCCTACTTTTTTGAAAAATTACGTGTCGGTGTGTCCGTGTCCGTGCTTCTTAGCAAAGGAGGAAAGCATAGGGCTAGTTGGGCTAGAGTGGGTGTGTTGTCCTGCACATCATTGGAAAATAATGTATTCTAGAGAACTTGCGAGAGAGAGAAAGAGATAATTCAATGTTATGAATTGGTTAGAGTAGAAAACAGGACTACATAATTAGGGCTGCAAGTTAGGTGGGTTCAACCCGAACCCAACTCAAATTTTTTTGAACCATTGGCCAGGCCCGTGTTGGAACTTGGAAATCTTGAGCCCGACTTGAATTTGGGATGGGATGGGCTAGGCTTGGGTACAAGCATCTGGCAACTTGTGCCTAACATTATAAACATACATACATGGTTGTTAGTATCTTACGATATATGATACATATCTTTTGATATGAGTGTAAAATGATTCTTATCTTGTTACCATATCTTTTTACACTGTATCACACGATACGTTTCGATATGCCGCACAATCAAGCTCAACGACATCATTTTGGCCTTTTTTGTTGTTTTGTTATATACATGGAAACGATCTTTGTTTGATTTTATATTACTTCTTTGTAATGGCTAGAGATCTTTCCTCAAACAAGAAAGAATGAAAACTAGTATTTTTTAAAGACAAAATGAGAATAAGAATGAGAATGAGAATGAGAATGAGAATGGGGATGAGGAGTGAGAACATACAAGAAATTGAAGAAGAAAAAGGAAGTGAAGAATTGTTGGCATCTAATGATGATGATGATATCAAGTCCATTAAAATTGGAGATTGACATGAAAATGGGATAGATTATAAGAATTAATTATTTTGGGTTTTATTTTTAAATTTTGACATTGATTAACTAGGTTTGAAACTTGGACTATTAAATTTTGGTTTGGAATTCGTAATATTTATAAATCTTGTTTTTTTTATTGCATGAAACTTAAGTTGATATTTTTTGATAAGTGTATTGAAATATTATCTATCATTTTAAACATTGTATATGTATAACAATGTGTGTGTGTGTATATTTAAAAAAAATGAGCATATCTTATAATACACAACAGATGATCGTGATATGAAGTGGAGATGTTCGCACAAATCGGGGACAAATCGTTTGATGTCATTCATGAAGTTGATGAATTGGGAGAATTTTTTCAACTTATCGAAAGAGGTATAGGTGTTGTCCGTCGTCTTTGGGTTCGGCGATGGGAATTGGAATGGCTTTGCAACACACTGGAAGCCTTTTCGGAAGGACGAAAACGGATTGTGTTTCCGATTGGACTGCATGGACGCAACAGGAGTCTTTTTTTGCGAAGAGGATCCAATCAGAAAGGAAATTACATGAGGCTAGAAGGTCGTTCGCAGAATGGATTCCACTCTGTCTTTCTGCTGGAGGATCAAACGCTAGGGGGTTGGTCGATTTATGCACAAGCTTTCCGAACAATGGGTTTATCAAAACCAATCTCTACCAAAAAAAGTAATGGGTCTTACCTGGATGTGTGCCGTATTGAAGACTGGCCTGCGGACCCAATCTTGGTGGAGTCTCGCCCGCTTTATGCTCGTGAAGACTTCGACATTCACATGGAGTCTTGTAGAAGTCGCCTGAATTATCTCCGTCGATGCTTGATTGGCAGGGTTGGAGATTTGGACACCCCTGTTCCGGACAAACACAAGCTCCATGTTTGGGCCATACGAAATTGGGGGATCCAAGCAGGATTGAGGACCCTCGACTTGAACGGTGCGTGGTTTCTTTTTGAAATGCCGTCGGAAAAGGAGGCAAACAGGATCCTCCAGAGCAATCACTGGTCCTTCGAAGGGCACGCGGTGACGCTCCAACCTTGGTCACTGTCGGGATGTAGCTCGGGGCAGAATGAGCAAGGTCTTATTTGGCTTCGTCTGATGGGGCTTCCGGCTTTTCTGTGGAGCACAGAAGTGTTCCGTGCGATGGGAAATAGGTGCGGTGACTTCGTGTCGGTGGATAAGGATACGGCCGAACGTCGGCACTTGAGATGGGCAAGGATCCTTGTTCGCAGCCGTCCAGAAGATGTTCCAGCTTCTTTCAGTATTAAATGCGGGAGTTGGTTCTTCACCATCCCGATCTGGTCGGAAGCCGGGCCAAAATGTGTTGAGATAGCTCCACACTGGCCGGAAGTTGCAGCGTTCAGAGACGGCCAGACGATGATCGCTCCGGGAGCTCACGCGCCAAGGGCGCGTCGGTTCGCAGGTCGCAACCTTGACCTGGGACTAAGACAGGCTGACAGGCGGGTACGACTCTCTGATAGGGGGCTTCGTCTCACTGCCGAGGGCCTACGGCACCCTGACAAAACCTTCCCTGGACGCAATCTCTCTGTCGCTTCTACAGAGGACCTCAATTTCAAAATCTCTACGGAAGCAAGGAGGAACTCTGGCAGGAAGATTTCTGAGCGCAGGAACATTCTCGATCCTATAAGGAAAGGAGGTCTCAAGGGCCAAGGCCATTCAAAGGTTCTTCATGTTGGGCCGCAAGGTGCGGGCCAACCCAATAAGAATAGGGTCTTCAGCAATGGTCAGGGCCAAATAATTAATTTAGGGGCAAGTGTTAATGGGCTGTCCAACCCGAAATTCATGTCAGCCCAATGGAAAAAAGGAACTAATAGAGGGACTGGGCTGGCCCAATGGGAACCCAGTTATGGAGGCACATCAATGCAGGCTGGGATGCCTAAGCAAAGGTACAGGCCCGCCCAAATGAAAAGAGGAGTAAGAGGGTACGGGCCGGCCCACTGGGTGCCCAAAACACGGCACACCTCTGCGAAAGGATTGGCTCCCACGACCCAACCTCCACTGAATTCTCGCAGCAACATTTTCTTGGGGATCTCCTCAAATCCTTCTTCATCCTCTGCAGTTCCAGAAGTAGTCTCGAGTCAGAGAGACTTAATGATCATAGATGCCGCAGCCCGTGATCACAGCGATGTCCACAGAAGAATGGAGATAAGCACATAACGGGGACATGGAAGCTCAGGGAAGCAGATAGTGCAGGTGGAGGACAGTTTGGATTGGCACGACTCCGACCATAGTAGCTTGGCAGATGAACGTGACTTCCTTCTTCACCTGGAAAACAGCTACTGCCCGGACCCTCCTTCTCACAACTGGGCAACAGGTTGTTCCTTCTCGGCTGAAGAAGAATCGACTTCATCCAAGGACATGCAGCCTTTGACAGCTGATCATAGAGGTGCAGTGGTGCTGCGAAGTAAGGATCCTTCGGAAAACCCAGAGGACTACATTCCATTGGCAGTTGTTTTGCCGGCTGGATGCTCCAAGAATACAAACCAGATTCAAGAGGCGCACACAGCAGACCTTTTACGACAGCAACAGATACAATCAGACGGCTGGGTGCTTCGGAAAATGGGTAAAGTGAGCAAACTTCTGGGAGTAACATGCGACGGCTTTGGGGAGCGGCTGTTAGACTTATTTAGAGAAATCATCATAAGTAATTCTCTGCCAAGACCAGGTTCCAGCAAGACTTCTGAGAAAAACAATGCGGATAGATCAGCAAAACGTCTGAAAAGGGTAATGAAAGAGCTGTCCTGCACAGTGAATTATGGGGGCAACAGAGAGGTGGTAGCCAGTGGTGAAGGCATGGAGAGGGTCTAATTGTCAGTTTTTATGCAATTAAAAATTTTATCATGGAATGTGAGGGGATTGAACGATCCAGACAAACGTTCGATTATTAAGGGTTTAATTCAGGACTGGAAGCCTACAGTTTTATGTCTCCAGGAAACCAAGTTAGATAGCATTTCAAGGAGAGTGGTCTGTTCCATATGGGGTTCTAGATGGATTAAATGGATTGCTTTAAATGCCCGTGGCACGGCTGGAGGTATTTTGGTGGCTTGGGACTCTCGTCTGGTCAATGTCTCTCAGCATAGAGTGGGTGATTTTTCCATTGCCTGCAAACTTTGTCTGAACTCCAACTTAGCTGAGTGGGGTTTCTGTGGTGTCTACGGGCCAGTGGCAGAGGGCGACAGAGGTATTTTCTGGAGTGAGCTGCATTCGATGCTATCCCTTTGGCAGGTTCCTTGGTGTCTTGGGGGGGATTTTAATGCAGTTCATTACCCAGAAGAGAGGCTAGGGGGAGGCGGGTTAACTTCAACAATGAGGGGCTTCAACGAGTTCATTAATTCTCAAAGTTTGGTTGACTTACCTCTGGAGGGAGGGAGATTTACTTGGTCCAGAGGAGGTCATCAGATGGCTATGTCCCGATTGGATAGGTTTTTGGTTTCAAGCACTTGGGAGGATGTCTTCCCGGGTATCTCCCAACAATGCTTTCCACGGCCTTGTTCAGACCATCATCCTATTATGCTGTACTGTGGAGGTTTTAGTGCTGGAAAAAGCCCCTTTCGTTTTGAAAATATGTGGCTAGAATCAGAAGGTTTTGTGGACATGGTGAGCAACTGGTGGGCTTCTTATGATGTGACTGGTTCCCCAAGTTATTGTATAGCTAGTAAGCTGAAGCAGCTTAAAGAAGATCTGAAAAAGTGGAATAGCGAGGTCTTTGGTTCTATCCAAGTCAGAAAGCAGACTTTTCCGAACAACTTGATGGAGCTGGACAGGGAGGATCAGATGGGCTCCCTCTCTATTGATAAATGGAGGGAAAGAGAAGGATTAAAAGGCCAGATCGGTCAAATCCTCAAGATGGAGGAAATTTCTTGGAGGCAAAAATCTAGGGCCATCTGGCTTAAAGAGGGTGATCGTGACACAAAATTCTTCCACAGAACGGCTTCATATCACCATAGGAAGAATAAGATATCCTCTATTGTCATTGATGATCATACTCTCACTGAGGAGGAGTCCATTAGAAGGGGAATTGTTGATTTCTTTTCAAATCTTTACTCTGAGCCGCATAGATGGAGACCTAGAGTGGATGATATTTGTCTGAGCAGACTAAATGGGGATGAAGTCTCTCTTTTGGAGATTCCTTTCTCGGAAAAGGAGGTGATGGAAGCCTTAGATGCGTGCAATGGGTATAAAGCTCCAGGGCCAGACAGTTTCATTATGGCTTTTTTTAAAAGATGCCGGAATGTCTTGAAAGCGGATATTATGGCAGTCTTTGGGGCTTTTCATAGGGAAGGGGGTTTTGAGCGAAGCCTCAATGCTTCTTTCATCGCTCTCATTCCCAAGAAGGAAGGTGCCAACTGCATCAAGGACTTTCGCCCCATCAGCCTTGTAAGCAGCATTTACAAACTCATATCAAAGGTAGTTTCTCTCAGATTGAAGAAGGTTATGGGCAGCATCATCTCTTCCAGTCAAAGTGCTTTTGTTGAGGACAGGCAAATCCTGGATGCAGCTCTTATAGCCAATGAATGCATTGATGCTAAGAGAAAACAGAAGAGGAAAGGGCTTGTCTGCAAACTGGACATTGAGAAGGCTTTCGATCACGTTAGTTGGAATTTTTTGTTAGATATGCTGACCAAGATGGGTTTCGAGAGCAAGTGGATTCAGTCGTGTATATCTATAGTCTCACTTTCGGTTCTTGTCAACGGCTCCCCAGCTGGCTTTTTTCGCTCCTATAGAGGCTTGAGACAGGGGGACCCATTATCTCCTTTTCTCTTTGTGATTGTTATGGAGGCATTGAGCCGTTTTTTGTTCCGCGCTGAGGAGGTTGGCCTTATTAAAGGTTTTCAGGTGGGGGACAGAAGGGGAGGGGAGGTCACCATTTCCCACCTTCTATTTGCCGACGACACCATCATTTTCTGCGATCCTTCTGTGCGCCATCTTCGTTTTGTGAGATGCATCCTTGGGAGCTTTGAAGCTGTTTCAGGGTTGCGGATCAACCTCTCCAAAAGCAGTATTACCCCGGTCGGTCCGATTCCAGTGCATGAGATGGACATGTTAGCCAGCTCGTTTCGCTGCAGTGTGGGATGCCTCCCCTTGGTTTACCTGGGTTTGCCTTTGGGTGCTCCTTCACGTTCCATAGGGGTTGGGATCCCGTGGTTGAAAGGTTCTTCAGCAAGCTATCAGGTTGGAAGGGTCAGTTTCTCTCCAAGGGAGGCAGGCTTACTCTTATTAAAAGCACTTTGGCTAATCTCCCCACATACTTCATGTCTCTTTTCACCATGCCGAAGTCAGTAAGCAGAAGGCTAGAGAAGATTCAAAGGGACTTCTTATGGGGTCATGAAGGAGAGCGCAGGAAGATGCATTTAGTGGCCTGGAACAAAATCAAGAAGCCGGTGTCTCTTGGAGGGCTAGGGGTGAAAGATTTGGGTCTCTTCAACACAGCTCTCTTAGGGAAATGGTTATGGAGATTTGGAGAAAGCAATGGGGAGCTATGGAGAGAGGTCATTGCTGCTAAGTATGGGTACGACAATGGAGGTTGGTGCTCGGGCAGTGGAATGGGGCCTCAGGGATGTGGTTTGTGGGGTTCCATTAACAAGGAAAGAAGGGGTTTCATTGATAAGTGTAGCTTTCTTATTGGGAATGGTGCCCGTGTTAAATTTTGGGATGACATTTGGAGCGGAGACATGCCGCTTAGAATGAAATTTCCTTCTTTATATAGTCTGGCTAGCGACAAGGAGGCTTGGGTTTGTGAGTACTTGGAAAGAGCTGGGAACAAGCTTGTTTGGACTCCTCGCTTTAGAAGAAATTTTTTCGATTGGGAGTTAAATGAGGTGGGCTCTTTCTTTAGTCACCTTAGCCACTACCATGCTACGGAAGGGAGGGAGGATAAGAGGGTGTGGCTGCCAAACAAAAAATCTTTTTCAGTCAACTCCTATTATAAGAGCCTGGTCACCTTCGAAGGCTCTCTTTTCCCTTGGAAGCTCATTTGGCACTCTAAAGCCCCCCCAAAGGCCTCATTCTTCGCCTGGGAAGCTTCCTGGAAGGCCATCTTAACAGCGGATAATTTGAAGAAGCGAGGATTCCTCATGGCTAGTAGGTGCTATCTCTGTCAGAAGGAAGAGGAAACGGTGGATCATCTTCTCATCCTTTGTCCCGTTTCTTAGAGCTGTTGGAACATTGTTTTTGCTCTCTTTGGTGTCTCTTGGGTTATGTCTGGCTCAGTTAAGGACCTTCTTTTGGCTTGGGCAGGGCATAATCCTTCGGCAGAGATCAAGAGAATTTGGAGGCTTGCCCCTATTTGCTTGATGTGGTGTGTTTGGAAGGAAAGAAACAATCGTGTCTTTGAAGATGAGGAGCTCTCCGCTCCCTTCTTCAAAGACGCGTTTTTGCGCTCTTTATTTTTCTGGGCCAAAGAGGCTCTTCCTGTTAATGTTTCTTCCTTTGTTGATTTTTTGGGGTCGCTAAGACCTTTGTAAAGCTTTTGGTGCCCTTCTTGGGCTCTTTTATTAATATACATCTTACTTTTACCTATAAAAAAAAAAAAAATCTTATAATACACAATACATTACAATATATGATACAATATTTTTGAAAACGATACGCGTTACAATACATGTTTTTGACAACTATGCATACATATATATATATATATATAACCAATTCGCTTTCGGGTAGAACCCATCTCAAAAGCTAGTTGTCAAGATGAGGGGGCCCTAGGCTTATAAGTACCGAAACCTTGCCTTTCCCAATCGATGTGGGATTAGCACTCCCATCCTACCCGCCCATTGGGAAACATGCCCGAGAACATGCCCCCTGGTGTGGCCATGGTGACAACAAGGTAGCGCCCTTCTTTTTGGCTTTTCTCAAGGGCGCCTCCATCGCCGGATCCAGCTTGGGTTTGGACCCGTTTTTTGCTCCAGGTTCGGCTCTGATACCATAAGGGGACTGGACGAGCCAGTGGGACGTAAGCAGAATTAAAAAAGGCGTAAGGATATATAACTGAAGTGCGTATGCATATGCAAGGGGAGGCGGTATAACCAGCCATAAGGGGAATGGGAATATAGTGATAAATTATGAAACTTGAAATTTAATGAAACTGGAAACTGGAATATATAAATAATAACTTACAATTAACTTAAAGGCCAGAAGCCTGTTTTACTGAAAAGGAAAATAAAACTGAATACATGATGAAATCCAGAGACATATTATGAATGGTTGTTCTCGTTAGAGGATTTTCTCTCAAGTATTTTTTGAAGGGTGCCTTGGACTGGGAAGGGGCTATCCTTTTATAGAGGAGGGAGGCGCCGAGTGAATGATTGACTGGATTGGCTGTATCTGGCAGGAATCTTACTATTCATCTGGTGTTGCAAGAATCTGACTGATGCTGCAGGAATCTCACTATTCATCTGGTGCTGTAGGAATCTTATTGTATCTTTATGAAGCTTTATTCACGGGTTTACTGAAAGACTGGTAATGCAGGAATCTGTCTGTTACTTCATGATGCTTTCTTTGACTACTCATTGGTCTGTTGTGGTTATGATGACTGAAGAGCTTCAGATTTTCACGAGCTTGTCACATTTGCTGAATAATTTACTGATGATATTATTACTGTTTTAAATCTCAAAGTCACTGTCTAAAGCATATGAGTCTTGGCTGAACTCATCATTTACGAGATTGTGAGGAGGACAACTGGATTCAGCATCTGATTGGGTATCTTGGTCTTCACCCATCTGTGATACATGAATCATTAACTGCCTGGCTAATTCTTTAAGTTCTTCTTTGGTCTGTCCTTGGATCAAGGTTTGGTCAATACTGGAGGATGACCGAGTCCTGTGAGCAATGGGCTGAGGCTAAGGAACTGCTGGGAGAAATTCTTCATTGATGAAAGAGATGAACCTTTCATAATTAAGTCTATCCCACCATTTTACTGAGAATTCTCTGATTACTTTATTTTGATTGATTGCATAGTTCCACTTAGTAATCCATGAAATCTTATATTTACTGGCCATTAAGAGGATTATGGGAAACTGGGCCGTGTGCTGGTCGGTTTTATATATTGAAGCAAAGTATTGCATTGCCATCTTAAGAGGGAGTGGAAGTATTTCTGGAACAAGTCCAAATTTATTCCACCATTCACTGAACCATGTGGGAATCTGGCTTTTGAACTTTTGATCAAACATGAGAAACCATGAATGATTATTGGACTCATTCTGCATATAGAGGGCCCTAGTAAATGCTTGACTGTAATCATAATATGAGTACTGGATGGAAGAATTGGGAATAGATCGGAGCTGAGAGGGGTGAGATCTCGAGGCTTTTTCAGAAATGATATTGACTATGATGAATTTCTGGTACAGAATTTGACTAGGATCTTGTTTACTAGGGATATCTTCAAATCTAACTTATCCAGAATGGAGAAGGATGGCTTTGTACCATTTAACTGATTTAGATGGATGGTCGGGAACAAAATGCCATCCAGGAGGAAAATAACTGGTGGCTAGAGCCCATGGGTCTTGGATGTTAATTTTGTGAGGCTCAATGAAAAAGATGTTGATCGTGTATGGTTTTTTGAAATATGGGGATGAAGGAGTTTTAACTGGAGGCTTAGCTGGGATGATCCTTTGTTCTTTGGAGGGGTCAAAGGGGTCTGTAATTTCATAAGGACTAGGGGGTAACCTGACAAGGGTTGAACTGTAACTAGGCTGATTGGGTCTTGGTAGATTGTAATTGGGGTGAAGAGGACTACCAAGGATAGAGAAGCGGCTGCCTTGGGAAGAGGTTGTTGGGGCTCGTAAAGAGCTGGGAGTAACTGGGATTATTTTTCCTGCGGAAAGAGTTGACTGAGTTGACTGTGGTTGCTTGTCTTTCTTCCCGCTCATTTTTGGGCTGCAAAAATTCACGAGTAAGAAAATCAGGGAGACTATTATCCTCATCAGGTATGTATTGGATATCAAAATCAAAAACAGAAAGAATGGCTTGCCATCTTGCAAAAATTTGTTTAGAAGCAATGTTTTTAACATCTTTTTCCAAAACATGTTTGGCACTTTTACAATTAATTTTAACTAAAAAGTGTTGATTTAATAAATCACTTTGAAATTTACTGATGCATAAAACAAGGGATAAAATTTCTTTTTTAATAGTACTATAATTTAACTGGGTAGAATTTCAGATTCTAGAGGGAAAACAGATGATCTGTTCTGGACAATCAGGACTTAATTTTTGACTAAGAATGCCATCGTAACCAATATCAGAGGCATTTGTTTGAACTATTTTGAAAGCAGAAGGAGAGGGAATACCAAGACAAGGAAGGGTCTTGACGTATTGCTTGACTTGCTGGACAACAGCTGTATGAGCAGGTGTCCATGGAGGTGGATTACTACGGAGACGATCAAATAAAAGTTTACACTGAAATCGCAGATTGGGATAAAAATCTGAAATATAATTAAGGGATCCTAGAAATCGTTGCAACTGGGTTTTATCAAGGATTTGATCTTGGAATTTATCAGCAAATTGGATTGACCGATGAATGGGTTTGATTTGACCATAAGAAATATTAAAACCTAGAAATCTAACTGAAGTTTGAAATAGCTTGAGTTTAGATGCTGAGAGGACTAAACCATTGCGTTTAATTACATTCAGAAAAGAATACAAGTGTTTCTAATGTTGATCAATGGAATATGAGTAGATGAGGACATCATCTATGTAAACTATAATATGACTGGAGAAAGGATTGAAGATGTCATTCATGACATTTTGAAATTCATTGGGAGCATTTTTTAATCCAAAGGGCATTACATTCCATTTGTAATGACCAAAAGGGGTTGTGAATGCGGTTTTATATCTATCTGATTCATGGATCTGGATTTGCCAGAATCCACTTTTCATATCGAATTTACTAAAAATAACTGCTTTGTGTAACCGGTTAACTAAGTCTCTCTTGTTTGGAATGGGATACCTAATCCATTCTAAGACTTTGTTTAATGGTTTGTAATTAATAACTAAGCGAGGGACTCCTCGTTCAATTTCTGCATTTTTGTTAACATAAAAAGCAGAACATGACCATGGTGACTTAGAAGGCCTAATGATTTGTTTACTCAATAATCCTTTGATTTCTTCTTGGCATATTTCCATGAGGGTTTGACTCATTTGTATGGGCCGTGCTTTGGTAGGAATATTATTTTCACTAAAACCTTTAACATAGGGAAGACAAACAATGTGTTGTTTCCTATGCCAAAATGCAGTGGGTAACTCAGAACAAACTTCTTGTTTGAGTAGTGACTCAAATTGACTAATTCGTTGTTGAAGTATAGGGTTAAGTAACTGTTGTTCAACTCTTTTAAACTGAATTTCTTCCAAAAGAAAGTCAACATGGGACTTTTTCTTAGAAAGAAGATTAATTGAGCATCTAATAGAGAGATCTTGTAATGGATTTATTTCTCTAGATTGAGGATTTTTGATGAAGTTAAATCTAACTGTTTGGCCTAGAGGTTTAGTGGTAATCCCTTTACTGTCGGTGGTGAAAGGGTATAATAAGCACATGAATGGGTTACCAAGGATAACTTTATCAAACATGTTTTTGACTAACACAAAAGTAGTTTTGAAACATACTTTATCTTGGCACACATGTGCATTGGATAATTTGTACTGGATTTGCATGGAACTGCCATTAGCGGATTTTAACTTTTCTCTGGTTTTTTCAAAGTATTTAGTAGGGATAATGCCTTCTTGGATACAATTAAGATCTGCGCCTAAGTCGATGAGAGCAATGGCCTCAATTTCAAACTCTTCGCAAACTATGATCTCGACTGGGCATCGCCATTTTTGGAAGTTAATTCTAGTGATTGCGGTTAAGAAACTAGTGTGATCATCTTGATTTTGGCTTGAAGCTGGTAACTCGAGGGAAGTAGTGATGTTATTGGTTGGACTAACTTCATCACTTGGGGATGGTTGAACTGGAACAAGAGGGGGAGGAAATAGGTGACTATCAACTTTGCCTTCTAAAGAATCATGGTCGATTCTGAGTGTATAAATTAACTGTTTTAATTTGGTGATCTCCTTTTTGGTTTGGTTCACCTCATATTGTAAGTCTTGCATGGTAAGTGGTTTGGTGTTACTAGTAAATATATCAAAGATTTTATTCAATTGAACTTGAGGGCTAGAATGGATAACTGGAGATGGTTTAGGAGTGCCTGTGACTAATGTCGTTTTAAATTGATTTAAATAATGGGATTTAGTTATCGGGTCTTCTACATTATTAATTAATTATAGTAGGAGTTCTTCTTGTTTACTTAAAACATTAACTGTTTTACAACAGCTGCGGGTGCAATTATCTGTGCATCCTATCTTAAATAGAGGACTGTCTGACTGATAGTGAGAACTATGGTCAGAAGATTGGTCTAACTGTTCAATTTCGTTTTCACTGTCACTCGAACTATAAGAGGAGGAACTAGAGGGTTCACTATCTGTATTTTTGAGATTTAGAATTTTAAATAACTCTTGTTTGTGATCCTGGTTTCCTTGGAGGGTATTAATCAATTGTTTAACTTTACAATCTGACTGGAAGTGGCCTGGTTTTCCACATTTAAAGCATACATCAGTAGATGTTGCCTTGCGAGAAGTGTGTTTATTAGTAGGGTTTTTCTTCCTACGATTGGTTTTGTAGTAATTACGTGTTTGTTTGTTACTAGACTCACCTTGGTGATGGGTTTTTTTTGTACTTATGGCTGCGGCGGTGACCTTGGTGGTGACTGCCATGGGTGCGATGATACTTGTGGTGGCTTTCTTGGTGATGTTGACGGGAGCGTCGTTTTGAGGGTGCTAATGGGGGTAGGCCATATTGGACACAAAAATTACCAAGCTCATATTTGGCTCTTTTCTTGTTCCTGGCGGCTTGATTATTAATTTTCATGTCTATACACATTCGCATGCCTTCTTTGCGAACTATGCAAATGATATCACCGTATGTAAGACTGGGGTAATCTATGACTCCTGTGTCTTTATTAAGGATTTCCCTAATCTTATGGGCAAAAAGACTAGGAAGTCCATTAATGAACTTTTCTTTCCAGAACGGAGAATTACTATTATCTCTAAGCATAACTCTAGAGCAGAAGACATCTGCATACCATTCAAAGTCACTAAGTGTAGGACATTTAAGGTTAGTTAACTGATCATGAATCCTAGCGGTTACACGACTGGGGGTTCCTATGAAATGTTTAGTAATGGTGTAAATGAGGGTGTTAACTCCATCTGGTACTCCTTGTCCAATTGTTTCGTCAAAGACTGGTTACCGTCAAGGTCTTTTTTAACTGTATGAATTATGGATTCTTTGGTTTCATCAGTAAGGTGTTTATCCCACCAACTAAGAAGCTTTCCTATGAATTCGAGAACCAAGAGTTTGACTATGTCACTTTGAGGACTGTTGTTCTTTTCACGATAAAAATTGGCTGCCATGGCCATGTGACTTAATTTATTCAAAATCTCTTGTTCTGAACAACCGTCTATGTTCCATTCGTAGAGGCGATCAGAAGCAACTGAGAATTGGCTTTGTAGTAGTCGTTCCTCGTACTGGAGATCAGGAGGTGTGGGGCGACTATACCTATTATTGGTGATGCTGGTAGGGTTGAACCTAGGTCTATGGAATTTATTTACTGTGAGGCCTTGAAGTTGGTTCTGTAACCGGTCTATTTCTTGATACTGGGTTTGTAAGGCTTTCCCATCTCCATATGATGATGTCAAACTGTATGGGGTGTCTGACTTGTCTATGGTGACTATTGTTTTAGAAGAACTGGATTTTTCGGGCTTAACTGGTACAACTAATTCCTGGAGCATTTTATTAACCTGTTCTAAAGCCGTTGTGGTCTTAGGGAGAGGTTTTTGAGATAGTTTTAATTCTGGTAACTTGATCAAAGGTTTTTCTAACTGGGAAGAAGAGGAAGGTCGAGAAGAACCAGGCTGTTTGTTGTCAACTATTTTTTCTATTTTATCTAACTAGTTTCCTATTGTGATTAAACATTGGTTAGTGTAGTTGTTTTGTTCAACTATCTTCCTAGATGTCTCGTCTGTAGGAGTCGCTTTGAAAGGTGAAGCAACTATTTCTGATCCTAAATGTTGTACTATGATTGTTTCTATGGGTGGATGACTAGATTGGACTGTGGATTTATCTTCTTTAATCCATTTAACTTTAGTGAGGGTGTTACACTTAGAGTGTTGTTCGTAATGATTTGCAACATAACTGAAAAATGGGATGTTTTCACACTGTTCTATCATGAATTCTCTCCATTTTGTGTAAATGTATAACTTTTGTTCTTTAGTATGACTAGCTCGATAATATTCTCGTTTGGCTCTATTAGTTTCTGATTCAAAATCGACTCTTTAGTGCGGCTAAATCAATGATGAACTCTTTACTGAGTGTATTGAGTTGATGATGGACTTCTCGTGTCTCAAAGTCTGTAGGACTAGGGGATGTGACTGATTCATCTTCGGTGTCTAGGACTTGAGATGAGATCTGTGACTGTGACGTATAACACGGAGTGTTAATATGGGATTTTAACTTTAAACCTTGAAGATCAAGGTGTAAGTCTCGTCTTTGCCTGGGTATTAACTTTTCAGATCTAGGTGTTGAAAGTTCAGATCTAGCGTGACTAAGGGTAGACCAGGAATTTGGGGTTCAGGTTCTAAGTCTTTGTTCATCGAAACTGATTCTAACTGTACCATCGTCGAATTGTTGGATACATTCAACGTTGGTTTCCGAATGTTGGGGAAGAGGGTGATTTTCATTGTCAATGATCCATTCAAAAGGAAGAGTCATGTCGGACCATTGAATTGACTTTGGAACCTGTACATTAGCTCCTTCAGTATATGACTGAATAAGGATGGTTTTATCCTTAGGACTTTTATTTATTGCAAGAGCATTTAGATTGGTTCTAAAGCACTTGTAATAAATGCGATAAAGGAGGGCTAACTGTTGTGCGTTTTCTAGCATAGTGGTGCCAGAAGTTTGAATGTTGAGAGTGAGAGTTTTCAAGATATGGGGATCATGAAGGCTTATTGAAAAATTTGGAAAACAATCAAAATGAACTGGACCATGATGTAATGGTGACTCCATTAGTCCTAAGAGGCTGTCATGCCATTTAACATGACGAGCATCCCTAAGGGCTAAAAGTACTGAAGCATTTAATCCTTGTCTGACAAGAGGATTAATACTTATTTGAACTGATCCTAAGTGAAGGAAATTATATCCTTTCATGTGATCTTGGATTGTAGCTTGGGTGAGTAATTGGCATTTAACTTGTTCTTTGTCAAGAGCATAGGTTTGTTCTACAATTTTGACATTGAGGGTACTAGAAAAAGCTTTAGTTCCTAACCAAGAAGATACTTGATAAATTTGGTTAACTGGGACCTTTAGCATATTCCAATGAGGAAGTGGTTGGCTATCATTACTTACTTGATAATCTTCACTGTTTACTATATTAGGAATAGAAGAGAGAGGAGAAGAAGTAGAGGCAGTGGAATTGGATCTAAATAATCGACTCATTCTAGAAATAATTGTCTAAGTTACACAAAATTTTCTTTTCTTTTACTGTTTAGGTGTACTGTTGATTATCTTCTTCCTAGGTGATTGTTCTGACATACCTCGACCCAACCATTAAGGACTTTGATAAGACTATTGCCCTAAACGCTCTCTTAGCTCAACGGGACTTACGACGTCTCCTATAGTCTGTGGACTTCCAGGGAGGTGCAGAGTCAGTTTAGGATAGAAAGATAACTAATGGGTACAGATAAACAGGGAAAGAAGAGAAAACTGAGCATAATTTAAAGAATTATAACTAAAAGGAATGGAATCATTCATCGCCAATTTCACCATTCTGTTGATCACTACAGTGTTCATGAAGAACGTAGTTTATCTCAACTCAAATGTTATATATATATATATATATATATATATGTAAATGTATATGCATATAAACTCTTACAAATATCCTCGTAAAAAAATATAAACTCTTATAGGCCCATTCGGGGTAACTTTTGAACCCTTTTTTTGTATTTGCGTTTGTAGAAACTAATTCAGGAAACATGTTTGGCCGTTTGGTGAAATTTTTAAAATAACTTTTATCTATGGGGAGCATTCACAAACGTACTTATGTATGTTGGGGAAGCAACCCCAAACATCCACTACATATACATATTTATACAATGTTTTGTTTTTAAAAAAATTGATCAGTTATACACTGTTTTAAATATATTTTTTAAGGCTCATCTTGAAGTGAGGCCTTCCAAAAATGCCTTAAAACATTGAAAGAAAGGCTTGATCCCAGGAAGCATATGCTTTAAACTGGAAGGCATTCACAAGCGACTCTTTGAAACTTTTTGGGCATCCAAAATACTTTTTAAGATAAACTTTAGGGCTTCAAAGAAATTAAAAAGAATACAAACTCTTACTTTATTAAGATTGACACAAAATAATGAGAAAATCCCAAAATCATTTATTTTCTCTTTTAATAAGATTTCGTAGCGCTTCATGTCAATTGAACCTCTCAACTAAGAGGAATTTATGACCGACAATAATGCTTCACCATTGTCATGGAGTTATGAAACCCTAAAACATAATTGGAAGAGATTTTTTATATAGACTTTCTTATGGCTTCCACATGATATTGATTCTTTTTCTTCCCCAACAATCAAAAAGAGAGAGAGGGAAAGAGGGTGGGAAGGAGTGAGGGAGTAAGGCAAAAGTGTTGTACTGTGATTTTTTGGGTACAGAAATACATTCAAAATAGTGTTTTTAAAAGGAAGATTTGTCAAAGTATATAGCATCCTTTAGAATTTTGAAATTATAATTATGGCCTAATTTTCAAAATAAGAGAAATTAATAATAATATTTATTTATATTTTCTAATAAAACAAGTTTTAGTCCCAAAAAACATATGCCTCAATGCTTTGAGGCTTATGCTTTGCCTTATAAAGGGTCAAATGCTTTGCTTAACGCTTACATCTTTTAAAACACTATGTATACATATACATGTATGAATGTATGTATTAAAATTGTAAGTACTCTCTCTCCCCCTGCATGGCCATGTCTCTTTTAACAACTGTAGGTTCTGAAAATCAAGCTGTCAAGATCACCTTAACTACTAAAAAAAAGATTACCATTCGGAACTAAGAGACCAAGGTTTCTATTGTTCCTTTCACAATGGTTGTCGTCATCAACTCTCTCAAGGAGTTCAAGCATGACTACTAGAAGACCAAGAACGTCATGCACACTGGTGATGATATTGAGATCAAGAAGACCAAGTGATCAAGGTTACTCATTTTTTCTCTATGTTAATTTATTTTAGGGCTCAAAACTTCATATATGTAAGACCAACAAGAGTATGCAGCTCATACTCTTTTTTTCATGCATGATGAAATACAAGTAAGAGCCTCACCACTTTCTTTTGATGACTTCGGGACCCCTATTTTTGTTTAAAAATAGTAGTTCAGAATTAGATACCTTTCAGTTTTTGGATGACAAAGAAATAACCTATTTCTTGGTCATCGTGTGTTGATTTTTTTTTTTGGAGGGGGATTTAAATTGTATAGAGCGGCATTAGTTACTCCTTTTGTACATTGGTTGTGTCCCTTCTTGTGCCATATTTATAATACGTTATTACTTATAACAAAACATTGTTATTTAGTAGATGAGGCTTTGAAGAGGGTGTGTGTTTTTCCAAACATGGAGATCTAAACAAATGACATACCGTCTATTTGTTGAAAGGTGTGAATGCATTGCTGTCTTTTGTTGTAATTAATTTGGGAAACCTGAAACTAACCTGAGGTTGAAGAATTAAATTCGGGTTGAGCTTGGGTTCAGTAGGTTGGGTTGGCTCTGGCTTGGGCAGTTTCATACCTCAGGTTGAGCCTAGTTGACCATCGACCCACCCGAGTTACAGACCTTGTATAAATGCATTTTTAGTATAGCTTGTCGTAAGGCATAACAGATCATTATTTTATGTCTGTATTTGTAGCTGCAGTGGGCCAGCTAATGTAATCCTGATTCTGGCTAAACTTATCAGTTTGATGTTTTACATGTTAAATTGTTTAATCTTTGATCTCTGGTTGTCTGACCAAGAATAGTGTTGTAAGGATGCACTTGTAGTGATGTTCTTCCCCACTGCACCATTTGGATTTTTTCTTTTGTATCTTAATTGACTGGTTTGCTTGACATATGGAAAATGGAACCATCCTACAGACTAACGAATACTATTGCAGGGTGGCCAAGTATCAGGAAGCAAATCCTGGTGTATACACAATCATTACATTTCCTTTTCTATTTGCCGTCATGTTTGGAGACTGGGGCCATGGCATATGCTTGTTTCTTGCAACATTATATTTCCTAATCAGGGAAAAGAAACTATCCAGTCAGGTAAGCCTTCATGGTTTCTGGTGATTGGCTATAATTTCCACGTATTTGGTGCTAATTATCATTTGAAGATATATACTATATTTTGATATAAGAATATAAACTGACTTTGACATTTGTTTCGTCATCTTGGCTTCTGCAACCCTTTTTTGCATTTTATGTATTTAAATCTACTTTTTGGTTCTCTGTAATGAACTTAATTAAATTAATGCAGTTTTTTCTTGCATTCTCCTGTATTTCTAGGTAATATGATATTTTGGTGGGTAGAATTGGTATATATATATATTATTTTTTTTATAAGTAAAATTTGTATTAATGGGGCCCAAGGGGGGTGCAATCAACAGTGCAAAACCAAGCTATACAACTATGGCCTCAAAGACCCCCAAAAATCAACATAAGCACCTACATACAAGGGTAAGACTTTTTGGCCCAAAAAAATAAAAGACGTAAAAAGAAGTCTTTAACAACAAAAGGGGAATTTTCGTTCCCCTCAAAAACATGACTATTAATTTCTTTCCAAATACACCACACCAAGCAATGCGGCTCCTACATACAAGGGTAAGACTTTTTGGTCCAAAAAAATAAAAGACGTAAAAAGGAGTCTTTAATAACAAAAGGGGAATTTTCGTTCCCCTAAAAAACATGACTATTACGTTCTTTCCAAATACACCACACCAAGCAATGCGGCTCCTACATACAAGGGGTAAGACTTTTAGTGTGGTTTCTTATCTTCAAACCTATTTGATATGGACTTTTAAATATGAGTCAAGGTCTGGGTTATAGAGCTCACTGTGTATTCAAGGCATTGATTCTAGATGAAGGACTTGTCAAAATGCTTCAAGCTCTGGATTGTTGAGCTCCAGAACTGTGTGGTCAGGACATTTGTTCTAGCTGGATGTGTGGATCACCTACCATTTGCCTTGTGCTCTTGTTAGTTATTGGTATCCAAAGCACTTACAGGGTACACTTCGACATTTTCTTGTTGAGGAAGTGTTGGGCTCTAATGCTGTCACTTGTGTGCAAGGATCAAAATTTTGTTTCGTGGTGTTGTTTCGGTCACTCAAAAAAAGGAAACATTTCGGACACGTTTCAGAAACATAGTAAAAACAATAAAAAAAATTAAAATGTGTAGAAACACTTAGAAATATAAAGTAAAATATATGAATGTGTGAAGAAAAATATTATAATTAATTAATTGAAAATAGTTTAGGGTACAAGAGCACTTTAGCTAGTTTGTCAACCAATTTCTTGCCATTGTTTTCTATTCCATTCTCAGTGGACATGAAGTTGAAGAAGGTTTAGAGAGACTTCCTTTGGGGTGGTATGGATGGCGTGAGGAAAATTCATCTAGTCAAGTGGGATAAGGCCTGAATTCGTATTTTTAAAGGTCATTTGGTTGTTAAGGATTTGCATGCTTTCAATAAATCTTTGTTGAGAAAGTGGTTATGGAGATTTGGCTTGGAAGATAAAGCCCTTTGGAAGGAGAGTGTTTTCAAAATATGGGTTCCATAGGGGATGGTTCTTTAAGGAAGTGGTGGAGGCTTATGAGTATGGCTTATGGAAATCTCTGTTCAGAAAGGGATGGCAGCTTTTTGGTAGTTTATTCGCTTTGAGGTGGGGAAGGGATCAAGGGTGAAGCTTTGGGAAGATGCTTGGTGTGGTGATAGGGTTGGAGGAAAGATCTCCCCATTCATTAGGTTGGCCCTTCATAAGGAAGCCTATGTGGCTTATTGTTGCTCTTTGGTGAGGTGATGTAGAGTCCATGTTTTAGGAATAACTTCCAAGATTTGGATTTGTGGAGGTGATGAGTCTTTTGGAGTCGCTAAATAGGTTCAAAGTAGTTTTGGGCAGGAAGGATTCCCTTGTTTGGACTCTAACTAGCCCTAAGAAACTCTCTGTTCAAGAGTTCTACAGGAATGATGGGTAGAAGAGAGGAACAATTCCTGTGGAAATCGATTTGGTATTCTCATGTTCCAATCAAAGTAACTTTCTTTGCTTGGTTGGTTTCTTCGGGTGCAATTTTGTCTATGAATAATCTTTGAATGAGGCGATTCCAATTGGCTAGTTGTTGCTGTATTTGTAAAGGTAAGGCGTAGTTGATATCATCTTCTTATCCATTGTTCAGTGGTTAGGGATGCGTGGAGTTTGCTATTCTCTTTAATTCGGTGGTAAGGTGTGTATTGTTTGGAGAATGGCTCCCATTTGCTTAACTTGGTTATCTAAAGGGAGCGTTATATGAGAGTTTTTTAGGGGTAGGAGCAGCCCCTTATTAGTTTTGAAGATAGTTTTTTGCGTTCACTACATTTTTGTGTCAAAGAGGCCTACGCATTTTATGCAAACTCTTTTGTTGATTTTTTGGGGTCTTTAAGACTTTAATTTTATAGCCTTTCCCTTTTAATTATGAGTTCGCCTCTCTTGGGTGTTTTGTTAATATATAAACTTTTACTTATCACAAAAAATTTCTGCTTATCGGAAAAATGTTATGGAGGAATTTCCATTTGATTTTCAATTTGCCATTGAAATCCCATGCCTGCAATCTGACTTTTAATGTTAATCCATGTATATGCTTGACTGTGATGAAGTGTAGGCATGCAATGCATTTAACATTCATGAATTAACTTCACTTCCAAAGTCACCAAGGCTATTGAAGCTAACATACAAGAAACACTTTAGCTATCAAAGTTTGTTTGAGTCTAAAACTTTGAAGAACGCAGAAGTAAAAGCTCATGTTTGCGTTTGATTTCATAGTGCAAAAAGCAGGAGAGGGCGGCAAAGTTGCTTGTCCTTCCATGAAGCATGGCATAAGCCTCAAAACATAAGGCAAGAATGTGATAATGTGTTGTGTAATTGAGAAGATGGTCTTAAATAGAGAAGAATGACGAGAATGGACCTCAAATAGTTGGGATAAGGCTTTGTTGAGTTGAATTGTATTACTTTTTAAAATTTAAGGAGACAATAGAAAAGGAAGGATTTTTCTTCTTTTAATTAGAAGAGTATATGATTTCTCATTTATATAAAGTATAAGTGCATTTATAAGACCTTGTATTGACCAATCTTTGTTTGAAAAATGACTAACTGATGTGAAATTTTGTCAGATTTTGAAGGTTATAAAGCCACAAAAATTATATTCAACCACCAATATATTATCTGATGTACTTCATCAGCACATGGGGTGCATATATCAAATACAAAACCTTATAGTGTAAGATGAATGTTTTGCAGTTTAGGAAAAGATTACATATGCACCGAGGTTGTGCTTCAAGGCCCTTTCTTTGAGCCTTGTCACAAGGCAAGCCTTAGTACCCTTTTCACTTCTAGAATAAGTTGCTTTAATGTTTTCAGCTTTCCTGTTGGGTGGAATGACATTTCTTGTGTGTGGCTGAACATTGGCATTTGTAATTTTGGAATTATTAGATGTAGTCTAACTTGTCTTGAAATTGATCATTAATCAATCGAACAAAGGTATTATTTGCTCTACCATCACTTTTTGTAAAATCCACAATCGGTGGTTTTTGAGTGTCGCATATTTTTCGGTCCGACATACAAAAGTGTAAAAGTATCAGAGCACTAATTTTAGCTATATAGAGATATTTTCAGTTTGTGGTTGAAATGTTGTTATTACTTGTATTTGCATCTTTTTCTCTGATTAACTTTTCAATACATGTATGTGTTGTACCAGAATAAATTTCTTTCATGAAGGTCTTACTACTTAACATTCTCTTGAGTGGCTGACTTGTGCTTTCCATGACCATTTCCTGGTTTTCCTGGAGTATACATGTACATCACCTTATTAACTAAAATTATACTTGAGTTAAGGCTTGGAGAAAAGACATGACACCTGTGACACTGCAGGAAATATGCTAATGGTAAAGCAGAATTCCCCCCCCCCCCCCCCCCCCCCAACCCCAATATATATATATATATATATATATATATATATATATATATATATATATATAACTCACTCCCCATCTTTGGGTTGAGGCTGAAAATTTGAGATGCTCAAAGCAAGTAGACATATTGATAAGTTGCACAAGTGTGCATCACTCTAAATAACAATGGATGTCAAAAGTAGCACTGCATCTATTGGGAACTATATTTGGATTGTGATTTATCTTTCATTATTTCATTAACTTGTATTATTTCAATTTTTGAATTTCTTTTTTATGTTCCATTTTATAATTTTATGGTCCATATGTAAGTTCAGTTTACTTGATTTTGTCAACAACAGAAGCTTGGGGACATCATGGAGATGACTTTTGGTGGTCGTTATGTTATTATGATGATGTCAATATTCTCAATATACACAGGACTGATATATAATGAGTTCTTTTCTGTCCCATTTGAACTATTTGGGCCCTCAGCCTATGATTGCCGTGATCCTTCTTGCAGGTATTGAACGGGTGCTTTAAATTTATTATATTGTTATTTTCTATAGCATAAACCTTTAAACTTATCCTTTTGTTGCAGGGATGCTTCTACAGTGGGTTTGATTAAGGGGGGTGCCACTTATCCATTTGGTTTGGATCCTAAGTGGCATGGTACCCGCAGTGAGTTACCATTCCTTAACTCATTGAAGATGAAGATGTCAATCCTTCTAGGAGTAGCTCAGATGAATCTTGGAATTCTTTTGAGCTATTTTAATGCAAAATTCTTTGAAAATGATCTAAATATCTGGTAAGCTAGACTGCTTAATTGGATCCTTGCATGCATTATGTGGATGGCAGTCTTTTTATAGTAGACAACAAAAGTATGTTTTACGCAGGCATGTAAATTCTCACTTGCATATGATGGGATATATATATATATATATATATAAAGATATATATATGGAGTGGAACTAGTCCACCCAGGAACTCTTGATAAAAACGTGCTTGGGCTGAAACTCCAAGTTCCATGTATTTCTTATCAAACTAAGCGCCATAATTGGGGTACTTGAGAAAAATGAGGGGCAAAATTTTATATATATATATATATATATTTATAAATCTTCTTGATCTTTGGGTGGTAAAAGCAACCTATATCACCAATCCAATATGGCATTTTGTTTTTAGGCTGCAATATAGTGTTTGTGTGGCAGTGTATCCTTCCATTGTGCCATCACAACTAGAATTCTCAACAAATCAAATTTCAACATATAACTCATCTTATCATTTCGATGTTTTTTGCCCCTCAACTCCATTAAATCGGACCCGTTGAATGTAAATGAGGAAATTACACTGGCCTCTCTTGATGTTTTTGAACCTCTGATAATTATGGATGGTACATCTCTTGTTTATGAAATTATATTACTCCTCTTCTAGTTTGGCTCTCAATTACATTAACCTTTGTCACTAATGTTGACGGTTTTTACTAATATCAGCATTTTAAATACTTTAAATATCAGTTTTTCCCTTTACAATATTTTCTTCTTCTGGTTAATCAAGAGGACCCCACTTGTGCGGGTTAACTCTAAGACTACGACGAACCTTTATTATTGGCCAACCTAGTATTTGTGCATGCCCGAGTTTACAACTTGCCATTACCACTTGGCCACTCGAAGGTTGGTTACCTTTTACGATAGTTGAAATTACAAAAAACTAAGCTAAAAGAACTATTATTTAAATGGGATAAATTAAGAATTTTTATGCTTCATTAATAGTGTCAAGCTGACAAGTCTAACAGGGGAGAGCAATGTAATTTCATAAAAAAGAGGGTATCCATCTATAATTTTTAGAAACCTCGGGAGATGTCAGTGTAAAAAAGGGTATGGGTGGGGAAAGGGCTACTCCGTTGTGTAGACCACACCATTGGATTGTGTGTGTGTGAGAGAGAGAGAGAGAGAGAGGGTACATATGTTTGTACCCTTAATTTACTATCTTTTTATCTCCAAGAAGAAAGGTTCTTTGACATTTTTGCATTAAAATTAACAAAAAGATTAGAACTTGAAAAGAAAATTTAAAATTCAATATTTAAGCAAGAGAGCCAAATGATTGGAGAATTTGAAGAAACGTGTTTCCACAAAACAGCATATACTATAATTTTGACTTATGCAACAATATTTGGTTCAAAGGCTTTTTAGCTTTATGTTCGAAATTGGAGATGTATGGGTGCCAAAACTGTGTTAAAGTCTCTGCATCAAATAATATTATTATGTTGGCTATTGCGTGTATAAATTTATCTATTACTTATTGGCATTAATCATGCATTACTTCAGGTACCAATTTGTTCCCCAGATGATATTTTTGAACAGTTTGTTTGGTTACCTTTCACTCCTCATTATTGTGAAATGGTGCACTGGTTCACAAGCTGATCTCTACCATGTAATGATATACATGTTTCTGAGTCCCACCGATGATTTGGGCGAGAATCAACTTTTTATTGGCCAGAAATTCCTTCAGGTTTATTGTTTATTATATTTTCTGTAGAAATAGTATAATGTTGTACTAGACATGGTCACTGAGTCACTAATAATAAATATTTTTTCCATTTCAATGTCAGATTGTGTTACTATTACTGGCGCTTGTTGCAGTACCATGGATGTTGTTTCCAAAGCCATTTCTTTTGAAGAAGCAACACAAAGAAGTATGTTCACATTTTTATGCTTTTGGTTGAATGATTTTTTTTTTTTTTTCAAGCCAGAAGTTTATATGCTGTCTCTCTCTCTCTACTTACACCCATGTCATACTTTCTCAGAGGCACCAAGGGCAATCCTACACACCCCTGCACAGTGCTGATGACCCTGTTGAATTGGAGGTGCATCAGGATTCTCATGGCCACGAGGAATTTGAGTTCAGTGAAGTTTTTGTACATCAACTTATACACACCATAGAGTTTGTACTCGGAGCAGTCTCTAATACGGCTTCCTACCTGCGTTTATGGGCCCTCAGGTATGCAGTTTGCAACTTCAAACTATTTCGTATGGCATATCCTATGCTCAAATGTGGATGCCAATATGCATGGGCATGTAAAAGTTCTTACCAGTGCCAAAGCTATTGTAGGCTTGTAGCTCAGTGGTTAAAGCACCAACATGCCTCCTTAAGGGGGGTCAGTGTCGGGTTCATTTCTCATCACTAACTGTCAAAAAAGTCTTGAACTAATAAGCACTGCACTCATACAACATGGCTAGAGCAGATTTGATCTGTTTCAATGTTCTGTTGCTTTTGCATTGGTATGGATACATGTGAAAAGTTGGACATGGAAAAGACCGAAAGACTGTCAAGTAGATTTGAAATTTGTGATCTATGGACAACAACTTTCATATTTTAATAATATGGTAGAATAAAATTTAATTTATAAAAACTGTTCAGATTTAATAGTATTGCATCTTATGATTTGCATAATGTGTGTACTACCAAAGGTTTAATGTGCTCAATAAAATAAAGCTATTCACAGATAGAATATGTGTGTGTATAACTTATTTCATACTTTCTGGAATTCAAACAAGGCAAAGCGTTGGATCTGGATTTTGCTTCCAGTGCTGCCAACAATAAACCTGCAAACCGTACATTAAATTTTTTAAATTAACACACTGAATTTTTTTTTTTTTATTACAATTTTGAAGTTCTGCAGATGCTTAAATATATTAAAATTTTGATAATTGTGTTGGGTTCGAATTATCTGGGTACTGAAACTAAACCCAGACCTCTCAGCCTGAATGAGTTAAGGCAAGTTGGCAGGCTTTGGTCAGACTTTGGACATGGTAGTGTACATATTTTCTGTTCTGGATTGTTAGGAAGCTTACTCATTCCACCAGGGGAAGAAAGAAAGTAACCTCTTCCCTATCTGACATTTATTTTGTATCTATTTATTTTGGGCTTGACTAGAAGCTACCTCCACCTATTTGATGCCATTTGAACACTGCATTAGTGTAATACACCTTTCACAGGATCTTGTGAACTAGGCTGGATTGTGTTTTAACATGTTACTCTTGGCTTTGATTTGTTTAAATTAAAATGAATACGTAAATTGTAATAAAAGCTGCAGAAAACATCTGGTAACAGATGGTGATGATCTGACCCATGTACGTTTGTGGTATTTCTTCCATTTTTGCACATATGTTATTCGAGTACATGAAATTCTCTTCTGTTTTTTAGGTTAATGTTTGATGATTTGGTTGGTTTTGGCTTTTGGTTTTTTCAGTCTTGCCCATTCGGAGTTGTCCAGTGTATTTTATGAGAAGGTCCTGCTTCTTGCATGGGGGTAAGTTGTTGATTTTTTTTTTCTTTTTTGGTTCATTTTTTATACTGTAGCATAAATAGACTTGAGATGAGATATTAACAGTGTGGTAATGTTTCATGTGGAACTGCAGGTTCAACAATGTCATTATCCTCGTTATTGGGATAATTGTATTTGTTTGTGCCACCGTTGGTGTTCTGCTAGTGATGGAAACCCTAAGTGCTTTCCTACATGCTTTGCGGCTTCACTGGGTGGAGTTTCAGAACAAGTTCTACGAGGGAGATGGTTACAAGTTCTACCCATTCTCATTTGCATTACTTGGTGAGGACGATGAATGATCTTGAAGCTTGGTTACAGGTTGTAGAGATTTGAGGAAGAAAAAATTGATAAAAGTGGATATGCTGAAGTATGGATCTATTAAATTCTTTCGTACAGACGAGATTCTAGGATATGCAACAGAGCAATTGATTGGGAAGTGCGGGGGAAATGGGCTTTTTTCCTGATGCATCCCCTTTCTAGTTCTATGGGGTTATTGATTCTGTAGGAATAAATGCAAGTCCAGCTGCTGATGGAGGTGTTTGGTGTTGGGTTCAATTACAAGGTATTCACCCATTATTTATTGTTATAACAATACTGATTTGATGCTCTTCTGAAAATTTAACGAGTCAAACTGTTGACAACAACATTTTTAATTTAGATAAAATTATACAGCCGCCGCCCCCCCCCCCCCCCCCCAACAAAAAAAAAAAAAAAAATAACGATGACTTGAGTTTAGGGTGGCTTTTGTAATGTGATACTGTTTTGTGAATAATATACCTCATTTTGTTGCTGCAAAAAGATGGAAAGTTGTAGTTGAATAGTTTAAATGATGAATGAAAGCAGTTAGTGTATTATATACTAGTTCGAGGTTTTCCTGTGTTATTTTTAAAGGACAGTAGGGAGAAAAGATTGAAGGCATTGGAAATTCCCCGAAAAAAATATATCGTTAGTATGGTAGTACATGAATCAGGTCCACTGGTTGATGGCAAAACTTCTGGCACAAACGACCTTCAAAATAATCCCACCACCAGAAAATAAAAGAACAAAAAGGAGCAAATTGCTAGCTATTTACCAAAAGCAAAATTGCCACTGCGCTGCAACCAGGCAGCAGAAAAAGCGAAAAGACATTTTTAATAATTACTACCATCATCATCCTCGAAAGATAACGCCAAAATATGCAATGGTGCATATCCATCCAGTTCCAAAGGATAATGAGAGAGAAGGATTACTTGTATGCTAAACTTCATTCATGCCATTTACCGTCACACTCCCCATCGGGGATGGAGCATAAAGGATCTTCCATGCATCTCTAGAAATAAAAAGGTATCAGCTATATATCAGAGCTAAATTAGAAATACCGCTGAGTACTATCCACGCAATATTATGATCCAAGTCAAATTGGATTCCACTAAAAGAAAATTCTAACAATCGAAAATAAGCAGACCATAAAAATGACGATCATGAGATGAACTTACAGATACCACCAATATAACATTCCTGTCTACAGGAGTCTTAAAAAGAGTGAGAAATCTAGAATAATCCGATTTCACAATACACGATGGTATGCAGAATTTACTATTTACAAGAGACCCGGATTAATATACTTGGAATCCTTTCATAATACGGTTCATAAACTACTGAGCAGTAGTATGGATAGCAGCTACAGTTGAGACCATGGAATCCACCCCGCAGACGTTGCGACCCCTACAGATTTTGTAATACCCCTTATCTCCCCAATTTTCTCCCCAGGAGTTCTTTATGATCCAGTAAGGTTTCTCCTTAAACCGGATAGGGGCAAAACCAGCAGATCCATACCCTACCAAAAGCACCCCATGATCCAATTGCCTTGGACAAATGTATGGGCATGAAACTCCCCCAACGTACGTCTGCATAAAAAGTGCATTGATTCCCACTACAAATAATCCAAAATCAAAACCAGGGGAGTTAGTATATTTCTAACTCATTACCCATTTTAATATATCAGAGAGTGAACCTTAAAAGACAAAAAATTAAAGATAATAGTCACCATGGTTTTAAAGATGGACAACTACCTGCAAGAGGGCCATGATTAACTAGATTTGCAGCAATTTGGTCTTCGTCAAGGGAAATGACACTGAAGTTAGATACTGATGCAACAATTTTGCCCTTGTCAAATTTGCAGGTTCCACGATCGGTCCCAGTGTAAGGATAATCTTCCTCACGTTCAAGACCACCAGCCTTGAGAGTGTACTCAAAGGCAGTGGTCATCAGCCCACCACTACACCCCGAATCACACGCACCATATTCTTCCGGATCACACTGCAAATATCACAAACTTGATTTAAATAAACACAGTAATGATTGGTCAATTCTTCTTCAACCGCCAGTTCACCTAGACATCACAAGACAATGTACTAACCTTGTCCAACACTCAATAACATGCCGATCCTCAAAACAATTCATGTGACACTCTTTATGAGGTACTAATGACCTCCCACCTTTAATATCACCAGTAATAGACTAGGACAAGTCTTCACACTAAATGGTGCACACTTAAGTTTCCATATGTTTGACTTCAGCTTTTAAAACAGGCTACAAGCAATTACTTCCAAATTCAATGGTATTTAGAATTAATCGTATAACTCAATCTAGTAATAAGATATATGTTCAAACTTAAGGTGGCTGATTCTCTGTAGCAAAATTGGTTGCTTAGTTGCATAAATACACCGATGCAGTAGATGAGTGACTGCTTATGTTTATCATCTGCCAAATTTAAACATGGCCATTAGCATAACATACATAAATACATGCAACATAAATACATCCACATGTACCTTAATATGTCAAGGCACAAGATATACCAGAGGCCTTGGAGCCTAGTTTAACAGCTTCAAAATATCCTTTAGTTAGTGAATCAGAAACAATATTTGGTTGCAATAATAAACTGATTTAACATTAAAAATAATATACCATACACAAACAAGCACAAGCACAAATACACAATATTTACTACATCACAGTAAGTAGATCACCAAGTCATCAATCAAGATCACCACACTAAAATACACTAATTAATTAAAACACTACCACCACAAAGATTGATAGGATTCTTATTCAAAGTCAACACGACTATTGTACAAACCTCGTGATCGCAATCCACAAGCTGCTGTTCACTGAGGCTAACAAGCTCTCCAGTAGTGAGAAAGTGAGCTCCTTCCAAGGCTCCGGCCGCGCTAAAAGACCAGCACGATCCGCAGGAACCCTAAAATCTCCGAATTGAATTCAAAACAATATAATTAAATATAATCACCGTCATATCCACAGTTCCACACGTAATTAATTAATAATATGTGAAAAATCATAAGAAAATGCATATAAAACGCATATATAACATTTATATACCTGATTTTTAACGCCAGTAACGGCACCATGATCACGCCAATCGAAATCGGTAGGAAGATCATTCGTCGGAAGGATCGGAGCCTTGTGAGCGTCGGCAGGGACTTTTAGGCGCTTCAGACCGAGATAGTTCCAGCGAAACTCAGCAGGCGTCAGGTCGGAGAACTTGGTGATGCCGTGGACGGCCGAGGGGTCGAGTAGCTGGTGCCGTTTTGCGCGGCGCAAGTTAGCCTTGAAAACCGAAAATCGGTGATCATGCTCCTCTTGCGTGGCGTAGGTTTTGCCGAACTTGCTCTTGAAGAGAGAGAAATGATGCTCGGCATTTAGGAGATGATGATCATCGCCTTCCGGTACGACTTGGCGGATCAATTGATCGTCGGATTCATCCAGAAGAACGGTGGACGCCGCCGCAGAGCACAAGAGGCAAGTTAGGAGGAGCAGAGAAGAGAGAGAACGGCGGTCCATGGGGGAAGAGGAGCGCATAGGGATACAGGATCTTATCTTCTGACCATTTATATTGCTTCCTGGAAAATTGTAGGGGGGAAATGAGTTGTTGCGATCTTGACACGTGTTCTAACCTAGTGCTGATATCCTCTGCGACTTGTTGAACTGAAAAAGAAACAAACAAACAAACAAATATATCTTCTTTCCTTGTTACTTCCTCGCTAAGTTGCCAAAATGATGAAAATATCGGGTCATTTGTTGCGACGCTAATAATTGTTGGATTAAAATGTCCAGTATACCCTTATGTTGCCAGGCTCTCCATCTATTTTTCAGAGAAGTTCAACTCGAGCAGGCCGTACTCGAACTGAGGCATGACTCAATTCGAGCAACTTAGTTTAAGTCTATCTTGAAGAAGAATTTAAAAGTATCAAATTTAGTCCTAACTCAAGCAAGAAAATTTTCAATACGCACCGAAAATAATCTTTAGATGCAAAATTTGATGATACATTAACTTAGATTTTCATCCACAATTTTATCATAGATCAAAGATTCAAAATAAACAAGTCTCAAATTTTAGAAATGTAATTCAAATTAGGTAAATTAACAATAACATAATAAACCACATATAAAAGTATTTGATCAAATAAACATACCCCACTTCTAATTCAAATTATGCAAATGAACAAACATGTCAAAATAATCACAAATCAAAACAATAATCTGGATGGTTATGATTTGCTTACTAGTATAGTGGAACCTCAAGCATCAAATGGCAGAAAATCTATAGATCTTGGACAAAAGACCATGGTGTTTTGATTTGGTCATGAATGTTTTAAATATTTGGAGACTATTTGGTTTTGATGGTTCTAAACAGTGGTTGTGAAGGGATTTGACAGTGGTGGTTATGAACCTTTTTTACGGTGGCTATGAACGTCTTCAACAGTGATTCTAAACGTATTTAACGATGATAGTTTTGAACCTCTTTGATGGTGGTTCTAAATGAGTGGAAACATATGAGAAAAAAAAAAAAGATGAATTGATCTCTCCATGATCAGCCGTTAGTTGGTAATATTTGTGGCTCTCAATGATGTCGAAGATGAATCGTTGAAGATTCAATGACGATGCAGTTGGTGGTGGGTCTTGATAACGTTAGAGATGAGTTGTTGAATACTTGATAAGACATAGATGGTGATGTCTCTCGATGACGATGCGTGTCGTTGATGCCGGTGCCGATGCCAATGCTAATATACAATACCATGGATGCATATCTCTATTAGGGCCGATGTCAGTGTTTTGGTGTCGATGCTTGGCGACTCTCGAAGTGTCTGAGAGCACGGGGTTAGGTTAAGCGATATAAACCCTAAATAGTAAATACATATTTATATATATAGTATAATTTATGGCTAAGATTAGTTTCATTTAACCATCCCTTGGTGATATATTTAAGATTATATATATATATATATATATAAAATATCTCGAGCTTAGCTGACCTAGGCCTCTGTCCAAGCCTAGCCCGATTTGAGGTCGGTCTCAGTTTTTTTGCCTAGGCCCGTCCCTTAACATTAGCATCCCTTCTTTTTTAATATTATACATGTTTTCTTATGATTTGAGAAATTATATTGACGTCTTTTTTTTAATATTGGTAACATAGACCTTCCTTTTGTTAGTTAACTATTAGTTGACTAAACATTTTAATCTCGTAGTCTTACAATGATGTATATTTGGTTAACTTTGGATAGTTATGCATTGAGAAATCAAAAACCCAAATTTTTTGAAATTCAACATTGATATTCGTAAATTGTGGGAATAGTCGATCGCTGCAATCTCCAATCACGATGCTGCTTCCAACAACATCATTCTCCAATACCAACCCCTCATATGAAGATGCCGTCTGACGAGCAATATCCAATCCATTGTTTTGAATCAAACCCTAAAAAGGATCAATATTCAATGGTGAAGACACAACGACATTAAATTGGAGGTTGAAGACCCGGTGAGATATGGGGAGATATGGCTGAGATAGAGAGAGAGAAGTGGGCAAATGCTTTTACTCTAGGAATTTCAATCCATTGCTTTGAATCACTAAAAATGGAGAGATATGGGTTGATGATGCTGACTATCTCTCTTATTATGCTTTTTCCCTCCTAATCTTGCTTTTGTTTTCTCTCTTTCATCTGCAGCTTCTATAGTTATACTCACCATAAAAAATACACACATTTCATGTGTGTTTGGTGAGAAAATATGAAAAAAATTTAAGACTAGTTAGTACAGGGAGAGTTCTTTATATATATATATATATAATATAAAGAATAATAATAAAATTTTATTTTATTTACTAACGATTCTATGGAATAACTCTAACAAGAGAAATTAATATAATTTTCAGAATTTCAAAAAATTATGTATAGTATTGATAAACATTTGGAGAGATGGAGATTAGTGTAATTTACTATTTTTCTTTTTATACTCTTAGATTTGGCCGCTCCTCAACTCCAAAACCTTGCTTAGATTCCATACAAAGTCCCTTTCAACGACACTTCATGGATGACGTTCCATAGGTCGGACTTTAGTAGGTTTAAAGGGTAACAGTGAAAGGATAATAAAAGGGTCGCACGAGGAAGCGCAAAGAAAAATACTAGATGATACTCTTTGGTGGAGTACTGACGCAACAAGTTAATTTTTTGACGGAACAATTTTGTCACTCTCTATAATTTTGAGAATATATATATATATATATATATATATATATATGTGTGTGTGTGTGTGTGTGTGTGTGATTGTTGGAAAAAGAAATTGTGTAAATATCTAACAGAACCAGTTGATATTTCTGTTCATAAGCTTCCTTTTCTTCCAATTGCATTTTATTTGGTAACGTAAAATAGTATATTTTGCTTCACTCAAACAAATTCTGTGCATACATTTGGTTAATAGGAACAAAAGGGTGTGATCTTTTGAGAAGAAATTAGTAACTTTCCATTACTAGTGAGGGTATTGTTCTTTATTTCTTTATGCCAATAACCATGCTTAATCTAACTAAAAATATAATTTGCAATCTACAAGTTACAAGTTATTCTTTCTTAATTGCAATTTGTTGACTAACATGCCTTAACTACAAAATATATAGTTTTGTTTGGCCCACTCCCTTGGACCTACACTTCATTTCGTCCAAATTCGGTCTCGATAAATTTTATCAAGTCCAAGCCTGAGCTCGGTCCAACTCGAACTAGTTTGCAGTATTTTTTTTCTCTCTTGAAAGTCTATGTCACGCCCCGAATTTCTACGAACTCGGGGGTGAGCGAAATAAAACAAGAAAAGTAAATAAAAGGTAATCTAAATGGATTCAATTAAACATGCATTCATTTCTTTCAATACATAAACACGTAAAATACATTCAATAGACATATTGTTCACATCAGTTTGGTTTAAGCCCTTACATCTCAAAACGTACCCCAAGGGCCAAATACACTTCTAAATCCTTTTCCTTTCTTTTTGTCAAGATCTCATCAAATCTCATGAGCAGGGGCGTCATCTGTAATATAGTATCTCACGAATGGGTTAACTTAATTGCTGGTATAATACAATGCTAATGCAAGGAACAAGATTAAGGCGTGACATGTGCAAGTGTACATTTATATCTACATGTCATTCAATATCTTCATTGCAGTACATGAACAATATGAGTGACACACCCATGCAAACTCTATGCGACACCCATGACTCACTTTACAGTCCTTCCCCGATGACATGAGTACCCACGTATGGCTCACTTTATGGACTTTCCCCGACGGCATGAGTACCCACGTATGACTCACTTTAATTTCATTATTTTTATTTTATTTTCATATTATCTGCATAATTGAATTTTTGTATCCATCTCATTTATTCATCCCGGCACTTGGTTGACCAAGTTAATCATTTTTCGAACATTTATTATTGGTGTTCTGGATTTATTCTATCTCTTCGAAAAATAATCCCGTTATGGCTTACCGTATTTTGAACTATTTTAAATCATTAATATCACGTAACCTATTTTTCTTAAGTCGAGGTATAGTCCGAGTTCTGTCGGATTTTCGGGATATTACACTCTCGATTCGACCTATCTCGATTTATGTGTCATGTCTCGGGTCAGGGTATTATAGCCCTACCGACAAAATTTATCCTCAATTTTCAAGTCTCTACAGTTTAAGTCAATTATTAAGATCGATATTATTAATTATTAAATTTCTATTAACCCTCATTTCTTTAATCCTGTGCAATTTAATCTTGTCTTTCCTTTTAAAAAATAAACATATAATGTCACTGTCCGTTTTGACCAAAATAATTTAAATTATTACTTTTTATTTTTTTAACTAGAAATTTATTTGTAATGTCCTTAGGAAGAAAAGTGGTAAAGATATAAAATTTCACATCAACAATTCTTAAACATTTATATTTTGATTAAGATCGGAAGGTAAAATAAAATCATCCATATTAGATAAATTATGATAAACTTGATATGCTAAATTAATAATATATTGATCCAATGATGAATTGGATGTGGCAAACATAAACCAAAATGATTCTAAATTGCAACCAAATTTATTTCAATTGAACTATTAAAAGATGCAAGTGTTTTTAGCCATGACTTTGCGTACCGACAAGCAGAAAAATCAAATTATGATGTGAAATAGGTCTCTTTGCAAAGATTAAATTTAAAATTCGTGTTTTTATAAGTTTTAATATAATTTTACCATGATTGTCAATTACCTGAAGTAACTCTTATTTTTTATCCGAATTTGAAACTAATTGTATAATGATATGACAATAAATACAATTCAAACAAAATTAGTCTCCTTACAAAGATTTATCATAAAAAAATGTAATCTCTTGATTTTCTTCCCCCCTCTTTTAAGATAGAATTTCTTTCTAATTATTTTTGAACTCTCATCAAGGAACATTTTATAAAGAAATAACTTTATTTAATCAATATCATATAAAATATATATAACAAAATTCCAGAAAATAATTCAATGATACAGTAACATGGTATTATCTATACCGTAATTTGAGTATCACAATAGATTTTGTACGATCTCACAAAAAATTTAAATCATGATAAAAATAGCACCATACTACCGTATCACTAACAAAAACAAGATTGTATGGATCCTGGTTAGAGGACCACCATGTATATGATAACATACTCAAATTTTACCTAGAGATGGGCTTCAGAACACACCATTAGAAGAAGACCCATATAGCTTCTACTAAGTTTTTGACCCTCCCATGTGATTCTTACACAAATTTTTATATAAACGTAATTTTTTATTTATTTATCAAATTCATATATATATATATATATATATTTATCAAAGTTACATCTTAACTCAACAAAATTTTATTTCAATTTTTTTTTTTTTTATCAAATGTATTACTTGAAAACTGATACTGCACTTTCTGATCAGTAGTGGCTTTGTTCCTCTTCGCTTGTTGAACACTCAAAGAAGGAGATCAGAAGGGCACCGGGTTGGTTTCGGCGGTAACTGCTCTGATGATAAAGTTAATAAACTGAATTGAAAAACTGTAATTGAAAGTAATTGAATGAGCCTACAAATAAAAGTGCACCTTAGGGTTTTATTTATTGGCTGCGGATCTCCTAAGTTGATTAGGATTTGGAGCTGTGAAAGTAGGGATTTGATCATCAGAGGGTGGCAGTTACCATGTTAAACATTGCGCTTGAACGACATTTTTCTTGTTGAATATTATTTCATTATCCTTAGCTCGGTAGGGTGCTTAAGGCGACAATAAGCTCAGAACCTTCTTGTGATTGTTCGTAGTGTATTCCGAGCTTGAGGTGAGTTTGAGGGTTGCATGGGCTTCCAATCTATAAGCTTTGAAGGCCGTATGTTTAAACATACTCTGGATGGATGAACTTTGGTTGTTCTGTAGGCACACATGTCATGTGGAGATTGGTTTGTCACTTTATGGCATATCAACTACTCCCCCCCCCCCAAGCCTTAGTTTAGCAATATGTGTAACTAGGGCTGAGGGCTTTCGTAAAGTCACACGTGTTGTCTTTTAATTTCCCCAAACGACCGTTGATGTAGCATTTATTGCGCAGGCCGTCGTTTGGGCTTTTGAGGCCATCATTACCCTCAATCGCTATGACGGTTCGGCTTGATGGGCTCTTAACTCTGAAAACCTATATAAAGAGGGAGAGAGGCTTGCGTACACCTTTTCCCCTTATCATTTATATTGCTTCTTTGATAAAGACACCCCGCTGTCGAAAGTGACTAGAGAGCTTGAAGAGACTAGTCGCCGTCACCCAAAGCCTCCTTCTCCGGTCGTCCCACAGGTTCGGTTTAGTTTTTCTTTACATTTTCTTCCTCTTCTTCTTCTGTTGTTGTTTTTCCTTTGGCTTCCTTTGCTTTTCCCTCATTTACCATGTCGGTCACAAACGCAATGTCGGGCATTGGTGGTGGCACAGGAAGCTCTTCGGAGGCGACTGTGCCATCCCAACTTCATATAGTAGGTAGTAACCCTTCTGGGAATAGGCCAGTTGAATCCCCTATAGTTGAGTCTTCTTCCAGTTCGGAGTTTAGGATTGTAGAGGCTTTTATTGAACCTAGGAATAGAGTGGGGGAGACCTTGGGCAGGCCTTCCCAAAGAGAGGAAGGACAGAGTGTCATTACTTCGACCATGTTAGATGGTCTGAGGGCATCTTTCGACTTCTAAAAGAATGTCACCTGTAGGACCCCTAGTTTCATAGATCACCCTTCCGATGTCCGTGCAGGTGAGATCTGCATCTATCTCGCATGGTTCGAGATGGGGCTGAGACTCCTCCTTCCTCTTCTAGTTAGACAGTTTTTCACCTAGTTCAATATTTGCCTTGCCGACCTGAATCTCAATAGTTGGAGCCATCCACTAGGGTTCATAATGTTAGGTCCTTTGAACGGTGTCGAGGTGAACTTTGACTTGATCTTTAGCAATATGGATCTGAAATACATGAGGTTGAAAGACCTCTTTTATATGTCTTTTGACAATGGGTTCAAACCCCTCTCCTCAGTGCCAACTTCCAACAAAACTTGGAAGAAGTGGTACTTCTTCGTAAAAGGAGGATGGGAGATGGAGGACTTCCAAGATCAGATCTCAACATTTCCTTGGAGTATCGGGATTAAAGGTGAGACCCCCCTCTTGAATATATGTTTGTCTTGTTGCATATCTTTACTTTATTTCTTGACTAATTCTTGTGTTTATGACCTCTGTGCAGATAAAAGTGCTTGAAAGAGGTCAATCTTCACGATTGATTTTCAGGACAAGTACTGCTGGCTCCTTCAGACCAGCAACAGAGCACACACTGCCATTCTTACGCTCGAAAATGTGATGGCCGCTGAAAAAAGCCGAGCAGGAAACCTGAAAAAGTCCCTGTTAACCAAGTGGGCTCCAGAGAAGAAGAAGGTGGGGAAAACCGCCTCCCCTGTTGATTCTCCTCCCGTGTTGATCCTCCTCTTCAAGTGAAGAGGAGGAGGCTTCTCTCCAGCTCCCCAAACCAGGCTTCGGTTGTAAAGGGAGTTGTTATTGTTGAGCCTGCCCCCCCAAGGCCCCTAAAGTAACGAGCAAGCGAAAGGGGAAAGGGAAGGCGGTTACTGGTGCTTCCCCGACACCTGATGGCTATGAGGCCGCGAAGCAGGCCTTTGATGAGTTATGGGTTGTTGGCCCCTAGAGATACAAGAGGCAGAAGGCGGAGAAAACCATCACAGAACTGATGTTTCTCCACCTGAAAGTAACTCTCGTACTCTCTTCATTCTCTTCTTTTTGCGTCCTGTTACCTTACTTGTTCTAACTTGTTTGTTTCATGTTTTGCAGACCATCCATGGCCTTGCTACCCTCATGGATTCTGTAGTGGACCCGGAGGTGGTCGACAACCTTCAGGATGAGCTGGATAAGGCTAGGCTTCAGTTGGGGACGGCCTAGTCCAATGCTTCTGTTGTAGAGGAGAGGTTGAAGGAGGCAACGAACTCCCTTTCAATTATGGAGTCTGAGAAAGATTCCCTCGCTCGGAAGTTGGAGGAGCTTTAGAAGAATTTTGATGACTTACAAGCTGCCTCCGCCCAGAAGATCAAGGACGCAGTCGAATCTGCCAAGGCTCAGATCGAAGCAGAGATGAAGGCTGAGGTGGAGGAGATGGGTGAGGAGCTTATGGAGTATGGCTATAACACCTTCAGAGCCAAGCTCCTAGTGAAGTACCCTAACCTCGATTTGACTGGGATCAATGATGTTGAGGTCCTTCCAATTGAGGCCGGGGCTCAGAACGAGGGTGATGAAGGAGCCCCTTCCAAGCTTCCCCCAACAGAAGTGCCTGTCTCAACCGACCTTGTAGCATTAGTTTAAAATTTTTCTTTGTACCACTTTTTTTTTTTGAACCGATGTACTCTTCTGTTATATATCAATGAAACTAAATACTGAATTCTAAGGGAGGTGGTGGAACCACTTCAGAGTAGTTCTCTTGAGGCTGGTTACGAATGTACGACACATGAAAGCGTCAATGGCTTCATGTAGTGCCATGGTGTGCTGATAATGATAAAGATGATCCCCTAGGTCCCCCATCCCATCGTAAAGAGTGAACTTTGGGACAATAAATTTCTTTGGCCGCTCTTCGGCCATTATGGCAAGGTTGAACGGTGTGGCGAACCTTCTGAGCAACCTGGCTAGCTCGTTTTGCTCTGGAGGGATGTAAGCGCCTCTCGTAACAGCAGTGTGATCCATAGAGTTCGCGACTTCTTCGGCTCTCCATGGGTCCTTAGGCGGTATTGGTTGTTGCGAGTCTTGCCTTGTAGTTTCAGTGCCCATATAGATGGAACGGCCATGACCCATGGTAGGAAGAGGATTTCAGTCTTCATGAGTTGGGGGAACTGGTGCCGTTTGAGGCTGGAACTCTTACGGCGCCGGATTTTCCCCTAAACCACTAAAGTTGGAACCTTTGTCGTACTATGGTAATGGACGGCTAGATTGAAGGCTAGTATCCCCCTACCCGCGACGGCTGACGGTTGGGGGTCTCTTCCCATGTGGGTGGTGCCTTCGGGGTACATAGGTAGTTCACTGGGAGTTTTTCATGGGATTCTCCGCCTATGGTGGTGGTAGGAGGTTGTGCCCCTGCATCAGCCTCACTGACGGAAGGATGTAAAGGGTTCTTTCCGTGGCTCTGGGTAAGCAGTGCCAGAGTTTTAGAGATGGCAAGAAGCTGTTCCTGCATTAGATCATTCTGTCGTTGAACTTGGTCGAGTTGTTGCTGCATGGGATCAGATGATTGTCCCCTTCCTCTTCCAGCGGGCGGCCGGTTTGGAGGGTTTTGAGGGTTTTGAGCGTTCTTCCTTGGATGGAGATTGGGAGCTATGACCCTCCAATGAGAAGGACAACGAGTTCGTTTGCAAAGAAAAGAACTTTTAGTAAGAAACGATTATCGTTTTCCACAGACGGCGCCAAGCTGATGCTGCACTTTCTGATCAGTGGGGGCTTTGTTCCTCTTCGCCTGTTGAGCACTCAAATAAGGAGATTAGCGGGCTACTGGGTTGGCTCTGGCGGTAGCCGCTCCAATGATAAAGTCAATAAACTGAATTGAAAGATTGTAATTGAAAGTAATTGAATGAGCTTCTAAATAAAAGCGCACCTTAGGGCTTTATTTATAGGTTGCGGATCTCCTAAGTTGATTAGGATTTAGAGCCGTGAAAGTAGGGATTTGATCATCAGAGGGTGGCAGTTATCATATTGAACACTGCGCTTGAACGACAATTTCCTTGTTGAATATTGTTTTCTTATCCTTAGCTCGGTAGGGTGCTTAAGGTGGTAATAAGTTCGGAACCTGCTTGTGATTGTTCGTAGTGTTTTCGAGCTTGAGGTGAGTGTGAGGGTTGCATGGGCTTTCGATCTATAAGTTTTGAAGACCGTATGTTTAAACCTGCTCTGGATGGATGAGCTTTGGCTGTTCTATAGGCATACGTGTCATGTAGAGATTGGTCTATCACTTTATGGCAAATCAAAAACTATTCTATTAATTTTCTTTTTTAAGTACAAAGACATTTCTATAACAAACGCTTTTATAATAACATTATTATTTCTTTATTATTTTGACTTATTTATATAAGAGAGGTTTGAATTTATCTTATGGGCGTTTCTTAAAAAAAAAAAAAAAAAACTTATAAAAGCATATCTTAACATGAGATTTTAACTCAACAAAGTCTTATTTAAGTATTTTAGAGTCAATTAAAAGAATTTTATTTCTGTAATTTTTCTCTATTCAAGACTATTATTTTATCATATTTTTTTTTAACTATTTCTATTATAGTTAATTTTGATTGTCAACATTTTCTAGAATGACCTTGAATATTAACTGTCACGACCCCAAATCCGGCCCACGCGGATTAGCGGTTCGTGATCGGCCACCGAGGCCTTTTTGCCAATGATCATAATTCTCATTAATCAAACGCAGCGGAATAAATTTTTCTTTTTCTATTGCGGAAGCGCTAATCAATACACAAGTCAACATCAGTCATCTATTTCTACATTCCATAGCAATTACAAAAGTACATGATGTAATTTTTTCCCAAGCCTGCTAATGTCATATTCAATATACAGTCCAAAGTTTCCAAAAGTAACTACATCATAACTAGCAAAATCCTATTACAAAAAGGGTCCATAGCTTTACAAACTTTCAACTAGTTTGACTGAACCTGCTATTTCTTGTCCGATATCATCACCTGAAATAGGATAAAAAAATATCCTATGAGCTCAACAGCTTGTGAGTATCACAGCTCGTAAGCATTCCATAACATACCAGGGGTTTCAAAACTACTATATAATTCAATATATAAATATCTATGATCAGATATCATATGTCATCTTAATTTATAATATAAGATAACGGTATCAAATTTACTTCCAATAATTCTCAATATAACGAAAATCATAAATCGATAATCAATAACATAGTTCAATAAATCAAAATCACAGTTCAATATCATGGTTCAATTCCCAAATTCATAGTTCAATAATTCAGATTCATGGTTCAATAGCCCAAATTCATAGTTCAATAAATAATAGTTCAATATCTCAAATTCATAGTTCAATAATTCAGATTCATGGTTCAATAGCCCAAATTCATAGTTCAATAAATAATAGTTTAATATCTCAAATTCATAGTTCAATAATTCAGATTCATGGTTCGATTTTCAATATTCATATTCAATGATATATTCCACTTCTATGGTCAGCAAATTAACCCTCGCTGACTGAGATCATAGGCTAGCTAGTTCGATATGCCGTATCAACACCGGCTCACCACAATATACCCTGTGGGATGGGTTTGATAAATCACAACCTATTCGATAGTGACCAATCATAGAAGAGTGTTCTATTCAAAGCATCAAAATCATATCCAAATCATATCCAAAATCAATAATCATCAATAGCAGTTCAATTACTCAAATCAAAGTTCTTTATTTGACATTTAGTTCGAACAGTTCAAACATTGTAAGAATATCGTAAAACATTTGAGTATTTTTCGAACACATTTTCTGAAGTCAAAGAAGACAATATAGTTGTCAATAGATCATTCAAAACGTATACAGTATAGTTCGATAAATCATAAAAGAGTTTAATATTTATATTTATAATGAAAGTTTCTACCTCAATATGGTACGAAACACTCACCTGAATTCCAAAGACTTAACTCCAAAATCCTTCCTTTGAAGTTCCCTAAAACCACATTTCAAAGTCCGGTCACATTCCATAATATCACTCTGATTTAATTATGATTAATTATGGTTCTTATTTTAGTTACATTTTTTGGGTAACTTTTTTAAGTTTTAAAGTTTGATTTTATTACCTTACATATTTACGTGTCATATTTTTTCGTACCTTATTCCATAATACGGACCTCACCATTGAGTCCGGAACGTCGAAGAAAGTCAATTTGGACTCCCTCTGACTTCCATTTGGTTTTGGGGACACTAAGGGTAATTTGGTAATTTACACTCTAACGTGTCTTATTTTTTCGGAGTTTCGTGAAATGGACCCTATCATTGAGTTCAGAACGTCCAAAATAGTCAAAATACACTATTTGTTTATTTTATTTGGCCTTCGTTTGACTTGGTTTAGGACTCGGGCCGTTTCATAAATTATTTATTTTTCTGTTGGGCCTTAGTAGGATTATTCATAAATTCTGGGGTTGGTTTATAATTTCTAACAGTTTTGGTTTGAACCAGTGGGTTCATTGGACCCAATCCCAAACCGGTCTAATAGGTTGGTGAACCAACCGGTTTAGGTGAACCAACCAGTTCAGGTGAACCATTTAAAAATCTCACGTTTTTCCGATCAACACCCCGTTACCACTTCCGGCGTCAGTCGCCGGAACCACCATCTTCCCCACTGATTTTCAAAATTTTTAACATCTGTTTCTTCTAATTTTTACACCAATTCACTTCTAATATTTCAACAGTTAATTCAAACAAAATTTTGGCCTCGATCTCCACCGGTTTTCGACACCCACATGGGTTTTCCGGCGTTGCACCGGTGACTGAATAATTGGCCATAAAATGGCTGTCTCTTGACCGTTTGAACTAATTCAAGTTGGGTTAAATTCCTGATAAAATTTACTACTTATTTCGAGTTTCAAAATCACGATTGATTTAACATATTCGAACCCACCATTCTTGACCGAGAGTTGCAGTCCTAGTTCTATGTTTTCTTCTATGTTTTTGATTTCTAACAGTTCCTACTAATTCAGAACTAAAGCTACAATAACATGGAGATAATTTAAAGAAAGTCCAAACGTAGCTAGTTACCTGTTCTTAGCAGAATTTTGTTTTCCAATTTCTTTCAAAACTCAGCTTCCTCTCTCTCTCTCTCTCTATTTATCCAAATCACTCGACCGACCTTGAGTCGGTGGCCTTGCTACCTGGTATTTGGAGAACACTACACACATACACACTTGAACACATGGCTGCTGCATGCAGCCACTCACAGAAACCTCACACGCACACTAACACCTGGTATCTACACGTTGCACCTCTGCTACTTCTCATTTCTTTGCTTTAATTATATATATATATATTTTATTTCTTTATACTATTATTATTATTATTATATTTATTATTATTTTATTTCTTTAATTTATTACGAGTTTATATGCCATGGCCCGGGTTTACTAGGTCGGGTATCGACTAACTCGGGTCGGTCCCACCTGACTCGGGTCGGGGTATTACATTAACCATCTCATTCTTTTTTATTGATATATTTATTTATTTATGTTATACATGATCATACTAACTCAACCATTTTTACTCTTTTATCTTATATAATTGTTATTCTTACAATCTTACAAATATATAGTTATTTTTAATTATATATTTTATTATATTATCGTACATTCGTAGTAACATTCTCGTTTTCGTTACCTTCATCTTATTTGGTTTCAACTATTATTATTATTATTAATTTTTTTTTAGTGAAAAGCAAATAATGCTAAGAACTTTGTGGGATTCATGTTATATGACGATGTGCCTTTTGTTTCTGTGAAGCCTACCAAACACAAAAACTGTTCATGTAACTCAAGAGTCCAAGAGAAACTAGAGTGAAATAAGAGAACAGGATGCTAGGAACGGAGAAATGAATTTTTTTAAAATAGATAAATTTTGTTAGAAAAATGTTTAATTATAAATTTAAAAATTAAATATGTATATTTTTTTTTATTGGTGAGTCCAAGGTGGGAGTTAAACTTTAATAAACCTTTGAGAAAAAAAGTATAAAAAAATAATTTTGATTAATAATATTTTAATAAAAATAAAATAATTAATATAAAAAGTTTAAAATTTTAAAAAAATAATAAAAAAGGATTCTTAAATCTTTTTAAGTTAAATAAAAAATTTCTAAAAAATTATTAAAATTTTTATTGAGGTTGTCAAGTTAAAATTAAAATAATAGTAAAGTGTAAAAAAATTTAAATTTAGGGACTAAAAAATATAATTTAAAGTATTATTTTTGAAAATATTTTATTTGAATATTTGTAAATAAAAAAAAAAAAAGGTGTGGGTTGGGGTTTGGGTTTGACCCCTGGCCTACCTTGGCTCCGTCCCCACTGAGCCTGCAGGAAGCTGAGAGAGATGGTGCAAAAATATGGAGGAAGAGCACAGCAACAGCAGCAGTAACAGTAACTGTAGCAATTAGGATACAAGGAATACGGAGAAATGGTGTGCCTTATAAAGTGCTCGTTGGTGGTGTTAGAGTCACGGCAGTCCCACTCCTCCGCCTCCGCCTCCGACTCTCAGCCCGTCGCCAAGGTCGTCGTCTCTGGCAACGCTCTCGGGCCCGAGTATCCCTCTCCCTCCGGGTAGCTCCCTCTCTCTATATTTACACACACAAATCTATTTTCTTAAACCTGTTGCAATTTGTTTGATAATTGTATCCTCCATTTCATATGTATTCAAAGGGATATATGAATTGCTACTTGAATAAAATCTTGATTTTCCGTAAACGGCTTTTGGTCAATTCGATGCTTCATATTGGGTATTATTTTTCTATGCATGCATAATGGACATCTAATTATGGTGATCTATGGTGTTTACCGTTCTGCATCCGTTACATTGTCGTCACATTGTCTACGAGACATCGTAAACCCTAGTTTGTCAGTCTTGTAAACTGGTTTTGCAATATCATTTACATAGACGAAATACAAATTCTCCAAATTATGTGTCTCTCTAAAATTGGATGGTTAGTCTCACTCATATGGACTACCTCTTTCATCTTTCACGTAGAATAACTGTGTTTTATAGTTTTTTAGACTAGAAGGACAATTAATTAAGGTATTTTCTTATGGCATCATTCGACTCTAGTTATGCTTATTTGCTTTATTTGTGTGTTAAATTCATGGATGATGACTGTTCAGTGAAAATTTTATAAACTCGTAGAACCTTGGCTTAGTGATTTGTTCTTTGTTTAGGCAAAAGTAGTGTCAATTATTTTGCCACAGCCAGTTTTGCTACTTTTGGATTTAGTGAAATCTGTATTTGTTGGCATCTTGTCCTAGCTAGAGTGTGCATTTAGGGCTGTAAGTCAAGTGGGCCTGGCCAGGCTGGGCTTGAGGCATGTCCAGGTTAAGCTTCAGTTCTGAGATGGTTTGCCCAAGCTTGTCTTGAAAGAGACATTTGCTTGGGTTGCCCGAAGAAGTTAGGCTCCACATGGCTATATTGGGTTGGGCTCAAATTTTTGTCATGCAGGGAACCAATGGCCAAGATTTGATGTGCTAATCCAACGGTATTTAAATAACATGAGATAAATAAAATATAAAAATACATATATATATGTATGTGTATAGTGGGGCTGGAGCTCAGTTTTTATTGGGTTGCTTGAAGCCTCAGCCCAAGCACATCCCGGATTGAGTTCAGGCTTGGGTTTCTCTACCTAGACCCATCCCAAAGTGTAAAGTATGCAGCCCAAGCCGTCTAAATTTGGGTTAGTCTTGAGTTGGGATCGGGTTAGCTTGATCAACTTGCAAGTTTGGTTGTTGGAAAGAATGTGAGAAAATAAGACGCTGTTAGATCAGTTGGTTCTTTTATTTCTTTGCAGCAAGTCTTGAAAGAAATTCTAAATGAGCTATATGAGTAAAATTAGAGGGGAACAAATCAAGGAAAATATGAGCTGAAGCCAGATTATTAGAAAGCTGTTGAGGATACGGGGTGCTGAATAATACTCATCAAAAAAATAAAAAAATACAGGCACTGAATAAATTATTTCTGACTGTATCTGTGACTGCACAAATTTGAATAAAACTTACTCAAGAAGGTGGAGATTGCTTCATTGGTGGCACCCCTGTTCTTTTATAATATCCTTATGTGCAATGATGAAAAATCTTTGTTAAACCTAGAAAGGGGTAGAGACATATAAAAGGGGTATATACTTTCATATACTTGCTTATCAAATATCTGTTATGTTATTTTGGCTTATAGTTGTATCACTTGCTCAATGAAGTCTTTCATTTGGTTTAACTTGCATAAATTTGAATTACACATAGTTTCATGTGGTTTCACTAACCTAGGTTGAGCTTGATTGTGCTTTCTTTCTTTCGATTTTTTTTTCACTATTGATTTATTTGTTCAAGTTTGACATTTCTGTGGACTGCTAGATTTAAAAGAGAAAAGCCAACTAAAAGAACTAGAATCATAGGAATTCTTTAAAAGCTTTGCATTTTGTTTGTCTTGTTTTCTCATCCAGTGCCCATTGAAATGTGTGGAATATGTTTAGGGGGTCTCAATGGACCAAGATGGCATGGCTGAAAATGTTTATTTTAAGCTCGAGTCCACACTCAAGCTTGATCCAAGCTTAAGTATCTCCATTCAAGCTTACTCCATCTAGGTCCAGTTAGGCTTTCTCAGCTCATGCTTGGTCATTCTGTAAACTATTGTTGTTGTGTACCAAATTTGATATCTGGTGCTCATAGCTGCACCAATTCTATTTAGTGAGCAAAACATGATCTGAAATCTGAATAAAAGCTTTGTCATGCCACACTGGCTTCCTTGAATTGGTTTTACTATTATCATTTTTTTTTTAAGTGTTACAATACTTTTGCTGAAGGTTCCTTCCTGAATTCATGTGGCTAAACAAGCCAGCTTGCTTTGATCTTGGCTTATTAAGCAATTATGAAAGCTTGGCTTTTTAGGGTCAAGTCAACATGCTACGGAGTGAAGCTTCAGTTGTCCTTAAAGTAACCTATAAATATGTAATATTTCTATTGAATGGAATTTAGTTATGAAAATCTGAGATTGTGTTTATGTAGCTTAATCCTTGAGAGTGAAGTAACAAGGATTATAGGTGAGATTCCTAGAATCTTCTTATTTTTCTTTCTCTTCTTTTTCAGTTCTCCCCTTCAAGTTACTATTCTAAAGTGTCTGTAGTCTGTACACAGTATTAGAGCAGGCCTTACTTTAACCCCAAAACTTTACTGTACTAAGCCCTAATCAACCCATACCATTCTTCTACCCATTGGTGATTTAACACTAAGTATCTCAAAATACTTGCTGGCTAGTTTCCATTACTCTTTTTCTTCTGAAAATCTTGTAATTTATTACCTTTGGAAAGAAGCAAATTAAACTTTTTTTTTTATTCACAAACATTATAACTTTTCTTCTACTTCCTAAAACCCAAAATATAGAAGCTTTCCACAATCAAATCCCATCATAAAACCAATTTAGGCTGTATTATTTTAGGTTCCCGATTGTTGTCCTACATTAAGTTTGGTATTAAAGCATGTATGCATTATGCAAGTGTTTCTATACACTTATGCTACATCATTTGCACTTGGTAACTTAACAAACCCCAAACAAATTGAATCATAAATGCATTTTTAAGGGCGAGGCAGATCTTAGACGCAGTCCTAATTGCTAATGAATGTATAGATTCGAGGAAGTGCAGCAGGGTGGGGGGCTTGGCTTGTAAGCTTGCCTTAGAAAAGGTGTATGACCATGTTAGTTGGGATTTCTTGTTGTTTGGGGAAAAAATTGCAAGGATGGATTAGATGTTGCATATCTACCGTGTCCTTCTTTGTACTAATCAATGGATCGGCTGCAGGATTCTTTTAGAGTTCAAGAGGCCTTAGACAGGGGGATCCGCGATCTCCTTTACTTTTTGTCATGAATAGGGGTGAGGTGGGTTTAAACATCTCTTTTCTAAATCCACCCCTAACCTTTTTGATATGGTGGAGAGATTTTTTGACAAGAATGATAGACTTTTATGTAGACATTTTAAAATTTTTTTATTGAGGGTACGTTTGGCTTTGCTTCTCCTTTAACATTTTAAATTTTTTTTAGTGAGGGTAATTTTGGCCTTGCCTCTCCTTTACTCTTTCATTCTTGACATTTGTTTCCTATTTACAGTGGTTCACGCCAAAATCTTAATTTGTATATAAATATCAACAAATCTTTTAAGTTATACATTTATGTAAAAATACCTTATAATATAAAAATTTTGAGACAAATTACAATGAGTACCATGCAATAACTTGTTAATCACTAATTTCAAGGTTGCTTTTGCTTATAGGAAGTATGATATCTAGGCCTTTTAATTTTTATAAAAAAAATATTTTTCCCTTTCCTTTTTCTTTCAACAAGGATTATTGCAATCTCTCTCTCCCTCCACCTTTCGCTTTTTTTTTTTTTTTCAATTCTTAAAAGGCCATTGCTATGTTTGTTGGTAAGAGTTCAAGCTGCCAAGCATGAAATTGTGTGTTCAATTCTAAGGGTAGCCAATTTGTGCAAAAGAATGCCAAGGGTTAAGTTTGTGTTTGCTGTCTCTACCATGCTCATAGATGGGACCAACACTGGATAATTATCTTTTTTATATTACTTATAGTTTTCCTATGTTTTAAAATTTTCTTCCTTTGTAAAGTACCAAAATTGCAAAGTAAATAATTGTGCAGGTTTGTTTTTTCCTGTTTTGAACAATTATTTTTGTGGCAGGAAAAAAGGAAAAAATTTGTTAGTGAAAATGTGATGCCTGGACACAGTTGTCGTGTGCTGGGGTAGCATCTCATATAGACTATGGGGTGGATGATTTTGGGTGCAATCCTATCACTGAGCTGAAGAAGAAAGGTGCTTTGGAATTTTATTGTAGAAAATACGATTTCAACTTTTTAGACAGAACCATTACAGTATCAGGTGAACACCACAATGAAGATGATCATGGGCTAAACCTACGTGGCAAAAATTAAGGTGCTGGGAAATGTAAGTTCTAGGAAATATTTTTATTGTCGCTTCATGATTGCAGAGGTGGACCCTTGTTTTTAAGAAATCAGTTGAGTTGTGATATCCAAGTAAAAGAACAACCAGAACTGGTTTCGATGTTGCCAAGAGGCATCAATAACATGATGGCTGGAAGAACATTGAGGAAACTTGACCTAATGAAGTGCAACATTAATACAACAGGACCAGCTTGCCAATGGATATCGAGATATTTAGTCATAGATTAAAGATTGGTTAGATTAAAGATGGTTGATATTCCAGCAACACCAAGAATCTACATAAAATCCCTTTAAATGATTGATGTTTCATCTTCCCTCTCCTGATTGAAGTTAGGCCGCCAGTATTGAGTCCCTGGCTGCTGGGTTTCAGTATGTCCACAGGTTGACGTCTCTCTGAGCTGCCAGAGAACCTCAGAATAACTTTCATTTAGGAACTGAGTGATCATTTAGTTAATTAAGGATATCTGGACATCCTAAGAAAAATGATTTGCCTCATTCCTTTTTATATATATATATATATATATATTTGTATGTATTTTTTTTTTTTTTGTGAAAAGTATCTTCACAAAAAGGACCTTAGAGAGACCACCAGTAGTGACAATTCATTTACTTGCACTTCATGAAATCCAAAAGCTGATCATATCCCTACTGTTGTGCTAGTGATAAATTCTTTTTGGAGGCCCCATTATAGGTGATGCATTGTACCAAAAACCTCATATAAGATACAATGTTGACATGCCATTTTCATGTGTGTCCAAATGTATTCTAGCAAAACAAGATTCAGATTAAGACATTGAGGTCAGTGTGAACTTTGCCATCTTTATTTTAGCAAATGAATGTAGCAACGAGATATTACAGGATTTAAGGAATCTCTTGCCTTAAAATCCTTTCAAGAAATATATAATGAATCGCCTTGACAAGGGTCCTCTTCCCTTAAAATCCTTTCAAAAGATATATCATGTATTTCCTTGACAAGGGATTGGGCCTAGTAGCTTGACACCCTAGAGAGTAGAGATAGACTCCAGACCAACATGCACATTCACTATTCAAAGATTTGTGATGATGATGATGCCCTTTTCTCGAATATCATCATTATGTGCATTTCCACATTAGTGCGGTGTTTACACCAACCAAATCAATTGATTCTTTTGAATCTTTCTGTCATGCTTTGGCTGATCTGCGTTGAAGTCTCCAAACTGAAAATTTTCCATACACTCTGTGCTTGGGCATGAATCAATTGTATAGTATGGTCTCATCAGCATGTATACGAGTTCGAAATTTTTGCTGACCTAGTAACAAAGTGAACATACTGAAAGCCACATACCATCAAAGTTTCTAGGGATGTATTGTGAACAACTAGAGGTTAGAGGGGCAACTGTGTAGAGACCATAAGTTCTAGAAGTAAAAAAGAAACTAGTACATGGCATGCGGCTATTAGGAAATACTTCCCTAAAACTCTTTAAATGAAAGCTTTGATATTCTTTAAGGTATCTCTTTTATATATCTGAGTTGATTATCTTAACCACTTTGATATTCTTTAGGTTAATGTTCTTTAAGGTATATCGCCTAAATATCTGAGTTGATTATCTTAACCTTTTCTTTCTCATCAATGAAATAGGTGTGATTCATCTTCTTGTTAAGAAGAAAATTCTAACAATAATGAGTTGCTTCTTGATCGAACTCATTCCTCTCCTTGAAGATGCTTTGCATGAACAATAAAAGTTTTTTTTTTCTTCTTAATATGAGGCAAGGAAGCATGACTAATGTCTATATTAGCTAGTAAGTTGCATGGTTTTTGCCTTGATATGACTAATCAATGTCTAGGAACATGAACTTATTGAAATTAAAGGTGTCTTTTGAAACTTACTGAGTGTGCCTCATCAAAAGGACGTTGAACACACCATGCTTGAAATGAGCTCTTGTTGAGCACGAATGGCCACCAATGTGTTGCCCACTGATTCAGCATGTCAGACGCATGCGAATAACGATGAGGATATTGAAAACGACCATCTAGGAATCTTCTTTGTCGGCTTTGGTAAATTTTTACGGCATCTTTTGCCCAGAGCTTCAATGTACCATCTTTTCAAATGACCCATTGGGTGAGGGATCAACTTGACTCGAACTTTATTTAGTAATAGTGGCCTGGGTTACCCCAGTTATGGGACCCTTCTCTCTCTATATGGTGCATTCTAAAGGGGTTGGTAATGGAGACTTTATCACTCCCATGAACATGGATGTCAAAAGTGGGTAAGCAATCAACGAAGAGAGAGTAAGAGAGTGTCTCAAGATTATATTGATGGGGGATAGTAGGAGTGGTCCTACCTGTGGAGCATCTATGAAATTCTTCTATCAGACATCAACTCAATTAGATGATCACGTTCATTTAATTTAGTGAATTTATTGTACTTTTGTGCTCGTTTTGCTGCTGGGGTGGACCTCAGCCATTGCATGTTCAAGCCCTATTAACTGATTCCTATTATTTTATTCATTCTTTCCCCCCCTACTCTCTTCTTTTCTCTTGTATTATATTTTCCTGAGTTCTTTGAAGTGTTATAAGTATTATTATAAGGTTATCTTTGGATTAGTTATTTAAACATACTTAATGCGTTTTGAACCCCTAAATTGTACTTAATTGATTTTGAGGCTGTTTGGGATGGGATTCCAAACCGCACTTATTAGCACAACTTTTTCATTAAGTACTAAGTACTCGTTTGGATGAACGATGAAAAAATATGGTTTGAGTTAAGTGATGCGTGTTTGGATGAATGTATTTGAAATGAGTTTAAATGATATTGTAGTGTTTGAATAAGTTGTTAAAAATGTTGAATGTGTTATAGAGATAGAAAACCGGCATTTTCGAAATAGGAGTTTGAAAAATATCCCTCACTGACACTTTTTCAAAACGAGTGTTTGCATTTGGAAATGTCTAAATGGGCATTTTGAAAACGTTGAAACAAACATTCAAGAAATATTTAAGTCCAATGTTAGTTTATATGATGAAAATATGTTCATATGTGCTTGTATAATGGTTTTAATGTCTTTGGATTGGGCTAGTTAATTATAGGAAATCTACATCTGCCCAGATAAAATGATTTGAAATGAAGTGTTAATAGCATTTTATAAATATATTAGAGTGGGTGATCTGTGGCTTTTGCACAAGCATCTCTGTATAATCTGGAACGAGTTACTATACTAGGATAACTCCTCTCTCTCTCTCTCTCTCTCTCTATATATATATATATATATATATTATAACCAAATTTAATAGATCATATGTGAACCCATATAAATGGAGTTAAGGAATCATTCTTCTGAATCTACACCAAATATATAAAAGAAAAAAGGGGAAAAAAAAGAAGCAAGATAGAGAACGATGCACATTACTGACTGGTCAATTTTGATGACTTCTAATCCTGCAATCGTGAAGAACATTTTTTTTACTCGGTCAAAAAGACAAACACACGATTAGCAGTGACGGTGATGGTGATGGTGATGGTGATGGTGATTATCGATTGATTAATCCTTCATGTTTAAATTATTTTGCACGCAACATGTTAGGTGTACCCATTTAATCAGGTTAGGCCTCTTAAAAGATGATGATTTACTATTTTCTGCTCGTTGTCAATCAAATCATGTAATTGATGCAGATTCTAGACCATTGATGCACTATCATGGTATTTGGGATTTAAAGTCTAGTATCGTTATTCTTGACATAGGTATTTAGGGTTGTAAATGAGTCGAGTCGAATTGAACCGAGAGAGTAGTGTGTTGTTCAGGTTTAGCTCGCATAACTATCTCAATTGTGATTCGGATAGTACAATCTTATGATTCAATATGACTTAATCAATTCGGCTCATATGAAAATCGTCCAAGTAATAGGGTCGTTTCACTTGTTGGACAAGAAAATCATCCAAATTATTTGGTTATTTAATGATTTAACACTAAAATTTGACAAGTTTTGTTACATTTAGCTGGTTATTTAGAGCATAGTTGTTACGGGCGTTCGTCTGGGCTCCTAGGTGGTCGCCTGGGCAACCGACTATTGGAAGATTGACTAGGCGATGGCTGCTTGAACTTAAATAACTAGACGGTCTCCCGGGTGTCCAGTTTGCTTGGACAGTTAGATATTTGTAATTAGCTAAATTTTGTAATTTAATGCATAATTTATTTTTTACTTTATTGTTATATTTGTTTTGATCTTCTTTGTTTTGTTAAGGGTTGAATATATCATTGAGTCCGTGAATAATAATTTGTTATTAGTCAAATTTCTTATTTTAATACATAATTAACCTTCTATTTCACTATTATATTTTTTGTTTTTGTTTTTGTTTGTTTTATCTATAAATAAATAAAGTGAGATTAATAAAGAGATTGAAAAAATTTCAAACATTAATTATTTATCCCAAAGTTTTTATATATAGAGCAACCTCTTAATTTATTTACATGTAATATATAAAGTTAAATTTCTCTAAAAAATTATGTTAATATTATCTGATCTCCTAATTATTTATTTCATGTTGTTAAAATAAAATAAATTATATTTATAACTCTTTAATAGTCATTAATTGTTCTGAATTTTGTAAGTTTGTTAAATATTGCCTTTTGAATTATCATCAAATTTTATTTTTTGAATATCTTAACTTCTATTCAAGTGTTTTTTATTGTGTTGTCCATTTTATTTGATTTATCTATATATGCTACAATGTTTCTAAAATTTAAATTGTATGTTTGTTTGTTTGTTGACACAAAATAACATAGTAATACATTTATTATTATGTTTTTTTTTTTCCTCGTATTTTGATTTGGAATAAGAATTTCATTTTATTGATTTAATTTTTTATTAATAAAATAGATTGTGTGAAATTATAAATTAAAATAATGATTATATTACTTTTATATCATAAATTTTGGCTGAGCAATAAGTTAGGTCCATCGCCTAAGGTTGCCCGGGCAATTTGACAACTATGATTTAAAGAAAATTTTAAGTTTATTTCTTTTAAATGTTAATTTGTGTTATTTTGAAATTATAAAACTTATATTTTATAAACAAATACGAATAAAAAATTATAAATACATACACTTTCATCTAGTGTCATAATACTTAACATTGTTTATTTATTTCAGGCTTATGTACTATTGACTTTTAATAACTCTTTACTTTTATATATATATACATACTCGGTCAACTATTAAAGAATTTTGTAGGATCGTACGATCCTTGATCTAATCTGATCCTGTGAACCCTAAAACGATCGAACATATGATCCGGATTTTAACAACCTTGTTGGCTCGTTAAAATAAATAAACTTTAAATTATGCTCAAGTTCCCTTTGTTAATTTTTTGAGTCGATTGCGAGTAACTTAATTTTTTATATAATATTACACCATTTATTAACTTATTGAACTGAATTAAATAAATTAACGAGTTTCAAAATATGTTCAACTTTGACTTGTTTATTTTGCGAGTTGATTTTAAACGAGTCTTTAATCGAGCTGAGCCTGAATTGCTCGATTCGTTTCACAGGTGTAAGAAACTATTAGTCACCAAATATACGTGGGTTTAGTTCTCAATCTGTGGATTGTAATAGTGGGTCATGTGTGCGGTTGGTGGAATCACTTTATGTACCAAAAGAGCCAAGTAAAAGCGATAAGGAATCGCTAGTGCGTTTAATCCACTAGCATGTAGAAGCCGGAAAAGGAACCAAACCACATAAAGCTAGGAGCATCTTCCCAAAAGAAAGAACTATAGCTTATTTCAATATCTCAGATATGGAGGTGGAGGTAGGGTTTTCATAACTGCTATTGTTGTTTTCTAATCAATAAAAAGTAAGAGATATTTGAGAAAAAAAAAGGTGTACTGATCTTCTGGAAGTAAAAACTAAATGAAAATGGCCAAACATAACCTTACCCTATTGATTTTGTGATACACTATGTTTTGGTTTTTTGCTAAAAGGATCTTCCCTGTCATTCTCTATTGAAGGGACTGTTTGGACTAACTACAGGGTAATGTTGTATATCATTGATCCAAATTTTTGGAGAGTAATGGTGACTTGTTGATTGGAACATTGCTTAAATATCATCTCTCCCAAACCATTTTAGCCCATGATATGATATCCATTGACGAGGGCATTACAACTTGTTTGGGATGGCTATTTTTCGCACAATTGGGGTGAGAAAGTGTGGCATTCCTTCATTTTATGACGTGGCATGGATCACGTAATGATGTAATGCATACGAACTAGAAGTTTATAGCTCTCAGTGTTTACGACTCCACCATTTGGTCCGAGATGTTTGTATATATGGTCATTATGTGTGTGTGTGTGATTTTTTCAAGAAGTACTACGGTTGGATTCAAGTGGTGACTCACTCACGATTTTTTCAAGAAGTACTACGGTTAGATTCAAGCGGTGACTCACTCACGTGGAATTACCTATTTCGCATAAGAGATATGAGCATAAATTACTTCGACACTCAAAATGCTTTTGCATAGCCTTTGACTATGCCCCCCTCCCACTGGGCTATTACTTGAACTCTCCTAATCAAGCTACGCAATGGGGTTAAGCACAAATTCAGTTAGTGAAACATGATGTTTACTTAACCATTTAAAAAAAAAAAGGCGTTTATTCATGCAAGCTGGAAGGCTCAACTTGATTGGGAAAGCTTGATTCAAAAGTCAAAACATGAATCTTATTCACACCTTTCAACTTTCAAGTACACAGTGGCCTTGTAAAGTTTAGTTTCTGCCTGTAGAGAATCTCCAACATTGAAGGTGACTTAACAGGAGCAGCCAATGTGATCGGAACAGCATTTGTCGTGCAAATTAGAGAATTATATAGCTATGGGCACACACAGTTTCATGCTGTCCGGAGACTCCTTAACACAACGTTAATTGCTATGAAAATGATGTTAGTTCATTGAACTGGTGCTTCCATGCATATACAAACTCCCTAATATCGTAATCATATAAACACACTCTACCTCAAAAGTTGTGGTCAGCGTGGACACCTTATCTCATATTGGATAAGTAGTTTCACCTCATAGGGTAGTTTTTGTTTTTTGTTTTTTTTTTTTGAATTAGAGCAAATTCAACATCTTATCTGGTGTCACGTTGAATACTCGTACTAGAGAGTGTCCGCACCGGTAGTGAGTTTACCTGCATGTAAGGTGGTTGGGTGGGCAAGTTGATCCCACAATGACAAGGGAGTGGTGTGTTTGGGTGGAGGAGTATATCACGGATTGCTTATCTCATTTCGGATAGGCAAAATAGGTATGGTAATTCCACCTAACATGCTAGTCTTTTAGGTTAAAAACTCGGTTCTCCGAAGGGTTAACTTGGAACATGGTGACGAACATGAGGTGATATCAAATGAATCCGATGTTCAAGCAAGCACTAGCTATTTTTTTTTTTCATTTCTTTGGTGTAGTATTGGGGTTTGTGTGTGTATCTATATATATATATATTTATTTATTTATTTATTTATTTATTTATTTATTTGTGTGTGTGTGTGTGTGTGTTTTGTACTTCACTTAACCATGGCTGTTGGTTTTCCATGTGTCTGCACATGTTGTGTTGGTGACATGTTATATATATATATATATATATATATATATATATATCTCAAAAAGAGTTTTACTTCTGACAAATAAGATGGAGAGAAGAAAATAAGAAGTTTTGGTTGTCTCTCAAGAGAGACCTAAATTATCTTGTGTGATCGTTATTTTATGTCATTATCTTATGTAGAGTGATAGTTTCTTATATAATATTATCTTTTTTCTAATATTTAATATAAATAATTATTTTATGAATTTTATAAAGTAATTGAATTTGTGAGTGATAATCATATCACATCTGATGATAATATAGAATGACCTTTACGTTAAATAATTACTCTTATCTCCCTAGAGACTCTCAAATGGTATATATCTCTCTCTCACTCTCTCTCCCTCCTTATCTATTTCTACACTACACAGACCAAATGGAAGTCCACTATGCTTTTAACTTCTTGGCCCTACCTTTTCAAATTATGGGACCTCCCTTTTTCGTTTCAAGATCCAAATAAAAGAAGAAAGTTACGGCCCATAAAAAAGAAAAAAGAAAATCACATCTTTTCTAATCATTGCAATATTTTGATTAACAACCCAATATTTAAGAAAAACTCAATTGCAATTCAAGGGAAGTGCTAGCCGAGTCGAATAAGTGGACTCAGACCCCGGCCAAGGCCTGGCCCCAAGATTCTCTCGTGCTAACCAAATCTTATTTTTAGCTGTCAGCAGGTACTTGTGTGACCCAAAAGAGGGTGGAGATTGGCAGATGGCAATCAAGGTTTCCAACTGGTTGGTCAGGGTGGTGTCCGTTCATAAGGCCCGGTCAAATTATGCCTGAGTAATAGGGTCGTAGGGTCGTAAAATGAGTCAAATTATTTGAGTTTGATTCGGTTAAAGACTCGTTCAATATTGGTTCAAAAAATAAATAAGTCAAATTTGAACATATTTCGAGACTTGTTAATTTATTAAGCTTAGTTCGTTAAGCTAAAAATAATTTAATTCTATATAAAAAAATCAAGTTATTCAAACTTAGTTCGATTAGACGCTTGTTCAAGATTAATTTGAAAAATTACAAAGCCTTTAAACATAATGTAAAGCGGATTATTACTGAGTAATTCTTGAGTCAATCAGGTCCATGTGTTGAATCAAATTAATCACATTCTACCAATTCGATAATTTTTTTTTTAATCTCTTAAAATTAGATAACTCATTCACGTAACAAATAGTGATTGGCCTGATTCATGAATCATGCTCATATAAGAATTTTTGGATTATACCTTCTGTTCTGCACCGTAAACCCTTTTACTTTTTTGTTGTTTTGAAAAGCATGCATGGTGGTCAGATAGATCATAGAAGCATTTTTGAAGATGAGAAAACTGATCATAAATATTCTTCTTGGGCAGGCCATAGGGCTTCTTTATTATTATTATTTCTCTTTTGAAAATTTTGGAATGATGGTGGTCTCAATAGAGGGGGGGCAACATGTCTGGCAAAGTAAAGGACTTGGATATCAGAGCACAGCCCACAATTGAGAGCATCCTTTGGGAGTGGGAACCTTAGTGGAAACACTTCATTAGGTTTCCTAAGCTGTTCTCAAATTAATGCATGTTTTTTTTTCTTTTCAAACCTAATTTATCGAAAAAGAAGCTCTATATATAAAGATGGATTCCTCCTGTTGGCTGCTACTTTTTACACTGGTCCTCGGATAAAAAGGATTCACATTTCCCTTTCCCCCCGCCCCCCCCCCCTCTCTTTTTGATCCAGGGTTTTGATGATCTTAACCATCAGATATATTCATTTCTATTAATATAAATATAATTAAGCTTTTTTTAGATAAATTATACTGATTTTTTTTTTGAAGTTTCTACAATTACATTAATTTCTCTCATTTTTACTGAAAAATTATAAATATTTCTCTTAAATTGATTTTTTTTTTTAAATGACAAAATTATCTATTTCATATTTTTAATACTTTTTTTAATTTTGACTATTTTCTAACTTTTTTAATTTTTTTTATTTTATATAAAAACAAATTTAAAGAAAATAACTTATTTTTATATTATTTAAAAATAAATTTAAGGTTTTAATAATTTTAACATTTTGAAAAAAAAAAATTGATTGGAGGAGGGTATTTTAAGTTGTCAAGTTAAATAAAAAAAATTAGTATAATTTGAAAGATTTCAAAAAAACTTAATATAATTGTCAAAAAAAAATTAGTATAATTTATCATTTTTTTTCCTGACAAAGAATTCTTTTGACCACAGATTTTTAGATGTGCGACTACAAAGCAGCACCCCCCACAACCCATGTACATTACTTAAGAAACCGACTTGAACTTACCATCCCGAGATGGTAATCCTTGATGCATTTTCATCCGAATTAACCCTCTAAGTTTTAAATATAATTAATTAAGTTGTTTAAATAATCTTGACATGATAATAAAGGAATTATTTATCAAAGGTTGAGATTTGATGGGAACGTGTGGAACTTGTACGGCTATTGTGAATTGAATTATACAAGTATTTTATAGTTTCCTATGAGAAAAAAAATTGTAAAGCACATATTGATCATATATCTTGTGTTGTAATATAGTAATATAGTTTGTAGATAGTAGATAGAAATATGCTACAAATGTAAAGGTTAGTAAGATTGAGGTTAGGTGATGGAGAAATTATTTAGTGAGATAAATTATTTTATATTGATGTGATATGATTATTTTTTACATAATTTATGAAAAACGATGATTTTATATCAGATAATAATATAAAATAATTATCTTTTTTAATAAAAGCTTTTTGTATAAGTGAGTTTTTAAATTTTACTAATACAATGAATTTCAAGTAAATTTTAGGAAAAACTGACATTATAGAACCAAACTGTTGAATAATTTATCCGGTGGTGGTAGGGTTTAAGGCTTTCAAGGGAGATGAGGACGCATGGAGTAGGAGTACGCACCTCCCCTCGTGCGCTCTATCTATCAATGGCGGCTCAGTAGTTACCAGACTCGGCACCGCTCTCCTCAGGACCTCAATTATCATCATTAATGGCATGCTGCCAAAACAGAACCTGTTAAACATTACACTACAATCTCTCTCTCTCTCTCTCTCTCTCTCTCTCTCTCTCTCTCTCTCTCTCTCCAGTAATGCGATGGGGGTAATCGTCAGAAAGAAGAGTGTGGGAGACAAACAAAAACATTTGAAGGGTACTAACAGTTGACACAACGTCTTTTTAGGGCCAGCTTGTGGGTCATACCCCTCCAACATCCTCTCTTTCCGCTCACAGTTTCAGTCTCCTCCAACTATATTTATATCCCCCTACTCTTCCCTTACTTCTCCACAAAACTGATCAACTAGTTTCCTTCACCTCTCTTTAGTGTCTGCATCTTCAATGGCAGATACTAGTAGCTCAGTCACTGTTAAAAGAATGGGTTGTTCCATGCCCGAACGTCTCCAACTGCACCTGGCCATGTTGGCCTTGCAGTTTGGCTATGCTGGCTTCCATGTTGTCTCCAGAGCTGCCCTCAACATGGGCATTAGCAAGCTTGTTTTCCCTGTTTACAGAAACATCATCGCTTTCCTTCTTCTCGTACCCTTCGCCTATTTCTTCGAAAAGTACGTGTAGTTATGGTTATAAATATCAAATTCTTAAAATGCGAACCGTATTCTTTATATTAGAATCTGGCACGTCACATATATTTCATATTAAAATATAGACTTCATATCCGATAGCAGTTTTTCATGATTCACACTCTAACATGCTCTTCTTATTCTTCTTTGATCAGGAAGGACAGGCCGCCGCTTAATCTTTCTTTTCTCGTCCAGTTCTTCCTTCTCGCAGTTGTTGGGTATGATCAAAAGATATATATGCAAAGAACAATATATATATATATATATATATATATATATATATATGTGTGTGTGTGTGTGTGTGTAACTTTTTCAGCTAATTTAATCTAATTCCTTTTTTTGTTTGATTTTAATTTATATGACGACAGAATCACTGCAAACCAAGGATTCTACTTGTTGGGTTTGGACAACACATCCCCGACCTTCGCTTCCGCAATACAAAACTCAGTCCCAGCCATTACATTTCTCATGGCAGCAATACTCCGGCAAGCTCACAATCTATTACAAATTCATAACCACATATATATACATATATGAAGATAACATCCATCTATAATGTCTTATATATTTATTTTCAGAATCGAACAAGTACGACTAAATCGAAAAGATGGAATAGCGAAGTTAGTCGGAACGCTCTTCTGTGTTGCCGGAGCTTCGGTGATTACACTGTATAAGGGTCCAACCATATACAGCCCAGCTCCACCACTTCAAACAACTTCACCATTGTTGCTTTCACTCGGAGACGCCAAGGGGAAGAGCTGGACTCTGGGGTGCCTCTACTTGATCGGCCATTGCTTGTCGTGGTCCGGTTGGCTCGTGTTGCAGGCGCCGGTTCTGAAGAAATACCCGGCTCGCCTCACCGTAACCTCGTACCAGTGTTTCTTCGGTATCATACAGTTTTTGGTCATAGCCGCCGTTGTTGAGAGAGACCCACAAGCTTGGCTTATTCACTCTGGTGGAGAGCTCTTCAGTGTGTTCTACGCGGTAAGTGACTCACTATAACTCGTCCGAGTCCTACTGTTTCCCCGAGTTTCGATTTCTTCAAGTTGAGTTGGCCATTCCGTTGGTCTTTTAGGATTCCAAACTAACCACTAACCGTGGAAACTCAGTGCTGTAGGACCGTAAATGAGTCGAATTTAATCAAATAATTCGGTTCGTTAAAATAAACGAGTTTTAAATTATGTTTAATTTAGTTTGTTAATATTTTAAATTAATTTTGACCGAATCTTTAATCGAGTTCATTTCAAAACGAGCTTAAATAACTTAATTTTTTATATAGTATTAAATTATTTTAAATTAACAAATCGAGCTCAATAAATTTAAATACTTTAAAATATATTTAAATTTGATTTGTTAATTTTGTAATTTGATCTCAAAAAATCTATAACCAAATCGATCATGAGCTGAATTCAAAATATTCAGACTCGTTTTATAATCTTACATACTTGTCATTTTGAAAAAATGATGATCTAGTTGAATTACTAAAATAATCTTACTTTATTTTGAATAGACAAACAAACTAGATAAATTATCTAATAAGATAATCATATCACATTATTATTGGATATCGTATTACTTTCTTTCACAAGTTCATCATTTTTTAATATTTATGATAAAAAATTACTATAATTTTAAAAAAGTGATCTAAATTATAAAAGATAATTACATGGCTTCAGCTAATAACCTGAAATTACAGTCTAATAAAATTATATATTTTGATAAAGTTTCACGAGTCAGATACTCAAAACGAGTGAAGTCAGTCAAACATAAATGAAAGCTTTGGTTGTAAAATGAAAATCATTTGTCAGGAGAAGTGTAGTGTGGCAACTGTTGATTATAGGCCTCCATTCCCACCAAAGGGAAAAGGGTAACTTTGTCCCAAATGCACAGCATACGGTGATCGAACCTACACAGAGACCAGTGGGCCTCAAACACACCAAGCTCCTGTATATGAATATATATATATATGTATATGATCATATAAACGATATATAAATGCTTTTTTCCTTCTCTTTTGTTATGACATACACACACACACACATATATATATATATAGTTAGGTAGAAGAAGTGGGCAGAGGTTGATATTTTAATGTGGAAATGCATGCAGGGAGTGGTAGCATCAGGGATAGCATTCGCTGTACAGATATGGTGCATTGACAGGGGTGGCCCCGTGTTCGTGGCGGTGTATCAGCCTGTTCAGACTTTGATTGTCGCTATTGTCGCCTCCATCGCTTTAGGCGAGGAGTTCTACTTGGGAGGGTACGTACTCTCTCTCTCTCTCTCTCTAATAATCTCTAAAAATCTTTCTCTATCACCCTCATCAATCATGCAGTTCAAGACCCCACACCACATTTACATCCCAACCGTTGATTTGAATATGGATGTTTGACTGCTTGTGTCCCCACCCTTTACCGACTGAAATGACCAAAATTTCCGACCATTAAAGACAGTAATTTTTGGGTGCGACAGGTCACTTCAACTCATTATCAAATGTAATACCATTGTGTTTTATAAATTTTTTTAATTATTTTAAGTATGATGTGAACGGATCTTATAATTTTTTTAATTAATAGTGAGATATTATTCTATCACATTAGACAGTGATGTAAAACCACTACCTAATTTAATAAATTTTCTGTTAAAAATGTTTTTTTCTATAGGATATTGTCGTAGAGTAAGGATGTCAATGAAAACAACCTGCACAATATGGGGTCTACTTAATAGTATACTAAAATTTGGAACCATATTGTAATTTATTTATTGTTTTGATTTCAATCTTATGGTAAACTTTTTTTATGGGTGCGATGTACAGGATCATAGGGGCAGTGTTGATCATACTAGGGTTGTACCTCGTCCTGTGGGGTAAAAGCGAAGAGAGGAAGTTTTCAGCACAAAAGGTTGTGATTCAGTCCACCGCAGACCACGGAAACAACAGAACCACCAGCCACATCAAGTCGTCCCTTGCTCAGCCGCTTCTCCATCAGTCAACCGAAAATGTTTGAGCAGCACACTCCTAACTTTTAACTACAGTGTTTGCTGCACAAGAAAAAGAAAAAAAAAACTATTATGTTATGCGAGAGATCATGGAGTGTGTATGATTTTTTTTTTTTAGGGTTTTTTTTTTTTTTAGGCTTTATTAGTTTTCTCTCGATAGGAGAGGAGCTTGAAAAATGAATGTTATGATTGATGAAGTGGGTCAGAGATGAATTATGAATATCCTTTGTACGGTTTTTTTAAAAATATTTTAAATTTATGATTTGATTTATGCAAAAAGATATGCATAATAATTAAGAAGGTTTTTTTTTTCATCACCGGTATCAATTTTTTTGGACGCATAGACTATTGCTCTTATAGCATGGACTATTATTTTTTTTATTTTATTTTTCAGACGGACAAGTATAGAGTATTACTTTAACAATATAAATGACGTATAGATCATCATTCTTATAGCATAGACAATCTTTTTTTTTTTTTTTTCTAGATATACAAGTATAAACCGCTATTCTGACAATATAAACTACTCCATATAAATCATCGTTTCTACAAAGTGAGTTAAGTATAAACTATCAATGAGACGAGTGATGAAAGACTCTATACAAAAATGAGAAATCGAACATGAATTTTTTTCCAAAATAAACGTTTTGAAAAGGAGAAATCGAACATGAATTTTTTTCCAAAATAAACGTTTTGAAAAGGCATCACTACCAACCGATCCATGCGTTGAAATTATAATAGTAACTATGAAGCTAGTGTCTGTGATGATAGTGGCATGGAAAGAATGGACCCATAAGTTTCTCGTACCCACGACACAACCCATATCTATTGTTAAAGATGGTAAAAACATGTTAGATTTTCATATTGGCATCATAACCATTAACAACAGGCACTCATTTACAATGATTTCCATCACAGGGAATCATCTAAAACTTGTCACTCCATTTGATTTTGTTTGATAATAATGCCTTCAAATGTTGTTGGGATGTTTGACACTAATGTTGTTAATTTTAGAGAAAATCAAATAAACATATCCTTTATAATTTTACTTACTTTTACTTGATTTTTTTTTTGTTTATAAAAAATTTATTTTGTATTTGTCAATTGATATACAAAGGGTGTCTTTCTCAACTTTTGAAATATATGATATTAAATAAAAATTAGTGAAAATATATGACATTAAATAAAAATGAGTGAAAAGTAAGTAACAATTTCTTAATTGTGTGGAGTGAGTTCAATTCTTTGTCCCATTGTTGTATCAATAAAATAAAAAAAAGTGTAAGTAAAAAGATGTTTGTATAATTTATTCTTGATTTTTTTTACTTATGTTTTTTTTTTTGCTTAAAAAACTAGCAGAATAAATCAAAATTAAGGTGCAAAATAGGTTGATTTTCATGGGGTGTTGTGCATCCACGAGGAATCCTTCATGCCTTTGGTTCCTTTTATTAAAAAAAAAAACAATCTTATGGATGATGAGTTTTGTTTTCTTTATACAACAATGAAAAGAGAAAGAATCGAACTCACATTAATTACATAGAAAGTGAGCACTTGTTGACATTGACAAATTCAAGAATTTTAATTAGAAAGTGAAATTATAGGTACTGAAATTTAGTAAAGTACAAATGAATATATATATATATATATAATTGGGGATGGTAAAAAAATATGGTAAAAAATATAATATCAATTTTTTTTTGAAAGAGGGCCGTGAGTATCCTTTGTCTTCCGAATTCGTCTCAGCTCGTACAACTTCAATAAGAACGCGGTTCCCAATTTGAATGATAAGTTTCAAACACTTGTGGTTTGCAACGTGATTATAATGAAAATTTTAGAACCAAATTAAGACAAAACACAAATGTATTAAAAGCTTTAATAGGACAATTAGGGTTCCAAATCATGCATGCTAATTAAAAGAAGTCACGTTTATAACAATTGTTGACCATATGTGAACATAGGTTCTCCACTGCAGAAAGCCATTAAAACTTCAAACAATTCACACTCCTACATAATCTGATAATGAAGTTTTTCATTTATCCTTTCTCTGTGCTCGTTGAAAAGGAAAAGGAAAGAAAGAAAGGTGAAAAAAAGAAAGTGAAACCTTTTTTTTTTTTTTTTCTTTTTCAAACCCCTTTATATTTGTCACCACTTTAAACTTGACTAAAATTATGTCTGGTGTCATTCAACTATATCTGCATTTTTTTTGTAAACTGTTTCTGGGAGGGTTCATTTCAAAAGTAATTATGAAGTTATCTCAATATAGTTTAAATTTAAAAAGTAAAATTTAAAGAATAATGTTATATGTTCTAAATTTTTGTACCAAAGCTTACATTTTAAATGATGTGATAGTAAATTATTAGCAAAAAATTAAATAATTATTTAAAACACCACTAATAATTTAATGACACATCATTCCAGATACAAATTTTGGCACAAAATTTGAGACATTAAATTTTATTGAAACTTAAATATCAATTATTTCAATTAGGATAACACAAAAGAATGACAAATATGGAGCAAAGTTAGTTGATCTTATGACTATGAACATTGAGAGTCAGCTAGGAGAGATTATTCTGTGTGATTATACTATCACGTGACAATGTACTTTTCAAATAATATTTTATCATATGTGATATGACCCACTAAAAAATAATTTTGGTAATAATTTTTGACATCTTTGTTTTTCTTTATGCCAAAAAATAAAATAAAATAGTAGGTAATAAGAAATGTAGTTGATATACGATAAAGTGACAAATATATTTAAAGCATGACACGTGTATGAACAGAGCTCTTCAGAGTACAGATCAAGAAATATTATTTTATCCAGATCAAACAGGTATGGGGGTCAGAGGTGTATGGCTCAGAACATAGCACCGCCTTCCATATTTGACTGACCTCAGAATAAAAAAATAGAGTTTGATATGGAAACTACTATTTTCGAATATCTTCAAATCCCTATTTTTATGACTCCTAATCATACTCAACTTAGGAGATCTACAACTTACAAATCAGATCATAAGGTACGCTTTCAATTTATGTTCAATTCTTCTTTTTATTTACTAATTTTATCATCAGAGCGGATACCACCGGAGCCTTCTCGGTGACTCTCTGATCTCAAGTTCTTGATAGGTAGCAAAGGACGGGAGACATTTTTAATAAAAAAGAACAAAATTAGTTTGGCGCCGTCTGTGGGAGCAACAATTGTTCTTGCTATATTTTCTTCAAAACAACAAATCTTTTACCTTTTCTTCCAAAAGACAATGGCTCCTATCCTTCGTCCTAGAAAGAATTCTCAAAACCCTTAGAATCAACCTTTTGCTAGAAGAGGAAGGGGATAAACACCCAATCTTTTACAACAATAACTTGATCAGATTCAACGGTAGTCTGATCAGATGTAGGAACAACTCACTGCCATGTCGTAAGCTCTGGCTTCACTAGCTCAGAACCATCGGAGTAGCCCTTTGTTCACAGAGGAATTTAGCTTCCCACTACCACCAAGGGCGGACGATCCCCCAACGAGGAGCTGCCTAACACGCAACCAACACACCCTCATAGTACCGTTCATATAGGGGCTGATCCCCAAACTGCAACAGCCGTAAGAAGAGGAATGCCAACGCTTCATCCTGCTGTCTATTATCAAAGCAAAACGAGGATACCAACTCCAGGGGCCTCTGGAGCCAATCCAATGCCGTAAGAATTCCACCCTCCTGAGATTCCAATCTCCCCAATCTTAGGAGAGCAGCATCCTTCCACTAACATAGAAAAAATTCCTCCCCTAAGTTAAGGATCTGGAAGTGTAGGACAAGATCAACACAGGTACCAGTCGCACTACAAGTCCTACCCAAAGCCAATTAGAGGGTAGAGGAGATAGAAAACTCCCAAGATCAAATGATCTCAACTAGAGTGTTTCATACCCTTCTAGATCAAGACGAGCTAAGTAAATTGTTCGGTAGATTCTCCACGCCATTTACCTCTGACATAATGGCAGAAGAGCAACCCAAAAAATTCGTTGTCCCAAAATTCATCCTCTGCAATAGGTCTGATGACCTCGGGGACCACTTATCTCACTATCAACACATAATGGCTCTCCATGGAGCTACCGATGCCTTCATGTGTCAAAATTTCGTGACGAGCTTCAAGGGTACAACTGTCATGACCCAAAGCCCAACCTATACGGATTGGGGATTGCGGGGCCAACCTCGTGGTCGTCCTTACTTTTTCTTTCCTTGTATTAATGATAACATTGTGTAATATATAAAACTTAACAGTTAATTAGCGGAAGTCTTTAAATAACCTAATATGGTTCTACATATATCAAAATGGGAACTAACTTTACATCACCCTTATGTGGTGAATACATGGGAGAATTACATCATCACTAGTACATTTTTCAAAATGTCCTTTATGCTCTTAAGCTCCTACCACTGTTTCGCAGTGTCCCTTCTTGAAATAATAAGTAAGACTGAATGAGCTAACAAAGCTCAGTAAGTAAATTGCTTTCTCTCTGCCATAGGTCAGGGTCAGCATAGAAAGAACATAATCCAAGATAATAAGGATATGAAACATAATAGCCAGTCAACAAATAGGATGCCATAATAACTAATCAGGACAATAGAGATCACAATAACGAGTCAAGAATAAGTGAATAAATGGCATAAGGTATACAAATCATCAATAGGGTTTGTCAAAACAATAGCTATATTGTCATAATCAATAGGTAACCTATCAATTGTAAACCAATGGATAAGCTTTCCACATATGACCATTCAAAGGGGAAAATATGATCATTCTATGGATTTCAATAAACGATGTGATATCAATAAACTTTTTGATGCATATTACTGTTAGGGCTTATTGTATCCTCGTCCTCTCCCTTGCGTATACAACGCCAACTTCTTATTCCTTGCATATACAATGCCACATGTCCATTCATGGCCTGTCATCTGTTTGACCCGTAGGTCCAGTAGCATATCAGTAACCAACTTATACAGTAAAACATCGGATGGGCATTGTGATTAAGCACAACTCCGAGTACTCATAACATATCATGACTATTATAATTTCACAAAGAGTGTATATATATTTGGAATATCATTTTTCTCAATAGCGAGAACATATCTATTGGCCTTTCAAGACACGGTACAAGTGTACAATCAATCACGACTATAACAGTTAATAATGTCCACAAGATAGAATAAGTATCACATTTGTGGAAACAATAAGCATCGAGTACGTATAAGAGTACAACTTTGATAGTAGAAGGAATAATCATGGCTGAGACTACCACATGCAAGAGATCGGTGTTTTACTTACAGTAAGAACATATCAATCTATCTTTCAAGACATGGTACAAGGTGCACTATCAATCATGATATAGGTATAGCAATTCAATCCTCAAAAATTCCCACAATATAGAACAATTATCCAATTATAAACCAATAGATATTAGGTACATATTTTTATAAGATAGAACAATCATCAGTTTGTAGGATCAATAAGGTCAAATAGGTATAAGAGTACAATTAGGCAATATCAAGAATAATATTGACATGGCTAAGAAATACCACATATCAAAGCATCGGGGTTTACTTACCTTTTAATTGTCAGTTATATCTCAGTATTCAGTTACTTTCTCCTTTCCCTTTGAAGTTTCTATTATTCAGGAATCACATCTCAGTTCAATGCTATTCATTAAATTTTATATCTCATTATTATAAGTATTTCATTTATTAAAATAGACTCTACTATTGAGTTCGGGACATCGAAAAAATTCGGTTTAGGCTTTTACGGACTTCCATTCAGACTTCTATACTGAAAAGGGCAAAATGGTCATTTTGTACTTTTATGTGTCTTTATTTCTCGGGGCCTATTTTCACAAATTGGACTTCACCATTGAATCTAGAATGCTTAAAATAATAAAAATTCACTATTCATTCATTTTAATTGGAGTCCGTTTGACCCACTTTTGACTTAGGGGCATTTATATAATTTTCCCTTATTTAAATATTTTAATAAATATTTCATTTATTTACTTGGGTATTTTCATAATTATCATAATTCTAGGGCCCCTTTTTAATTTCTAAAACATTTGGCCCAAATCAGAATTTCAAAATTCATTATTCCAAATTAGAATAGCCAAATAGTGACAAGTCAACAAATTGGGATAAGCTATCTCCATTCCTTTTTTGGTTTTAATTTCAATTTCTAACATCAGTAGCCAAATACTCCCAATTCCAACTTAATTTATAACATGAAATGGCACAGTTTTGAAACAAGCCTTATGTGCGAGTGGGTCGGGTCTAACTCGAACCCGAACTAACCTTGAACCAAACCTAGTTCACTATCATTCTTCTCCGATGGGTCTCTGGCGTCTTCTCCGGCGCCGGTGATCACTTTCCAATCACTTTTCAACACAAGCTCAATGTGGTTCTTTTCTATTTTTCACAAAGATTACAACTCTAAGGTTAGTTTTCCATTTCATACAACAGAATATCATGAATATGGAGGAAACAGTGGGTCCCCGGGGAGACCCGATTTTCAGGCCACCTTACCAAATTTCTATTTCGTGCCATTTCTCTCATTGTTTTTGCTCAATTTTCTTCTTATTTTTTTTTTTCTGCACCATAAGGGAACAACTTCCCATTGTTTATTTCAAGTTTCAAACATAAAATGACAACTTGCCAATTATTACCACCCACTTGCAACTAAGTTTTTCTAGTCCATTTCTAAACCATTTCTCATAATTCTTTTTGCAAATAAATCCCCATAGCATGCTCTTTAAGACCCTCATACTTAGACATGCATTTCATGCTTCAAATTCAAAAGCAGAATTTGCAAACTCTTACCTTTTTCTAAACTTTTCAGTGGCAGTATCTCCTCATTTCTTTCTTCTTTGTTTCACCTCTGAACCTTCATAGCTTCAATCTAACTTTCTGTTTTTTTTCTTACTTTCTAATTTCCTTCAAACCCATTACCCCTATTTATAAACAGAATCAACCGCCCTTTTTCTCTTTCTCCCTCCTTTCCTTGACTTTTCTCTTTGATATTTTTTTGCTTTTCTTCTTCTTTTTTCTGCTTTATTTAATTGCCTTTGTTTTTTACTACTGATATTTTACTTATAATATATATATATATATATATATTTTCAGCTCATGTATTTTATATATAATACATATATATATATGTACAGCTCACACACATACTTTTCACACACACAGTAGGGCTGCCGACACACCTTTAACCTCACCAACACTTTATATCTACACATCTTCTGCATACTTCCTCCATTGCATGTATGTATGTGTGTGTGTACATATATATATATATATTAACATGAAAGATGACCAAAATTCTTGCAAACTATAAAGCTAACAAATGGATAATCACTTCGGGAGAACATAACTCGTTTTGGTAATCCAAGCTTTCTAGTGGCCGCCCTCACTTCGAGCTTTGGGCCTGAACGCTTCCAGGATTCCTTGACCAAGAATCCTCCCATCAATATGACAACACTCATAGAACAAGTGCGGAAGTATATTAATCTTGAAGATACAAAAAACCTCTTTCCAAAAAATAAAAAAACAAGCTCAGAAGGATGAGCAAGTCCAGAAGAGGGATAACAGTGCTAACAAGAAGAGGATCAGGAGCCCTGACAAGAGAACAACACCCAGAACCCAGAACAATTCAAACTCTGGGAGGTATGGGACCTACACCCCTCTGAATGCTTCTCTTACTCACATACTCCAAGATCCAGACTCGTGAAAACTTAAGATGCCAGAGCCACTAAAAAGCCAACCTGACTCAAGAAATTAGAACAAATATTGTGATTTTCATAAAGAGCACGGACACACAATCGAGGAATGCAGAGCTCTCAAATAAGAATTAGAGCATCTCATCAAAAGCGGATGACTGAGAGAGTTTGTCCGCCAGGATGGGAAATAGAACCCCCACGACGAAAGACCACCTCAAAAAAGGCAAGAACAAAGGCCTAAACAGAGAGAAATTTGAAATGATCAGCAACGACAAAATAATTAGGTCATCTTTGTGCTTCACGCTGATAATGCGATGATAGGGATGTCTAACTGAGCCAAGAAAAGATATGCTCAAGAAGTAAGGACAGGACCCCATGTCATCTAGGTCTCTGCCATTGAGAAAAAAAAATAAAGTCAGAACCTCAGATCAAATTCTTTGAATTGGACCTCATTGGAATACATTGTCCCCACAGTGATGCTTTTGTCATCTCATTCAAAATCGCTAATTTTGAGATTAGAAGGGTTTTCGTGGATATTGAAAGTTCCACCAATGTATTATTCTGTGAACCCTTCAAACACATAAAGCTCAACTCTAATGACATCAGAGCTACCGCCGCTGTCATGGTAGGATTCGATGGAAATCTCAACATCCTAATAGGTAGAATTGATTTACCGACCATGATAGGAGAAAGGGACAGATAAAAGACACTGATCTCTGAATACATGGTCCTAGACACTAAATCTCCCTATAATATCATTACTGGGAGACCTTGGATCCACCAGATGGGAACGATTACTTCAACCCTTCATCAATGCTTAAAATATGTCCACAACAATAAAGTTCTCACCATCAAGGGCTGTCAGCCCACTGCCCAGAAATGTCATACCTTTGCACTAAAAGAAAATCCCTCCAAATAGCAATTATAGTACCCTTATGAGAGGGAAAATTTCTCATCTTCCAACCTTTCTGAGGTAGAAGAATGTCATTCCGAAGTTGACAAGCCACTTAGTTTAAAGGAAGAGAAGTGTAGTTAAACCAATAGAGGAGCCCATCAAAGTGCTCATCAGCACTGAAGGAGAAGGAAAATACGTACAAATTGACTCAACCCTATCTCCTTCCAAGCAAGAGGATATTGTTAAATTCCTAAAAGATAACCTTTCGGTATTTGCTTGGGAAACAAGAGATATAGAGGGAATAGATCTTGATTTTATCTCTCATAAGTTGATGACCGATCTAGAACATCATCTAGTCAAACAAAAAAAGAGAACATTTGCCCCAGAACGCCATAAAATCATCAATGAAAAGGTTTAGAGGTTGCTAAATGCTAGAATAATAAGAGAGGTGTTCTACCTAGAATGGCTTGCTAAGATAGTTCTTGCAAAAAAGAACAACGACAAATAGAGGGTCTACGTTGACTATACCAGCCTAAATAAAGCTTGTCCCAAGGATAACTTTCCTCTTTCTAGAATTGATCAACTTGTTGATGCCACGACATGTCACGAGCTTATGAGTTTCATGAATGCTTACTCTGGATACAATCAAATTCAAATGTATCCTCCAGACTAGGAGAAAACAACCTTTATATCGGAACCAGGTCTCTATTATTATAGAGTGATGTCATTCGATTTTAAAAACGCTGGAACTATATACCAAAGGCTTGTAAATAGAATGTTTAGCCCCCAAATTAGGGAAACAATGGAAGTCTATATCAACGATATGCTTGTTAAAAGTGTCGGAAGAGTGACCACATCCAGTACTTGAGCCAGACGTTCGACATCCTAAGAAAACATAGAATGAAGCTTAACCCATTAAAATGTACCTTCGGGATCACAGAAGAAAAATTCTTAGGTTTTCTAGTTTCTCAAAGAGGAATCGAGACAGATCCCTCACAAATCAAAGCTCTAATTGAACTAGAATCACCTAAAACCAAGAAAGATATCCAAGGGTTGAATGAAAGGAGAGTAACACTAAATAGATTTATCTCTAAATCTACAAATCGGTACCTTTCGTTCTTTAAAGCCTTGAGGGGAAGTAAGGCCTTAGAATAGACCTCTGAATTTGAAGAAGCCTTCCAACAACTCAAGAGATACTTAACCTCTCCCGAACTCCTTTCAAAATTAGTGCCTAGGGAAAAACTAATCTTGTACTTAGCGGTATCAAAAAGTGCCATCAGCTCTGCGTTAGTTAGGGAAGACAAAGAAACTTAAAGGCCTATCTTTTACATCAGCAAGGCACTTCTGGACATCGAGACGAGGTGCTCCGAAATAAAAAAACTGGCTTTAGCCTTGGTCGTATCCGCTCGGAAGCTCAGACTATACTTTCAAGCCCATCCTATCATAGTCCCCACATCCTATCCTTTAAAATCAGTCCTACATAAACCCGAAGTTTCAGGACGACTAGTTAAATGTCCAATAGAACTAGGAGAATTTGACATATCCTATGTATTATAGACTGCTATCAAAGGCCAAGTATTAGTAGACTTTATAGCAGAGTTCACTGGAACACAACATTCGAAAGTTCAAACCATTATAGACACTTCAGTATGGCTACTTTACACCGATGGTTCGTCTACCGAAAAAGCCTCTGGAGTAGGTATAATGCTTCAGCCTCCTGATGGGATCATAACTGAAAAAGTCTTCAGCTTGGGATTTAGAGCCTCTAACAATGAAGCCAAGTATGAAGCACTTATCATTGGGATGAAACTGGCTCTAGAATGTGAAGCTCTGGATCTTAACGCAATCTTTGATTCTCAGCTTGCAGTGAGCCAAATTTTGGGAGAATTTTTCATCAAGAATAACAGAATAACCAGATACTTAGAGCTAGTCGAATCACTAAAGCAGTCTTTCTACAAATTCACTATTCAGAAGATTGAAAGAAATCAAAACTTTAGGGCCGACACTTTAGCAAATATGGCCTCCATCTCAAGCTAGAAAGGGACTCAATGGTAAAAATCACCTACCAAGCAAAACCTAATATTGAGGTAATGTAGTCCCTTCAAATTCTAGAACAGCCTCAAAATAGGATGACTCCTATCATCCAGTATTTAAAGGAGGGATTGCTTCCAGAGGACAAGAATCATGCTAAAGAATTTGAATTAGGGCAGCTCGATATTTAATTATTAAGGAAAAGCTTTATCGAAGGTCCTACACATAGCCGCTCATGCGATGCTTAACTCCAGAAGAGACCCACTATGTTCTAGTCGAGATACATGAGGGAATCTGTGGCAATCATAATGGCGGTAGGACTATAGCCGATCGAGCACTAACTCAGGGCTACTATTGGCCCGGTATGCTAAAACAAGCTAAGGAATATGTCTAGAAGTGTGACAAATGTTGACGATTCACCTTATACTAACATCAACCTTATTATGAACTCATCTTTATCGTGAATCCTTGGCCTTTCGCCCAATGGGGAATGGATATTGTAGGGCCATTGCCAAAAGCCCCTGAAAACAGAAAATTCCTGCTAGTCGCCATTGATGATTTTTCTAAATGGGCATAGGCTGAACCACTGACCCATATAACAGAGGTAGAAGTAAAGAATTTCACTTGGAAAAATATAGTATGCAGGTTCGGTATACCCCGCATTATTATTTCAAACAATGGGACGTAGTTTGCTGGAAAGGTATTCGGGAAGTTCTATAAAGACCTGCACATCAGTCACCACTTCTCCTCTCCAGGCTATCCTCAAGCTAATGGGCAAGCCGAAGTTACCAACCACACTATTCTCAAGGCAATTAAGAGAAAGTTAGATGAAGCCAAGGGAAGATGGGTCAAAGAACTCCCTGGAGTACTCTGGGCCTACTGAACTACTAAAAGAACCCCAACTACGGAAACACCATTTTCACTCACCTACAGCACCAAGGCAATCATTCCTATAGAAATTGACATGCCAACTCTTAAGACAGATTGTTTTAACCAAGGGGCCAATAACCAATAGCTTGCGGAGAATCTGAACTTACTGGAAGAAAAACATGAGCTAGCTCAGATTAGGACAGAAACCTACCAACAAAGAATGGCTAAATGTTTCAACCAAGGGTTAAAACTCATCAATTTCCAACTTGGAGATCTTGTCTTAAAAAGGGTGTTTCCAAACACTAAAAATCCCACCATGGGAAAGCTCCCCTAATTGGGAAGGACCTTACAAAATAACCAAGATCGTCGGACCTACGACTTATTGGTTGGAAAATTCAACTAGGAAGCCTGTACCTAGACCTTGGAACATCGAACATCTACACAAGTATTATCAATAAAAAGGCTACTTTTGATTCACTTCAGAATTTGTTATTAATGCATAGACCCCTAAAAGCCCTGTATCCGTTACAAGTGCTATAGGTCTGGTCCATTTCAATCAATGCACCCTAAAAGCCTTGTATCCATTATAAGTGCTACATGTCTGGTACATTTTATCAACGTACAGACTCATAAAAGCCATATATCCATTACAAGTGTTATAAGTCTAGTTTATTTCACTAAATATATAAACCTCTAAAAGCCTTGTATCCATTACAAGTGCTACAAGTCTGGTCCATTTCACTCAATGTATAGACCCCTAAAAGCCTTGTATCCATTATAAGTGCGACAGGTCTGGTCCATTTCACTCAATGTACAGACCCCTAAAAAGCCTTGTATCCATTACAAGTGCTACAGGCTTGGTTCATTTAATCAGTGTACAGACCCCTCGAAGACCTTGTGTTCATTATGAGTGTTATGGGTCTGGTCTAATTTTCTCATTCTACAGACTTCTAGAAAACCCTTGTTTTATTTAGAAGTGTTATAGGTTTGTATATCATGAATTACTAGTATGTAGACACTTAAGAAACCTTATTTTAATTATAAGTGTTACAGTTTTGTATATCTTGCTTTTTATACCTTTGAAATAGCTTGTGAGTGCTTTGGAGTCTCTAAAGAGCTTATATTTTCTACTGGCCTGGATATTGAATAAATTATTTTGAAGTCAGACATACCACAGAGATATCAAACAAGGCATGGGTTTTAGAATGAATAAAATTTCATATATTAGCCCAAAAATGAAAAAATTACAAGATCGAAAGAATAAAAAAGTTACAAAAATCCCAACTAATGGTCCTCACTAAGAGGAGCTTCTCCCTCGGGATCTGCAGATTCCACTAAGGCGACCTCGGGAGGACTTGACGCAGGTTCATCCACTAAAACCTTATCCACGCCTGAGATATCAAGGTCAGGATATAACTTCTGGATCTTTCTCCTAAAAGTTTCATACCCATGATCTACAAACTCCCCACTAAGCCTTTACACCTCTTCCCTGAAGGCTTTTTCTGTCTCATCTCTCACCACCTGCACGCTAGTGGCAAGCCTTTGAGCAGCAACAACGTCAACCTCTTCCTTCTCTTTCTTCAGAGTCTCCAACTCTAAAGCCAAACCGTTATTCTGTGACTCTAGAATAGCAAAAGTGGTGAGAGACTCCTTCAGTTTCTCCTCAAAGGAAAGAGATGCAGAACGGGCGATCCCGAGCTAAAGCCTATTTTTATCCAGCTTGGCTTGAAGTCTGTCTTTCCATTCTGATTCTTCGGGATAGTCCATGATGGTAGCCATGGCATGAACCGCTTATGAACAAATAAAAACTGGATAAGTTAGTAAGGATGGAAAGTTAAATAAATTGACTAAGGCACAGGTCAGGACAAGCTTACCCTTATATAGGAGACTAAGAAATCCTTGACGATCTTCCGAGGCTTTAGACCCTTGAAGCGACAGGCAGCCGAGTTTCAAGCCTCATCGTAGGCTTTCTTTATGGCTACCTCCCCGGTTTTAGCCATGGCCACCCCTAGAGGAACTACGCCTATCTTCCACTTTCCTTGATATCCAAAGCGTGCTATGGGGGCTAGAGGTGGTGGAATCTCATGCCGTACGATGGGCAGAGCCAACTCCTCTGATACCATACGCTAAGGGGAACTGGATCCCCCTACCTCAATCCTCATTTTCTTCTAGGAGGGGCTTGTGCAGCAGGGGTGGACGTTCCCCCAACCTTCTTTGATCCGAACGTCCAGCCCGTTAGGATGGTCTTCTTCAGGATCTCCGATTTATCCTTTCCTAGTTTGGCATCCATAAAGTTCTGGAGAGTAAGGATCTTGTCGTGAAGACGGTTTTGAGGGCGAAGAAGTCTCCTATATTTTTCTTGTAGGTTGGGAGTGAAAATCGACATTCTCTAAGCCTTATTATCTATGACAAAAGAAATTTAGAAAAAGCATCAATCAAGTTAGAAAGAGATTCAGTATTAAAATTAGCATCTAAAATTCTGTAGGCTCACCTTTAAAACTGTTATGCCGAGGAAAAAAGTTGTTCTGGTTCTAGAAGTCTTTATATTCCTAGCCACCATTAACAAAGAAGTACCACTTCTTCCGTGTTTTGTTGGAAGTAGGTACCGAGGTCAATGGCTTAAACCTCTTGTCAAAGGACATATAGAACATCCCCTCTGACTTTAGGTATTTTATATCCATGTTACTTCTAATAAGGTTCAAATATACTTCGACTTTATTTTGGTGACCTACGACTAAGATGGCCATTAACTGCCTCCAACTATTGATATTCAGTTCGGCAGGGTAGATCTTGAACCAGCTAAAAAACTTGTTCACTAGAGGGTGGAGAGGAAAACGTACACCGACCTCAAACCATTCGAGATAAGCACAGATCTCTCTTCTCTCAATATCCGATGGGCGATCTACAACCCTTGGTATCTTACAGGACACATTTAGAGGAAAATCGAAATTGATTTTAAGGTCATCTAGCATGTTCTCAGTCATGGCACTCGCCTTCCTCTTCTTATGAAGCTTGCTCGACCAGCCGACCTTTCTATCCCTAGGCTCGAGGTGCGTTTCAATTAGAAACACTCCCAAACTGTCACCTGAAACATTCTCAACTTCATTACCTGAAATAGGGCCTAATGCCCCCTGATCCCCTATTTTTACCACTTCCTTCTTTTCTTCTCCCGTGCTTGAATGAGAATCAGAAGCAGACATCCTCACAAATAAAATAAAAAATGAGAAAAGGGGTAAAAACAAAAGAAAAAAACACAAAGAAAAAGATGGAAATATATTTTCACAATTGACCGGAAGCTTGAAGGATGATCGTTGGAGTAATCTTCGAGTACACCAAAAATCACCTTAGGGCCTTCTTTTTGCTTAGAATTGCACTTGATATGTTAGAGAGTTCGTAAAAGACTCTTATTGGGGAGACTTCTTCTATTTATAAGACAATCCAAAGAAGATTGACATTTATGGCCCCGAAATTTCAATCGATGATTTACCAATAATAGCCTCGGTTATCCAATCAACGACTAGCGCAATGATGAGGCTGTAACTATCCTATTAACGGTTGTTTTATCGGAATATGAAACGACGCATTTATGAAAATACGCGTAACTCTTCAGAAACCTTAACCTCAGCTTTGCATGGGTCCCCTAGAACTGAGGCTTGGGGGGGGGGGAGAGTAACTGATATACGATAAAGTGACAAATATATTCAAAGCATGACACATGTATTTACAGAGCTCTTCTGGGTACAGATAAAAAAAGATTATTTTATCAAGATTAGACAGGCACGGGAGTCAAATGTGTATGGTTCAGAACATAGCACTGCCTTTCATATCTTGCCGACCTAAAAATAAAGAAACAGAGATTGATATGACAACTACAATATTCAGATATCTTCAAATTTCTACTTTTATGACTCCTAATCCTACTCAACTTAAGAAAGCTACAACCTATAAATAAGAACATAAGGTACGCTTTCAATTTATGTTAAATTTTTCTTTTTAATTACAACTTTTTTTTATTTACTGACTTTATCATCGGAACGGTTACGACCAAAATCTTTCCGATAACTTTCTGATCTCAAGTTATTGACAAATAATGAAAAATGAGAGACCCTTTTAATAAAAAAAAAAAAGCAACATCAGTAGTGTAATTCATTTTCATAATTTTGGTAATAATAACAGATCACTGTGGAGTTTACAATTTCACTTTTGAAATAATATTTGAATCCTAGTAGGATTCAAAAAGTTATCCTTTAATTGAAAAAAAAAAAAACTCAAGAGACATCTAAGGCTCTGAGCTACTAAGAAGTTTCAGGTAACTTAACAGATCCCCAGATATTGGTAGCTTAACAAATCCCAAGATTGCATAATTAAGGGGCATCAATCATTTATGATCCATAATTACCACATTAATACCCCATTGTAAACATGCTTTTCCTTTTAATGAAGTGAATGCCATTCATTTTCTGTTCTAATTTTTCACCCATGTTTGCAATTTTTCTGATCTTTATCCGTTTTGTTGTAGTAGGAACGATGGTTTTCTAGTAAAGGAGTATACTTTTATAGCTTATATTAAAGTAGGTACTCTCTTTTAAGATACATCAGAATCAATCCGATAATGAATTAATAAAAGGATCAGTTCATGTGCCATTTACTTATTCAATCTGTAATTTAATTAATTTTATAATTAATATATTTAAAAATATATTATATTAAATAATTATTATTTAACTTGAATATGTGTAATTACTTTTCCCTCAATGAACGTGTATTTGATTCTCTAGGTCAACCATTTCTTATATATAACTCACGGTAAATACACAGATCACACACTGAGAAAATAATCAAATAGTAAAATGATATGGAGAAAAGTTATGATAATTCGAATCAATTTCAAACATATGATGTAAATCATGTCATATAGATATCTTAATTTAAATATAAATCGCATCTTAAAAATTGATTCAAATGATCATAAACTTTTTCTATGTTAATTTATGTCAGTTCTTTACTTAATAGTAAAACTGCCCTGTTTCATACAACCATGGTTGGATGGTATTTTGATGCTTTTCCTTGGAAATGTCTTTAGAAACTTTTATAGGCATTTACTTGGGAAAATGGCCTAACCCAACATCATCCATTAGAAATGTACTCTCTTTTGAGTCAGTTATTAAAATGGAACCCGATAATGAATCAATAATAAATGCATGCATCATCCATCAGTTCCCGAGACTTCTTTTGGAATCCTCCATGGTTCATTTGTTGTTCATCCAGTTTAGTTAAAAATTGGACAATTTAGGCCGGTTCATACCGGTTGGATTCGGTTTAATAACAAAAATGATTCAAATAAAATACCAACTTCCTTTAGAAATCGGGCTAGCCCAACATGACCCATTATTACCAATGGACTAGATTGTACCAGCCCATTAGAGATTACCTCTAAGATTGATGGATGGAAAGGAAAAAAAACCATTCCTTCAATCAACCAAACACCAACCCTCACTACTTGGTTCAAGTTGGTGTTTGCCGGGAATCAGGAAGGGACGAGGGAATAGAGCTGCTGGAAAAAATTTGAGTCCCATCAACATGGAAAGAAAAGAACAAACAGAGGAATCCAGTTTCCCCTTCTTTTTTTTTTTTTTTTTTCTATAATCCAATAGTAGATTTTCCTTTCCACTCCATCCTCCAGTTCACCAGGACACCTCAACCGCTTAGAAACTTAGACTAGGAGAGTGAGAAATTGGCTCATGTATAACATTTTCTTTTTGAAAAATGTTATGATTCTCAAATCTTACATGTCAAATGATGAGATAAAGTAATATTAATAATATATTAAATCATGTAATTAATATATAACAAAGTTAGTAGAAAAGAACCGACTAAGAAATATTTTTCAGTGCGACTATACCACCACTTAATAATGTAAATAATACTTATGATATAACCCATTAAAAGAGAAAAAGTCTAAAAAAAAAAAAATAGAAGAAAAGTAGTAGGTAATAAGAAATGCAAGATAATTCATTTTCAGTTTTTTTTTGGTAATAATGATAGATCACTGCAAAGAGTACAATTTCACTTTTGAAATAATATTTAATCCTACAAGGATTCAAAAGGTTATCCTTAATTGAACAAAAAAGAAACCTATTACCTCAAAAAAAAAAAAAAAACTCGAGAAACATCTAAGCTACTGAAAATTTTTAGGTAGATTAACAGATCCCAAGATTTAGATAGCCTAACAGATCCCAAAATTGCATAATTAAGGAGCATCAATCATTTAAGAGGATCCATAATTACCACATTAATACTGTATTTTGTAAACATGATTTTCCTTTTGAAATGGCATTCATTTTCTGTTCTACTTTTTAACCCATGTTTCCAATTTTTCTGCCGAGTTTTTGTAGTAGGAAGTTGGTTTCTAGTGGAGGAGTACATATACTTTTATAGCTTATTGAAGTATGTACACTCTTTTAAGATAATTTTCAGAATCGAACCGATATTAAATTGATGAACATATCAGGTCAGAAATATTTTACTAATTTAATTCGTGATTTAATTGATTTTATAATTAATATACTTTAAAATATATTAGATTAGGTTTTTTTTTTTGATGACCAAGCTAACAACAAGCGCAAAAAAGAAAAGAAAAACACATCAAGGCACCCTCACAACAGAGGGAATACCAGCTTGCAATAGATTACAGAGGAAAATTTGGAGCTCTTCAATCCAACACTTCACAAATGCAATCTGCTTCGCATGGCCAGCAATGGCATGAGCCACTACATTCACCTCACGCTTGACATGAAGATACGAAACCTGCCGAAAACATGACATCACTGCATTCACTTCATCCAATAAAAGGCCCAACCTAAAAAGATTCAAGGCCGATGAAGAAATTGTAGAAAGAACTTACATACAATCACTTTCCAAAACCAGTTCCCTAATACCGATATCTCTAGCAAAATCCAATCCGCACAAAACCGCCAATAATTCAACATGAAGCGCAGATATGCAAGGCACCACTTTTTTTTACAAAACCCACCAATAATCCTGTTGTGCCACTTTGAGTCCTACATCGAATAGGAGTTGGGCACTGGCGTCGCTTATAAGCCCTAGTCGTCTTCTCTCTTGTATCAGGCCTTTTTCGCCTAGGAAAAACAAAGCCGTGAGGGCTCTTAATCCTAAAGCGGACAATATGGTGCACGTAGAGCCTACTATGTGTCAGGACGAAAAAGTGTAGCATCAGTTTGGCGCCGTCTGTGGGAACGCTTGGGCCACGTGCCTTGTTCCTAGGAATGCTTTGGCCATGTGCCTTGTTCTTGTGCTCCACCAGTCCCGACTGAGAGGGAGTAGCTGTTCTGCCACTTTGAGTCCCACATCGAATAGGAGTCGGGCACTGGCGTCGCTTATAAGCCCCAGTCGTCCTCTCCCTTGCATCAGGCCTTTTCCGCCTAGGAAGAATAAAGTCGTAAGGGCTCTTAAGCCCAAAGCGGACAATATGGTGCACGTGAAGCCTACTATGTGTCAGGACGAAAAAGTGCAGCATCAAACCCCACCCCTCCAATCCCCCCACCTATACTACTTTCACAAGCGCCCAAAGACCAACTTCCATCAACATTGAGTTTGAAGGACCCTTCTTCTAGGGTGGACCACGAAAATAAACCAACCGCAACTTCCCTGAGAACAACAACATTAACTTTTGCTTAAGCATCCTGAAATTTAGATAGATAGTCTTTTGCCAACGAGGCTAGGGAGCATGGGTTCTTACGGGGACTTCTACGAACATTCAGATTCCTAGACCCCACTACAAGAAAACTGGCTTTTTGCGATGCACGGTATTTGCGACGCACATAATCCGTCGCCAATAGTCACTATTTGCGACGCACACGTGTGCGTCGCAAATAATGGTGGAAAAATTCGCTTCCTTGCCAAAACGAAAGGGCACGAAGGCTTTAGCGACGACCCAAAGATTATTTGCGATGCACTGTGCGTCGCCAATAACGTGAGACCTTTTGCGACGTTCAGGTGTGCGTCGCAAATACTGTCATCGGCCTTTAGCGACGCTCATTTAGACTATTAGCGACGCTCAATGTGCATCGCTAATAGTCTTATAAAACCCCCAAATCGTCATCGCGATCTCTCTCTCTCTAGTTCTGTTTTTTTTTTCTTTCTCTCTCTCTCTCTCTCTCTCTCTCTCTCTCTACTCTCTTACAACTGAGTCTGCCGCCATCGTTCGCAGCGCCGTTGCTTCCACCACCATCGTTCGCCGCACCATCACTTCCACCGCCACCGTTCGCCGCGTCGTAAATCAGAGGATCTCACCTCACTTGATCGGCGGCTTTCTCTGTCACCATAATCAGGTAGTATCGCATACATTCTCCATCATATTGTAGGAACAAAACTATCGGATGCATCGATATGGAAATATTTGGTACATGAAGCCATGATTTGATAGATATACATCTAAATATATAAATCTTATATAGATATATATATAAATCTTGTTCTGGAATCAAAGAAAGATATTGAAAATGGCTCTTATGTTGTAACTTGGAATAAACGTTTCTCTGTGGAGGAACGGAATAACAATTTATTCCTATGGAACATCTAGGAACAAGAAGATTTAATCGGAAATATCGACAAATTCTTCCGGAGTCCAAAGAAATGAAATAAAAAAGGTTAACTATTCAAATTTCATCTCTACTGAATTTTAATATCAGAATAGCAGATATAGTCATGATTCAATGGGTCAGGTCCACTAACTTTTTCTTTTGTTGATTTCTAATCTTTACAATGGATTTGATTGACATAATGGAAAATAGGATCTATACATTGGCTGAAGTAAACATATGGGTATTCCTTATCCTTGGATTAAACAAAATGGGTTAGCATATTAATTTTTTATAGTGTTTGAATGGATGGATATTTCTGTATAATGAATGGTTATAGTGCTTTTGAAGCTAGTTCTCCGGATTTACGGTTTCCATGTTAGATTTTTTTTTTGTGGGTCATGGATGATGGATACTAAATTAATGCCCAAAGAATAACGCGGTAGTTGTGGTGTAGCTTTGGGGTGTCGATTCCACAGGGAGACTAAATTAACAGAATAATAAACAGAATTTCTAAAACTACAGAAATATTAGACGGTTAACGAAAAAATAAAAATATAGAAAGTGATTTTGAATGCAACTAAAAATTAAACAAGCTGAATAACGGATGAAAATATTCAAATTTAACGGACAGTAGAGCTTCGGGAATCCCTCGCACATAGTTGGTATTTTAATTATTTTTAATTCACTGTTAACTCAATTGAGAATTTAAATTCCAAATATCTCAATCGGAAGATATAAAATTATGAACCAAAATTAAACTGAAAATAAGCCTTTGCAAAATCATTCAACACTTTTAAATCTCTCAAATTAATATTCACATTGAGAAAATTCAGCGACGACAATATACCCAACGAGCAATATTGCAGCAGAGAATTGAATCAATATAAATAAGTAATTGTTCCAAAAATAATCAAAATATGAATTCATTCGATAGAAAAAGCATGACTGAATCTATAAACGGACTAAACCCTTTAATTATTTACAGAATAAAATTCAACAATTAATTATGAATGATCATCAAAGAATTTTAACAAGTGAAAACTACGTACATGAATCAAAAATAAATTAAAATAGCCACCTAATATGCAAGTTCATCCCTAACCCCACTTAAAAATTTAGTTATCTATGTACATGACGGATAACGTAAATTTTACGGAGAAACACTGAGTCATGGATTAGCTGATGTTCCTGTCTTTTTCCTTCTACGTTTTCTGTCCAGCAGTCGCAGCTCCCTGGTACTATATATTTTTTTCCCCGTCCACAGCCGCCGAATCCCTCTATTTTCTTTCTTTTTATATGTAAGCCGCAGGTCTTGCATTTTAGCCCTAAAGCCTTGAGCGCTTGGGCCTACATCAAAATCAGCCATTCTGCCTTGCCGCGCTTGCTCCAGCCCGCACCAAGCCTTGCACGCTTGGGCCCACGCCGCACCAGGCCACCGCACGGACAAAGCGCAAGCTACCTCACGGCCCATAGCAGCCTGACCTCAATACGCGCGCCGCACCGTCCCTTGTTAATTCCTTGCTCCAAGCCAAGCCAACTTTTAAAACAGCCCTAGGCCCGACGTGTATTGCTCAACATACCTTTTTATTGATTCAGCGCAATACAACGTGTATTGACCAGCCACACGCTAATTGTATTTCCCCTAAGCCGCACATGATTCAGCCCATTGGCAGCCGCACCAAGCTGTAACAGTAATGTTCAAGCCCATTTTTTTATTGGATAACGACTAAATCTTGACTCAGGTTCTTCACAAAAGTTGTAGCCCCAGATGAGTAGATAATTTTAGGCTTAAAAACCACCTGATTTGGACTTCAGAAGATCAAGTTATGACCCCTTGAAGTTGGCTGGATGAACAGGTTCATAGTAACTTTCCAAGCCTGTCTTTGAAATAATATTTGGAGGCCCAAACGAACTCCGATTTTTACAAATCAGACCTATTTGAAAATCCCAAGACGTCTTCTAAATATTTAATGAAGACCGGTTTCTCATTCTGAAAATCTAGCACCATCCAAATCTCAATTGAAACTCAAAGGTCGAATCTGCCAAAAAACTAAAAATTATTCCAAAAATATTAAGTGTAAAGCGCAATTACAAATTATCTCTCGCCAACAAATAATACAATATTTGAGACTTAAAATCTTATAAAATACCGTTTAAACCAATCTCAGTGTGAATAAAAGTTAAATAAATAATATCAAATATATCTCAATATTTTTATCCACATTTAGCAATTTAATCCAATAATCAGGCATTTAGAGTGCACTTTTGCGCACTCATCAGATACTCAGAACTGTTACTGTTTTTTTTTTTTTTTTTTTTTGCCGCACAATCTGGGTCATGGATGATGGATTTGCGGTTCACTTTACATTTCTAGTGAATATATTTTTTATATGTATAGCGGCTATACTCTGTTTCTCTACTTTTCTTATTGATGAGGATGCATGCCACATTAACTGAACTTGGTCACCTTTTAAAGTTATAGATACCGTTTATGTTGTAGAATATAAGATTGCATCAATTGTATTTAACGATGAAGTTAAATTTGTCTATATGCTTCTAATTTCAGAGCTGTTAGGATTTGTTTTTTAAGTGTATTCACTTGGATAAAGAAGTATCCGTCAGTTTCCATGTTTATTTGATTGTCTTTAATTTTTTTTCTTCTTTTTGTCGTTAATGTCAGTATAATATTTAACTCTGCCTGTGTCTTGCTAAGTGTATTATCCTTACACAACTTTTTCCAAGTCCACTTTCTCATTGACTAAGTCATCTTTTGTGCGAGAGGGGGGAAAAGAAAAAGTCAAGAACTCAAAAGAATTTTTTTAATCAAAATTCGACAACTAGTCACGTGAAATTATAAAATTCATATTCGATTGAATTGGTCAAGTCAAATTAACAATGAATTCAGGATTCAAAAAAAAATTCTATAATTAAACAAAGTAAAAAAAATAAAAAATAAAAATGATAAATTATGGCTTTATTGATATTTGTTCCTAATTTGGGCAAAGATTGGATAGGAGATTGAAATTATTCGTCAATGAATATTTTTTTTTGAAAAAAAAAATTAAATGACACCATTTTAGTCATTAATTATCATCCTAGGTTTCTTTGTTATCTAATATTTAGTGTTGAAAAAAGTTAATACGGCTATAATCATATTTGTATATATTTAACTCTTTATTTTTAATGAGAGTACCATTGACCATTTTGCGTTTTATTGTTAGGGAAATAAATTTTTCTGTCCTTTTTTTTCCTCACAGAACATTATTCTGTTATTAGCTGTTACTTTAGCATCATGGTTAGTCTTGAATTTAGGTTTGTGGAACAACCCCCATTAATTGACTCTTCAAACTATAAGTTGAATGCCTTTCGTGACGCAATGTTTCGATCTTATATATATATATATGTGACTATATACACATATATTATATGTATGTGTATGAACTTACGCTATGTTATGCTATAGCTAATTTTCTGCATATGTTAGTTGAGCAACAATAATTATAAATTTTCCTCTTTGGATATGAGTTTTTTTGGCTTAACTCAATATTTTTTTTTTTTGTTTTAGCTGCCAAGTAATAAGAGTTCTTGAGTCCTATAGATTGAAAGATCAAGTAGATACACCTGACCTATTAAGTCAGTTAGTGGTTTTAGGTAGCAATTGATTTGCTTTTGTTGGTTAAGTTGTTGTTGTCAAGTACCAAGTAAATAATTCTTGATGAATGACCTTAATTAATAGATAAAAATTGAAAGTTAGGTGGTTTTACTTGTTAGCAACCAAGATCAATATGTTTTCTATTGACATTTTCAATGCTATTGTTAATGATTTTTTAAAGCAAAACCCTGTCTGACAATCAGAGTTTACACTTACACTAATGAATTTTTTAATTGCATTCATGTAAGCCTAGCCCCGTTTGGGAGTCATTTTCATCACATGTGAATCTTGTCGCAAAATTTATTCGTGATTGGGCTCGTGTGTATGAAAATAGATTCTTGAATTGTCCAGAGAGGACAGTTCGGGAATGCATAAATCTGCATTGCAATCAATAGCGCATATACTTGAACATTTCACTATGATAAAATTCTGGTACGGTCTCCTATTGTTCTCTGGGTATATATTTAGGCGTGCTAACGTCTATCTCGTATACTTGGAGAACCGTGGGGAGATGCTGCCGAAATTTTCTCCGAATGGAATCAAGCATTTGATTTGCTGCTGATTGCAATGTAGATTGTGCATTCACGAATGGGATATGACCACCTTACCTTTTAGAGAGAAGTTGGAGGTGATAGGATTCATGTTTCATATTTATAACGAGTATCATTTTTGACTTGTATTAGGTAGACGAAAATGGATAAGAGTTGGATGGACTTGAGGGGCACGCATTTGTCAAGGTATGTGAAGGGGATCAAAGATTTTATTGAGTTTGCTCGTGTATCTGCAGATGGGAGAAATATGATAAGATGTCCATGTAGAAGGTGCAATAATAGGGATTATATGCATATAGATGAGGCCAAAGAGCACCTATTCGAACACGGGATGGACAAGAGGTATACGTGTTGGGAATTTCACGGGGAACGCCGTGACGTACGAATGGTATTTGATGATGAAGAAGAAGACGACGATGATGACTTTGGTGATAATGTTGGGGTTGGTTACGAAGGCTTGACACAAATGCTAGCAGACTTGCAGGGGCTACAACTAGGGCGAGTAGTCACAGGAGTGACACGGGACCATCAACCGCGTTTAAGTCATTGTTGAGGGAAGCAAGGCAGCCGTTATACCTGGGTTGTGATAAGTTTTCGAAACTGGACTTTCTCGTGAAATTCCTTCATCTTAAGACCATCAACCGTTGGAGTAACAAATCAGTTAATATGGCCATTGAATTGATTAAAGCTGTGTTTCCTACTGGGGAGACCCTTCCGAAATCATATTACGAGGCGAAAAGAATATTAAGAGATTTGGGCCTCGGGTATATTCCCATACATGCTTGCAAAAAAATTGCATATTATTTTAGAAGGAGACTGAACAATGTAAGGAGTGTACGGTGTGCCACGAACCCAGGTACAAGCTGAATGAAGCAAAAAGCAAGACAATTTCGCACAAGGTGCTGAGATATTTTTCCTTAAAATCGAGGCTACAAAGGTTGTACATGTCTCAGAAGACGGCAGAAGATATGTGGTGGCATAAAGAGAAGCGTGTTGCTGAGGAAAATGTATGTAGGCATCCGGCAGATTCACAAACTTGGGCTGAGTTTGATACAAATCACGAATGGTTTGCAAATGAGCCGCGTAATGTACGACTTGGGCTGGCTAGCGACGGTTTCAACCCGTTCGGTGACATGAGTAATGCCTACAGCATATGGCCGGTGTTGCTTATGCCGTATAATTTGCCACCGTCAAATGTATGAAAGAACCATTTATCTACATGTCGTTGCTTATTCCAGGGCCGAAGTCTCCTGGTAATGAAATTGATGTGTACTTGCGTCCTTTAGTGGACGAGTTGAAGGAATTGTGGGAGGTGCGAGTGGAGGCATACGACGTCTCTAAGAATGAGACATTTCAATTGCATGCCGTATTACTGTGGACCATAAATGACTTTCCGGCATACGAGAACTTGTCTGGGTGGAGCACTAAGGGGAATCTGGCATGTCCGGTTTGCAATAAGGATGCATGTTCCCTACATTTGTCAAATGGGAGGAAGATATGCTACATGTGCCATCGTTGTTTTCTACCACCATCACATGGCTGGCGAAATCGGCAAAAGCATTTGTTTGATGGACAAATTGAGCGCAGATTGTCACCCCATTGTTGTTTGGCAAAGACGTGTTGGCGCAATTGATAGTCATCCAACTAGTGAGGTTTGGGAAGATACCGGGTAGTAAGAAGAGGAAGCGTACTGATGTGGACTTAAATTGGACGAAGAAGAGCATATTTTTTGATTTGCCGTACTGGGAGACCCTTAAGTTGAGGCACAATTTGGATGTGATGCACATCGAGAAGAACATATGTGATAATGTGTTGGGAACTGTAATGAACATTGAAGGGAAGACAAAGGATAGTGTTAATGCCCGGTTGGACTTGCAGGAGCTGGGAATAAGGAAAGAGCTGCACCTAATACCTAGCGGTGATAAATATATCGTGCCTCCTGCACAGTATACGTTATCATCTGCAGAGAGAATGAGGATTTACGAGTGGTTTAAATCGGTGAAGTTCCTATATGGATACGCATCGAATATATCTCGGTGTGTAAATGTTATAGATGGGAAAATATTCGGATTGAAGAGCCATGACTGCCCTATCCTTTTACAACGACTTCTTCCGGTTGCATTACGTGGATATCTCACCGATGATATATCGATTACATTAACTGAGTTGGGTTGCTTCTTTAGAGAATTATGTGCGAAGACGTTGAATGTGGAAGTACTTGACAAGCTTGAAAGAGATGTTGTCGTGATCCTCTGCAAGTTGGAACAGATTTTCCCTCCAGCTTTCTTCGATATCATGGTCCACTTAGCGGTGCATTTGCCTTATGAGGCAAAAATTGGCTGACCTGTCCAATACCGTTTGATGTATCCAATAGAAAGTTACATTTAATTTTGTGAATTGTGTTATCTATCCATCCTAACTATTTTAATCTATAACTGATTAATTATCAAAACAGATATTTGCACACATTGAAGCAATATGTACGTAACAGAGCACGACCGGAAGGGTCAATTGCTGAGGCTTACATTGATGCTGAATGTCTCACCTTCTGCTCTATGCATCTTGAAGATATTGAGACAAGGTTTAATCATCAAGAGCGAAATTCTGATAGATGTCCAAGGCAGCAACGAACTGGCCTTGCGGTGTTTAATCAGACTGTGCGGCCAATAGGTGCTCGTATATATAAATGGTGTCATCCTCAAGACTTGGAAAGAGCCCACTACACCGTGCTCAACAACTACGAGGAGACATTGCCATATTTTAAATAAGTTTATCGAAATTATTGCAATACTACGTTAGTATATAAATGTAAGTTACATATAACATATCTCATCTTATGCAGTGAGCATACGCTCGAGCTTCAGAGCGAACATGTATCAACATCTGATCTGGAGCAAAGACAACAAAATTTGTTTCCAAAGTGGTTCGGAGAACGTGTAAGAATAGGTTTCAATTAATTGTAATTGTATTAGTTAATGCATTTGTATTCAATTAATTTTGTACTTGTACTGAATTAATAAATGAAGCTATTACGCCACCAACAATCTCTTGAGGCGTACGATCAATTATATTCCTTGGCATGTGGTCCTGATCAAAGGATATCCCGCTACACCGGTTTAATTGTTGATGGTGTTCGATTTCACACGAGGGAATGTGAGGTCAGTCGGCGAACACAGAATAACGGGGTCCTTGTTGAAGGAGATGGTGACGGAGGACAAACTGTAGAGTACTATGGTGTTTTACAAGACATCATATAGTTACATTATTGCTACGGTCATTCTGTGTATATTTTTAAATGTGATTGGTGGGATGTAAGTAATAAGAAGACTGGAATGCAGATTGATAAGCACTTCATAAGTGTTAATACGTCACGTATGGCATTTAAAGATGATCCGTATGTTTTGGCATCGGTTGCAAAACAAGTTTTCTATTTGAAAGACCCAAAAATAAGAGGTGATTGGCATGTTGTCCAAAAAATAAAAACTAGAAATGTTTATGATGTCCTAGAAGTTGGCGAGGGAGATGAAGAGTTGGAGAGGATTGAGGAGGCACTACAAGAAGAGTCTCAAACTGCCCACGATGGTGTTGTCCGGCATGATCAGGGAAATGTTAATTCGTATCGGTTGAATAGAACTGATGTAGAACCAGTTCATGTCATAGCTTCCGACGTTACCAGTACCACACAATTAGATCTGAGGGATGCAACGTTCATTAATGATGATGATGACGAGGAAAGTGATTTTGATGATGACACATTGTTAGAGTATTGTACCGAGAATGAAGAAAATTCAAGTTCAGATGATGATACAGACTCAAATGAATAATTGTAATAGGTGTTACATGTGTTAGTATCAAGTGTAATGGTTTTCGGCTTTTATAATGTAATGGATATTCAATTTTATGATGTAATGGGTAATCATTTTTACTTCGATAAGGATTTTAATTTTTATGATTAAATAGAAACAATTTTATTTTTAAACTTTATTTGTACATATGGTTGGACTAGGTTCATGCAGATGCGCAGTTATGCAAGACGCATCGACCCCTTCCCCCTCATCTGCAGGGTCGACCGATCCTGCCGTCGATGGTATGCATAATTTTCATTTTTATTAATGATTATATAAATATGGTACTAATTGTTTATATTTTGTTTCTTCTAAAGCTTCGGCCACCACCCCTAGACAAGGGCGTGGTAGGTCGAAGAATCACAGCTTACAGGTTCAGATGGGGCAGCGGGGGGCGCACCCCTTTGGATTGAGATACCTCCAGGCTTGCTGAAGCCCGTTGCTGGGTGGGCCCAGCAGTTCATTACGGAGGTCGGCATCATTTACCGGCTGCGCGCCCCACTCCATGTTAGTGACTGGAGTCAGGTCACTGACGCGGAGAGGAGGGATATTCATGTGCATATCCAGGTATGTCTTTTATTATTGTGTTCAACTAAATTTTAACATACGTTATGCCGTAATGTTTTGACAATGACATGCTTTTACAGGAGAAATTTGACATTGATCTCCACCTGCCTCATGTCGTGAAGGCAGTCGACCGTTACTTGGGAACCCGTTTTAGGGACTACCGACATAGGCTCTACATGCACTACGAGGCGGAGGTGGCAGCTGGTAGAGAGCCTCGCGACAGACCCTACAGAGGGGTGGTGGTAGAGGAGTGGATGTTACTATGCGACCAGTTCGGTAGTGACGCATTCCAGGTAAAAATTGTCAAAATTACTTTTGTTGTATGATGAATCATTGTCATTTATACTAACCTTCTTTGTTTTGGACAAGTGTAGGAACTTAGTAAGAAAAATAGCGAGAGCAGAAGCAAGCAAAAGGTGACCTACTGTGGTGGATCACGTTCTTTTGTTAGGTATAGGCATGAGATGGTAAGTTAATAAATGTATCAATTTCTCATTGTATAATGTATTCATGAAATCAATCTTCACAAGCTACTATTTATTTGTTGCAGCGAGACCAGGAGACCGGTGCACCACCCAGCCCCATTGAGTTATGGCACAAAACGCACTACAATCCCGAGAAGGGTTGGACTGGGCCTAAAGCTCAGCGACTTTATGTAAGTTAGAAAAGATTTATATACCACTATTTACGAATTTAATATTAATATAAAATGTTTAAAAGTAGTAACAAATATTTATGTTTTTTTAGGACGAGATGGTCGAGATACGTGTTCGACCGACCCTTGAGGGTGAGCAACCGCCGACCGATGACCAGATACGAGAGACTGTTCTGGGCAAGAGGTGCGGAAATGTGCGTGGCTACGGGAGTGGGATGGAACCGATGACATCGTCCTCTACAGTCGAGAGCAATGCTAGGTTTCACGCAGCCACACAAATAGCTGAGGCAGCCACACAAAGAGCTGAGGCAGCCACCCAGAGAGCTGAGGCAGCTGAGAGACTGAATGCAGAGATGAGGGTTTAGATGACAGAGCTCAAGGAGCGGCAGGCACAGATAGAGACTCTTATGAAGACAATACTCAGCTGGCAGGGAGGCTCTGATCAGCCTTGGTAAGTTTTTAAAATTATTTACTTTGGTACATTTATTATTTATAGAAAATGTTACGTAAAACCCCTTAAAAGATTTCGGCCTAACGGCCTACAAACCGCATGACACTTCACATATGAAAATAGACTTGCACGAATTTATTTAATTATATAAGGATGCAAGTTTCAGGTCCAAAAAGGCCCATTTTGGGGTTTTGACAGACCAAAATGCCGGATATCAGCCTAACTACACCAAAACCCCATCACACACCTCACAAATGATAAAATAGACTAGCACGAACTTACGGTAATCGATTCGAATGCCCGGTTTGAAACTTATGCAAGTTTTAGGTCCAAAAAGGCCCATTTTGGGGTTTTGACAGACCAAAATGCCGGATATCGGCCTAAATACACTGAAACCCCATCACACACTTCACAAATGATAAAATAGACTTGCACAAACTTCCGGTAATCGGTTCGGATGCCCGGTTTGAAACTAATGCAAGTTTTAGGTCCAAAAAGGCCCATTTTGGGGTTTTGACAAACCAAAACCCTAGATATCGGCCTAACCACCCCAAAACCCCATCAAACACCTTACAAATGATAAAATACACTTGTAAAAACTTACGGCACTCGGTTCGGATGCCCGGTTTGAAACTTATGCAAGTTTCAATTCCAAAAAGGCCCATTTTAGGGTTTTGACAGACCAAAATACCATATATCAACCAAAAAAGCCCAAAACCCCATCAAACACTTCAAAAATGATAAAATACACTTGCACGAACTTACGACACTTGGTTCGGATACCCGGTTTGAAACTTATGCAAGTTTCAGCTCCAAAAAGGCCCATTTTGGTGTTTTGATAGACCAAAACCCCAGATATCGACCTAAACACCCCGAAACCCCATCACACAGCTCCCAAATGATAAAATAGACTTGCAAAAACATAAGATACTCGGTTCGGATGCCCGGTTTGAAACATATGCAAGTTTCAACTCCAAAAAGGCCCACTTTGGGGTTTTGACAGACCAAAATTCTAGATATTGGCCTAAACACCCTGAAAACCCATCACACAGCTCCCAAATGATAAAATAGACCTGCACGAACTTACGACACTCGGTTCCGATGCCCGGTTTGAAACTTATGCAAGTTTCAAGTCCAAAAATGCCCATTTTGGGGTTTTGACAGACCAAAATGCCGGATATCGGCCTAACTACACCGAAACCCCATCACACACCTCAAAAATGATAAAATACACTTGCACGAACTTACGGCATTCGGTTCGGATACCCGGTTTGAAACTTATGCAAGTTTCAGGTCCAAAAAGGCCCATTTTGGGGTTTTGATAGACCAAAATGCCGGATATCGGCCTAACTATACCAAAACCCCATCACACACCTCACAAATGATAAAATACACTTGCACGAACTTACGGTACTCGGTTCAGATACCCGGTTTGAAACTTATGTAAGTTTCGAGTCCAAAAAGGCCTATTTTAGGTTTTTGACAGACCAAAATGTCGGATATCATCCTAACTACACCAAAACCCTATCACACACCTCAAAAATGATAAAATAGACTTGCACAAACTTACGGTAATCGGTTTGGATGCCCGGTTTGAAACTTATGCAAGTTTTAGGTCCAAAAAGGCCCATTTTGGGGTTTTGACAGACCAAAACCCCAGATATCGGCCTAACCACACCAAAACCCCATCAAAAACCTCAAAAATGATAAAATACACTTGCACAAACTTAGGACACTCGGTTCGGATGCCCGATTTGAAACATATGCAAGTTTTAGCTCCAAAAAGGCCCATTTTGGGGTTTTGACAGACCAAAATGCTGGATATCGGCCTAACCACCCCAAAACCCCATCACATAGCTCCCAAATGATAAAATAGACTTACACGAACTTATGACACTCGGTTTCGATGCCCAGTTTGAAACTTATGCAAGTTTCAAGTCCAAAAAGGCCCATTTTGGGGTTTTGACAGACCAAAATGTCGGATATCGGCCTAAGTACACTAAAACCCCATCACACACCTCACAAATGATAAAATACACTTGCACGAACTTACATCACTCGGTTCGGATACCCGGTTTGAAACTTATGCAAGTTTCAGGTCCAAAAAGGCCCATTTTGGGGTTTTGACAGGCCAAAATGCCGGATATTGGCCCAACTACACCAAAACCCCATCACACACCTCAAAAAAGATAAAATACACTTGCACGAACTTACGACACTCGGTTCGGATATCCGGTTTGAAACTTATGCAAGTTTCAAGTCTAAAAAGGCCTATTTTGGGGTTTTGACAGACCAAAATGGTGGATATCGGCCTAACTACACCGAAACCCCATCACACACCTCACAAATGATAAAATAGACTTGCAAGAACTTACAGTAATCGGTTCGGATGCCCGGTTTGAAACTTATGCAAGTTTTAGGTCCAAAAAGGCCCATTTTGGGGTTTTGATAGACCAAAACCCCAGATATCGGCCTAACCACCCCAAAACCCCATCAAATACCTCAAAAATGATAAAATACACTTGCACAAACTTACAGCACTCGATTCGGATGCCCGGTTTGAAACTTATGCAAGTTTCAGGTCCAAAAAAGTCCATTTTGGGGTTTTGATAGACCAAAATACCATATATCAACCAAACGAGCCCAAAACCCCATCAAAAACCTCACAATTGATAAAATACACTTGCACGAATTTACGGCACTTGGTTCGGATACCCGGTTTGAAACTTATGCAAGTTTCAGCTCCAAAAAGGCCCATTTTGGGGTTTTGACAGACCAAAACTTTGGATATCGGCCTAACCATCCTGAAACCCCATCACACAGCTCCCAAATGATCAAAAAGACTTGCACGAACTCACGGCACTCGGTTTGGATGTCCGGTTTGAAACTTATGCAAGTTTCAGCTCCAAAAAGGCCCATTTTGGGGTTTTGACAGACCAAAATATCAGATATCAACCAAACGAGCCCAAAACCCATCAAAGACCTCACAAATGATAAAATTGACTTACACGAACTTACGGCACTCGGTTCGAATGCCCGGTTTGAAACTTATGCAAGTTTTTTCTCTAAAAAGGCTCATTTTGGAGTTTTAACGGACTAAAATGCCGGATATCGGCCTAACTATCCCAAAACCCCATAAACACCTCACAAATGACAAAATAGACTTGCATAAACTTACAGAAATCAGTTCAGATCAGTGGTTTATAACTTATGCTACTTTATGTCGTTCTTATTATTTATGCATGCAAAAAAATAAAAATTAAACTATTCACATTCTATATTTCATATATATTTAATAATTGTTATAATATATACCATTTGATCTTTAATTCAGATTGATCGGGATTATTGCGCCGTCGTCTTTATGTTTTGCATCGGGATTTATTATTTTTATTTGTTTTTTTTTTCTTTTCATGGACATTTGTAGTTATATGTTTTGAGTCAATTTTTTATTTTTCTATTTATTGTTAAATTGTACTTTTACAAATGTACGCAATTAGTATAATATATATATATATATATATATGAATGTATTTTTCTTTTTTAATATATTCATTTCAGAATGTTTGAATTTTATTGTATATCAGGATGATTGATACAGGATTAAACAGGAATAAAACAACAAAGAAAACAAAGCAAACATGGTTGGAAAACAGGCAAAAAAAAAAAAAAAACCTTTAGCGACGCACAGAAAGTGTAACACCCCGACCCAAAATGGCACGAATATCGAGGCAACCGGGTCGGGCAACACTATGTGCAATTGTGAATTAAGGAATCATAAAATTATATACATGTGTAGACTTAATATGGTATATACTCATGTGTACACATGTATGTGTAGATAATAACACACATAAAGGTACACATACATGCATAAATTAAATTAAAATAAAACAAAAGAGAAAAGAAAAGGGGGAGGTAAGTAGGCTGCCAAAGCAGCCGTGAGTGTGTGAGTTATATATGTATATATATATATATATATTATAGTAATAAAATAAGTTGACCAACTCTAACCTAAACCTATAGGTATGGAGAGGGGTATGGGAGAAATCAGAAAGCATGGTGGGGAGTATGGTCAGCCATGCTTGGTTGAGTGTGGTTGGGGCAAGAAATATAAATATATATTATATAAAAATATAGATACATATCTTTGTGTGGGAGTGAGGAAATCAGAGAGAGAAAAGTGAAACAGAGTTCGGGGAAAAGCTCAAGCAAAGGAAGGGAAAATAGTGGAGAAAAAGAATAGAACCAGAAGCAGATTTTAGAGAGAGAGAGAGAGAGCAGTAGAGAGAGAAAGAAAAAAATCAATTTGAAGCAGTTGGAGGAGCTGTGCAAAACAGGTATGAATCAACATTAATTTCTTTCTCTTATTCTATCATAGATGCATGTTAGAACTAGATATGCAAAAACGTGAAAGAAAACCAAAAACTAGAAGATCTAGCTTCGGTCAACAATGGTGAGTCTTGATGTGTTCAGCTAATCAACCTTTTGAGATTAGGAATTAAAAGGAAATGACCTTAGGAATCCAACGTAATTGGAATCATACAAAACGGTTGAGAAATGGCCATTCTATGGCCGATTATTCTCTCGCCGGTGCAATGCCGAAAAACCGACTATGGGTGTCAGAAAACCGTGTCCAATCAAACCAAAACTAGTTTAAAAACAATGCTTGAGATTCTAGAAATGTTTTGGTACAAAAACAGTGAAGGTTGGGCTTTAAATTAGTGAAAACCCTGAAGAAAAACGGTGAAAATGGCACTGTTCCGGCGACATGGCCGAAAAACAAACCGGAGAAGACCACCGGAAAGTCAGGGGCCATATCGGGTTAAGACAGGACCGGATCCGGGTCTAGGTCGGGTCGGGACCCGACCAGATCCAACGGGCGATGAAACTGCACCGTTTAATTAAAGAGTTTTAAAATTTTAAGTTAGGGCTGACGTCAGCATGACCTCTTAAACCGGATCTCTGAGTTAGTCTAAACCGGCTGGTTCAGTGCATAGCCGGTCCGGTCTAGGGTTACCACAAGTGAACCGTTTGGTTCACTGTACAAAATTTAGAAATTGAACCAAAACTTTTCAAAATTCAATTCTGAGCCCAACTGTTTACAATAATTCAAGTCTGGCCCAAACTTTGAAAATAAATTTTAAATGCACCCCTGATAAATAATAAAATAAATTATTTAAATAATTTATTAAATCGGTAAAATTACTATTTTACCCCTGAGTCACAAATAAGTCAAATGGAGTCCAAATAGGGCGAATAAATAGTCAAACTTTATTATCTCGGACATTCTGAATCCAACGGTGAGGTCAAAATTATAAAAAGAGGTCCCGAAAATAAAAGTACATATAAAGTACAAAAGACAGTTTTGCCCTTTTCGATCCAAGAGTCCGATTTAAGATCAGTAAAAGCCTAAACCGACTTTCTTGGACATTCCGGACTCAACGGTAGAGTCTATTTTAGGAAAAGGGGAAACTTATGAAATAAAGACATGAAACTTGATGAAATACCATCATTCAAATAATGATAGACTGAGATATGTTTCTTGGATTATAGGAACACAAAAGGGCAAGGAAAGCGCAGTCTAAATCCTTTAGTTCAAGGACAGAAACAAGTAAGTAACTCTTATGCTTTAATGTGGGTTATTTCCCGGCCAGTCACATTTATCTTTTTATGCTGCCAAAATTTGTACTCTATCACTGCCTATTGAACTTGATTCTCCGTTGAAGCCAATCGATTTGTGATCAATTATTCATGTCTGTACTTCGAATTCGACTTGCTTGCCTATAGCTTTTGTGATCTTGATCTGCTGACATTTGACAATATTTATACAATCATGATCTGGTGATGTATCTTGAATTCTGTTGATCCATACTCTTATGTCTCGTTGATTGAGATTGTAGTTATTTCACATGATTGTACATTCTGTGTGGAAGTTTATGGATTATAATATTCGGTATGTACCCGGGGTTGTGCTCAGTCACAATGCCCATCTGTTTCCAGATGCGGGGTGGACCCTTTGGGGTCTGTTGTGTCCTTCGAGACATGTTCTGTTGTGTCCTTCGGGACATGTTCTGTAGTAAAAGAGCTCTGGCGCTTTTCAGCAAGCCCGAAGAACTGAGGCGAAGCTGAATATGCATGTTCTGGGGGTATGCCGGGCCCTATTCTATTTACGCATCTGTTCTGTTAGATTCCGATATTAACGTTTTTGCATTGTTGGATGGTCATATTTTATACTCTATGAATGATCATATTATTTGCAAGCATGGAATACTTTGATTGGCTGACGTATTGTTGGTGGCAGCAATTTATTGTGTTGAGCTGGATCTTTTTGATTGATTCTCCCTTGTATTATTCCTTGTGGGAATAAGCCTTTCTGGACCCTTGGGTTATTGTTGTTATATCTTGGCGACTGGCTATTGCTTATCTGTTGTCCTTCTTCTGTTATTCTTGTGAACTAACCCTAACCCATGTTAAAGCTAAGAGATTACTTATTGGGCTTTGTTAGTTCACCCCTTCCTTAAATTTTTTAGGACAACAAGAAGTCGGGGAACCCTCAGGCGCTCCAGGAACTTAGACGCTGCTAGTTACTGGTAGTTATTTTGGCGAGTTTTGTATTAAGTTAAATACTGACAGGTCTTAATCTCTCCCATGTCACCACGGTCCTGTTTGTTGGTGTTGTTTTTGAAGGATCTGTATTTAAACACTTATGTCCTTTTGGCATGTATCTAAATGATGACCTGACTACGCTACCAGATATTTTAATGATTATAAGAATGTTTTTGTTAAAACTTTACCCAGCATTTCAGATCCTTTTTGACGGGGAACGGCCCACGGGCCGTAGACCCGGGTCACGGATCCCTAATCCGCATAGGGTGGGTTTTGGGTCGTGACAAAAAGGCATTGCTAAAAGTTAACAAATAACAATGCAAATTCACTATTAGCGACGCACTCTGTGTGTCGCTAATAATACCTTTTAACGACGCACACTTTGAGCGTCGCTAAAAGATAGTATTAGCGACGACCACGTTTGCGTCGCTAATACTACCTTTTAGTGACGCTCTTTGCCTCTATTTATAATACTTGCGACGCCCATTTCCAATTATTAGCGACACCGTTTGTGCGTCGCCAATACTATTAGCGACGCTAATATTTGCGGCGACTTTAGTGACGCTCGGGTGTGCGTCGTAAAAAATCATTAGCGACGCACACGTGCGTCGCTAATAGTGCCTTTTCTTGTAGTCCCCCCAAATCCACCAAATTTTCATGCACTACCATTCAATTTTTAAGTGACTCAAAGATGAAACAATGAAGTCTAGCAAGTATTGAAAATTAAGGAAATTCCTCTTTTTATCAAACTTAATCTCTGCTTGATCCCACACCAACTTTACCCACTCACATTGAATAAAAACATGGAGGGGAGTTTTAGCCTTACACCCACAGAAAGAATAGTTTACATATACAGGAATCAAATGCTCAGCCAACCTCGATTTAGTGGGCAAAATATTTAGAGCAGCTCTCCATATTAGGTTTTTAATTCCATTTAGGATATTCAAGGACCACAATGTCTTCTAAATTTTAAAAACATCATCCTTTGTAGAACATTCAACCATATTCTCTTTATGACGATCACACTTAAGATGAAAAGTCAACCAATATGCACTCTTAACAGAGAATGTACCTTTTTTAGAATAGAGCCACACTATACGATTAGGACAAGCTTTAAACCCCAAAGGAATTCTACAAATCTCTATAACCTCATGAGGAAGGAAAATCGAGTTGATCAAATCAGTATTCCATCTAATATCACCAGATTCAATAAACTCACACACCTTTAAATCCTCTAAACTTGCCTTGCAAGGGGACACCACCCTGAAAGAATATGACTTTTGGAGCCACCGCTGCCCTATACTTTAACTTCAGTCCCGCAACCAATCCGCCATTTAGAACCAGCCTCAAGTACCTTCTTTGAAGCCAAAATACTTCTCCAAGTGTAGGATGGACAATGACCAATCTTAGCTGAAGAGAATGAATCATTTGGGAAATACTTAACCTTGTAAACTTTGAAGAAAAGAGAGTTTGGGCATTAAAAGAGCCGACAGCCTTGCTTTGCAAGCAAAGCCAAATTGAAAGCTTCCCTGTCATGAAAGCCCATCCCACCCTCAACTTTTGGGTGGCAAAGAGAACTCCATTTGATCCAATGTAAGTTTTGCTCAGTACTTTTTTGCCCCCACCAAAAATTCCTAATCATGCTGTTAATAGCATCGTAAATGGCAAGAGGAATCTTGAAACAACTCATCATATAGGTAGGTAATGCTTGGGCCATAGCTTTAATAAACACCTATCTACCAACTTTAGACAGTAGTTTTTCTTTCCACCCTTGAAGCTTCTTCCAAACTCTTTCACGAATCACATTGAAAGGTTGCATTTTAGATTTACCAATTGTTGTTGGAAGCCCCAAGTATTTGTTATGAATGCCACAAATATCCACCCCGAGAACATTTTGAACTTGAGATCGAACCCTTGTCGGCACATAAGGACTAAAAGAAATAGTGGATTTATCTAGGTTGATTTGTTGACCTGAAATATAACCATAAAGAGAAATGATCTTTGCAATCTCAACTGTGTGGGCATACGAGGCATCCAAGAACAAGAGACTGTCATATGCAAAAAATAGGTGCAAAATTCTTGGAGAACCTCTAGCCACCACCACACCTTTAATTTTATTCTCTATCTCTGCTTTCATCGTCAACAAAGAGAAAACGTCTGCACATAAAATGAAAAGATAAGGAGTAAGTGGGTCCCCTTGCCGGAGTCCCCTGGAGGGCCTAATATGCCCCTTAGGGTCTCCATTAATAAGAACCGAGAATGTAGCTGAAGTTACACACTTTGAAATCAAAGAGACCTAACGAGAATTAAAACCCATATAAACCATGAGTTTCTTAAAAAAACTCCATTTAACTTTATCATATGCTTTACTCATGTCCAGCTTAAGAGTCATGTGACCTTTTTTTCCCATTATTTTTATACTTTAAAAAATGGATAGTTTCAAAGTCTACAAGAATATTGTCGATGATTAACTGGCCTGGTATAATTGGGAGTTTGTTATGAGAAAAGGAAATATGGGCTTTAATCTATTGGCAAGAACTTTGGCAATGATTTTATAAATTACATTACACAAACTGATTGGGTGAAACTCGCTTATTTTTTTTTGGGTCTTTCACTTTAGGAATGAAAACAAGGTAGGTGTGGTTAATGTGGGCAAGCTCTTCATCTTCCTTGTTAAAAAAATCTAGGACCATAGTAGTAATATCACGGCCAACCATATTCTAATATTTTTGAAAAAATAAGGGAGACATACCATTCGAACCAGGAGCTTTTGTAGAATGCATTTGAAAAAGTGCTTTGCGAACCTCTTCGGCTCAGAACTCTAGCATAAGGGTCTTGTTCATATCTTAGGAGACACGGCCTAAAAATGCCTCAAAAACTTCAGGGGAAGTATTGAATCGCAATATGCTCAATTTGATTAGATTCCTCCCTCCACACCCTTATGTTATCTTCTAAACTATCAATGAAATTTATTTGGAGTCTATCAGAAGATTTTGAGTGAAAGAAAGCAGTATTACGATCCCCATCTTTATGCCAAGAAACTCGAGACCGTTGTTTCCACAACAATTCTTCACGCTCTAGAAGTTCATTTATGTCCTTCTCACAAATTTTGATCTCATCCATGGCACTTGAATTACCACTTTGATACAGACTCTTCATATAACACTTTTTAGCTCTAATTTGTTTTTGAACATGACCACAATGGGACACATTCCACCCATCTAGTAAGGTAACAGTTATTTTGATCTTATCTTGCACTAAATTCATCTCCAAACCCCTACCTCCACCACTTCACCCATCCTTGACAACCTCACCACACCTAGTATCCCTTAACCACATAGACTCCAATCGGAACAATCTTGATTTCCTCCCCTTTGGGCGAGAAATCCTATGAGCTAAATTGACACATATAGGGGAGTGGTCTGAAATTGAGCTTACAAGATGAAATGCCTGGGCATTCTTGAAATTTTGCTACCACCACGGGTCAGCAACAACTCTATCTAGCCTTTCCCTATGAGCCAATTAAACCAAATTAGTATAGTTTTAGTAAGACTCTTAATGTCGAGTCCTGGTAGTAGTCATATTTGATTTATTTTATCTTAATAGGACTAGGTGTCTTTATCCTAGTGGGAGTAGTATTATTAGTTTGAATGGGATTAGAAGTCCTAGTTGTATTAGAAGTAGAATTAATATATTTTATATATATTGGGCATTGTGTGCTGCGCAACCAGTGGCTTTGAGAATGCTGCCAAGAACCACTAAGTGAGAGAGAGGTTTTGTTGCTTTAGATTGTTTGCTATAGTTTAATAAAAGTGAGAGTATGTTTCAATAGTATTCCTACACATGTTTTTCAAGACTTGATTTATCCCTTATTGTTTTTGTCTTTTTATATTCTTGTTCTAGCAATAAATTGATTCAAACTAATTTGAATTAATTAAGTCCAACAATTGGTATCAGAGCCTGGTTTCTTAGTTCGTAAAGATGACTTCACTTATTTGTACGGTTTACAAATTTGATGAAAAATCTCCTTTTCATATTTGGGAAAGTACGATGATGACCTTTTTTTTATTCA